>CM046882.1:1835671-3035671 GCA_025667525.1 Glebionis coronaria | reverse complement strand
TGATTTCAACTTAATTGGTGGCTTTATTTACATGATAATTATATAAACGTTAAGTGTGTTAGTCGAATACGAGTCAAATAGATTCTCATGTTATCAAATTTGGGCCTATCCGTATTTGTTATTTTAAAACACATGAAGCAATCAAATTTTAGTGATCGGCGAAAAATATATGTTGAAATAATCTAGAAGGAAAAATAAAGATGACAGATGGATAAAATAAAAAAAAATTACAAATATGCTCATTGTGGTTTGCGCTAACTTGAGCTTTTTTTCAACCTACCTCAACTCCAAAAACCGTACCACGCCCAATCCCTTAAGTAGAACGATGTGGATGGTTGGTGGATTTTGTTGCGATTACGGTTAGCATATTTTGGAACGTAAAGGGTATTGAGATGATGGTGTATAAGCTATACAACGAGATGTATACTAGCAACTACTAACTATATAAGGTATCGTGCTCTACAAGTAAACACTATACCATGATTATAAGGGTGCGTGACATAATAATTATCCGTTACGTGGTCAAGCCAATCCGTGTCAGCGTGGTTGCGTTACTATTACTCGTTCTCAATGTTAGATTTTTTGGTTTTTACAATTCATTTTACTATATACCGTTTGTGTTTGAATGTTCACCGGCTTTCTAGGTGTATTTTGTTACCATGTTGACATGTTTTTATATGTAATATTCTAAAACTCCATGTTACATGTATGCATTTACTTTCGAGTTTTGTGGTTCTCACATTGATTGAAAATGAAAGTAGTGCAACCTTTATAAACCAAATTTCAAACAAATAGCTTAATAACATTGAAAATTCACAACCAAAATTAATTGGTTGTGTCATTTCGGTGTTTTTTTAGTCCAAAGCACATATACTTCGTTTGCTTGCTTTGCCATATTGCATAAACTTCTCTTGATATATTAATGTACTCCCTCCGTTTCAAAATTATTGTCCAGGTTACTATTTTAGGACATCTCAAATTAATTGTCCACTTCCAAAAATAGATAAGGAATGTAAATTAAGTTTACCATATCACCTTCACTTGAGGGTATTATTACAAACAATAAAGAAGAAGTAAATTAATTAGTTAAGGGTAAAAGTGTCATTGTGTAAAAAGTATGAGAGAGAAAACTGAAAAAGTAATGTATTTATTAAACTACGTGTTTTATTGTCGGTGGACAATAATTTTGAGACGGATGAAGTACTTTATTAGGGGTAAAACAACTCTTTACCTAAACAATTATGTAAATATGTTATTTATATATTTTTACTAGTCTTTTTAGTTTTAGTGAAGACAAATACGGAATCCTATAAGGTAAAGGTGATTTAACCAATGTTTAAAATCCGGTTTTTTAGTTGAACCGGTTAAATCATCGGTTCACCGTGTCACCGGTTTAACCGGTTGAAACGCCGGATTAAACCGGTTTTAATATAAATAATAAAAAATAGCGATATTACTATATCAAGAAGGAAATGTGTAATGCATTAACTACTGATGATCTTGAAAATTTTATTTTGTACGGAGTAACAATTTTTTGCCAAGAGAAAAGTTCTATAAGGAACATGCATAAAAAAAAGAACAAAGGAAACAATCTCCACTATCCAATATTAATCTTTTTAAATTTAATTAAAAAACGCATGTTCATCTTATTTCTTAAAAATTAAATATCTCTCAAACCGTTAATCGTTATGAAAAAATAATTATACCGTCACGACGGGAATTAAATTATCTTTCCATAGATATGCACTTCTATATACTTTCGGTGAACTTTTTTTAAAAAATTTCGTAAAAAAATCACATGTAATTCTCGAAAAATTACATGTAATTCTCGAAAACTCATGTTTGATTAATTATTTTAAAAATCACATTTGAATTTGTAACGTCACATGCGATTTGTGAAATCACGTGTATTTTTTTGACGAGAATTTCAATATTGTAAAATCGTTAAAAGTATATGAAAATAACCGTCTATTAAATGACAAAAATATTTTCGTTATTATTTTAAAACCACGCGTGATTTATGTGAATTACATTAAAATGTTTGAATCACATGTAATTTTGTTAATATATTAAAATGTTTGTTGCCATTAATATAAAATATTTTCATTTTACCAGGGTGGAGTCCCCTTTACCCAAAAAAAATATATGTAAAACAAATTGGCTTCTGAATTACATGTGATTCGGTGATAATTACATGTGATTTTGCTTGCATTACATATGATTCAAGCATACCGAAACCGTAACTTTTTCTAACAAACCCACATTAGATGAATCACGTGTGATTTTTTTAATCACGTATTACGTTTTCATTTATGTAAAATATATAAAACAAATTGGCTTCTAAATTACATGTGATTTTGTTTGAATCACATGTAATTCTGCTTGAATTGCATGTGATTCGGTGATAATTACATATGATTTTTCTTGCATTACATGTGATTCAAGCATTCCGAAACCTTAACTTTTTCTAACAAACTTACTTTAGATGAATCACATGTGATTTTTTAATCACATGTAATCTTGTTAATATATTAAATTGTCTGCTTGAATTACATGTAATTCGATGATAATTACATGTGATTTTGCTTGCATTGGATCACATGTAATTCGATGATAATTACATGTGAATTTGCTTGCATTACATGTGATTCAAACATTTCAAAACTTTAACTTCTTCTAACAAACCCACTTTAGATGAATCACATGTGCTTTTGTTTGAATCACATGTAATTTACCACGAATTACATGTAATACAAGCAAATTCACATGTAATTATCATACATGGATCACAAGATAGCATACATGGATCACAAGACCACTTTAGATAGCATACATGGATCACAAGACCACTTCGGAAGGATGGATGATGTGAGGAATGGAGAGAAAATGTTATTTACCACGAACCACATGTGATTTACCACGAATTACATGTGATTTATCACGAATCGCATGTGATTTACTTGGTTTCTAGATTATTGGTATTAAAGTTGAAAATAAAAATCTATGAAAACATGTAACTTAAAAAAAAGACTAACGCGTCAAATGGGACCAAAGTTAGATGTAAAGTTATGTGAGTCTACATGAATCACATGTGATTTAAAGCAAAATTACATGTAATTATTTATAAAATCACATGTGATTTAAAGCAAAATTACATGTAATTTTGTATAAAATCACATGTAATTTGAGCAAAATTACATGTAATTATTTATAAAATCACATGTGATTTGAGCAAAATTACATGTAATT
The DNA here is from genome assembly GCA_025667525.1 of Glebionis coronaria. Lineage (NCBI taxonomy): Eukaryota > Viridiplantae > Streptophyta > Magnoliopsida > Asterales > Asteraceae > Glebionis > Glebionis coronaria. The sequence goes on along the minus strand of CM046882.1, from coordinate 3,032,422 downwards.
TTTATTCAACACTAACTAACCACTTTATTACAAAAATCACATGTAATTCACACATAATTACATGTGATTTGCATTTAACACTAATAAACTATTTTATTACAAAAATTACATGTAATTCACACACAATTCCATGTAATTCACACAAAAGTTAACGATTTACAGTGTTAAAAATTCTCGCCAAAAAAATTACACGTAATTTTCGAAAATTACATGTAATTTTTCGAGAATCACATGTAATTTTTTATGCGTAAATTTAAAAAAAAAAGTTTGCCGAAAGTGTATAGAAGTGCCTATCTATAGAAAGATAACTTAATTCCCGTCGCGATGGTATAATTAGTTTTCCGTAACGATTAACGGTTTGAGAGATATTTAATTTTTAAGAAATAGGATGAAAATTGGTTTTTAAATTAAATTTAAAAAGATTAAATCTAGACCATTAGATGGAACTTGAATGGATGGTTGAGATTATTTCCTTCCTTCTTTTTTTGATGCATATTTTATAAGGATCTCACCTCTTTTTACTAATACATATTAGTAGCAACTGTACTAGTACTATAGATGCCATGAAAAGTCACAAAGTAGACTAGTGGTCTCTTAGTCAAGATTTTAATTTTTTTTTCTTTATCCTCGTGAATAACACTGGTTCTCACTCCCTTCCAAATATACACGTTTCTCCGGTGCTCCTCCTTAGGGGCGGACCTATTAGTTAGGTTTGGGATGACGCCCCCCCTATAGCTTGATCAAAAACATGTGATTATAGTCTATTTTTTCTTCGATTTTGACAGTTTTTTTTAAATGCTCCCATCGGAAACGCGAAATGCCCCCTACTCACACATTGAAATCCAACTTTTGACACTCTAAAACCTAAAAATCATCCATTTTTAAGTTAAAATATTCGGTTTTTTATTCGGATTCTAATTTCTTTTCTCTTGTTATTGTAAAAAAAATAATTCCCCCCACTGTTCAATTTTGTACGTCCGCCACTCCTCCTTATAGACATGGTGGTCATCATTTTCAGTCACTACAACCGTACACCACATCTTGTTGGTGTCAGCCAACTTGCAAGAATTCAACACAACCTTCAGTTGATCTATAACAAGAAGTGAAGGTGTAATAGTAACAAGATTACATCAAAATTTTAGTATAACATCTCCAGTTACATTCTATCATCAAAATTTTAGTATAACATCTCCAGTTACATTCTATCTTTTCTTTCATGATATTGAACCGGATGGTTACCGATTCGACGGTTCAACCCGGGTCGATCAAAACCAGCCGGTTCAATCCTGTTTGAATTTTAGAAAAACCCGACACATAATGGACCGGTCGTCGGTTCGGTTCCCGGTTGAACCAACCGGGTAGAATCGGGTTTTAAAACATTGGATTTAACGTTGTGACTAAAGAAAATACTATTGCAACAACTTTTAACAAGGGGTAATTTGTGTGACTTATTTTCTGAAGGATATTTACATGCTTTGTATTTAATGAGTTGATATCGAATTTGTATGTTTTGTAAGGTTTAATCTATACAACCTTGATTACTAGATACGGAATATCGATCAAAGAAAACACACACAACAATAGAATCGACAGAAAAGATAAAACGACGCCCACAAGGTATTATCCCTAATTGTTTCCCGATTAGTTTAGTGAAAGAATTGACATGATTGTTCTTTTCCGCCTCACCTCCTTTTATAGTGGTGGGAATCGATTGTTACATCGACGGGTCGGGTTGGGCTATGACACTACCAACCGACCTTTATTCATAGCTATTATTATGCTACTCGACACTATCCCTAGACCCGACTTAAGAAATATAAAGACTAAACATAACATGATTATTAGCTTTTGTAAGTGTTTTAGCTATTTGGAATGCGTTTCGGCGGCTATAAGTGTTTTTATGAATTGGTTGAATATTGTGTACTACTTTGTATTATTTGTTGGTCAATTTGGATAGCATACTACTGTGATATACATGTAGATATTTACCCAAGTCTCAAGAACATGCATAATAACACATTAGTATGCATGAATTCTTTTGCCACAATCATTCCTCAGGGACATGTCCACTAGAAAAGTGATTTTTTATATTTATAAATTAATTAAATTAATTATTTAATTAATGAATTAACCTCACATTCCCGGAGACATGTCCACGGGAAATGTCCTTGCCAAACTAAACTCAAGTTTAACTAGAAAATGGTGTGGACCCCACACGTCGACGAGAAATGTTGAAATTTGTTTACATGGATTCCTACGCGGACCTTTTTATTCTAACATTGCATGTAGATTCAATTTGTTTACATGGAGCGGGCCTTTTTATTCTAACATTGCATGTAAATTCTTCTCAGGCGATAATTTTCCGCTTCTACCTGTAACGGGAATTAAAGTCACAAAATTTGGCCAAAGATTGTGTTTAACCTTGTTGTGTATGTGAAGTCACAAACACCCCGCTTTCTCCGACACCATTCCATCAAACACTATAAAACTCACCAGTCATATTCCCTTAAATATGTTAGCAATCATGAATTGTGACGCACCTTATCATATGAAGGACAAGCAAAAATATTGATCGTGAAAACAATATATAAATGAATAGTGGTATGTACTAATATGTTGAGCCTGGTATGTACTAATATGTACTAATTTGTTTTAAACTTTACGTAATATAATTTTTATATTTGTCTTCAATACAACTGAAAACATCGTAAAATAAAAATAACATTTTTACACTACAAGAAAACAAAGAACAGACGACGGGGGTTTCCCTGGCGACACAATGTCAGCCAGGGATAACCCCTTTTCCCTGGCGACAACGCTGACGTGGCGGTAAAGTAGATTTACTTTTTGGTCAAAGTTTGACTAGGGTTTCCCTGGCGACATGTCGCCAGGGATACTCCGTCCAAAATCAGATACCAAGTGAAAGAGCGCGAAATTTTCCCTCCAAAGTTTCCCTGGCGACACGTCGCCAGGGATACTTTGTCCCAACTTATCCCTGGCGACATGTCGCCAGGGAAAACTCGTCCATCGTATTTAACAAAAACTAATTTTGCTAATTACCTGTCAAGATTATCCCTGGCGACATGTCGCCAGGGAAACCTTTGCCATTTGTGTTTAGTTTCAAAATTAAACACAAAATGTGTGGCGGGCTTTTACCCGCCAAATCCCAAATGTTTCCCTGGCGACATGTCGCCAGGGAAACTCCATGTCATATATTTATTTAGTTTTTGCTTGTTAATTATTATTTTAACTATCGATCCGATGTTATTTAATTTTTGCGACGTTTATATAATAAAAATGAGACATTTATAAAACAAATATTTATTTATTCCAAATAATTATTATTTTAACTATCGATCCGATGTTATTTTATTTTGACGACGTTTATATAATAAAAATGAGACATTTATAAAACAAACATTTATTTATTTATAATATTATACATAGCCCTTGTGGAATCAAATGGAAAACTTAAAAACAGACATTACTAATCAACTTAAAGTTCGTGAAGTAGTGCAGCCAATTACTACTCAACACTAAGATTTTCCATTTCATTTAAAAGCTCATGAAGTATTGCAGCCGATTGACATGCGTGGTCTTCAGGATGCCTTTCCATTTCTAGTCTTGCCTCTAACATCTTTATCTTTAGATCTTTGATCTTGCAATTTGAGCACTCAGTGGGTGCAGATTGAGAAGGACCTGTAGAAGAACTTGGATGTGAACCTTGAGGTGTTGAAGATCCAGGGGAAGATCTTATACGGAGTTCGAGATCAAAATCATCCTTCCATTTAAAATATTTACATCCATAATCATATGTTTTTGGTTGTTACAAAGTAAACAAATAACATGACATGTCATTTTAATAATCACACGTATTACATAACTAAAACATTTGATTGTTTACCTTCGAAAAAGGACATGCATAGTAGAGTTTACCAAAGCTATGAGGTTGATGTGACTGTCTCAACACAATATATCCCTTTCTATATGTACACTTATAAGCTTCACGGGGGTCCATCTGCTACCAAATCAGGTGGTGGTGGTGGTGAGTTTGGTAGGAGATGATAAGTGTGTGTGTGTGATCTGCTGATGATAAGTGTATGTGAATCCTTTTATGGTCAAAAAGTGAGGGAAATGGTTAACATTTTCCCGCCAATGTTTTCCCGCCAACGTTTTCCCGCCAATAGTTAAACGTTGGATGTTCAATGGATGACCCGGTTTGTTATGGTTGTACGTTGGATGTTCAATGGATGATCCGGTTTGTTATGGTTATACGTTGGATGTTCAATGGACGACTCGACATGTGTTGGTTACACGTTAGATGTTCAATAAATGAGTCGGCATGTCTTGGTTAGACGTTAGATGTTCAATGGATGAGTCGGTATGCATTTGTTAAACATTAGATGTTCAATGGATGAGTCGGTAGATGAGCTGGCAACATAGCTATGTTGAGCTGGCAAATGACTATACTCGTTGTGTAAGCTATTTTGGTGAGGGTACATCAAATTAAAAGCTTCTTTCTTTTGTTCAAACTTACGTGAAAGCTTCTGATATCCCTTATTTATCTCCACCTAATGCTGTTGTTCCTACTATGTCATCCCCGTTAACTAAAGCAAATACGTTCTTGCTTCTAAACTGGCTTAAGATTTTAAGGACAACCGAGACTTGTTTGCCGGAACTCTTTTTGTCATCGATTCAAAACGGAAGCTGGTTAGAGATTTATTTGAATGGTTGTTCTGGGTATAATCTTCATAATGAATCGGTGCTTGTTGATATCCCATTGGTAGATGAGAAATTTTATGGTGATGGGATAAAGAATTACAAAGACGAGTTGAAAACAATAGGTGTTAGGTTTGAGATTCAAGAGGCTTGTGAATTTACGGGGAAGCATCTCAGGTCTCTTGCAGCTTCTTCGAAGCTTACGAAAGATAGTGTTTTGGCAATACTTAAATTAATCAAGTATGGAAACATAATAGTTTCAATGTCGACAGAACTAAAGAAACTCGGTGTTTTGGTGGAATCTGATGATACAATTAAAGAGTTTACTCGAACTTTCAAGCGACAGGCTTCGTCCTCTTCAATTAGTAACCAAAATGTTTTTTCGTTTCTGGAGTGCTGTAGAAAGTTGAACAAGATGGAGGTCAAATTCCCTTCAGAACTCAAGGATTGCATATCGGAAGAGAAGTGGCTAACAACAGAATTAGGTGACTACAGATCACCCAATGATTGCATTCTTTCCGGTACAGATTGGATACCCATTTCTTTAATTGCATTTCTTCCGTTCATCGATGACAGTGATAATTCTTACGGAAGTCGGATACATCTATACGGATTGGAGTTAAAGGAGTTAGGTGTGACTATCGATTTCAAAGATGCTGACAAGTTTATTGCTTGCTGTTCTCTTCTGAATGGGAACCTTTCTTGAATTGCAGTGATGGTCCGTTCATTGATGAAGAATATTAACTGATATCAGCAGCGGATGCCGGTTGGTTGCCGGTTGCCTCAACTTTCACTCAGATTTCGAAATTGTTTGTCGAATCTACAGTTACTTGTGTGATAAATGCTGAACAAAAACGAATGATACATTGGGACAAACTGAACAACAAATTCTTTCTGCAGAAGTTGGATAGATCTTCCAGCTATAAGAACGTTATGACATATGCTTCTCAGTTTAGTGAAGTGATAGCGGACGGGATGTTGTGTGAGAATGAAGAACATGTAACCAAGCTTGGTTAGACGTTAGATGTTCAATGGACGACTCGACATGTGTTGGTTACACGTTAGATGTTCAATAAATGAGTCGACATGTCTTGGTTAGACGTTAGATGTTCAATGGATGAGTCGGTATGCATTTGTTAAACATTAGATGTTCAATGGATGAGTCGATATGTTTTGGTTACACGTTAGATGTTCATTGGATGAGTCGGTATGCATTTGTTAAACATTAGATGTTCAATGGATGAGTCGGCATGTCTTGGTTACACGTTAGATGTTCATTGGATGAGTCGGTATGCATTTGTTAAACATTAGATGTTGAATGGATGAGTCGGCATGTCTTGGTTACACGTTAGATGTTCAATGGATGACCCGGTTTGTTATGGTTATACGTTTGATGTTCAATGGATGATCCGGTTTGTTATGGTTATACGTTGGATGTTCAATGGACGACTCGACATGTGTTGGTTACACGTTAGATGTTCAATAAATGAGTCGGCATGTCTTAGTTACACGTTAGATGTTGAATGGATGAGTCAGTATGCATTTGTTAAACATTAGATATTCAATGGATGAGTCGGTATGTGTTGGTTACACGTTAGATGTTCAATAAATGAGCCGGCATGTCTTGGTTACACGTTAGATGTTCAATGGATGACTCGACATGTCTTGATTACATGTTAGATGTCCAATGGATGAGTCGGTATGCATTTGTTAAACGTTAGATGTTAAATGGTTACCGAATTAGAATAAATCGAGAAACTAAACGGAATAAATCGGAATGAATTTAGAAATTAAACTGACCGGGATGATATAGTTATTTTATAAATAATAATAATTATTTTATAAATTGTAATAATAATAATTATTATTTTATAAATAATAATAATAATAATTATTATTTTATTACTAATTATAATAATACATAAGTAATAAGAAATTTTATTTTCACAAACCCAATTGGAAGGTCGTTGAACATGTTAATCATAAAAAGTTTTCCAACGGGGGTGTCATAGTTTCAGATGCCGTTCCTGATATTATACATTTCGACAACTCATCTGATCTACCACTTTCCACTGATTTGAATAACTTGGGTGATGTGACCTTGAATATAGATGGCCACGAAACGGAGGTTGATGCACCGCCAAATATCATTGATGTTGATGATGAAGACGATGGTATTACTGATGATGAAGACGTCTCTCATGATTTAAGTGATGAAGAACGTGTGAATGATGATGATGGTGAAGACAAAGTTTATTCCAGTGAAGAAGAAGATTGACCTTTAGTTGTAACTTGCAAAAGACACTTATTTGTTTGAATGAATGAATCTAATTGTTGTGGATTTTTTAAATGTGTATATTTATTTGGATGTGTTGTATTTGGATTTGTGCATGCTTATATTATTTTGTTCATGAATTTGTCCATGTTATGCTAATTGTACTTGTACAGATGTCAGCAGATGTTGCAGGATCACACGGTGGTGACGGTGGTGGTGAGGATGAACCTCCTACGCCAAACATCCGCAGCGGTTGTTTTGCCTTATTTAGAAATAAAGGTAAGAATATTTGGATTATTGTAACACAATAAAAAATTTGGTGCATATATATGTTGCTTGCCTTGAATTTTTATGACTTTGTCACTCACTTGATTTTTGCAGGCAAAGGCAAAAGAAAAGAAAATTTGGGCGGCAGAGAGGCCGGTAGAAAGACTCGGGGCATTAGTCGATGTATCGATTTGTTGGAGGAAGTTGGTGAGCATGACCCTGTCCCGACAGATTTTGAAGAAAAATCTTTCCGGCCTCTCGGCGCGCATGCTCAGCATTTATCTAATTACATCGGGGATTGTATCAGGAGGCTCGTGCCACTGTACTACCCAAGTTGGAATGATGTCCCTGATGAGATCACGACGTTGGTTTGGGCGAACATAGAGGTCAGTTATCATTTTTATGTTCATAACATTATTGTGTTTATTTATTTAATGGTGTATATATTTAAATAATTTTTTTTATTTATTTATATCATATAAATAAATAACAAATTTAAATAAATATACAAATTGTATCTTATTTATTTATATCATATAATTTTTTTTAAATATATATAAAAAATTCGAATAAATATAAAAAAGTTTAAATAAATATATATTTGATGAGAATAATGTAATAAGCTTTTCGGATAAGCTGTTTTCAAACAGCTTATCCTGATAAGCTTATCAGATCAAGCTGTTTGAATACAACTTATCTTGATAAGCTTATCAGAACAAGCTGTGTGAAAACAGCTTGTTCTGATATGCTTATCAGGATAAGCTGTTTTCAAACAGCTTGTTCTGATATGCTTATCAGGATAAGCTGTTTTCAAACAGCTTGTCCTGATAAGCTTATCAGGATAAGCTGTTTTCAAACAGCTTGTCCTGATAAGCTTATCAGAACAAGCTGTTTTCAAAAAGCTTATGCTTATCAGGATAAGTTGTTTTTATTATAAAAAATTAAATAAATATATAAGCCATTAAATAAATAAACAAAATAATGTATAAATTATATCTCTAACTCTAACTCTGTGTTTGTTTTATTTGTTGTATATGAATGCAGGATAAGTTTAATTTGACGCCACACAAGAGTGATCGTGCTAGGTGGAAGGATATACGTGGCGGCATCAAAAAAATGCTTAGAAAGAGTTACAATTCTCGAAAAAATACGCTCAAGACAAAGCATTGGGTCCGAGACATCGATACCGGCACGGTAGATATCGGCAGAGTCCGCAGCGAGCGTCCAGAGGAAATTACTTCAGAGGACTGGGAAAAACAGATCGCACTTTGGAGTAATCCGGATTATGAGAAAAGATGCCGGATGAACTCCCACAACCGGTATAAGCAGAAGACGCCGAGTCGGCAGGGATCCCGATCGTTGACACGCCTTCGAGACCAAGTGGTGAGAAATTCTATAATTAATTTACATACATATATGTCTTTGATTATATGTTTTGGTGTGTTGTGATTTTTTGTTTTGAATTTGCTTCATTCTATATATGCGTGTCTATGTATGTACAGACGCAAGCTGCAACTGAAGCTGATGTGCCACCCCCGACTGTCATTGATCACTTCTTCATTGCGCACACTGACCAGGATGGGAATTTTCCTTGCGATGCGGACCGCGTTATGTATGTAAGTATTTTTTTAATTAATTAATTAATTAATTTTTTTTTGGATATGCCTTGGTTTTTTACTATTCCCTGCCGATAAATAATGTACCAACCCGACTAATAAATAATATACTAACTGTCGTTTGTTTTTGTCACTTCATTAGAAAAGGATGCTTGCGATGAAGGCTGAAGGCAAACATACAGACAACGAGATCAACCGTATCGTCCGAGGTGGAAAGCAGCGAGGCCACATGCCCGGTGTCGGCCAGATAGTGCCGAGAAGGACTGCTCACTATATTCCTCCTCCTCCTCCCATCGACCCACGGTTGGAACAAGCGGCTCAAGTGTTTAACTTTATGAGAAGTGACGATAGGTTTGTCGATGCGTTCTCAGCATTTCTATCGGGTGGTGCTAGCGGGAGTGGCACGGGAGGCAGCGGTAGTGGCGCCGGTGGGAGTGGCGGGAGTGGTAATGATAATGTCGACGGGTAGAATGGCAACAATGGTTAGTATGCTTGTCTTGTTTTTCCTACCTTAGCATGCAAGTTTAATAATTGTAAACCCCGAATTGCAAGTTTAATAAGTGTAACTAGGAACTTTGTACTCAAGTTGTGACATATGTATTTGTATTGATCGAGAGGTTACATGTTATTGTGTTTTGGTACTAGATTCGTGGTAGATTTTTAGTATTTGTATCTTCAGGTTTTGTATTTGTATTCCCAGGTTTTGGTAGATTTTTTCCGGAAAAATTCCGGAAAAAATCTGGAAACAGCCTGCTGTGCAGGCTGCTAAAAAAAATTTCAAAGTTTCCCTGGCGACATGTCGCCAGGGAAACTTGGGCTCACTTGACTTTCTAAAAAGTCAGCCAAGTTTCTCTGGCGACATGTCGCCAGGGAAACTTAGGCTCACTTGACTTTCTAAAAACGACATGTCGCCAGGGAAACTTGGGCTCACTTGACTTTCTAAAAAGTCAACCAAGTTTCCCTGGCGACATGTCGCAAAGGAAAATCTAGAAGAACGTTGACTTGTCAACGCCAGGCGTTGACTTGTCAACGTTACGAATAGTTTCCCTGGCGACATGTCGCCAGGGAAAAGTGAGGTTTAATAAACTGTTATACTTAAGTTCCTTAATCAGCCAACTTTTCCCTGGCGACATATGTCGCTAGGGAAACTATCCCGCACCAACTCCAGCGTGGCACCAATTTTTGAACGAAAGAGTTGCGGGGCCCACTTAGTCGCCAGGGAAACCCTAATTTGTCGCCAGGGAAACAATCCCGCACCAGCCTTTCTTGGCGACGTTTCCCTGGCGACCTGTCGCCAGAGATTCCCCTTCCCTGGTGACATGTTGCCAGGGAAACATCGCGAATTTGGCCAGGGAAGGGGTCGAATATTGTAGTGTTAAACGATTATTTGTATTAACATAATCCCAAAAATAACATGAACTTAACTGTGTATAAATGACTATAACATTTAAAATCCAATGCTTGTTCGTTAATCATTATTTAAACAACGAAATAAAATAACCTGTAGAAAAACATGATCAAAAGAGTATAAACAAGATAAATAGCACTGAAAGCCTTATATAAATAAAACAGATTAAACGTCCAACAAGAAAAGAGATCACCACAGCTACTCTGGTATGATCTTATTATCTAAGTGATAATAGTTTTACAAGATTAAAGAAAAAAATATATCTAGGTTACATGTTTATAAAAAACGAGAGAAAACCATAAAAACACAAAGATGAATATTAACCCAGATAAAGATAAGATGTGTGTGTGCTAGGTTATATCGAAACCATACAGCCATTGTAATGGACTGGATGACTTGGGCTCGGGCTGAACTTTCATCAATAGGCAGCATAAATCCTCCATGTCATAAGCTGGTAGCACCATGAGTCCAAAAGGCTAACTGAAACATTGAAACAAACACAATAAGTCCACAAATTTTGGTTATGTATTAGAAACTTTTAATTAATCTATATAATCAAATTTTGACTTATAAAGGTTGCGCTATTTTTACTTTTTATCCATGTGAGACAAACTAAAATTTCACCATGAAACTCGAAAGCTACGAGTGTATCTCACTACTCTTGATTCCCCAAAAACAATAGAGAATGACGGGTAGTTCAAACGCGCATGTGATATAATCAGTTATGGTTATGGAACTCGTCAGCAAAATGGAAACTATAAATTTAAGGCGTACTACTATGTCTTTTGGACGAAAATGATGTTACATAAATGAAACGATTATTGTTCATTCACCGATATGGGATAAAGTTACAAAACCAACAATCTCATTTCTTTCTTCAGACTTCGTTTCAAGTGATTTAGCCTTTAGAGTGTCAGTTTTCTCATAACCATACACAATTATGAATTACCCCCAGCGAACTCAATTAGAGTTTCAGTGTAGCAGAACTATGAGTCACCATTACTATCGGTCAGGCTGAAGATTCAGGTGAGGATTAGAACGAGTTCTCCGGTATTTGGCTTGAACGATCAGGCATTTTGGTCTTGTATCTTTCTTATCATCGACTCTTTACTACGCTATTCAGTATGTAATTTGCTTGAATTGCACATAATTAATTTGCTGACACTTGGCCAAATATGCGAAAAAACTCTTCACAAAAATCCACTGCTCACATTCATATTCATCCTCTCATACTCTCGAGTCTCCCCCACATCAACTGGAACACTACACTCGATATAGTCACATAGAGTCATCGACCAATGTTGCTTGTGATGCCACCGACCAACGATCTCTCCCTGGTGGTTGACTTGACATTGGCTCAAAGCTCGCGTTATGAATTTGGTGTTGTTTTTTTTTATCAGTCGACTCATTTTTACTATTGATGTAGTATCTCGCAAAACTGATTATACATGTTGAGAACGTTATTTTTTATGTTAGCCTCGTATATGAAGTAAAATAAAATGCATTGCCATGCAAAATTTAGAAAGATAAAAGTTATTTCTTTTATTCCCAAAAAATAAACATAAAAAACACACGTATCATTTTGTTGATATTACCGTGGGTTTACTTATATATTTCTCTAATGTTAGTTTACCTATCTATGTGGGATATACTTGCTTAACGCCCACAAATCAACTCATGTAACACTTTAAACTTGATCTGACGTCGTCGATCTCTTCTAATTGTTGTCATTAGCTTTAAGCTCACATGCTAAACATTAGCATTCCTTGATTGACTAGGCATAAAAAAAAACTAGAGTTTCCTCATTAGTGTGATTAGAGCTTCCAGTGATGTGGCAGTGGAAACACCTGAAGGCATGTTGTAGTTGTTGCGAAACTGAAAAGGCTTGTTTTCAAGAAACTAGGAGATAGGTCGCGATACACCGTCGCATGAATATCCTTCTTAAAATTAGATATTACACAGATATCCTTTGCAATTACATAAATATCCTTGTCACTTTTTTAATTACATCAATGTCATTCTCAAACCATTGTAATTACATTAATATCATTCTCAAACTTTTAAATTCTCGCATACATTCCAAAAATCAATTAAATCATAATTATATTGATCTTAAGTTTTGAAACTATTATTACCTATTATTTTATCATTTAAATTAATTATAATTATCTTTTCTACGTATACTTATTGGTTTCGAGTGATAAAAGAAGACGAAAATGTAATTACAAAAGTTTTGATATAAATACGATGCATATTTATTTTTTCATATATACTTTTTAACATCGAGTGATGAAATAACTGTTGGGATTTTAGAATACTAGTTAACCATTAACTACGAGTGCGCAGCGGAATGGATCTAGTATAACATTTATGATTAACACATAATAAAGTAATAAAATACTAACCTTTTAATTTAATTGATTAAATCAATTAAATTGGTCTTGATCTTGAAATTTAACGGTAAAATAACCGTCTCTACCGGTTGCTCACACACACGTCAAATGAGCACGCTACGATGCTAGTAGTTATTTCACGATCCTAACAACAAGTGTTATTGATCTTTTTTTTTTTTTTTTTTAAACCGATTCGGATACCAAATGGTATTACGTCCAAATCGTTTTCAAAAGGAACAATAGTAGTAAATTAAAACAAAGGTTTGAAATCTTTGTTCTTTTACTATGATCAAATAAAGAAAAATGCCTTGGTGGTTTTCTGTGACAAATAGAACAAACAAAACAAGTAAAGAATAATGCACATGACCCTATGTTACAACAATTGTATTTATAGGCCTTATGATGCTTTGTGTCGTGTAGCATGGGTGAACACAAAACAATTGATATATTCTCTTGTCTTTTGTTGCCATTTATATCATTTCATCAAGGCTATTCTTGCCGACAAAAAGAAAGCAAACCAATATAAATTCCCAAAATAAGACTATGACATGTATTCACCAAGGAAACATATCAACTTATTTTTATAAAACATTATATGTGTTGATACCAAAACTGTGGCATAATCATATGGAAATAGACCAGAAAATTATGACACGTTTTGCTCTTTCTTTTTCATTTTACGTGTAATAATTAGTTTACAACGTCTGACGATTAAACTAAAACCGTTAAATATATTTCGTGAAACATATTATATATTTAATAAATATAACATGTATATATATTAAATATCTAATAAACGTACTCTTCGTGTTTAAGTGTGTGCCCCCGATAGGCTCACGCATTTACCGATGGTTAAACGATCGCATATCTCAACAGCTCCCACTTGTGAGAGTTTAGACATACAACGTCCATAATGAAACATCTAGCAACACTTCATTATAACCAGTAAATGTTGAGTTAATAGTTTCAAGAATAATATCTCAAAAGTATTCGATGGTATATGATTATTAGAGCTTGCTGGTAATCATCCTTTTGTTTCGAGTACCTATTAAACCATGGATATGGATCCTAACTCATTCCATATAGTCTAATTTTAATTTCTCGTGATCGAATTAATTCAGATAGTCCAAATGTATCAAGAATCATCTTGATCACACTTTGGGTACGGCCATACAATTACCTAATTAATTCTGGAGAGGATCCAGTGGTACTTCACTGCACTATATCAAGTGGAGGAACAAATTCTATATTGACTGCAAGTGTCTGTGGATGCTGCTTCACAACACTTCCAACTATAGCCTTTATAACTAACTCTTACAAGCTAGCGTTTAACATATAATCAAGAAGCGATATTCACACATGCACAACTTGTTTGCATCTCAAGTCTAAGGACGACTTAATCACCATTTTTCGAAAATTTACTCATGACAAGGATCCAAAAGTAATATTCGAAAGTTCGGGGTGTCCAATATGCATCCCTTATGAATAACATATGAGTTTGGTGGGAACCGTCCATTATATTCAAAGAATATAACCAACACTCATATTTGTCTTAATGTAGACAATATTCCCATATTGCTAACGACAATGGACATGTTTAGAATAATCAAATATTCAAGGATTTAAACATACAAATATAGGACAACAATAATTATATGAATGATAACAAACATCAAATATCTTTATTCATCAGAAAATAATAATTGTCTTATAATCCCAAATTATCCAAATACTAACGTAACACAGATTACATGAGACTATTAGCTGGAAGCAAACCAATATCATGCGAAAGCATTGAATGCTTTTTAAGGTCTAAAGCCTTAGTAAAGGGGTCAGCTAAATTGTCGTCTGTGTGAACTTTCTGCAGTGTAATATCACCCAGTTCAATCACTTCTCGGAGGTAGTGAACTTTAGCACGATAATGTTTCGCACCTTTGGTGATTCCTGGTTCATTAGCTATAGTAATGGCTCCGGTATTGCCACAATACATCTTCATAGGTTCATTATTTGTGGGAACAACACCAAGCCCAGAAATAAACTTCCTAATCCAAACTGCTTCTTTAGCAGCCTCCGAAGCGGCTATATACTCAGCCTCTGTAGATGAGATAGCATGGATGGTCTGCTTCGAGCTTTTCCAGCTTACAGCACCTCCATTCATTTTGAAAACATATCCAGTCTGAGACTTCGTGTCATCAGCGTCTGTCAGATATCCAGCATCAGTGTAGCAAGCAACCCTGAGCTCTCGTTTCATATCTCCTCCATAAACTAGAAACATGTCTTTGGTATGCCTGAGATACCTCAGAATGTTCTTAACAGCAGTCCAATGATCCTCACCAGGATTCTGCTGAAAACGGCTCGTCATGTTCTGAGAGAACGCAACATCTGGTCTAGTGCATCTAACAGCATACATGATTGATCCTACTGCCGAAGCATAAGGAACTCTCTGCATGCGTTTCACCTCAGCAGGGGTAGATGCTCCTTGAGTCTTAGATAATTTTGAATCAGTTAGCATGGGAATAAAACCACGTTTGGAATTATCCATGTTATACTTCTTTAAAATTTTATCTATGTAAGCACTTTGACATAAACCAATTAACCGTCTTGATCTATCTCGATAGATCTTGATTCCAAGAATATATGCAGCATCTCCTAGATCTTTCATAGCAAAACACTTTCCAAGGTAAGCTTTTACACTTTGCAACGTTGGAATGTCTTTTCCCATGATTAATATGTCATCGACATACAAGATTAGGAACACTACATTACTCCCACTAGCTTTGATATATACACATGGCTCATCGGGATTTTGAGTGAAACCAAAGTTCTTGATTTCATCATCAAATCTCTTATTCCATTGCCTTGATGCTTGCTTAAGTCCATAAATGGATCTTTGAAGCTTGCATACACGGTTTGGATATTTAGGATTGACAAAACCTTCAGGTTGCTTCATATAGACCTCTTCGTAAAGATGTCCATTGAGGAAAGCGGTTTTAACATCCATTTGCCAAATCTCATAGTCATAGAACGCGGCTATGGCTAAGAGAATCCTTATAGCTTTGATATCTGCAACAGGAGAGAAGGTTTCTTCATAATCAACCCCATAGGTTTGAGTGAAGCCCCTCGCTACATATCGAGCTTTAAAGGTGTGTACATTGCCATCCATGTCGGTCTTCTTCTTGTATAACCACTTGCCGCTAACGGTTCTAGCGTTAGGGGGAAGGTCAACTAAGATCCAGACATCATTGTCTTTCATGGATTGCATCTCCACATTCATAGCATCAATCCATTTTTCAGATTCAGGATCTGATAATGCAGCTTTATAGTTAGTAGGTTCACCATGATCCCCTAATTCATGTTCCTCAACGTCAATGTATAAACACATACGGTCAGGAGCACGCCTAGTCCTTGTAGACTTTCGAATGGGAGCAATATCACTTATAGGTTCATCAATTTCTTGATCATCCTCTTCATGATCGCCAGTGTTTTCAGAAGGATGTATATCTTCATCTTGAATTACTTCAAGATCTTCTAAACTCCCACTTGCTTCTTGATTCATAAGATTACTCTCTAAAAATTCAGCATTACGAGCAACAATAACCTTGTTCTCGGGTGGGTAATAGAAGGAGTAACCCATTGTTTCCTTTGGGTATCCTACAAAGATACACTTAATCGATCTGGGTTCAAGTTTGTCAGGTTTATTAAGCGTACCACGCTTAACAAGAGCCTCACATCCCCAGACCTTTAAGTAAGACAACTTAGGGGCTTGCCCATGCCATACTTCGTATGGAGTCTTATCAACCTTCTTAGTTGGAACCATATTGAGAATGCGTGCAGCAGACTCAAGAGCATAATCCCAAAAGGACTTTGGAAGAGTTGTTTGTGCCATCATGGAGCGAACCATATCCAGTAGGGTTCTATTTCTCCTCTCAGACACACCATTGTGTTGTGGTGTATATGGAGGAGTTCTATGGGCAATAATCCCATGCTCCTTAAGATGATCCAAAAACTCATAACTCATAAATTCACCTCCACGATCAGAACGTAGTGACTTTATGGTTTTACCGAGTTGATTTTCTACTTCCTTTTGAAACACCTTAAAAGTTTCAAACACTTCATGTTTATGCTTTAGCAAGTAAACATAACCATAACGACTATAGTCGTCAGTGAAAGTGACGAAGTAGCTTGCACCTTGTCTTGACACGGTTCTGAATGGGCCGCATACATCGGTGTGTATAAGTCCAAGCAGATCTTTAGCCCTCTCCACTTGATGTGAATAAGGTTTACGTGCCATCTTTCCAGATAAACAAGAAACACACTTGTCAAAGGAATCATCATCGTTTGACTTAAGCAATCCATCAGTTTGTAATTGCTTAATGCGCTTTTTGCTTATGTGGCCAAGGCGACAATGCCATAAGAGTGTAGAGTCCAAGTTAGACTTGGCCCTTTTATTACTTACAACATAAATAGAACTATCGTTTGCATTAGAATCACACATATCAATTTCATATATACCATCACGAGGAATAGCACGAAAATAAAACATATTATCTTTAGAAACTGAAATCACTGCATTATTCTCAAAACGGTTAACAAAACCATCGTCATACAAACGGAAAACTGAAACAATCCCTCTAGAAATAGAAGGTGCGTAATGACAATTATTCAAAATGACTACTAGTCCACTAGGGAGAAATAATTGAAAAACACCAATGGCTTCGACAGCTGCACGATGACCATTGCCCACGTACAGGTTCAAAGCTCCTGGCTTCAGCTTCCTACTTATCCTTAGTCCCTGAGTAGTATTACAGATGTGAGTACCACAACCAGTGTCATAAACCCAGGATTTATTAGGAAAAGTAAAGAGTTCTATAGTGAAGATACCTGAAGTGCTAGCTCCTTGAGATAGCTTCTTCTTCTTCCACAACTCAGCGAGATACTCTGGACAGTTTCTCTTCCAATGACCAATGTCACCGCATTGGTGGCAAGTGGCATCCCTTGCAGGATTCTCTCTCTTTGGTGGAGGGGGAATCTTAGCTCTAGGAGTAAAGTTTGCTACTTTCTTCCCTTTGCCATGATTCTTACCCTTCGCAGCATTAGACGGTTTAGCCTTATTAGGCTTTTGGATCCTTCCTGCCCTAATAGCATTGATAGTATTAGCAGTAGCAGGTGCAACCTTCTTTGGCAACGTCTTCTCATGTAGCTTGAGCATGGCATGCAGCTCAGGTATTGTCTTCCCCAGGCCATGCATATTGTAATCTTGCACGAACCTATCATAATCCTTGTTCAGTGAGGCTAAGATTAGGCTAACTGCAAGTTTCAGTGACACGGGATGACCGAGACGTTCCAAGTTCTCTATGTAACCCTTCATCTTTAAGACATAAGAGCTCACAGATTGTCCATCCTCATGTTTACACGCGTGAAAGGCACGTGCAACATCAAGGAGTTCTTGATCCGCTTGTTCAGTGAACATGGTTTTCAACTCCTCCATCATTGACCATGCGCCATGACCCTCCAAAAGCCTTTGGAGTTCAGGGGACATAGTCATGAGCATAAGGCCAGTAATTTCTCTGGACCTTTTAACCCAAGTAGGGTGGTACTCCGGGTCTTGTTGAGGACCTTCAACACCAGGAGGAAGAAACGGGAGATCAGGAATAGGTTGCTCAAGGTATTTAACCAAGTCATCAGTTTCGAGCGCTATCCGAAGAGCACGATACCAATCAACAAAGTTAGTTTCAGTCAGCTTCATTTTCTCAAGGAAAGACTTAACAACCGTGCTGTTTAAGCAAGAGGTAGAATTATTCATCTACAAAATAAAAGTTCAACGATTAGTATTTTCGATAATTACATTCTCAAAAGAATTAACTACCCAATTAATCATTATGAGACTAAGATCCTTGCTTGCACTCCCACTTAATGTTAGAGGTCCGACCGTCTAATATCAAGTAGGGCAAGAGGTAAGCGTCGAGCGTTAATTGCATTACAAGTGCAACTCTTAGATTTATGAGACGATTCATGAATTTTATTGTTGTAGAGTGTTTGGATGGGAGTTCTCACATCTCTTTCGAGTACCATTGAACATCTCAAACAAACTTGTTCTACATGTAATAAATCATGAGTATGTTTCATCTCATCTTATGCCTCGGGTTCCGAATCTGACCGGTAACTCGACTTAAGTCGTACCAATTTAAAGCATGCAATAGTTGGCAAAGGTCTGACCAGTGACAAAAATCGCCTTGGGTGCATGATTCGCCCTAGGTCTGACCAGATGGCGAAAAACCACAACAAGTGCTATTAAATTGGATGGCATAGACTTAAAAATTCAAATAGGTATCACATAAGTTTTAGAAAACAAATGTCAAAACGTGTAAAAGATGCATGCAATCATCCTTTAGCACAAGTTAAGAAAAACCTTTTGTTAACTTTTTTTTTTTTTTTGTTTTAGGCGTGTTTACCGCGGGAAAGCATTAAAGAATGATCAAACCCTATATCCTACTCTTCATGCGCCCGAAGGCGCAAGTGCTTGGGATAATTATCACATAGATGCCGAAACATTATGTGACACGGGAAACATTAAAGATCATTCAAACCCTAGATAGCTTGACTAGAACACGTAGTGCAATAGCAAGTCTATCATTAGTAAGGCACAAAATGGTGTTGTAATTTTAAGTATTATAAACCAATTAATTTTGCAAATCACGTCGTTGAGAAGATGGTTTATAAGCCATCATTACGGTATGTAAGCCCAACTCGAGTGACAATATGATTTCGCAAAATAATTAGATTATAATAAAAACAAGTTTCATAGATCTTATGTCAATATTAAGATTTGTTCAAAAACAAGTTTTAACAAATAACACATAGCCGATTCGCAAGGAAAAATAAGTGTACTAATATGACATACTTTTAAAGCTAGTTTCGATATAAGTAGAGATCCGTTTTTATGATTTCTAGAATCTTGTATTATTACGTTTTGCAATTCATAATGGAAAACAAATAAGCACATAAAAACAGACTAGAAAGGGGTAGAAGAAGAAGACAGACTCTATATGAAAGCAGTAAATCATATAAGATCCAAGATCTCAAATGAGTCTTCCCCAATTTGAGGATCAAAGACCCTCACTAAGTTGCTAGGTACTTGGTGACGAGCATGCATCACAAACGTGATTGCTAAAGTCTTTGACGGATAAAAATAAAATTTTGTTTATTAACCAATTTAATAAACCTACCCAATTTTATTAGATCTAGATCAAGATTAAAATTTTATGGCAAGAATGCATGTTATTGCCATAGAAAATAAATAAAGCGAGTATTTAAGCGGATCTAGCGTGTTTATCTATGTGTAACCCATAAATGCCATACGATGACTCGTGATGCCACTGTTGGGATTTTAGAATACTAGTTAACCATTAACTACGAGTGCGCAGCGGAATGGATCTAGTATAACATTTATGATTAACACATAATAAAGTAATAAAATACTAACCTTTTAATTTAATTGATTAAATCAATTAAATTGGTCTTGATCTTGAAATTTAACGGTAAAATAACCGTCTCTACCGGTTGCTCACACACACGTCAAATGAGCACGCTACGATGCTAGTAGTTATTTCACGATCCTAACAACAAGTGTTATTGATCTTTTTTTTTTTTTTTTTTAAACCGATTCGGATACCAAATGGTATTACGTCCAAATCGTTTTCAAAAGGAACAATAGTAGTAAATTAAAACAAAGGTTTGAAATCTTTGTTCTTTTACTATGATCAAATAAAGAAAAATGCCTTGGTGGTTTTCTGTGACAAATAGAACAAACAAAACAAGTAAAGAATAATGCACATGACCCTATGTTACAACAATTGTATTTATAGGCCTTATGATGCTTTGTGTCGTGTAGCATGGGTGAACACAAAACAATTGATATATTCTCTTGTCTTTTGTTGCCATTTATATCATTTCATCAAGGCTATTCTTGCCGACAAAAAGAAAGCAAACCAATATAAATTCCCAAAATAAGACTATGACATGTATTCACCAAGGAAACATATCAACTTATTTTTATAAAACATTATATGTGTTGATACCAAAACTGTGGCATAATCATATGGAAATAGACCAGAAAATTATGACACGTTTTGCTCTTTCTTTTTCATTTTACGTGTAATAATTAGTTTACAACGTCTGACGATTAAACTAAAACCGTTAAATATATTTCGTGAAACATATTATATATTTAATAAATATAACATGTATATATATTAAATATCTAATAAACGTACTCTTCGTGTTTAAGTGTGTGCCCCCGATAGGCTCACGCATTTACCGATGGTTAAACGATCGCATATCTCAACAATAACATGTTGAATTTTGGATATACATAAAAAAATAATTTGGTAAATACGTTTATGTAGTAACAAAATGTAACGAAGGATATTAGTGTAATAAAAAAATTTGGGAAGGATATTGACGTAATTAAAAAAGTGAGAAGGACATTGACGTAATATTCAATTTTTGGAAGGATATATATGTAAATGCCCCAAAATTTAAAGAGTAAAGTGCAAAAGCTCGAGATTAGACCAGAAACAATCGAGTTGCTGTTTTTGGAAAATCTCAAGCTCTATTATAATAGATCGAGTAGCTCGCAACTCACAACCTTAATGAGCCAAACGGCTCAGAAGAAGAATTTATGAGCAATCAAAAGAAGAATTTATCACTTTTTATATACCATCTTCCAACGGCTTAGAAATTTAACATGGCCCCGGCCTGCGCAAGGATGACACATACAGATCTTGAAATGGTCAAAAAAAAAATTCTCAATCGTGAAATGGTCTGAATTTTTTTTAATCGTTTTTCGTGTCAGGAGAGCTCATAATTTTATCATGGGCATATAAGAGCTTACTAAAAAATTAGAAGGTCATTTGTAATGGCTCAAAAGCGTACCAACCTTGTGAATATAAGCCATTACGAGAACTCATAGTTTATTTGGTGCGCTTCACGAGAACACATAGCTTATTTGATGAGCTTACGAGCTTACTGAAAATTAAGCACATCGATTATAGTTAATTTTTACTTTGTCCCACATGGATAGAAAGTGAGAGTGGTGCATCATTTATAAGTCAAATTTTGATAATATAGTTAAACTTGAGCAACTACTAGTACAATCAAAATTAAACACGGTTTGTTGCTTTTGTTTTTGTCGCTTTTAACATGAGAGTGAATTTGGTTATGTTGATTTTAAAATTTTAGATGCACTTAAACACGGTTAAATCCATAATTTTAAATGGTCTAAAATAATCACGTTAAAACGTCATTTCTATATTTTACGGTCTTTTTAGTTTCATTGAAGACAAATATAAACCGTGGGAGACATGTATGATGTGGCAGTGGAAGCACTTGAAGGTGTTGAAGTTGACATGAAACCGAAAAGGTTTGTTTTCAAGAAAGTGGGAGATAGGTTGCGAATTGCGATATGCGGTTATATTTGGTGCTTTTGGGTCTATAATTTGAAAAAATGTTGAAAACCAAGGTCGGAGGAGCCTGTTGCTTTTAGTTGGGAACAAAATATATAGACCATGTTTTGTGAAACCAAGTTAATTTGAAAAAGTATAAAATGGTTAATGGTCACTTTCTTTTCTCATATTAATATGTTAATAGGAAATACGTGGGTTAATCCAAATATTGATTGTGTTGGTTCACGTTCATTTGTTTTGGCAGCTTAACCAAAGAGGTCGCTTATAAGGCCACAAACAAGATGAGCCTTTGGTGTAAAAGCTCGAAATTAGATTGGTTAATAGGTCGAACGAGTCGAGCTCAAACGAGCTAGAGCCTAAGCTCGAGTATGAGTTTCAGCTTATCTAATAATCAAGTTCAACCCCGAGGTCTATATAGAAAGATCGAATAGGCTCATGAGCCCACAATATATATATACTCATATATACTGTTTATACGTATAATGATATACAAACGAGCTTAAAAAATATAAACAAGCTCGAGCCTTGTGAGATTAACTAGTTGAACTTTACTTGAAATTTGATTCTTTCAACATATCATATATGTCGAGCCCGAGCTACGCTAGAATGAAGTTAACATGAGGATGCTCAAATGTTCGGGTTTCACATTACTTTGAAAGAAAAAATAATTATTAGTTGATTAAATTGATTTCAACTTAATTGGTGGCTTTATTTACATGATAATTATATAAACGTTAAGTGTGTTAGTCGAATACGAGTCAAATAGATTCTCATGTTATCAAATTTGGGCCTATCCGTATTTGTTATTTTAAAACACATGAAGCAATCAAATTTAAGTGATCGGCGAAAAATATATGTTGAAATAATCTAGAAGGAAAAATAAAGATGACAGATGGATAAAATAAAAAAAAATTACAAATATGCTCATTGTGGTTTGCGCTAACTTGAGCTTTTTTTCAACCTACCTCAACTCCAAAAACCGTACCACGCCCAATCCCTTAAGTAGAACGATGTGGATGGTTGGTGGATTTTGTTGCGATTACGGTTAGCATATTTTGGAACGTGAAGGGTATTGAGATGATGGTGTATAAGCTATACAACGAGATGTATACTAGCAACTACTAACTATATAAGGTATCGTGCTCTACAAGTAAACACTATACCATGATTATAAGGGTGCGTGACATAATAATTATCCGTTACGTGGTCAAGCCAATCCGTGTCAGCGTGGTTGCGTTACTATTACTCGTTCTCAATGTTAGATTTTTTGGTTTTTACAATTCATTTTACTATATACCGTTTGTGTTTGAATGTTCACCGGCTTTCTAGGTGTATTTTGTTACCATGTTGACATGTTTTTATATGTAATATTCTAAAACTCCATGTTACATGTATGCATTTACTTTCGAGTTTTGTGGTTCTCACATTGATTGAAAATGAAAGTAGTGCAACCTTTATAAACCAAATTTCAAACAAATAGCTTAATAACATTGAAAATTCACAACCAAAATTAATTGGTTGTGTCATTTCGGTGTTTTTTTAGTCCAAAGCACATATACTTCGTTTGCTTGCTTTGCCATATTGCATAAACTTCTCTTGATATATTAATGTACTCCCTCCGTTTCAAAATTATTGTCCAGGTTACTATTTTAGGACATCTCAAATTAATTGTCCACTTCCAAAAATAGATAAGGAATGTAAATTAAGTTTACCATATCACCTTCACT
Source organism: Glebionis coronaria (assembly GCA_025667525.1). Classification (NCBI taxonomy): domain Eukaryota; kingdom Viridiplantae; phylum Streptophyta; class Magnoliopsida; order Asterales; family Asteraceae; genus Glebionis; species Glebionis coronaria. Next base: position 3,008,553 of record CM046882.1, on the reverse strand, counting down.
TGAGGGTATTATTACAAACAATAAAGAAGAAGTAAATTAATTAGTTAAGGGTAAAAGTGTCATTGTGTAAAAAGTATGAGAGAGAAAACTGAAAAAGTAATGTATTTATTAAACTACGTGTTTTATTGTCGGTGGACAATAATTTTGAGACGGATGAAGTACTTTATTAGGGGTAAAACAACTCTTTACCTAAACAATTATGTAAATATGTTATTTATATATTTTTACTAGTCTTTTTAGTTTTAGTGAAGACAAATACGGAATCCTATAAGGTAAAGGTGATTTAACCAATGTTTAAAATCCGGTTTTTTAGTTGAACCGGTTAAATCATCGGTTCACCGTGTCACCGGTTTAACCGGTTGAAACGCCGGATTAAACCGGTTTTAATATAAATAATAAAAAATAGCGATATTACTATATCAAGAAGGAAATGTGTAATGCATTAACTACTGATGATCTTGAAAATTTTATTTTGTACGGAGTAACAATTTTTTGCCAAGAGAAAAGTTCTATAAGGAACATGCATAAAAAAAAGAACAAAGGAAACAATCTCCACTATCCAATATTAATCTTTTTAAATTTAATTAAAAAACGCATGTTCATCTTATTTCTTAAAAATTAAATATCTCTCAAACCGTTAATCGTTATGAAAAAATAATTATACCGTCACGACGGGAATTAAATTATCTTTCCATAGATATGCACTTCTATATACTTTCGGTGAACTTTTTTTAAAAAATTTCGTAAAAAAATCACATGTAATTCTCGAAAAATTACATGTAATTCTCGAAAACTCATGTTTGATTAATTATTTTAAAAATCACATATGAATTTGTAACGTCACATGCGATTTGTGAAATCACGTGTATTTTTTTGACGAGAATTTCAATATTGTAAAATCGTTAAAAGTATATGAAAATAACCGTATATTAAATGACAAAAATATTTTCGTTATTATTTTAAAACCACACGTGATTTATGTGAATTACATTAAAATGTTTGAATCACATGTAATTTTGTTAATATATTAAAATGTTTGTTGCCATTAATATAAAATATTTTCATTTTACCAGGGTGGAGTCCCCTTTACCCAAAAAAATATATGTAAAACAAATTGGCTTCTGAATTACATGTGATTCGGTGATAATTACATGTGATTTTGCTTGCATTACATATGATTCAAGCATACCGAAACCGTAACTTTTTCTAACAAACCCACATTAGATGAATCACGTGTGATTTTTTTAATCACGTATTACGTTTTCATTTATGTAAAATATATAAAACAAATTGGCTTCTAAATTACATGTGATTTTGTTTGAATCACATGTAATTCTGCTTGAATTGCATGTGATTCGGTGATAATTACATATGATATTTCTTGCATTACATGTGATTCAAGCATTCCGAAACCTTAACTTTTTCTAACAAACTTACTTTAGATGAATCACATGTGATTTTTTAATCACATGTAATCTTGTTAATATATTAAATTGTCTGCTTGAATTACATGTAATTCGATGATAATTACATGTGATTTTGCTTGCATTGGATCACATGTAATTCGATGATAATTACATGTGAATTTGCTTGCATTACATGTGATTCAAACATTTCAAAACTTTAACTTCTTCTAACAAACCCACTTTAGATGAATCACATGTGCTTTTGTTTGAATCACATGTAATTTACCACGAATTACATGTAATACAAGCAAATTCACATGTAATTATCATACATGGATCACAAGATAGCATACATGGATCACAAGACCACTTTAGATAGCATACATGGATCACAAGACCACTTCGGAAGGATGGATGATGTGAGGAATGGAGAGAAAATGTTATTTACCACGAACCACATGTGATTTACCACGAATTACATGTGATTTATCACGAATCGCATGTGATTTACTTGGTTTCTAGATTATTGGTATTAAAGTTGAAAATAAAAATCTATGAAAACATGTAACTTAAAAAAAAGACTAACGCGTCAAATGGGACCAAAGTTAGATGTAAAGTTATGTGAGTCTACATGAATCACATGTGATTTAAAGCAAAATTACATGTAATTATTTATAAAATCACATGTGATTTAAAGCAAAATTACATGTAATTTTGTATAAAATCACATGTAATTTGAGCAAAATTACATGTAATTATTTATAAAATCACATGTGATTTGAGCAAAATTACATGTAATTTTTATTCAACACTAACTAACCACTTTATTACAAAAATCACATGTAATTCACACATAATTACATGTGATTTGCATTTAACACTAATAAACTATTTTATTACAAAAATTACATGTAATTCACACACAATTCCATGTAATTCACACAAAAGTTAACGATTTACAGTGTTAAAAATTCTCGCCAAAAAAATTACACGTAATTTTCGAAAATTACATGTAATTTTTCGAGAATCACATGTAATTTTTTATGCGTAAATTTAAAAAAAAAAGTTTGCCGAAAGTGTATAGAAGTGCCTATCTATAGAAAGATAACTTAATTCCCGTCGCGATGGTATAATTAGTTTTCCGTAACGATTAACGGTTTGAGAGATATTTAATTTTTAAGAAATAGGATGAAAATTGGTTTTTAAATTAAATTTAAAAAGATTAAATCTAGACCATTAGATGGAACTTGAATGGATGGTTGAGATTATTTCCTTCCTTTTTTTTTTGATGCATATTTTATAAGGATCTCACCTCTTTTTACTAATACATATTAGTAGCAACTGTACTAGTACTATAGATGCCATGAAAAGTCACAAAGTAGACTAGTGGTCTCTTAGTCAAGATTTTAATTTTTTTTTCTTTATCCTCGTGAATAACACTGGTTCTCACTCCCATCCAAATATACACGTTTCTCCGGTGCTCCTCCTTAGGGGCGGACCTATTAGTTAGGTTTGGGATGACGCCCCCCCCTATAGCTTGATCAAAAACATGTGATTATAGTCTATTTTTTCTTCGATTTTGACAGTTTTTTTTAAATGCTCCCATCGGAAACGCGAAATGCCCCCTACTCACACATTGAAATCCAACTTTTGACACTCTAAAACCTAAAAATCATCCATTTTTAAGTTAAAATATTCGGTTTTTTATTCGGATTCTAATTTCTTTTCTCTTGTTATTGTAAAAAAAAAAATTCCCCCCACTGTTCAATTTTGTACGTCCGCCACTCCTCCTTATAGACATGGTGGTCATCATTTTCAGTCACTACAACCGTACACCACATCTTGTTGGTGTCAGCCAACTTGCAAGAATTCAACACAACCTTCAGTTGATCTATAACAAGAAGTGAAGGTGTAATAGTAACAAGATTACATCAAAATTTTAGTATAACATCTCCAGTTACATTCTATCATCAAAATTTTAGTATAACATCTCCAGTTACATTCTATCTTTTCTTTCATGATGTTGAACCGGATGGTTACCGATTCGACGGTTCAACCCGGGTCGACCAAAACCAGCCGGTTCAATCCTGTTTGAATTTTAGAAAAACCCGGCACATAATGGACCGGTCGTCGGTTCGGTTCCCGGTTGAACCAACCGGGTAGAATCGGGTTTTAAAACATTGGATTTAACGTTGTGACTAAAGAAAATACTGTTGCAACAACTTTTAACAAGGGGTAATTTGTGTGACTTATTTTCTGAAGGATATTTACATGCTTTGTATTTAATGAGTTGATATCGAATTTGTATGTTTTGTAAGGTTTAATCTATACAACCTTGATTACTAGATACGGAATATCGATCAAAGAAAACACACACAACAATAGAATCGACAGAAAAGATAAAACGACGCCCACAAGGTATTATCCCTAATTGTTTCCCGATTAGTTTAGTGAAAGAATTGACATGATTGTTCTTTTCCGCCTCACCTCCTTTTATAGTGGTGGGAATCGATTGTTACATCGACGGGTCGGGTTGGGCTATGACACTACCAACCGACCTTTATTCATAGCTATTATTATGCTACTCGACACTATCCCTAGACCCGACTTAAGAAATATAAAGACTAAACATAACATGATTATTAGCTTTTGTAAGTGTTTTAGCTATTTGGAATGCGTTTCGGCGGCTATAAGTGTTTTTATGAATTGGTTGAATATTGTGTACTACTTTGTATTATTTGTTGGTCAATTTGGATAGCATACTACTGTGATATACATGTAGATATTTACCCAAGTCTCAAGAACATGCATAATAACACATTAGTATGCATGAATTCTTTTGCCACAATCATTCCTCAGGGACATGTCCACTAGAAAAGTGATTTTTTATATTTATAAATTAATTAAATTAATTATTTAATTAATGAATTAACCTCACATTCCCGGAGACATGTCCACGGGAAATGTCCTTGCCAAACTAAACTCAAGTTTAACTAGAAAATGGTGTGGACCCCACACGTCGACGAGAAATGTTGAAATTTGTTTACATGGATTCCTACGCGGACCTTTTTATTCTAACATTGCATGTAGATTCAATTTGTTTACATGGAGCGGGCCTTTTTATTCTAACATTGCATGTAAATTCTTCTCAGGCGATAATTTTCCGCTTCTACCTGTAACGGGAATTAAAGTCACAAAATTTGGCCAAAGATTGTGTTTAACCTTGTTGTGTATGTGAAGTCACAAACACCCCGCTTTCTCCGACACCATTCCATCAAACACTATAAAACTCACCAGTCATATTCCCTTAAATATGTTAGCAATCATGAATTGTGACGCACCTTATCATATGAAGGACAAGCAAAAATATTGATCGTGAAAACAATATATAAATGAATAGTGGTATGTACTAATATGTTGAGCCTGGTATGTACTAATATGTACTAATTTGTTTTAAACTTTACGTAATATAATTTTTATATTTGTCTTCAATACAACTGAAAACATCGTAAAATAAAAATAACATTTTTACACTACAAGAAAACAAAGAACAGACGACGGGGGTTTCCCTGGCGACACAATGTCAGCCAGGGATAACCCCTTTTCCCTGGCGACAACGCTGACGTGGCGGTAAAGTAGATTTACTTTTTGGTCAAAGTTTGACTAGGGTTTCCCTGGCGACATGTCGCTAGGGATACTCCGTCCAAAATCAGATACCAAGTGAAAGAGCGCGAAATTTTCCCTCCAAAGTTTCCCTGGCGACACGTCGCCAGGGATACTTTGTCCCAACTTATCCCTGGCGACATGTCGCCAGGGAAAACTCGTCCATCGTATTTAACAAAAACTAATTTTGCTAATTACCTGTCAAGATTATCCCTGGCGACATGTCGCCAGGGAAACCTTTGCCATTTGTGTTTAGTTTCAAAATTAAACACAAAATGTGTGGCGGGCTTTTACCCGCCAAATCCCAAATGTTTCCCTGGCGACATGTCGCCAGGGAAACTCCCTGTCATATATTTATTTAGTTTTTGCTTGTTAATTATTATTTTAACTATCGATCCGATGTTATTTAATTTTTGCGACGTTTATATAATAAAAATGAGACATTTATAAAACAAATATTTATTTATTCCAAATAATTATTATTTTAACTATCGATCCGATGTTATTTTATTTTGGCGACGTTTATATAATAAAAATGAGACATTTATAAAACAAACATTTATTTATTTATAATATTATACATAGCCCTTGTGGAATCAAATGGAAAACTTAAAAACAGACATTACTAATCAACTTAAAGTTCGTGAAGTAGTGCAGCCAATTACTACTCAACACTAAGATTTTCCATTTCATTTAAAAGCTCATGAAGTATTGCAGCCGATTGACATGCGTGGTCTTCAGGATGCCTTTCCATTTCTAGTCTTGCCTCTAACATCTTTATCTTTAGATCTTTGATCTTGAAATTTGAGCACTCAGTGGGTGCAGATTGAGAAGGACCTGTAGAAGAACTTGGATGTGAACCTTGAGGTGTTGAAGATCCAGGGGAAGATCTTATACGGAGTTCGAGATCAAAATCATCCTTCCATTTAAAATATTTACATCCATAATCATCTGTTTTTGGTTGTTACAAAGTAAACAAATAACATGACATGTCATTTTAATAATCACACGTATTACATAACTAAAACATTTGATTGTTTACCTTCGAAAAAGGACATGCATAGTAGAGTTTACCAAAGCTATGAGGTTGATGTGACTGTCTCAACACAATATATCCCTTTCTATATGTACACTTATAAGCTTCACGGGGGTCCATCTGCTACCAAATCAGGTGGTGGTGGTGGTGAGTTTGGTAGGAGATGATAAGTGTGTGTGTGTGATCTGCTGATGATAAGTGTATGTGAATCCTTTTATGGTCAAAAAGTGAGGGAAATGGTTAACATTTTCCCGCCAATGTTTTCCCGCCAACGTTTTCCCGCCAATAGTTAAACGTTGGATGTTCAATGGATGACCCGGTTTGTTATGGTTGTACGTTGGATGTTCAATGGATGATCCGGTTTGTTATGGTTATACGTTGGATGTTCAATGGACGACTCGACATGTGTTGGTTACACGTTAGATGTTCAATAAATGAGTCGGCATGTCTTGGTTAGACGTTAGATGTTCAATGGATGAGTCGGTATGCATTTGTTAAACATTAGATGTTCAATGGATGAGTCGGTAGATGAGCTGGCAACATAGCTATGTTGAGCTGGCAAATGACTATACTCGTTGTGTAAGCTATTTTGGTGAGGGTACATCAAATTAAAAGCTTCTTTCTTTTGTTCAAACTTACGTGAAAGCTTCTGATATCCCTTATTTATCTCCACCTAATGCTGTTGTTCCTACTATGTCATCCCCGTTAACTAAAGCAAATACGTTCTTGCTTCTAAACTGGCTTAAGATTTTAAGGACAACCGAGACTTGTTTGCCGGAACTCTTTTTGTCATCGATTCAAAACGGAAGCTGGTTAGAGATTTATTTGAATGGTTGTTCTGGGTATAATCTTCATAATGAATCGGTGCTTGTTGATATCCCATTGGTAGATGAGAAATTTTATGGTGATGGGATAAAGAATTACAAAGACGAGTTGAAAACAATAGGTGTTAGGTTTGAGATTCAAGAGGCTTGTGAATTTACGGGGAAGCATCTCAGGTCTCTTGCAGCTTCTTCGAAGCTTACGAAAGATAGTGTTTTGGCAATACTTAAATTAATCAAGTATGGAAACATAATAGTTTCAATGTCGACAGAACTAAAGAAACTCGGTGTTTTGATGGAATCTGATGATACAATTAAAGAGTTTACTCGAACTTTCAAGCGACAGGCTTCGTCCTCTTCAATTAGTAACCAAAATGTTTTTTCGTTTCTGGAGTGCTGTAGAAAGTTGAACAAGATGGAGGTCAAATTCCCTTCAGAACTCAAGGATTGCATATCGGAAGAGAAGTGGCTAAGAACAGAATTAGGTGACTACAGATCACCCAATGATTGCATTCTTTCCGGTACAGATTGGATACCCATTTCTTCAATTGCATTTCTTCCGTTCATCGATGACAGTGATAATTCTTACGGAAGTCGGATACATCTATACGGATTGGAGTTAAAGGAGTTAGGTGTGACTATCAATTTCAAAGATGCTGACAAGTTTATTGCTTGCTGTTCTCTTCTGAATGGGAACCTTTCTTGAATTGCAGTGATGGTCCGTTCATTGATGAAGAATATTAACTGATATCAGCAGCGGATGCCGGTTGGTTGCCGGTTGCCTCAACTTTCACTCAGATTTCGAAATTGTTTGTCGAATCTACAGTTACTTGTGTGATAAATGCTGAACAAAAACGAATGATACATTGGGACAAACTGAACAACAAATTCTTTCTGCAGAAGTTGGATAGATCTTCCAGCTATAAGAACGTTATGACATATGCTTCTCAGTTTAGTGAAGTGATAGCGGACGGGATGTTGTGTGAGAATGGAGAACATGTAACCAAGCTTGGTTAGACGTTAGATGTTCAATGGACGACTCGACATGTGTTGGTTACACGTTAGATGTTCAATAAATGAGTCGGCATGTCTTGGTTAGACGTTAGATGTTCAATGGATGAGTCGGTATGCATTTGTTAAACATTAGATGTTCAATGGATGAGTCGATATGTTTTGGTTACACGTTAGATGTTCATTGGATGAGTCGGTATGCATTTGTTAAACATTAGATGTTCAATGGATGAGTCGGCATGTCTTGGTTACACGTTAGATGTTCATTGGATGAGTCGGTATGCATTTGTTAAACATTAGATGTTGAATGGATGAGTCGGCATGTCTTGGTTACACGTTAGATGTTCAATGGATGACCCGGTTTGTTATGGTTATACGTTTGATGTTCAATGGATGATCCGGTTTGTTATGGTTATACGTTGGATGTTCAATGGACGACTCGACATGTGTTGGTTACACGTTAGATGTTCAATAAATGAGTCGGCATGTCTTAGTTACACGTTAGATGTTAAATGGATGAGTCAGTATGCATTTGTTAAACATTAGATATTCAATGGATGAGTCGGTATGTGTTGGTTACACGTTAGATGTTCAATAAATGAGCCGGCATGTCTTGGTTACACGTTAGATGTTCAATGGATGACTCGACATGTCTTGATTACATGTTAGATGTCCAATGGATGAGTCGGTATGCATTTGTTAAACGTTAGATGTTAAATGGTTACCGAATTAGAATAAATCGAGAAACTAAACGGAATAAATCGGAATGAATTTAGAAATTAAACTGACCGGGATGATATAGTTATTTTATAAATAATAATAATTATTTTATAAATTGTAATAATAATAATTATTATTTTATAAATAATAATAATAATAATTATTATTTTATTACTAATTATAATAATACATAAGTAATAAGAAATTTTATTTTCACAAACCCAACTGGAAGGTCGTTGAACATGTTAATCATAAAAAGTTTTCCAACGGGGGTGTCATAGTTTCAGATGCCGTTCCTGATATTATACATTTCGACAACTCATCTGATCTACCACTTTCCACTGATTTGAATAACTTGGGTGATGTGACCTTGAATATAGATGGCCACGAAACGGAGGTTGATGCACCGCCAAATATCATTGATGTTGATGATGAAGACGATGGTATTACTGATGATGAAGACGTCTCTCATGATTTAAGTGATGAAGAACGTGTGAATGATGATGATGGTGAAGACAAAGTTTATTCCAGTGAAGAAGAAGATTGACCTTTAGTTGTAACTTGCAAAAGACACTTATTTGTTTGAATGAATGAATCTAATTGTTGTGGATTTTTTAAATGTGTATATTTATTTGGATGTGTTGTATTTGGATTTGTGCATGCTTATATTATTTTGTTCATGAATTTGTCCATGTTATGCTAATTGTACTTGTACAGATGTCAGCAGATGTTGCAGGATCACACGGTGGTGACGGTGGTGGTGAGGATGAACCTCCTACGCCAAACATCCGCAGCGGTTGTTTTGCCTTATTTAGAAATAAAGGTAAGAATATTTGGATTATTGTAACACAATAAAAAATTTGGTGCATATATATGTTGCTTGCCTTGAATTTTTATGACTTTGTCACTCACTTGATTTTTGCAGGCAAAGGCAAAAGAAAAGAAAATTTGGGCGGCAGAGAGGCCGGTAGAAAGACTCGGGGCATTAGTCGATGTATCGATTTGTTGGAGGAAGTTGGTGAGCATGACCCTGTCCCGACAGATTTTGAAGAAAAATCTTTCCGGCCTCTCGGCGCGCATGCTCAGCATTTATCTAATTACATCGGGGATTGTATCAGGAGGCTCGTGCCACTGTACTACCCAAGTTGGAATGATGTCCCTGATGAGATCACGACGTTGGTTTGGGCGAACATAGAGGTCAGTTATCATTTTTATGTTCATAACATTATTGTGTTTATTTATTTAATGGTGTATATATTTAAATAATTTTTTTTATTTATTTATATCATATAAATAAATAACAAATTTAAATAAATATACAAATTGTATCTTATTTATTTATATCATATAATTTTTTTTAAATATATATAAAAAATTCGAATAAATATAAAAAAGTTTAAATAAATATATATTTGATGAGAATAATGTAATAAGCTTTTCGGATAAGCTGTTTTCAAACAGCTTATCCTGATAAGCTTATCAGATCAAGCTGTTTGAATACAACTTATCTTGATAAGCTTATCAGAACAAGCTGTGTGAAAACAGCTTGTTCTGATATGCTTATCAGGATAAGCTGTTTTCAAACAGCTTGTTCTGATATGCTTATCAGGATAAGCTGTTTTCAAACAGCTTGTCCTGATAAGCTTATCAGGATAAGCTGTTTTCAAACAGCTTGTCCTGATAAGCTTATCAGAACAAGCTGTTTTCAAAAAGATTATGCTTATCAGGATAAGTTGTTTTTATTATAAAAAATTAAATAAATATATAAGCCATTAAATAAATAAACAAAATAATGTATAAATTATATCTCTAACTCTAACTCTGTGTTTGTTTTATTTGTTGTATATGAATGCAGGATAAGTTTAATTTGACGCCACACAAGAGTGATCGTGCTAGGTGGAAGGATATACGTGGCGGCATCAAAAAAATGCTTAGAAAGAGTTACAATTCTCGAAAAAATACGCTCAAGACAAAGCATTGGGTCCGAGACATCGATACCGGCACGGTAGATATCGGCAGAGTCCGCAGCGAGCGTCCAGAGGAAATTACTTCAGAGGACTGGGAAAAACAGATCGCACTTTGGAGTAATCCGGATTATGAGAAAAGATGCCGGATGAACTCCCACAACCGGTATAAGCAGAAGACGCCGAGTCGGCAGGGATCCCGATCGTTGACACGCCTTCGAGACCAAGTGGTGAGAAATTCTATAATTAATTTACATACATATATGTCTTTGATTATATGTTTTGGTGTGTTGTGATTTTTTGTTTTGAATTTGCTTCATTCTATATATGCGTGTCTATGTATGTACAGACGCAAGCTGCAACTGAAGCTGATGTGCCACCCCCGACTGTCATTGATCACTTCTTCATTGCGCACACTGACCAGGATGGGAATTTTCCTTGCGATGCGGACCGCGTTATGTATGTAAGTATTTTTTTAATTAATTAATTAATTAATTTTTTTTTGGATATGCCTTGGTTTTTTACTATTCCCTGCCGATAAATAATGTACCAACCCGACTAATAAATAATATACTAACTGTCGTTTGTTTTTGTCACTTCATTAGAAAAGGATGCTTGCGATGAAGGCTGAAGGCAAACATACAGACAACGAGATCAACCGTATCGTCCGAGGTGGAAAGCAGCGAGGCCACATGCCCGGTGTCGGCCAGATAGTGCCGAGAAGGACTGCTCACTATATTCCTCCTCCTCCTCCCATCGACCCACGGTTGGAACAAGCGGCTCAAGTGTTTAACTTTATGAGAAGTGACGATAGGTTTGTCGATGCGTTCTCAGCATTTCTATCGGGTGGTGCTAGCGGGAGTGGCACGGGAGGCAGCGGTAGTGGCGCCGGTGGGAGTGGCGGGAGTGGTAATGATAATGTCGACGGGTAGAATGGCAACAATGGTTAGTATGCTTGTCTTGTTTTTCCTACCTTAGCATGCAAGTTTAATAATTGTAAACCCCGAATTGCAAGTTTAATAAGTGTAACTAGGAACTTTGTACTCAAGTTGTGACATATGTATTTGTATTGATCGAGAGGTTACATGTTATTGTGTTTTGGTACTAGATTCGTGGTAGATTTTTAGTATTTGTATCTTCAGGTTTTGTATTTGTATTCCCAGGTTTTGGTAGATTTTTTCCGGAAAAATTCCGGAAAAAATCTGGAAACAGCCTGCTGTGCAGGCTGCTAAAAAAAATTTCAAAGTTTCCCTGGCGACATGTCGCCAGGGAAACTTGGGCTCACTTGACTTTCTAAAAAGTCAGCCAAGTTTCTCTGGCGACATGTCGCCAGGGAAACTTAGGCTCACTTGACTTTCTAAAAACGACATGTCGCCAGGGAAACTTGGGCTCACTTGACTTTCTAAAAAGTCAACCAAGTTTCCCTGGCGACATGTCGCAAAGGAAAATCTAGAAGAACGTTGACTTGTCAACGCCAGGCGTTGACTTGTCAACGTTACGAATAGTTTCCCTGGCGACATGTCGCCAGGGAAAAGTGAGGTTTAATAAACTGTTATACTTAAGTTCCTTAATCAGCCAACTTTTCCCTGGCGACATATGTCGCTAGGGAAACTATCCCGCACCAACTCCAGCGTGGCACCAATTTTTGAACGAAAGAGTTGCGGGGCCCACTTAGTCGCCAGGGAAACCCTAATTTGTCGCCAGGGAAACAATCCCGCACCAGCCTTTCTTGGCGACGTTTCCCTGGCGACCTGTCGCCAGAGATTCCCCTTCCCTGGTGACATGTTGCCAGGGAAACATCGCGAATTTGGCCAGGGAAGGGGTCGAATATTGTAGTGTTAAACGATTATTTGTATTAACATAATCCCAAAAATAACATGAACTTAACTGTGTATAAATGACTATAACATTTAAAATCCAATGCTTGTTCGTTAATCATTATTTAAACAACGAAATAAAATAACCTGTAGAAAAACATGATCAAAAGAGTATAAACAAGATAAATAGCACTGAAAGCCTTATATAAATAAAACAGATTAAACGTCCAACAAGAAAAGAGATCACCACAGCTACTCTGGTATGATCTTATTATCTAAGTGATAATAGTTTTACAAGATTAAAGAAAAAAATATATCTAGGTTACATGTTTATAAAAAACGAGAGAAAACCATAAAAACACAAAGATGAATATTAACCCAGATAAAGATAAGATGTGTGTGTGCTAGGTTATATCGAAACCATACAGCCATTGTAATGGACTGGATGACTTGGGCTCGGGCTGAACTTTCATCAATAGGCAGCATAAATCCTCCATGTCATAAGCTGGTAGCACCATGAGTCCAAAAGGCTAACTGAAACATTGAAACAAACACAATAAGTCCACAAATTTTGGTTATGTATTAGAAACTTTTAATTAATCTATATAATCAAATTTTGACTTATAAAGGTTGCGCTATTTTTACTTTTTATCCATGTGAGACAAACTAAAATTTCACCATGAAACTCGAAAGCTACGAGTGTATCTCACTACTCTTGATTCCCCAAAAACAATAGAGAATGACGGGTAGTTCAAACGCGCATGTGATATAATCAGTTATGGTTATGGAACTCGTCAGCAAAATGGAAACTATAAATTTAAGGCGTACTACTATGTCTTTTGGACGAAAATGATGTTACATAAATGAAACGATTATTGTTCATTCACCGATATGGGATAAAGTTACAAAACCAACAATCTCATTTCTTTCTTCAGACTTCGTTTCAAGTGATTTAGCCTTTAGAGTGTCAGTTTTCTCATAACCATACACAATTATGAATTACCCCCAGCGAACTCAATTAGAGTGTTAGCCCTAAAATGTGAGCGCCATTTACGGAATTACATTTTATTCAGATAGGCAAAAACATGGAGGACTACTATTGACGTGTTGTCAAAGTGACCTCATGTCTAGCCTATATATACCCCTCCATACTTCCATGGAGGGGTGAGGATTCTTCTTAGTTGTGTATTTCACTTTCTCTCTCTAAATACACACACTACATTCAAGCTTTACTTTCTCTCTCTAAAAATGTCTAAACATTACTTTTATCCTCCCCGGCCTCCGGATCACCCCTAATAGCTTTGAATCTTATGATTAACAATTGGTATCAATCGCCACGGGGTAGATTTGTGATTGATTGTTGTTATTATATTTGATTCGTTTGATTTAATCTATAAATCATCACGAATTCAAATTCTTTTTGTGTTTTTCGTGTTCTTCATCTTGCTACAAATCTTCTATATACTTGTTATAGAGATTTGGTTGTTTTGGTTTGGTAAAAATCACGAATTTGTTGCCTAAAAGTTGCTAATTTGTTGCCTAAAAGTTGCCAAAAACCGTTGCCTAAAAAGTTGGAAGAAAAAGCACCATTATTGCGACAGCTTGATTTTAGGACAGGAGAGTACGATTTCGATCGCAATAACCCTAGGGTTTTACTTTGCGATCAGTATTGCGATAGCCCCTTATTCCGATCTGAACATTCCGATCGTTATTGCGATCTGGATTGCGACGGATTTAAGGCAATCTTGAAACGTTACTCTGCCCACATTGCGACAGCCTCATTGCGATAGGTACACATTCCGATCTGGGATTTCGATAGGTACCCATTGCGATCTGAATATTCCGATCTGAGATTTCGATAGGTACTCTTTGCGATCTGAACATTCCGACAGGTGCACATTGCGATCTAAGCAACATTCCGATGGGCATTCCGATGACACATTCCGATGACAAAATTTATTTTTTCCTAGACCATTTTTAGGCCATTTAAGCTTCAATTTCAAATTTTGGCGATGCGAAAAATTTTTCGACCAAAAATTCAAATTTTCGGACCAAAATTCAAATTTTTAGGCCATTTTTAGATTTTATTTTTCGTTAAAATTTTCATTTTTCAAATTTTTTCCCTACTAGTTATTGGCTATTTCTAGCTCGTTTTCAAATTTTGGTCATTCAAAATTTTTGGGTTTACCGTTTTAGTCGGACTGAGGAATTTATTGTCGGGCTGAGGAAAAATTTTAAATTTTCGGAATTTCAACAACAACACAATCACACCATATCTACTTAAGATCCAAAGTCACTTCATTGGAAGAGAGAGAGACGATCATCATGCCAACGAGTAATGCGGTTACTGAAAGTTCAGACGTGAAAGACCTCGAAATGGAACGACTACAACAACATATATGTTTTTTGAGAAAAAACGCCATGGACGGTTTTAGAGTACTTCAAGATTCTTTTCAGCGCCTTTCAAAAGTCCTGTTCGACTTACGTGAATCCACTGGCACATTCAGCAAAACATTCACTCATGCCATGGATAGACTTCAAACACAACTTGTCAACGAAAGAATCATTGCTAGTGAATGCAAGATCACTTTCACTGATCTCAAGACATCACTTGAAACAATGTTTACTTCTGACTTCATCAAGTCCTCGATTACCAACGAGTGCTTCAAGCGATATCATGGAATGGATGCTTTATCATACAAAGATCGGATCACCCGCAACATTGACTTCATTGTAACTTATGTGAATCACACAATACAGACGCAACAAACAATTGATGACAGACTTCATACCAGTTGTGGTATCGCATCAGATATTGAGAATACAAGCTGCAAATATGAGACTCCAACGCATAGTTCAGGGAATGATGACCACAACTCTGGGAAAGACAACAGCATCTCTGGCACACAACACATCGACTCTGAGAATGTCATCAGCAATACACCTTCCTATGATAATGGTCCTGTTTTCGATTTTGAGCCACTGGAAGAGGTACACTATGATGAATATAATGTGTTTGGAAATGCTAATACGCATGAGCATAGTGATCAAACTCATACCATTATTCCCACATGTATAACGGAAAAGGTTGATAGCAATACCATACCTGATCCATTAGACACGTGCAATAATTCCTCTGACAATGATCAACATGCAAATGAGTATGATGATGAGGAGCGTGTCGCGCTTGCTAATTTAATTGCTAGTTTACAAAAAGATGTCAATGAAACTAGAAAGAGTCAAAAGCAATTAAAGAAGGCAAACGCAGCGCTCACTCAAAACTTTGAAGAATGCAAAGCCGCTCTAATTAAATCTAATGAGACCCTTGAAAGTAATAGGGCTGAGCTTCTTCAAAAGACCAAAGAGCTTGAGGGGTACAAGGGAAGTGCGTTAAAAAGTCAAAAGGACGATTTTGAAAACAAATATAATACAACTCTTGAGTTATTAGCTAAAGAGAAGCGTCAATATAATGTTTTCTTAATGGATGAACGTCAAAAAACGTACCTTGCCAATACCAAAGTTAATGAACTTGAACAAAAGCTCTCTATGACCACTACCGATTCTGCTAAAATTCTTGAGGATAAGAAACAAGAGGTAGATGCGTTAAAACAAGACTTCAAAAGTAGATATGATAAAGAAACCGAAAAAGTTACAAAACTAGAAGCACAAGTCGACTTTTTGAAGAACGTTGTTTATAAAACGCATGATTCTATTCAATCCGTAAGAATGCTAGCACCTCCATCGATGTTTAAGGGTCAAGCTAGCTTTGCAAGTCCTGAGTACCTTGCCAAAGCTCAAGCTGCGAACCCGCATCTTTATCTTGATGAGACTGAAAGGACAGATCTTGATTGCATGCCTGTTAGTGCCAATAGTGAAGAGACTGCCCTTTGGGATGCCGATAGTCAACCACTTGTTAATAAGGAGTTTGTGAAACCTTATAACTATGCTTATGAGAATAGTCTCTATGGCCTGTTCAACAAACAAACTCAGAAAACTCGTGAGGAAGTGTTCTTAGAATGCAAACAAAAAAGAATTCAATGGAAGAAAGCATTTGCCCCTAAGAAATCTAATGTTTACAAATACATCAACTACCTCCCTCTAGATGAATCTAAAAGCAAGAGTAGGAAAACATTAGGTATTCTTAAACACCACATAGATAATGTTAAATCTATTGTTGAAAGAGACTGGGCCAAACGTGAAAATGCTGAGTGGACACGTCCGATTCCTCAAGATATTACCTTGCTTGTGAAAGAACTCTTAATTCCAAACACGGCTTTGATTAAAGAAACTGTTCTTCAACTTGAGGAGTTCATTCGGACTGAAATGTTTGATGATTTAAAATATGTTGAATCTATTGAGAAACACATTGATGATCTTCAAATGGAAAAGTATGATTTCTCAGATGAATATGATTTGCTCTTGCAAGAATGCGTTTCTAAAGATGTTATGTGTGCTTATTTTACATCTTGTGCTGATATTGATGAATATTCTGAAGTTGCATGCCAATATCTTGATAAGATCAAAGAATGTGAACGTCTTGAAATTGAGCTTTCGAAACGGAAAGAAAATGTTGACAAAAAGGCTTTTGAGTTACTTCAACACAAAACTGATTTCCTTCAAAAACATTGTCATTCTCTTGAACTTGCTTTGCAAAAAGACGTTGGTAGTTTTCCACATGATAATAAATTGCAAGAAAAACTTTCCCAAACATTTCGAGAAATGAATGAACAAAATTTGGAAATTAAAGGGTTGAAAGCTCTTTTACAAGACAGGGAAAGAGCTATAGCAGAGTTGCAGAAACTCATTGCTAAGATGGGTGGGAAAGTTGTGGAACCTAAAGTTGTGAAACCTGTTGTTCGACAACCCAATGCCTACAAGGATCCAAAGCCATCTATCTTAGGAAAACCGACTCATTTCTCCAATTCTTCTCATGTAAAATCTAGGTTACCCCCTAAGACCGATGTGCAACCAAGTGTTCCAAAACCATCCGTTTCACCCTATGTTCCTCCATTTAGAAAGCACACCATTGCTAAACCCAACCATGTGAATGCACCTAGCACTTCTAGGACTCCTCCAAAACGTGTGACATTCGCGTCCACAAAGGAATCTGTAGGTTCAAATGACCTTGTTCATACCAACAACCTAGAGGATGCTAAACAAACAGGGAAGATTCAGAAAGACAAACTCATGTATTCAAAACCTAGTTCACCAAATCCCGCTAGAGTTCAACACACTCCTAATGGTAGTCAACCAAAACCTAGGATCCCTCTTCAGCAATCTAGGAATTGGAGACCATCCATGAATAGTCGTGCTTCAAACACTACGTCTGAACGATTTGGAAAACAAAGGAATACAAGTACTTTCGTGAATCCCAAATTCCCTGTATGTCCCACTTGCAAAAAGGGCATTCACAATGGAAATCATGACCATTGCATTTTGCAATACCTCTATGAGGTCAAATCTCGTTCCTTTGAACGGAGATCGAATACAGAATCCCATAAGACAACAAGGAGATACAAACCCGTCGTAAAGAAAAGCAACCACACCAAATTTGAGACGTGGATTCAAAAAGGACATAGTTTTTCTCCAAAGAAGTCTTCCGCTGTGCAAGAGAAAGCTACTCCTAAATCTAGTCTTCAGTGGAAACCAACGGGTCGGATCTTCACAGAAGTTGGTCTTAAGTGGATTCCAATAGAGAAGAGTGATGACACCTGCACCAGCACTAATGCTACTGTTCTACACGCTGAAAACGAATTTGTTACTCCTAATTCTAGTATTTGTGCAAACTCGTCTTCTGTGATTGCAGGTACAACAGCGGATTCTGAACCCACTTCTCCTTCTTCAAAGGGTTCCAATTCTGTATATTCGATATCACCTTCTTCTGCTGTACAAAAGTCTATTTTGGATTATTTTCGAAAAACTTGAGAAAACAAAAAAATATATATATATATATAATAAAACGTAAATATTCATAGAAAAACAAAATAAAAAATGGAAAAACTCTCAAAATACCAAAAATATTCCTCTCGACATGTCTTTCAGTATCGATAATATGGACGTACCTAGAAATGTCGCTCAATAACGACACGGGTGTGTACATAAAGCTCGAATGAAAGTTGTAAATATTTTTCAAAACATGTCATTTCAATGATTTACAATTACCTCAGATTGTGACTCGTACATCAAAGAAAGGAAAGTTGATCACGCTGATTACTTATCCTCAACAACGGGAAAATAAAATTTCTCGGTCATGAGCTATCGATAAAAACATTCAAAGTTTTTAAGCTCATGTACACGACTTACAGTTAAATGTCAGACTGTAACTCGGACCTCAAATAAAGGAAAGTGTATCTTTAAAGATACCATATCCTAACAAACGGGTAGAGCAATCTATCACGGGTTGAGCTAGTCACAAAACATTCAACGTTTTGAGCTCAACACAATGGCTTGTAATCACTTTCAGATTGCAACCCGAAACTATATTCACGGGGGAGTGTACGATTTCGTGCCCTTACCCTCAGCAAAAGAAGAGAAATCTTCTTACACTTGAGTGGATTCGTCAAGACATTCAAAGTCTGTGAACTCAAGTTTATGCTTTAGAAAAACCTCTTCGCCAAAAAGAAATAGGATTTTTCAAAAAGCGTTGAACACAATTTTTTCAAGAATTTATCAATGATTATTCAAAATCTTTCAAAAATTGTGTGTTCAACAAACTCCCATCCTCAAAAAGCGAAATGTGGATCATATCCTCATAATGACAATTCAATTGGATCAATTTTTGAGGGGGAGCATTTCAACTTCATGCAAAAGCTTAACACATCTTTCTCCCGGAGATTTCAAGACTCTTTTTCAAAATATATTTTAATCAAATTTGGTATCTCTAATATCAAAAGATTTTATATATTAGAGATAGGGGGAGAAAATGTGATTAAAATGTGATCTAATATAAGACTCATGCACTTTAACTCTTACCTACATGTGCAAAACACTTTCGATTATCGATGCACATGTGAAGGGGGAGCATTTCTAAAACGACAAAACTAGCAAGGTGTTAAATGTTTTTTCAAACACTTTGTTAGAATTTAAAGTGGTTTTCATGGTTACGATCAAATACCCACAACATCTTTAATTCACGACGTTATTGGTGTCAAAAGGGTGGTTAGGTTTAAGTCCTATGATCCAACCAGAACCGGAGGGATCTTCCCAGGGACAATCCAATAGATTATTAGAAGTCCTTAGGAAAGATGGAGTAGAATGTGAACGTAGCTGAATGCCGACTAAGTACTGATGCTAGCACTAGAACAATCACAACAAGGTGCTAGTAATGATGTCTTGGTAAGCATTGAAGGGGTTGAAGAATGAAAAAGAAATGTAAGGATAAAGGGTGTAAAGAAAGAAGCCCTCCATACAACTTAGGCAGAAACCGGGTCAACCCATCATGAAGACAAACTCATCATGGACCCAGTGATGTGAAGCACAACCCTTTCCTAGCTACTCAGGCTTCTCTCAAAAGAAGTTTGTTTTATTGTCACGGAGATCAACACGACTTCTATTGACTTTCTCACTCCGAGATAGTTGATATTGAATAGGTGGCATCTGCTCCAGCCTCCGACCACTAAAAGTGCACAAATCGAGTCTAGAGCCAAGAGATCAATCAAATCTCGTTAGGACACACGGATGAAGATCAAGAGAGTCCTACGCTATATCCTTGTGATATTGCTAGAACACTCAGAGTGATACTACTTAGTATTCACAATGATGAGTGGAAATCCTTCCAGTGTTAACATCAAACAACACTGCGGTAGGTCATATGCAAGATTCTTTATGAATTGAACATATGTAAAACTGAAAAGCAACAGTGGTTTGATTCTGAATTGATTCAAACTCGTTTCAGGTTTCTACGCAATATCTTTATGGTCTTGCCAGAACATTCAGAGTGATATTCATTAAATATTCACAGTGACGAATGGAAATCCTTCTAGCGTCAACATCAAACAGCGCTACGGTAGGTAACTTGTGAGATTCTTATGAATCAAACTTGTGTCAACTGGAAAGCAACAATGGTAAGATTCTTTATGAATCAAACTTGTTCCAGGAACTTGAATTGACGACTTTAATCAAGCGGATATTTATCCAATTGATTCACTCTTTATGTTCGCAGTCTTGCTTTGAGACGGTCGAGTAAAGAGAACGGCTAGTACTGCCGCGAAACCCTGTCAAGGAGATTCTTAATTGAATCTACCTGATCACAGGTACGATATTTAATATCGTATAACGGTCTTCACCGACCGGAGGTAAAACGCTACCGATTTAGGACGAATGTCAAAGCCATTCAGTCCGTGTCTATGTTTTGTCTCGAGAAGGTGGCGTCACGGTGTACTCAGCAAAGTCAGATATACACAACCACATATTCATGCCCCAAAGACTTATCCAACAATTGATAGTGTGAGCATGTGGATAAAGACACAAGATCACAAGATGGCAAAGACAAGTCAATAATGATTTGAAGATCTCAAGACTTAAAGACAAAGTCGAAAGACAACGACAAAGGCTCAAAGATCACAGCATGAAGGAACAAAACTACTGTTACACGTTCAAGACTCATTTATGACGAAATTCATAAATCTCCATTGGAATCCAAATATCAAAGAGGAATGACCTCACATTGGGGGAGATTGTTAGCCTCAAAATATTGAGTCAAACAAGAATGTTCGGTCATAGGTTTCTATTGTAATATTTATTAGAACGTTGTAATAAGTAGTTATTTAGTCGTGGTTCACGGGCTTGGATTTAAACTAATTAAAGTCCAAAAGACAAGCCCGGCCCAATATATAGTCCATTAAAGCCCGCATGTGGGTGGACTATATATACTACCCTCCTAGCATGTTAGGAGGGTGGATGGTCATTTGTATTTTTCACTTCCCAATCTAATCTCACCAAGTTCACACACTTCTCTCTCTTTTCTCTCTCTAGTTTCTCTCTCTACAATTCATCTCATTTCTTCCTTTCTTTCTTCTTTAAATTCGTGTGATTATAACATCTCACATATTAGGGACAACATAGAGTTTTAGTGTAGCAGAACTATGAGTCACCATTACTATCGGTCAGGCTGAAGATTCAGGTGAGGATTAGAACGAGTTCTCCGGTATTTGGCTTGAACGATCAGGCATTTTGGTCTTGTATCTTTCTTATCATCGACTCTTTACTACGCTATTCAGTATGTAATTTGCTTGAATTGCACATAATTAATTTGCTGACACTTGGCCAAATATGCGAAAAAACTCTTCACAAAAATCCACTGCTCACATTCATATTCATCCTCTCATACTCTCGAGTCTCCCCCACATCAACTGGAACACTACACTCGATATAGTCACATAGAGTCATCGACCAATGTTGCTTGTGATGCCACCGACCAACGATCTCTCCCTGGTGGTTGACTTGACATTGGCTCAAAGCTCGCGTTATGAATTTGGTGTTGTTTTTTTTTATCAGTCGACTCATTTTTACTATTGATGTAGTATCTCGCAAAACTGATTATACATGTTGAGAACGTTATTTTTTATGTTAGCCTCGTATATGAAGTAAAATAAAATGCATTGCCATGCAAAATTTAGAAAGATAAAAGTTATTTCTTTTATTCCCAAAAAATAAACATAAAAAACACACGTATCATTTTGTTGATATTACCGTGGGTTTACTTATATATTTCTCTAATGTTAGTTTACCTATCTATGTGGGATATACTTGCTTAACGCCCACAAATCAACTCATGTAACACTTTAAACTTGATCTGACGTCGTCGATCTCTTCTAATTGTTGTCATTAGCTTTAAGCTCACATGCTAAACATTAGCATTCCTTGATTGACTAGGCATAAAAAAAAACTAGAGTTTCCTCATTAGTGTGATTAGAGCTTCCAGTGATGTGGCAGTGGAAACACCTGAAGGCATGTTGTAGTTGTTGCGAAACTGAAAAGGCTTGTTTTCAAGAAACTAGGAGATAGGTCGCGATACACCGTCGCATGAATATCCTTCTTAAAATTAGATATTACACAGATATCCTTTGCAATTACATAAATATCCTTGTCACTTTTTTAATTACATCAATGTCATTCTCAAACCATTGTAATTACATTAATATCATTCTCAAACTTTTAAATTCTCGCATACATTCCAAAAATCAATTAAATCATAATTATATTGATCTTAAGTTTTGAAACTATTATTACCTATTATTTTATCATTTAAATTAATTATAATTATCTTTTCTACGTATACTTATTGGTTTCGAGTGATAAAAGAAGACGAAAATGTAATTACAAAAGTTTTGATATAAATACGATGCATATTTATTTTTTCATATATACTTTTTAACATCGAGTGATGAAATAACATGTTGAATTTTGGATATACATAAAAAAATAATTTGGTAAATACGTTTATGTAGTAACAAAATGTAACGAAGGATATTAGTGTAATAAAAAAATTTGGGAAGGATATTGACGTAATTAAAAAAGTGAGAAGGACATTGACGTAATATTCAATTTTTGGAAGGATATATATGTAAATGCCCCAAAATTTAAAGAGTAAAGTGCAAAAGCTCGAGATTAGACCAGAAACAATCGAGTTGCTGTTTTTGGAAAATCTCAAGCTCTATTATAATAGATCGAGTAGCTCGCAACTCACAACCTTAATGAGCCAAACGGCTCAGAAGAAGAATTTATGAGCAATCAAAAGAAGAATTTATCACTTTTTATATACCATCTTCCAACGGCTTAGAAATTTAACATGGCCCCGGCCTGCGCAAGGATGACACATACAGATCTTGAAATGGTCAAAAAAAAAATTCTCAATCGTGAAATGGTCTGAATTTTTTTTAATCGTTTTTCGTGTCAGGAGAGCTCATAA
This sequence comes from Glebionis coronaria, assembly GCA_025667525.1. Taxonomy (NCBI): domain Eukaryota; kingdom Viridiplantae; phylum Streptophyta; class Magnoliopsida; order Asterales; family Asteraceae; genus Glebionis; species Glebionis coronaria. The sequence goes on along the minus strand of CM046882.1, from coordinate 2,985,206 downwards.
TTTTATCATGGGCATATAAGAGCTTACTAAAAAATTAGAAGGTCATTTGTAATGGCTCAAAAGCGTACCAACCTTGTGAATATAAGCCATTACGAGAACTCATAGTTTATTTGGTGCGCTTCACGAGAACACATAGCTTATTTGATGAGCTTACGAGCTTACTGAAAATTAAGCACATCGATTATAGTTAATTTTTACTTTGTCCCACATGGATAGAAAGTGAGAGTGGTGCATCATTTATAAGTCAAATTTTGATAATATAGTTAAACTTGAGCAACTACTAGTACAATCAAAATTAAACACGGTTTGTTGCTTTTGTTTTTGTCGCTTTTAACATGAGAGTGAATTTGGTTATGTTGATTTTAAAATTTTAGATGCACTTAAACACGGTTAAATCCATAATTTTAAATGGTCTAAAATAATCACGTTAAAACGTCATTTCTATATTTTACGGTCTTTTTAGTTTCATTGAAGACAAATATAAACCGTGGGAGACATGTATGATGTGGCAGTGGAAGCACTTGAAGGTGTTGAAGTTGACATGAAACCGAAAAGGTTTGTTTTCAAGAAAGTGGGAGATAGGTTGCGAATTGCGATATGCGGTTATATTTGGTGCTTTTGGGTCTATAATTTGAAAAAATGTTGAAAACCAAGGTCGGAGGAGCCTGTTGCTTTTAGTTGGGAACAAAATATATAGACCATGTTTTGTGAAACCAAGTTAATTTGAAAAAGTATAAAATGGTTAATGGTCACTTTCTTTTCTCATATTAATATGTTAATAGGAAATACGTGGGTTAATCCAAATATTTATTGTGTTGGTTCACGTTCATTTGTTTTGGCAGCTTAACCAAAGAGGTCGCTTATAAGGCCACAAACAAGATGAGCCTTTGGTGTAAAAGCTCGAAATTAGATTGGTTAATAGGTCGAACGAGTCGAGCTCAAACGAGCTAGAGCCTAAGCTCGAGTATGAGTTTCAGCTTATCTAATAATCAAGTTCAACCCCGAGGTCTATATAGAAAGATCGAATAGGCTCATGAGCCCACAATATATATATACTCATATATACTGTTTATACGTATAATGATATACAAACGAGCTTAAAAAATATAAACAAGCTCGAGCCTTGTGAGATTAACTAGTTGAACTTTACTTGAAATTTGATTCTTTCAACATATCATATATGTCGAGCCCGAGCTACGCTAGAATGAAGTTAACATGAGGATGCTCAAATGTTCGGGTTTCACATTACTTTGAAAGAAAAAATAATTATTAGTTGATTAAATTGATTTCAACTTAATTGGTGGCTTTATTTACATGATAATTATATAAACGTTAAGTGTGTTAGTCGAATACGAGTCAAATAGATTCTCATGTTATCAAATTTGGGCCTATCCGTATTTGTTATTTTAAAACACATGAAGCAATCAAATTTAAGTGATCGGCGAAAAATATATGTTGAAATAATCTAGAAGGAAAAATAAAGATGACAGATGGATAAAATAAAAAAAAATTACAAATATGCTCATTGTGGTTTGCGCTAACTTGAGCTTTTTTTCAACCTACCTCAACTCCAAAAACCGTACCACGCCCAATCCCTTAAGTAGAACGATGTGGATGGTTGGTGGATTTTGTTGCGATTACGGTTAGCATATTTTGGAACGTGAAGGGTATTGAGATGATGGTGTATAAGCTATACAACGAGATGTATACTAGCAACTACTAACTATATAAGGTATCGTGCTCTACAAGTAAACACTATACCATGATTATAAGGGTGCGTGACATAATAATTATCCGTTACGTGGTCAAGCCAATCCGTGTCAGCGTGGTTGCGTTACTATTACTCGTTCTCAATGTTAGATTTTTTGGTTTTTACAATTCATTTTACTATATACCGTTTGTGTTTGAATGTTCACCGGCTTTCTAGGTGTATTTTGTTACCATGTTGACATGTTTTTATATGTAATATTCTAAAACTCCATGTTACATGTATGCATTTACTTTCGAGTTTTGTGGTTCTCACATTGATTGAAAATGAAAGTAGTGCAACCTTTATAAACCAAATTTCAAACAAATAGCTTAATAACATTGAAAATTCACAACCAAAATTAATTGGTTGTGTCATTTCGGTGTTTTTTTAGTCCAAAGCACATATACTTCGTTTGCTTGCTTTGCCATATTGCATAAACTTCTCTTGATATATTAATGTACTCCCTCCGTTTCAAAATTATTGTCCAGGTTACTATTTTAGGACATCTCAAATTAATTGTCCACTTCCAAAAATAGATAAGGAATGTAAATTAAGTTTACCATATCACCTTCACTTGAGGGTATTATTACAAACAATAAAGAAGAAGTAAATTAATTAGTTAAGGGTAAAAGTGTCATTGTGTAAAAAGTATGAGAGAGAAAACTGAAAAAGTAATGTATTTATTAAACTACGTGTTTTATTGTCGGTGGACAATAATTTTGAGACGGATGAAGTACTTTATTAGGGGTAAAACAACTCTTTACCTAAACAATTATGTAAATATGTTATTTATATATTTTTACTAGTCTTTTTAGTTTTAGTGAAGACAAATACGGAATCCTATAAGGTAAAGGTGATTTAACCAATGTTTAAAATCCGGTTTTTTAGTTGAACCGGTTAAATCATCGGTTCACCGTGTCACCGGTTTAACCGGTTGAAACGCCGGATTAAACCGGTTTTAATATAAATAATAAAAAATAGCGATATTACTATATCAAGAAGGAAATGTGTAATGCATTAACTACTGATGATCTTGAAAATTTTATTTTGTACGGAGTAACAATTTTTTGCCAAGAGAAAAGTTCTATAAGGAACATGCATAAAAAAAAGAACAAAGGAAACAATCTCCACTATCCAATATTAATCTTTTTAAATTTAATTAAAAAACGCATGTTCATCTTATTTCTTAAAAATTAAATATCTCTCAAACCGTTAATCGTTATGAAAAAATAATTATACCGTCACGACGGGAATTAAATTATCTTTCCATAGATATGCACTTCTATATACTTTCGGTGAACTTTTTTTAAAAAATTTCGTAAAAAAATCACATGTAATTCTCGAAAAATTACATGTAATTCTCGAAAACTCATGTTTGATTAATTATTTTAAAAATCACATATGAATTTGTAACGTCACATGCGATTTGTGAAATCACGTGTATTTTTTTGACGAGAATTTCAATATTGTAAAATCGTTAAAAGTATATGAAAATAACCGTCTATTAAATGACAAAAATATTTTCGTTATTATTTTAAAACCACACGTGATTTATGTGAATTACATTAAAATGTTTGAATCACATGTAATTTTGTTAATATATTAAAATGTTTGTTGCCATTAATATAAAATATTTTCATTTTACCAGGGTGGAGTCCCCTTTACCCAAAAAAAATATATGTAAAACAAATTGGCTTCTGAATTACATGTGATTCGGTGATAATTACATGTGATTTTGCTTGCATTACATATGATTCAAGCATACCGAAACCGTAACTTTTTCTAACAAACCCACATTAGATGAATCACGTGTGATTTTTTTAATCACGTATTACGTTTTCATTTATGTAAAATATATAAAACAAATTGGCTTCTAAATTACATGTGATTTTGTTTGAATCACATGTAATTCTGCTTGAATTGCATGTGATTCGGTGATAATTACATATGATTTTTCTTGCATTACATGTGATTCAAGCATTCCGAAACCTTAACTTTTTCTAACAAACTTACTTTAGATGAATCACATGTGATTTTTTAATCACATGTAATCTTGTTAATATATTAAATTGTCTGCTTGAATTACATGTAATTCGATGATAATTACATGTGATTTTGCTTGCATTGGATCACATGTAATTCGATGATAATTACATGTGAATTTGCTTGCATTACATGTGATTCAAACATTTCAAAACTTTAACTTCTTCTAACAAACCCACTTTAGATGAATCACATGTGCTTTTGTTTGAATCACATGTAATTTACCACGAATTACATGTAATACAAGCAAATTCACATGTAATTATCATACATGGATCACAAGATAGCATACATGGATCACAAGACCACTTTAGATAGCATACATGGATCACAAGACCACTTCGGAAGGATGGATGATGTGAGGAATGGAGAGAAAATGTTATTTACCACGAACCACATGTGATTTACCACGAATTACATGTGATTTATCACGAATCGCATGTGATTTACTTGGTTTCTAGATTATTGGTATTAAAGTTGAAAATAAAAATCTATGAAAACATGTAACTTAAAAAAAAGACTAACGCGTCAAATGGGACCAAAGTTAGATGTAAAGTTATGTGAGTCTACATGAATCACATGTGATTTAAAGCAAAATTACATGTAATTATTTATAAAATCACATGTGATTTAAAGCAAAATTACATGTAATTTTGTATAAAATCACATGTAATTTGAGCAAAATTACATGTAATTATTTATAAAATCACATGTGATTTGAGCAAAATTACATGTAATTTTTATTCAACACTAACTAACCACTTTATTACAAAAATCACATGTAATTCACACATAATTACATGTGATTTGCATTTAACACTAATAAACTATTTTATTACAAAAATTACATGTAATTCACACACAATTCCATGTAATTCACACAAAAGTTAACGATTTACAGTGTTAAAAATTCTCGCCAAAAAAATTACACGTAATTTTCGAAAATTACATGTAATTTTTCGAGAATCACATGTAATTTTTTATGCGTAAATTTAAAAAAAAAAGTTTGCCGAAAGTGTATAGAAGTGCCTATCTATAGAAAGATAACTTAATTCCCGTCGCGATGGTATAATTAGTTTTCCGTAACGATTAACGGTTTGAGAGATATTTAATTTTTAAGAAATAGGATGAAAATTGGTTTTTAAATTAAATTTAAAAAGATTAAATCTAGACCATTAGATGGAACTTGAATGGATGGTTGAGATTATTTCCTTCCTTCTTTTTTTGATGCATATTTTATAAGGATCTCACCTCTTTTTACTAATACATATTAGTAGCAACTGTACTAGTACTATAGATGCCATGAAAAGTCACAAAGTAGACTAGTGGTCTCTTAGTCAAGATTTTAATTTTTTTTTCTTTATCCTCGTGAATAACACTGGTTCTCACTCCCATCCAAATATACACGTTTCTCCGGTGCTCCTCCTTAGGGGCGGACCTATTAGTTAGGTTTGGGATGACGCCCCCCCTATAGCTTGATCAAAAACATGTGATTATAGTCTATTTTTTCTTCGATTTTGACAGTTTTTTTTAAATGCTCCCATCGGAAACGCGAAATGCCCCCTACTCACACATTGAAATCCAGCTTTTGACACTCTAAAACCTAAAAATCATCCATTTTTAAGTTAAAATATTCGGTTTTTTATTCGGATTCTAATTTCTTTTCTCTTGTTATTGTAAAAAAAAAAATTCCCCCCACTGTTCAATTTTGTACGTCCGCCACTCCTCCTTATAGACATGGTGGTCATCATTTTCAGTCACTACAACCGTACACCACATCTTGTTGGTGTCAGCCAACTTGCAAGAATTCAACACAACCTTCAGTTGATCTATAACAAGAAGTGAAGGTGTAATAGTAACAAGATTACATCAAAATTTTAGTATAACATCTCCAGTTACATTCTATCATCAAAATTTTAGTATAACATCTCCAGTTACATTCTATCTTTTCTTTCATGATGTTGAACCGGATGGTTACCGATTCGACGGTTCAACCCGGGTCGACCAAAACCAGCCGGTTCAATCCTGTTTGAATTTTAGAAAAACCCGGCACATAATGGACCGGTCGTCGGTTCGGTTCCCGGTTGAACCAACCGGGTAGAATCGGGTTTTAAAACATTGGATTTAACGTTGTGACTAAAGAAAATACTGTTGCAACAACTTTTAACAAGGGGTAATTTGTGTGACTTATTTTCTGAAGGATATTTACATGCTTTGTATTTAATGAGTTGATATCGAATTTGTATGTTTTGTAAGGTTTAATCTATACAACCTTGATTACTAGATACGGAATATCGATCAAAGAAAACACACACAACAATAGAATCGACAGAAAAGATAAAACGACGCCCACAAGGTATTATCCCTAATTGTTTCCCGATTAGTTTAGTGAAAGAATTGACATGATTGTTCTTTTCCGCCTCATCTCCTTTTATAGTGGTGGGAATCGATTGTTACATCGACGGGTCGGGTTGGGCTATGACACTACCAACCAACCTTTATTCATAGCTATTATTATGCTACTCGACACTATCCCTATACCCGACTTAAGAAATATAAAGACTAAACATAACATGATTATTAGCTTTTGTAAGTGTTTTAGCTATTTGGAATGCGTTTCGGCGGCTATAAGTGTTTTTATGAATTGGTTGAATATTTTGTACTACTTTGCATTATTTGTTGGTCAATTTGGATAGCATACTACTGTGATATACATCAAGAACATGCATAATAACACATTAGTATGCATGAATTCTTTTGCCACAATCATTCCTCAGGGACATGTCCACTAGAAAAGTGATTTTTTATATTTATAAATTAATTAAATTAATTATTTAGTTAATGAATTAACCTCGCATTCCCCGGAGACACGTCCACGGGAAATGTCTTTGCCAAACTAAACTCAAGTTTAACTAGAAAATGGTGTGGACCCCACACGTCGACGAGAAATGTTGAAATTTGTTTACATGGATTCCTACGCGGGCCTTTTTATTCTAACATTGCATGTAGATTCTTCTCAGGCGATAATTTTCCGCTTCTACCTCTAACGGGAATTAAAGTCACAAAATTTGGCCAAAGATTGCGTTTAACCTTGTTGTGTATGTGAAGTCACAAACACCCCGCTTCTCCGACACCATTCCATCAAACACTATAAAACTCACCGGTCATATTCCCTTAAATATGTTAGCAATCATGAATTGTGACGCACCTTATCATATGAAGGACAAGCAAAAATATTGATCGTGAAAACAATATATAAATGAATAGTGGTATGTACTAATATGTTGAGCCTGGTATGTACTAATTTGTTTTAAACTTTACGTAATATAATTTTTATATTTGTCTTCAATACAACTAAAAACATCGTAAAATAAAAATAACATTTTTAAACTATTATTTGTATTAACATAATCCCAAAAATGACATGAACTTAACATTTAAAATCCAATGATTGTTCGTTAATTGTTATTTAAACAACGAAATAAAATAACCTGTAGAAAAACATGATCAAAAGAGTATAAACAAGATAAATAGCACTGAAAGCCTTATATAAATAAAACAGATTAAACGTCCAACAAGAAAAGAGATCACCACAGCTACTCTGGTATGATCCTATTATCTAAGTGATAATAGTTTTACAAGATTAAAGAAAAAAATATATCTAGGTTACATGTTTAAAAAAAACGAGAGAAAACCATAAAAACACAAAGATGAATATTAACCCAGATAAAGATAAGATGTGTGTGTGCTAGGTTATATCGAAACCATACAGCCATTGTAATGGACTGGATGACTTGGGCTAGGTTACATGTCATAAGCTGGTAGCACCATGAGTCCAAAAGGCTAACTGAAACATTGAAACAAACACAATAAGTCCACAAATTTTGGTTATGTATTAGAAACTTTTAATTAATCTATATAATCAAATTTTGACTTATAAAGGTTGCGCTATTCTTACTTTTTATCCATGTGAGACAAACTAAAATTTCACCATGAAACTCGAAAGCTACGAGTGTATCTCACTACTCTTGATTCCCCAAAAACAATAGAGAATGACGGGTAGTTCAAACGCGCATGTGATATAATCAGTTATGGTTATGGAACTCGTCAGCAAAATGGAAACTATAAATTTAAGGCGTACTACTATGTCTTTTGGACGAAAATGATGTTACATAAATGAAACGATTATTGTTCATTCACCGATATGGGATAAAGTTACAAAACCAACAATCTCATTTCTTTCTTCAGACTTCGTTTCAAGTGATTTAGCCTTTAGAGTGTCAGTTTTCTCATAACCATACACAATTATGAATTACCCAAAGCGAACTCAATTAGAGTTTCAGTGTAGCAGAACTATGAGTCACCATTACTATCGGTCAGGCTGAAGATTCAGGTGAGGATTAGAACGAGTTCTCCGGTATTTAGCTTGAACGATCAGGCATTTTGGTCTTGTATCTTTCTTATCATCGACTCTTTACTACGCTATTCAGTATGTAATTTGCTTGAATTGCACATAATTAATTTGCTGACACTTGGCCAAATATGCGAAAAAAAACTCTTCACAAAAATCCACTGCTCACATTCATATTCATCCTCTCATACTCTCGAGTTTCCCCCAAATCAACTGGAACACTGCACTCGATATAGTCACATAGAGTCATCGACCAATGTTGTTGTGATGCCACCAACCAACGATCTCTCCCTGGTGGTTGACTTGACATTGGCTCAAAGCTCGCGTTATGAATTTGGTGTTGTTTTTTTTATCAGTCGACTCATTTTTACTATTGATGTAGTATCTCGCAAAACATATTATACATGTTGAGAACGTTATTTTTTATGTTAGCCTCGTATATGAAGTAAAATAAAATGCATTGCCATGCAAAATTTAGAAAGATAAAAGTTATTTCTTTTATTCCCAAAAAATAAACATAAAAAACACACGTATCATTTTGTTGATATTACCGTGGGTTTACTTATATATTTCTCTAATGTTAGTTTACCTATCCATGTGGGATATACTTGCTTAACGCCCACAAATCAACTCATGTAACACGTACTTTAAACTTGATCTGACGTCGTCGATCTCGATCTTCGTCATTAGCTTTAAGCTCACATGCTAAACATTAGCATTCCTTGATTGACTAGGCATAAAAAAACTAGAGTTTCCTCATTAGTGTGATTAGAGCTTCCAGTGATGTGGCAGTGGAAACACCTGAAGGCATGTTGTAGTTGTTGCGAAACTGAAAAGGCTTGTTTTCAAGAAACTAGGAGATAGGTCGTGATACACCGTCGCATGAATGAGACCTGATGGTGCATTTGTGTCTATAACTTTAAAAACTGTTGAAAATCAAGTTAAGAGCCGTGTTGCTTTTAGTTTGGAACAAAATATATAGACGACCACCATAACATCCTGTTCGTGTCACATGTATGTATTTGCTTTTGAGTTTAATCGTTAAATTTTATTTTGTCCCACATCGTTAAAAAATGAGAATGATGTAAGCTTTATAAGTCAAATTTTGATTAGACAGTTTAACATAATCCTCAAAGATATAAACAAAATTAGTTGGTTATGTTTGTTTATACCTTCGGTTAATTGTTTTATTTTCTTTTTTCATTTGAGAGTGAATTTGGTTATGTGGATGATTTTCAAAATATTCTGGACGCACTTGTATATTAACTTCATATTTTTGGTGTTTATACAAATAATTGTGTAAAAACGTCATCTCTATTTTATGAAGTTCCTGATGTTATTGAAGACAGACAAATATAAAATCGTATTACGTAAAGTTCAAAATAAAAAAGTATTAAACGAGTACCAAATATACTAAACCGCTCAGACATCTACCAGGAGTGAAATACTTGTCATTCTCTTTTGTTTCTCGGAAATCAAGAGTAGTGAGATACACTTGTAGATGTGAAACCGAAAAAGCTTGATTTCAAAAATGTGTGAGATAGGTTGCAACTGTAAGCTTTGTATCGAAGAAGGGCATCTCAATAGAATGAGACCATGATTTGTCAACCAAGTTACTTTGGAACGTCCTTTTCTCAAGTTAATGTTCCAAATTAAAGACGCCGAAATATGTAAAGCTTCTTGTCTTCTTTTCATAAATTCATGAGTATCCTGTGTATTTTATATCAACATCTGGGGAAAACAATTAAAAATTACACCCTCTGTATATACTACTAGATCATGTTTATAAAAATACGTAGTCAACATTATGTCAGGTAAATTTCATTCGAGATTATTAATCTGTAACATACTTTCAATTGGCCGGTTGTATAATACTAGTAGTAATTAACAAATAAGTTTTTACTACAGGTAAGTCCATGTCCTGCCCGCATATTAGTGGCCTAGCTTTGTTGCTAAAAGCAGAACATGCGAAATGCAGTCCAAGTTTCATCAAGTCGTCTCTCATGACCACTGTCTATACAATGGACAACACCAATTCGTTTCTACGTGATGTAGCAGGAGGCCAACTTTCAATCGATTTTTCTAAGGAGCATGTCATGTTGACCCACACACGGCGAGGGTTGATTTTTCAATCGATTACGTTGGTTCTATCGAGTTGGGTATTCGGGATGTGGAGTAGCGTGAAAAAAAAGAGTTCTTGTAGTTGAACCACTGTAAACGCTCATGCATGGGTTTCTTATTCTCTTGTCTTGTAATTACTTATTAATATTTATTTATACCATCGAGATCTCGCATTTAAAATCCATATAACTGACTAACTAAGTTTAAGAAATTAATAAATGTGTTTTTAAGATAAGCAAGTTTACACGCCCATGCATCTATGATAGTAGGAAATTTAGGGACCCCAGTTAATTGAACTACCGTCGTTCTCTATTTATTTTGGGGAAACCAAGAGTAGCGAGATACACTCGTACAGTGACTAGCGTTGGGTCAGCGGGAGAAGTGTATAATGTGGCAGTGGAAGCACCTGAAGGAGTTAAAGTTGGTAAGAAACCGAAAACGCCTGTTTTCAGGGAAGTAGGAGATAGGCTGCGTTATATCGTTACATTTTTGTCGAAGAAGGGTAGCATATTTTGGATAGTGTACTAGCACCTCCTAATTATATTAAGCTATTTTACATGTATGTATTTGCTTCCCAGTTTTATGGTGAAATATCATTTTGTACCACATGGATAGAAAGTAAAAATAGTGCACCTTCAAGACACGACCAAAATTAGTTGGTTGTGTCTTTCGTTGTTTTGTTTTTTTAGATCGAGTTTAAATCACGACGTTAATTGTACTCGGAAATTTAGGGACCTGATCCAGTTACGCTACCCGTCGTTCTCTATTCTTTTTCGAAAATAAAGAGTAATGAGATACACTCGTAGATTGACTAACGTTCCCAACGGAAGACGTGTAGACCCCGAGCTCGTGTCTAAGTTTCGACTCATCTAATAATTGAGCTCAAGCTCGAGCTTTACTAAAAAATATTGATAAGGCTCGTGAGCTTAATCGAGCTCAAAATATATATACTTAATTAAACTACTTAATAATTTCGTATAATCGTGCTTAAAGATATAAACAAGCTCGAGCCTTATGTATTGATATTAATACATAACTTTGACAGTAGGCAACATAAGCTAAACCCTAGATAGTCCATTTGTAACTTTTATTAGTTGATTAATGTTCAACGTTATAAATATTAAGTTGGTTAATCAAATATGAGTCATCGCCTTCTTATTGCAACTTTGGTAAAGGGAGATGGGTCAAAGACGATAGTCAGCCTCTCTATACGGGAATTAGCATGTAATTAGTGGTTGTCGGGGATGTGGGCTTGCCGTTTAACACGGCGAACATATTTTTGGTATGAGAAGTAAAAGAGGCAGCCAAAAGTCCAAGTGCCATCTATCTCTACGTGATACAACAGGACGCCAACATTCAACTCCTTTTGCCCATGGAGCGGGTCATGTTGACCCACACAAGGAAATCTCACCAGCTCGCAACGAGGTGCGTCGTATTATAGTTGCCAATCACGTGGTCATGCTAATCCGTATTACTGTGGTCGTTGCACTATTGTTACTAGTTGTCAACGTTAAATGTATGCATTTGATTTCGATTATGGTTAATTTTCAATTTTGTCCCATATAGATACAAAGTGAGAGTAGAGCAACATTTTTAACTCAAATTTTGATTAGATAGCTCAACAGAATAGTCAATTGTATAACCAAATTAGTTGATTGTTTGATTGGGTGTTTCTGTTTTGTTGTTTCTTGCATGAGAGTGAATTTGGTACGTGGATTTTTGAGGTTGTAAACCGCCCAAGCGTAAATTGTATTAGGAAATTTAGGAACCCACGTCAGTTCAACTACCTGTCGTTCTTCATTGTTTTTGGGAAATCGAGAGTAATGAGATACACTCATATATTAACTAACGTTGTGTCAGCGGGAGAGGTGTATCTTTTTGGTGTGGAAGTACTTGAAGGTCGTCACGTTGATGTGAAACCGAAAAGGCTTGTTTCAAGAAATGAAAGTTAGGTTGCGGTATACCATTACATGCATTTGTGTCGAAGGATGGTTTTGTTTATAGATAGACTTCGTTATTTCATTTTCAACATACATTTCTCATGTTTACGATTTTTTTGTTTCATAGATTTAGAACAAAACTAAAATTGTAAAATATGAGGTACTGGAATCCAATATGGGATCAGCCGAGTAACAATGTTGATAAAACAAGTATATGAAAACTTGCAACAAAGATGATAAAAATAATTGGTTAAAAGCAGTTAAATTAAAGTGACTAGTAAGAAATGTATGTTGAATATGAAATTGTAGGAAATATACTTACACAGTTGGTCTTTGTTGTTTGAATTTTTTTCCGACCAGATAGTCCTCAACTCCAAAACTCTTGCGACACATTGGATGTGACGGTATATATGAGTTGTGGCTTGTTACAATGTTTACATGTCACATGTATCCATCTGCTTTCGATTTTATTTTTTTGTTAAACTTCATTTTGTCCCACACGGATAGATTGTGAGAGTGGTGCAACCTTTATAAGTCAGATTTGGATTCATTAACTTAAATATGAGATCTAAAGATTAATACAACTAATTTGACTTTACTTTGTTGGTTGTTCTGATTCTTTTTAAATCACGAACAAGCCTTGAATTTTAGACGCACTTATGCATAGTTAACTTCATATTTTTTTAGTTTCTTAGTGTTTATGTAAATACACTTATAGACACTCATGCATTGGTTTTGTTATTTCCATTCTCTATTTGTTGTTGTCTTGTTTTGGTTTCTTAGTGTTGAGATCTCGCATGTAAGTTTTGAAAGTATATTGAAAATCAGTAAGTAACAGTAGCGAACACAGAAAAGTTCCACAGACAACATTCTTGTCTGCAATTTTACGAGGCAAATTTCCACTTAAAGAGGAAGGATGGACAAAATAAAAGTAAATAGCACATGGTCTTTGCGGTTGCGTTAACTTGCGCTTTTTTTTACCTAGATAGTCCTCAACTCAAAAACTCTCACCACGCACAACCCATAACCAAACGAACATGGATGCACGGGACGGTGATGGATGTTGAGGCGGTGGTGTATGGTTGGTGGATTTTGTGGCGATTACACGTAGCATATTTAGGATAGCAAAGGGTATTAAGATGATGGTGTAGAAGAGAGCACGAGATGTATACTAGCAAGTAGCAACTACTAACTATAAAAGCTATGGTGTGTTTTCTCATAAGTGAAGAAAACTAGAATTGTTACTCGTGCTTCGTGGCTTCACTAACTCTGATCCATTTGTTCTCTCCATGAACTCATCGACGCAGCAGCAACCTAGTCACTCAGCTTCGTACGACCGTGATTAACCGCTACTGACTCAATTTTAAACCCCTAGCCAACTCAGTGATCTATTTAGTTTAGTATTGCACCTGCAAAACACAAAACTGAAATGCAATTGGTTAAAATGTGTTTCACTTTACACGTTGAGTTGAGAAGCTTATATTGTACGTTTGTCACATCCTTAATTGGTACAAATTAAACACATCAATCAAGCTACCAATTAAAAGTATATTAAGGACATGATCGCATAGCCTGTGATACGTAAGTAAAAACAAATCACCAACAAAGTTTGCACATAACAGAAAGTGTAGAAATAGATAGAAGACTAATCTTTAACAGTTTCATGGGTGAATTTCAAGTTACTCAGAAGTTTCAGGTTGCTAAGTTTTACGATCAAGTTGCTTCCGTCGTAGGATCGCTTAGCAAGAGTGACAATGATTTGTATAGGATGACTCATTATACACTCATAGATTGACTAAGGTGTTCAAGTAGATGTGAAACCGAAAAGGCTTGTTTGCAGGAAAGTGGATGATACATTGCGATATAACAATACATTTTGGCCGAAAAGGGTTTGTATATACATGATGGTGCATCTGGTTTTATAACTTGGAAAAATGCTGAAAATCAAGTTAGGAGCCCTGTTGCTTTTAGAGATGGTGTTTGTTTTTTGCATTAACTTGAGCTTTTTTTCCGACCCAGATAGTCCTAAGCTCCCGAACCATTAGCACGCACAACCAATAACCAAACGAACATGGATATATGGGATGGTGACGGGTGTTTAGGTGGGGGTGTATGGTTGGTGGATTGTGTGGCGATTACGGATATCATATTTTGGATGGCAAGGGGTATTGAGATAATGGTGTAGAAGAGAGCGCGAAACAATACTAGCGACTACTAACTATATAAGCTATGGTGCAAATGAAGTCTAGCTCAGTTGGATGGATGCATTTGGTTCTACTCTCCATGTGGGGGAGGTCAGGGGTTTGACTCCTGTCATTTCTCATGTGGGGGATTTCCCAGAATTGGCAGCAGGGTTTGAATCTCATCGCAATACTTTGAAGCCCCTTAATGAGAAACTGGATACCTAGCACGGGGTTGATATTCTCTACGTGAGATGATTCGAACTCGGGTCGAGAGACTTCGATGGCACGTAAGATACTCCGCTACACCAAACTGCCGTTAAAAAAACTATATAAGCTATCGTGCTATATATGCAAGGAAACAATATTCCATTCTCGCAAAGATGTGCGTCACATTATAAAACATGTGGACATACGAAATGCAGATGGAAGCACACTACTTCATGCGGCTGCTATATGGCAACACCCATGCTGCCAAGATCTTAGTTGAAATAAATCATGATTTGTTGTTTACCAAAGACAACGAGGGCCGGACGCTGTTATCCAGAGCCCTCGTTTGTATGTTCACATGTTATTATGTAACATTCTAAACCTACTTGTTACATCTATGCAATAATGTTCCTCGTTTCTATGTTCACATGTTATTATGTAACATTCTAAACCTACTTGTTACATCCAGGGATGGAACCATCTCATACCGAACGCTCCCGTGAGAGAAAAAAGATCTAAACAACCCGTAAGTCAAAAACTAAAATTTTCTCGTACGTTAGGCATATGGTTAAATATACCATAACTTTCAGTTTGTGACTTATTTTTCTTTGCTTAATATATATTGTGTTTTTATTCTTTTTATCTTTTTTTCATTCACATATGCCTCTACTATGTTTTTTAATTCCAATATTGCGTGACGATTATATAAAAGTCGGGTTTCGTGCGTTTGGGTGTTTGTTATGGTGTTTGAGTTGTTATGATCAAGTTAATTGGTTTGTTTAGGTGGTTTTCTTATTACAACGTTGACATGTTTTTATGTATCATTCTAAAACTACAGTGACTTGTATGCATTTGCTTACGAGTTTTTGTCTCACATGGATTGAAAGTGAGAGTAATGCAAACTTTATATGTTAAATTTCGATTGGATATTTAAACTGACAATATTAAAAGACAAACTACTAATAACTTGATTAGTTGTTTGTCTCTTACGTTGTTTCAGTTTTTTTTAGATGGCCGGGGAGCAAGGTTGGGGACGAGAGTAAAGAGTATTTGAAAATAAAAGCAACTCCATCACCCATGGTGGCGGCTTTCGGCAAAAGGGGACCTTGAAGCCCGATGTGATTGGGCCCGGAGACAACATCTTGGCTGGATGGTCATGCGCTAGCGGACCTAATGGGATAGAAGTTGATACACGGAAAACCCACTATAAAAATATGTGAGGTAAATTTCATACAAGATGATTAATAGCTAATCTGGGACCATAAATTTATACTAATCACCCCTTTACATACAATACGTAAAAAAATTTCTGTTTAGAAAAAAAATAAGTAAACAAATGACTTTATAAATACTACGTGGGTCGAGTTGGATATAATGATTCTTAGCAATCTCGATTTGAAATGTACAATACGTAAACAAATAAGTTAATAAAGAGTTAATATAATCATGTGGATTAACATTCAAATATATGGCAATTTAACCATAGAAGCATACTGTGGTGAGATTAGTAGAGTTGAACAAATGAGGTCCTCACCTTGCAATAAAGATGATAAATTAGGTTGGTTAAAAGTAGTTAAATTTAAGTGATTGGTGAAAAATGTATGTTGAAAATGAAATAGGAGGAAATATAAAGAGGAAGGATGGATAAAATAAAAGTGAATTACACAGATGGTCTTTGTTGTTTGCGTTATCTTGGGATTTTTTTGGGACCTAGATAGTCCTCAACTCCAAAACCCTTTAACCAAGTAGACGTGGATGTATGAGATGCTAGACGAATATTGAGGTGTTAGCAATGTTTTAAAAATCGGGTTGACCCGGCCGGATGAAACGGTTGAACCGTGAACCGGCTCGGAAATCGGGCCGAACGTGATCGGGTTTTTCTTATTTGAGAACCGGATTGAACCGCCGTTTTTTCGTTGACCCGGTTTGATAAACCCGGCCGGGTCACAATTTTTTATAAAAAATATTTTTCAAATTTTTTTTCCCATAAACATTTTTAAATTTTAGGTACCAATAATTATGGTTTGACCATAAAAGGGAAATACCGGAATCAAACATCGGTAACCCCAAAGTAGAGCTCATCACACACAAACATAAATACTATAAAAGGAAAGGACGAAACAATGTCCATTGCAAGCTGTATTAAAGTAAAGGAAATGCATAAAGTAAAGAAAGACAGTAAAGCTTCCAATCCATATGCACGTACGTTTGAGATCTACGAGCGTCCCTGAGTACCTGCCGTTTTGGGAACATGAAAAGGAAACGGCTGAGCAAGACGCTCAGTGCACGGATGTACAATATAACATGAAATAGGATAAGCATGTAACATATAACAGCGGAAGACTAAGTTCTGAGTAGACTGGTTAAGTATTGAGAAAACTGGTTTTATAGTTTGAAAAGCCTTATGTTTATCTTATGAAAACTGTTTTAACATATATATACCATAGCCCATATAGGTCATGAAAAGGTCACGTGCATGAATACTTGGAGGGGTGACCTCATCATGCTGATTAGAGGGGATGCCTCTAATTAATATACTGGTCTGGGTAGGAGGGATCAACTCCTTGTGAAGGGTGCAAGGCACACACCACATTCACCATGAAATACTGAATAAAACATGTAACTAAGATGCACCCATACGCCCCACATGATATAATAATATGGCCAAAACTGAAAGGGACGCCACGAGCAATCACTCCGCCGTGGGGAAGTCATAACATTGGTGCCTCCAATGTTATGGTTATGGTACCTCCATAACTAGGTGAAACTGGTCATGCTTGTATATGGCTATAGATTATGCTAATTAAACATAAGCAGTTCAAAACAATAAAACAAATACTGGGGGAAAACAGTTGGCTGCATACGGGGAAATCCTAATAAGGAAAGAATGTCCATACTGAAAGGACGGGAATCCGTACCTCAAGTCCAGTGAATGAACGGAAGAAAGACTCCTACTTCTGGATCACTAACGCTACATGAATACACACGTGTATAAGTATCGAATTACTGATTACGTACTGGGTTTTATGTCTCATCTTAGCTTACTTTGTATGTTTTAGATCATGGTTTACTGTTTAAAGCCTTAAACTGTGTTTGTCTTGTATTCTGATTAATCTGATTAAGTATTACTGGTATTTCATGTATTATTATACTTACTGTGTAATAATAAGTAACTTTCCAAAAATAGCAGGTTTCCAAAAATAGAAAGTTTCCAAAAATAGAAAGTTTCCAAAAATAGAAAGTTTCCAAAAATAGAAAGTTTCTAAAAATAGAAAGTTACCAAAAATAGAAAGTTCCCAAAAATAGAAAGTTTTCAAAAATAGAAAGTTTCCTAAAATAGAATTTACTGCTTAAAATAGATTAGTTTCTAAAAATAGAAAGTTTCCAAGAATAGATCAGCTGCCTTAATTAAATAAGTTTCCATATATAAAAGGTTTCCATGATTAGATTAGCTGCCTGAAATAGATAGATTTCCATATATAGAAGGTTTCCATTAATAGATTAGTTGCCTTATTTAATTAAGTTTCTATAAATAGAAGTTTTCATAATTAGAATTAAGCTGGTTACATAAGCTAACATTTAAGTCTAAGTGTTTATAAGCTTATTTCTTAAGTCATATGATATAGTGTATAGTTTAATTATTATTTCATGTATTTAATTAAACTATAGGTTAAGCATTTTAATTAAAGTATAACATGTTTTAATTAAAATGGAATAAATTACTTAGGTTAAAATGTGTATTATTATGCATCAATAACATAACCTAAGTCATGTCTAAATTAATTAATTATAGGCATGTTTTAAATAATTAATTAATTATAACTTATAACATAAAATACTTAGGTTAAATTAATATCATGCTAAATTAATAATTAAAACAACCTAAGTCATGGTTTAATTAATATCTCATGTTATTAATTAATTTATATCCTAAGTTCATAATTCATAAATTTTAACATGTAGCATAAATCATGATTTAACCAACGAACCATGAATCGGGCATGAACTCGACACCGTACCCCGAGCCAACTCGGGGTACTAGTGTCCCCTTGCTGCCGTGGGTCCCACATGCACCAACCAAGACCAAAATGGTCTTGGTGGTGGCGGCAAAAGTAAACCGAACCCCCCCTCGGGTTGGTTATACTAGGCGGCCAAAACAAACACCCTCTTATATCATCCTTTGATTTTAATTTACCCCAAAACATGTTAGATCAATGTTTAATTATCATGTTTTAATAAGAATATTAATAACATGTTCATGAAAATAATCAAAGATTTAAAAGAATTAAAAAGAAAGGTTTAGAATGATATACCAATACGTAGCTTGAAAGAGGATGAACAAACACGGTTTATAGCAATGATTTTTGTGATCAAGATCAATCAACAACCACCTTTGGTGGTCTTAGGGGTGGCGGCACAAAGAGAGACCAAGGAGGAGGAGAGAAAACTTTTAGGTTAAATGCTTATTTTTCATGAAATGTAAAAATGAAATGAAAAGTTACCATAACCCCCCTTTCATGTAAAAGTCAATGGGCTAAGTTCATTATGGTTATGTGTGCCGTGGGTATGGGGGCCCCACATGGGGTACCCGTACCTTTTCTCGTGTCCCGATGTTTCGTGTTCGTTCGTGGTTAAACGTGTTCGTGTTTAACGTGTTTCTGTTTATTTTATCATGTAGTTTATCGTATTATTTACACTCGTAATTAAGTACTTACGTAATTATTTTAGTTCGTGTTTTAAAATGGTGATCATAATTTAATTATGTTCACGTGAAATATCTATTAACTGTTTATCATGAGTTTGTACGTAATCGATACTTATCATGTCATACACGTATGCACTTGCTTGATCATTAGCACATGAATGTGATCAATACTAAATAGGGTAAGTTTTAATCTAGGACGTACGATCTTAAGGGCACTATTCATGGTAAAAGCATGCGGGTTTTACAATTCTTCCCCCCTAAAAAGAATAATTCGTCCCCGAATTATAGATAAAGTAAACTGGAAAGAAGTAACATACCCGAACTCAAAATATGAAGCGAGGGTAAGAAGCCCGGATAGACTCCTCTGTTTCCCAAGTGGCTTCCCGCTCGGTATGGTCCCTCCAAAGAATTTTGATGAATGGAATCGTCTTCCTTCTCATGACTCGTTCTTGCCTGTCGAGAACTCGTTCGGGTTCCTCTATAAAAGTGAGATCTTCACGTATCTGTTCCAGTGGATACTGAACCATGTGAAGGGGATGATACTTGTACCCTCTGAGTAAGGACACATGGAACACGTTATGCACGTGCGAAAGCTGAGGAGGTAACGGCAATCGGTAAGATACTTCACCGATTCGTTCAATGATATCAAATGGTCCGATGAAACGAGGACTGAGTTTCCCTTTGATCCCGAAGCGTTTAACACCACGTGCCGGCGAAACCTTAAGGAAGACGTGGTCTCCCACATTAAAATGTATGTCCCTACGATGCTTATCGGCGTAACTCTTCTGACGTGACCGTGCTTCCTGCAGCTTTTGCTTAGCTACTTCGATCTTCTCATTGGTCAATCCTATAATTTCTGGTCCTTCGAGTGTTCGCTCTCCCACTTGATCCCAGCAGATTCGAGCGCGACACTTCCTGCCATACAACATTTCGAAAGGAGCACATTTGATACTTGCGTGCCAGCTGTTGTTGTATGCAAACTCGACCAAACAGATGTAATCGTCCCAATCACCTGTCCATTCCAACGCACACGACCTTAACATATCTTCCAATGTCTGAATTGTTCGCTCCGACTGTCCGTCCGTTTGAGGATGAAAGGCCGTACTCAGCTTAAGTTGTGTACCCCAAGCTTTTTGCAGACCTTTCCAGAATCGCGACGTGAAACGAGGATCTCTGTCTGAGACGATGCTGGAGGGAGTACCGTGGAGTCTCATGATCTCCCTTCTGTAAGTATCTGCGAGTTTACTTACCGGATCTTCCTTGCGTATCGGTAAGAAATGAGCTGATTTGGTGAGTCGATCAACAATGACCCAAATCGCATCGTGCTTCTTCTTGGTAGGCGGAAGACCGGTAACAAAATCCATGGTGATTTTGTCCCACTTCCACTCTGGAATATCCAACGGCTGAAGGAGACCGCCCGATCGCTGATGCTCAATCTTAACCTGCTGGCAGGTAAGACATTTGGAGACATAAGTGGCTACATCTTGTTTCATACCACTCCACCAAAAGTACTGTCTGATGTCATGGTACATTTTTGTCGACCCAGGATGTATAGAAAATGGGGGAGCTGTGAGCTTCAGCTAACAATGCTTCCCGGAGTTCTTGATTGCCAGGAACACAAAGTCTCGTGCCCTGCCAAACGATACCGTCTGCGTCCATTCTGAATTCTGTCTGTTTCTCCAAATTCTGAATTATCGCCCAAATTTCTCCATCATCCTTCTGCTCTTCCTTGATCCTAGACAGTAACTCGGGTTCTACTCTAAGATTCGCCCAGTATCCGTGCTGCCCACGTACCATGATTTCGATGTCTAGCCGCTCCAAGTCTCTTATGTTTTGTTCCTTGATTTCAATGCCGTTGATCATTCCGGACTTTCTGCTGAGTGCATCTGCTACTACATTAGCCTTTCCGGGATGATACTGTAGGTTAATATCATAATCCTTCAACAGTTCCAACCATCTCCTTTGTCTCATGTTCAATTCACGTTGAGTGAAGATATACTTCAAGCTCTTGTGATCCGTGAAAATGTCGCATGATTCTCCGTATAAGTAGTGCCTCCATATTTTCAATGCGAACACCACTGCAGTAAGTTTCAAGTCATGCGTAGGGTAGTTTTCTTCATAGGGCTTAAGCTGCCGTGAAGCATACGCGATCACTTTCCCATGTTGCATGAGAACACAGCCCAGTCCCTTCCCCGATGCATCGCTATAGATCTGAAATCCACCTGTACCAGATGGGAGAGTAAGAATAGGTGCAGATACTAACTTCTGCTTTAGGTCTTTGAAGCTCTTCTCTCGTTCTTCCGTCCAGACGAATTTCTCTCCTTTTCGCATCATTTTGGTGAGAGGTAATGCCAAGCGGGAAAAGTTCTCCACGAATCTGCGATAATATCCAGCTAAGCCTAAGAAACTGCGGACTTCTGTCGCTGACGTTGGTCTTGGCCATTTTGTGATAGCCTCAACCTTCGCTGGGTCCATAGTGATCCCTTCTGCTGATACAATGTGACCTAAGAATGCCACTTTGTTTAACCAGAACTGACACTTGGAGAATTTCGCATACAGCTGCTTCTGACGAAGAATCTGTAGTACCGTACGGAGATAGTCTTCGTGTTCCTCCGTGGACTTTGAGAAAATCTGGATGTCATCGATGAATACAATGACAAACTTATCAAGGAATTCATGGAAGATTCTGTTCATCAGATCCATGAATACTGCTGGAGCATTAGTCAAGCCGAATGGCATGACTACAAACTCATAATGGCCATAGCGGGTACGAAAAGCAGTCTTGGCAACATCTTGCTCTTTAACCCTTAGCTGATGGTAGCCTGACCTTAGATCGATCTTTGAGAAGTGTTTGGCTCCTTGAAGTTGGTCAAACAGATCATCTATACGTGGCAGTGGATATCTATTGCGGATGGTAATCTTATTAAGTTCACGATAGTCTATGCAAAGTCGCATGCTGCCGTCCTTCTTCTTAACGAACAAGACCGGTGCGCCCCATGGAGATGCGCTTGGTCTAATGAACCCTCGCTCAAGAAGTTCCTGCAGTTGGTCCTTCAGTTCTTTTAGCTCTATGGGAGCCATACGATACGGAGCCTTAGAGATTGGTTCAGCTCCTGGAACAAGGTCGATGTTGAACTCCACTTCTCGTGCAGGTGGTATGCCTGGAAGTTCAGCTGGAAAGACGTCTTGAAATTCCGAAACTACTGGTTGATCCTGAATCGATGGGGATTCAGCATCCATGTCGTGAACCGTAGCTAGATAACCCTCACAGCCATGTAACAGTAATGCACGTGCTTGCAAGGTAGATATGACTTGTACAGACCGTCCGGGTATGAACCCGTTATGAATGTACTCTGGTGCATTAATGTCGCCGAAGATCACCCGATATGAGTGGCAGTCTATGGTAGCATGGTGCTTGGATAGCCAGTCCATGCCGAGAATCATATCGAACTCAATCATGTCTAGGGGAAGTGCATCTACTGCACGAACTTTATCGTCAAACTCTAGAGGAAGACTCTTGTATACATGAGTTATTAATACAGAGTCCCTCAAAGGTGTGGAAATGGTAAGCCTATTTTCTAATGGCAAGGGAAGTGTCCTGATGTTCTTAGCATAAGTAATGGAAATAACTGAGTGAGTGGCACCCGTGTCGAAAAGAACACATGCAGCTTGGCCGTACATATACAAAATTCCAGTAATGGTACCTGTAGATTTGTTTGCCTGATCACGAGATGTCGTGTAGACACGCCCAGTGGTAGGAGGCGGCTTACAATAAGCATGACCCGAGGTACCCTCCATTTCACCCTTACGGCAATCTCTCATACGATGGCCAGGGAGGCCGCACTTGTAGCACGCGTCGGAATCACGACGACATGGGCCAGGGTGTCTGCGATGGCAAGTATTGCAAAGAGGATGAGTGAATCCTCCAGCAGGAGTCCTTGCTTGCTAAGGGCCTGCTGATGACAAAATGTGTTAAAATAAAGTATATGCACGAGTATAAGACGTATGCGTCATAAGATGTTCACCAGTGTTAGCTGAACGGTTAGGCTGCGAACCCCTGTGGTTCTGGTCCTTCCCGTTACCGTGGTTCCTGCTGTTGTTGGAGTGTCCAGCGTTGTTACGGTAATTATCATTACCGCTACGCCTTTCCACAACGGAACGGTCGTTAGTGTGACCGTTTCCTTTGTGCTGATGAGGCTGCTGCTGAGTAGCCGGCTGAGACCGGTCCCTAGTTTTCTGCCTCTTGTCGGGTCTTTCAGCTTCCCCGAACTCATCTCGTTCCTGCAACATCTCTAGCTTCCTTGCTGCGTCGGCCACTTGTGCTACTGTATTGAACGTAGCACACACTAGATTGTTCGCGACCGAGGTGCGAAGTGCCCACCTAAAGTGGTGTGCCTGGTCCTCAGGAGTACCAGCTGCTGCTCCCAGGAAACCAGCTAAGCGAAGAAAGCGCTGCATGAATTCGTTGCTATTCTCGCCCTCTCTCTGACGTATCCCATGGTACTCTCGCTTGAGCTTGTCCTGCTCTGCCTTGGGAAAGAACTGCTCCATCACTCTCTCCTTGAATTGGGCCCATGTCAAACCAGCGACCCAATCATCACCTCCTTCCGACTGCGTCAAGGCTAGCCACCAGCTGAGTACATCGCCTTCAAACCGGTAGCATGCCAATCTCGCCTTGTATGCGGGGTCACAGCCCATAGCATTGAAAATCTTCTCGATATGAGTCAACCAGCTTTCAGCATCGCTGGGGCTATCAGTCTTTTCAAAAGCTCTAGGACGGAGCTTGTTGAATCTTTCCAGCCACACTGCTAGTGTCACTGGAGGAGGAGGAGGTGGTGCCTGATTCTGCTGCTGCTGATTGTTGGCAGCTTGGACTTCAGCACGGATGTCATTCCTCAGTTGAGGAAGCAAGGCTTGCATGGCAGCCTGAATTGCAGCATTGAGCTGCTCTTGCTCGCGTGTGAGAACCATCTGACAGTATAACATAAAACATATGGTTAACAGTTCGAAACCTAAAATATAAATTATATATATATGAAAAAAAAATTTATACCAAAAATTTCACGAGAAAAATTTTATGCAAGAAAATTTTTGTATGAATGCATGATGCAGTTTTATGAAAACTTTTGATGCTCAAGAGTGAACGCCTCTGGTCAGTTCACTCAAAACAAAAGACATATCGAGGGGACGCCTATGGGTCGGTCCCAAATCTAAAAGTTTCGATAAAACACATGCGACTAAATAGGGCCAGTCCTGTACCAACCATCACTTAGTCAAAAACCCTGTAACAATGACATGTATATGCATGCTTAAAATGATGAATGCTTGAAAACAACTGTCAGTTCTAGGAAGACCGTAGTGACTACCCACTAATCACATGTCATATTTGAGAGCCTACAGGTCGAAGCCTTGACTCTGATACCATAATTGTAACACCCCATTTTGGAAATGGAATCTTACGCATAATCATGGCGTGTCATCAAAGCATCCAAGGATAAATGTCTAAGCATTATTTGACCATAAAAGGGAAATACCGGAATCAAACATCGGTAACCCCAAAGTAGATCTCATCACACACAAACATAAATACTGTAAAAGGAAAGGACGAAACAATGTCCATTGCAAGCTGTATTAAAGTAAAGGAAATGCATAAAGTAAAGAAAGACAGTAAAGCTTCCAATCCATATGCACGTACGTTTGAGATCTACGAGCGTCCCTGAGTACCTGCCGTTTTGGGAACATGAAAAGGAAAACGGCTGAGCAAGACGCTCAGTGCACGGATGTACAATATAGCATGAAATAGGATAAGCATGTAACATATAACAGCGGAAGACTAAGTTCTGAGTAGACTGGTTAAGTATTGAGAAAACTGGTTTTATAGTTTGAAAAGCCTTATGTTTATCTTATGAAAACTGTTTTAACATATATATATACCATAGCCCATATAGGTCATGAAAAGGTCACGTGCATGAATACTTGGAGGGGTGACCTCATCATGCTGATTAGAGGGGATGCCTCTAATTAATATACTGGTCTGGGTAGGAGGGATCAACTGCTTGTGAAGGGTGCAAGGCACACACCACATTCACCATGAAATACTGAATAAAACATGTAACTAGGATGCACCCATACGCCCCACATGATATAATAATATGGCCAAAACTGAAAGGGACGCCACGAGCAATCACTCCGCCGTGGGGAAGTCATAACATTGGTGCCTCCAATGTTATGGTTATGGTACCTCCATAACTAGGTGAAACTGGTCATGCTTGTATATGGCTATAGATTATGCTAATTAAACATAAGCAGTTCAAAACAATAAAACAAATACTGGGGGAAAACAGTTGGCTGCATACGGGGAAATCCTAATAAGGAAAGAATGTCCATACTGAAAGGACGGGAATCCGTACCTCAAGTCCAGTGAATGAACGGAAGAAAGACTCCTACTTCTGGATCACTAACGCTACATGAATACACACGTGTATAAGTATCGAATTACTGATTACGTACTGGGTTTTATGTCTCATCTTAGCTTACTTTGTATGTTTTAGATCATGGTTTACTGTTTAAAGCCTTAAACTGTGTTTGTCTTGTATTCTGATTAATCTGATTAAGTATTACTGGTATTTCATGTATTATTATACTTACTGTGTAATAATAAGTAACTTTCCAAAAATAGCAGGTTTCCAAAAATAGAAAGTTTCCAAAAATAGAAAGTTTCCAAAAATAGAAAGTTTCCAAAAATAGAAAGTTTCCAAAAATAGAAAGTTACCAAAAATAGAAAGTTCCCAAAAATAGAAAGTTTCCAAAAATAGAAAGTTTCCTAAAATAGAATTTACTGCTTAAAATAGACTAGTTTCTAAAAATAGAAAGTTTCCAAAAATAGATCAGTTGCCTTAATTAAATAAGTTTCCATATATAGAAGGTTTCCATGATTAGATTAGCTGCCTGAAATAGATAGATTTCCATATATAGAAGGTTTCCATTAATAGATTAGTTGCCTTATTTAATTAAGTTTCTATAAATAGAAGTTTCCATAATTAGAATTAAGCTGGTTACATAAGCTAACATATAAGTCTAAGTGTTTATAAGCTTATTTCTTAAGTCATATGATATAGTGTATAGTTTAATTATTATTTCATGTATTTAATTAAACTATAGGTTAAGCATTTTAATTAAAGTATAACATGTTTTAATTAAAATGGAATAAATTACTTAGGTTAAAATGTGTATTATTATGCATCAATAACATAACCTAAGTCATGTCTAAATTAATTAATTATAGGCATGTTTTAAATAATTAATTAATTATAACTTATAACATAAAATACTTAGGTTAAATTAATATCATGCTAAATTAATAATTAAAACAACCTAAGTCATGGTTTAATTAATATCTCATGTTATTAATTAATTTATATCCTAAGTTCATAATTCATAAATTTTAACATGTAGCATAAATCATGATTTAACCAACGAACCATGAATCGGGCATGAACTCGACACCGTACCCCGAGCCAACTCGGGGTACTAGTGTCCCCTTGCTGCCGTGGGTCCCACATGCACCAACCAAGACCAAAATGGTCTTGGTGGTGGCGGCAAAAGCAAACCGAACCCCCCCTCGGGTTGGTTATACTAGGCGGCCAAAACAAACACCCTCTTATATCATCCTTTGATTTTAATTTACCCCAAAACATGTTAGATCAATGTTTAATTATCATGTTTTAATAAGAATATTAATAACATGTTCATGAAAATAATCAAAGATTTAAAAGAATTAAAAAGAAAGGTTTAGAATGATATACCAATACGTAGCTTGAAAGAGGATGAACAAACACGGTTTATAGCAATGATTTTTGTGATCAAGATCAATCAACAACCACCTTTGGTGGTCTTAGGGGTGGCGGCACAAAGAGAGACCAAGGAGGAGGAGAGAAAACTTTTAGGTTAAATGCTTATTTTTCATGAAATGTAAAAATGAAATGAAAAGTTACTATAACCCCCCTTTCATGTAAAAGTCAATGGGCTAAGCCCATTATGGTTATGTGTGCCGTGGGTATGGGGGCCCCACATGGGGTACCCGTATCTTTTCTCGTGTCCCGATGTTTCGTGTTCGTTCGTGGTTAAACGTGTTAGTGTTTAACGTGTTTCTGTTTATTTTATCATGTAGTTTATCGTATTATTTACACTCGTAATTAAGTACTTACGTAATTATTTTAGTTCGTGTTTTAAAATGGTGATCATGATTTAATTATGTTCACGTGAAATATCTATTAACTGTTTATCATGAGTTTGTACGTAATCGATACTTATCATGTCATACACGTATGCACTTGCTTGATCATTAGCACATGAATGTGATCAATACTAAATAGGGTAAGTTTTAATCTAGGACGTACGATCTTAAGGGCACTATTCATGGTAAAAGCATGCGGGTTTTACAATACTTATGGTATGTCAATTTTGCAAATTTAGTAACTCGTGTTTCAAAAGTGCAGAGAACCTGGTGTTTTTGTTTTGTATCATTTTCATACTTTGATTTGACAATCGTTAAAAGTTGACATTTACTCACTTTTCATAAAGAGACAAATTTGTCTTTTTTTTCTTCTTCTCCAAAACATCAAGAACATTCAATAACTTGTTTTGATTTGCAGATTTCCGGTTAAACAAACAATTCTAAAAAATTTGAATCATTCTCCTAAAACCAGATCCGATTCTGAAATCAAAGACTAAATCTTTCACAGCAATTTAGATATCTTTTTAAACTTATCTCAAAAAAAATACCACTTTGTAGACAAAATCTTAACCATTGTGTTTTCATAACGTAATAATTCAATTCATGGATTGGGGCTATGTATATGCATGGTTGTAATTCTTATCCAATAACATGTATCAAATCTCATTTACACAAAGTGATTTGTATACCAGATCATTAGTTTGCAAGCGAGTAAAACAACACAAGGCAATAGGAAAATCAATTCTTTGTATGGGATAATGTAATTCGCTATGTTCTATGGCACAATCGTCAACTTTTAACAATTTGTATACCAGATATTAGTTTGAAGCGAGTAAAACAACACAAGGCAAAATCACATAAATTGGTCATTTAGCCACATTTAGGACTCAAGAGAACGATTTGGAATTATAGGATAGTTTATTTATTTGAAAATCTGTAAATTTGAATGTTTTTGGTGTTTTGAGGAAGAATATAAAGAGAAAGACAAATTTGTCCCTTTATTAAAAGTGAGTAAATGTTAACTTTTAACAATCGCCAAATAAAAGTATGAAAATAATACAAAGCACAAAGACTAGGCATGTTATCTGCACTTTCGAAACACTAGTTACTAAATTTGCAAAAGTAACATACCATAGGTATGATTTGTGCATTTTACTCTAAAAAGAATATATGTTTGTTAACCGATAGTCATACCTAGTAAATAATAAAAAGAATATATGTTTGCATAAATTGTGTAACACGCATATACCCATATTCAAATATACATACCTAAGTTCATATAGTTTTATGTGATTCATAAACCGATAGTCATACCGAATTAAGATCTATATAGACACTTAAATTAGCATAAATCTATCCAACCAATCATAATCACCCATTAAAAAAACCCACTTCCCATCACTTTTTTAAAAATTAAATATCTCACAAACGGAA
Organism: Glebionis coronaria; assembly: GCA_025667525.1. Taxonomy (NCBI): domain Eukaryota; kingdom Viridiplantae; phylum Streptophyta; class Magnoliopsida; order Asterales; family Asteraceae; genus Glebionis; species Glebionis coronaria. The sequence continues at coordinate 2,956,176 of CM046882.1, read as the reverse complement.
AATCGTCAAACGAAAAAAAATACACAATTGTGACTAGAATTAAATCATCTATCTATCGAGGGGCACATGTATATACTTTCGACGAACTTTTTTTCGACTTTTTTTTCTTAAGTCACGTCTGGAGAGAATCATATATGATTCGTCACGAATCAAATATGATTCGTCACGAATCATATATGATTTTCAGAAAATCATATATGATTCGTGATATGAATCATATATGATTTTCTGAGAATCATATATGTTTTGTAACGAATCATATATGATTCTCTCCAGACCTGACTTAAGAAAAAAAGTCGAAAAAAAAGTTCGTCGAAAGTATATACATGTGCCCCTCGATAGACAGATGATTTAATTTTCATCGCGATGATATATTTTGTTTTACGTAACGATGAACGGTTTGTGAGATATTTAATTTTTAAAAAAACGAGTTTTTTTGTTACATGATAAAAATGGATGGTTGTGATTGGTTGGTTGGGTGTATGCTAAACTAAAGGTATATGGGGATCTTTTTCCTAGTCATACCTAGTAAATAATAAATTTGATAAATCTACTATTTAATTTCGAATTGCTAATAATCTAATTAATTCGAAAGTACTATTAATCTAGTAAAAGAAGCATGAAATTTATAAGGATTATAACGAAACTTCAAAGGTTTATAATGGGAAAATAGACAAATAAGTTACTAAAGTTTGCTTAAATGTTCACCTAAGTTACTAAAGTATTTTTTGTTACAAATCAGTTACTTATGTTTTGTTTACCTGTTATATAAGTTACTCTTTTGGTTGCAACCTTTTATTACCAGTAATTGAGTGACGTGGCATATAATATGAATGGGTTAATTTGCCAAAATGTTCACATGCGTTACTAAAGTTTTTTTTTATTACAAATAGGTTACTAAAGTTAAAACAAGTTACATTGTATGTTTTAACCCTTTGTACTAGGCAAATGTGTCGATGTGGAATTACTTATTTATTTATTTATTTAAAGAGTAAATTATGTTTTATATTTACATTATGTGTATCCTATTAAAGCAAGATTTAAGGAAAATGATCTAGCAAACCATTTGCTCCTAAGCTATCTTCAAATCAACAGTCTTTTGATTGATAGGACTCGAATAAGTCTCGTTTGATGATACAAACTGTTGATAGATCATATATCTTTGTGAAAAAAGTTTATCTTTTTTGGGCTTATCAAACAAGAGATTCCTGATTCAAAGCCTATCCACCCATGGTGGTGAAGACTTGAGATGGTGGATGTCGAGGTTTTTGATTGGGTTGACGGTGGAAGAAGGGTGAGTGTGTGTCGGATGAATGGGTGACGGTAGTTGTAGGGGGGATGGGTTATGATGGCCGGAGGTTGTGGTGGTGACGTCAATCTTTTTTTCGGTGGTAGCGTTTTTTTTATAGATCCGCTGGTGGTGAAGGCTTGAGAACGAATGGTGGTGTCCGTTGTGCTGATGAACAGACATTGAGGAGCCAACAATATTCTTGTTTGAGGTGGGACCCACAAAGTGTTGACGTGGCAAGAACAACAGGCTACCAACAGGTTGCCCACCCTCTGAGTAACCTAATTGTAACTTTTTAAAACTTCAGTAACCCAAATAATTAACCCGTATACTTGAGTAACCTTTTTGTAACGAATAAAACTTTAGTAACTTAAGTGGACATTTTGACAAACTTTAGTGACATTTTTGTGTATTAACCCGTTTATAATATGTTTATGACGAAGTTAGACGCTAGAAAAAAATAAATTGATTAGGTTTTTAGGGGTTTAGTGTGTTTGGGTTTAGGAGTTACGCATAGTCTTGTTGTTACGGTTTATGTGTTAGAGTTCTTAACGGTAATGGGTTTTCTAAGACTATACATGCTTGGGAACATGCAGCTTAATGGTCAGGGACATGTATGTAAGCATGTCGGGATATCCGCCAAGAAAGAAGCATGCATAAACTTTTTGACTTGTTGGATGGAAATCCACTCTAACCGGTTGACGTCTTGGTTTTTGAATGCTTTAAGAGATTCATATGTGTGCCTATTTGGTCGGGGTCTTTCGTCTTGTTGGTTTGAATATTAGGGGTTTCAAAGCTGGACAAACTGGCTATAAAATTGAACGAGTGACTGAGTCCCACATCGGTAGATAATGCAAAATGAAGGATGTAGGATGGCAGTGGAAGTGGAAGCACATGAAGGCGTTGAAGTTGATGCGAAACCGAAAAGGCTTGTCAAGAAAGTTGAAGATAGGTTACCATATACCGTTGCATTTGTGTCGAAGTATGGCATGAATAGAATGAGACCTGATGGTGCTTTTGGGTATATAACCTGGAAAATGTTAAAAATCATGTTACTAGCCAAATCTCGTATAGAAAAATCTTGTATAGATGTTGCTTTCAGTTGGGGACAAAACGTTTAGACAAATCTCGTACCATAAATTTAAGTACTACGTGGGTCTGAGTTTGATGTAATGGTATCTTAGCAATGGTTTGAGTTGTGATTATCATGTTAACTACGTACTTTTTTGGTGTTTTTCTTGTTACGATGTTCACTTGTTTTGATGTAACATTCTAAAACTACATGTTATAATATGCATTGATTTCGATTTTCGATTATGGTTAATTTTCATTTACTCCCACATGGATAGAAAGTGAGAACAGTACAACCTTTATAAGTTAAAATTCGATGAAATAGTATAACAGAGCAAGGGACTACATAAGCAAAAGTGGTTTCTTTGTCGTTGGTTTCTTTTGTTTTTGTCGGTTTTCACGTGAGAGTGAATTTTGTTATATATGTAGATTTTAAATGTTGTGGATGCACTTACACAGTTAAGTTCATATTTTCTTGCTGTAGATTTTTAGTGTTCGTGTTCGTAAAAATAATCGTGTAAAACGTCATTTCTATTCTACTGTCTGTTAAGTTTTATAGAAGACATATATAATGGTATTACGTAAAGTCCACATGAAACAAGTTTTGAACAATTACAAGCTATAATAAACCAACCAGACATCAATTGAGGAAATTTAGAAACCCGGGTCACCGTCGTTCTCTATTGTTTTTGGATATACAGAGTAGCGAGATACACTCGTAGATTGACTAACACTGGGTCGGCGGGAGACGTAGGTAAAACCCCACAATTTTATAGTTCAAAGTTTTTTTGGGTTCGTTTTTGTCAAGAAAAGGGACGGGCTTGTGAAATACGACACTTACGTTAGAGCCTATGTTTGCAAGACTGAACTAGTTGGTGAACTTGCTATATACTTTGACGTTGTCGTGAAAGCGCCATTAAAATATTCTAACAATATCAGAAGTGGTGCGTTTAGTATAATTGTCGTAGACGACTATAAATGGATAAAAAAAATTTAATTTCCATTGGAAATTAAGAATAGATGGACTGTCTATAGGACCCGTTTTATTAACAGGATTTATCACTACTTTAGCTACCTTAGCGGCCTGGCCTGTTACTCGGGATTCTCGATTATTTCATATCTTTATGTTAGCAATGCACATTGGTCAAATATGATCGTTTTCTTCTCGAGACCTTTTACTTTCTTTTATCATGTGGGAGGAAAGAAACGTCTCTATTCACCCACAAAATTTATTTTGTACACGGCAAGGGTTCCATTTTTCTCTTAATGGGAGTTCTGGGTATCGGTTTATATTTGTTCTAATAAACCAACATTAAATTTTGAAACATCAGTTAATATTCTTTTTATCGCTTTTGGTGGGTCAAGCTAATCCGTATCAGCATGGGGCATGATTACTGTATTATTACTCATTGTCAACGTTAAATTTTTTGTATTTTACTTTTTATTTCACTCTGGTTTGAATTTCATGCTTTTAATTAATTTCATTTTATGGTGCATGAGCTGTATGATCATGGTAAAAACTGATTTTGTAGGTGCTTTTCTTATTACAATGTTCACATGTTTTTATGTAACATTCCAAAGTTACGTGTTACGTATTGTATGCATGATTGCATATGCTGTTGAGTTTTATTGTTACATTTCATTTTGTCATATAGAATTACAAAAGGCACAAGTACAATTGGTTGGTTGTGTATCTAACTGGAGTCATATAAATACGTTATCTCTATTTTATGATGTTTATTAAAATTACTAATATAAAATCGTATTACGTAAAGTTCAACATAAGCAAGTTTTAAACGAGTACATCGCACCGGGGAAGATTAGGGACCCAGATGAGTCGAACTATCCACCATTCTCTATCGTTTTTGGGAAATCAATAGTAGTGGATACCCTGGAAGCACGTGAAACCGAAAAGACTTGTTTTTCAAAAAATGGGAAATAGGTTGCACCGGTGGGTGAGTGAGGACGATATTGACCACTAAAAGGCTTGTTTTTGAAACCCGGGTCTGTGATTGACCCGGCCTAGTGACCGGGTCACCGGTTTAACCATTCCAACCGCCTGGTCAACCCGGTTTCATGCGCATATCTAAATACTCGTTTTTACTTTCTAATCACCACTTTTACCATTACAAAAATCAAAGATATGCTTTCTAATCTATGCCATAAACAATGGATATGAAACATGGTTTTTTTGAAAGCCAGGTGAAGAGGAAGAAGAGGAACACAAAGATCCACTTTTGTTATTTAATAGTCTAAGAGATGAAAAGCGAAGAAGAGGTTGAAAACAAAGATCTACTTTTGCTATTATATATATAAGAGAGGGGTATCAAAACAAGCATACCTCTCAAAATTTTGCCTAGTCAGCTACCAACTCAGCGTCAAATCACACCAACACAACTCACAAAAATACCCCCTCAAAATAAAAGGTGTCACGAAGTGAAATAACCTCTTCACTTGTGCCACATCAGCGCCACATCATCTCAACTAACCAAAACAAAAAACCAACTAAACACCCCCTCACTTACAACTAGTCTCTCTCCTCTTCACTTGGGTCCTACCACTCACCATTTTATTTCTTTTTTCATTTTTCACACAAAATAAAAATTCATTTCATAAAATTAAAAATTACAAATACTTGAAATAAAAATAAAAATACTTAAAAAAAATACGGAAAAAAACAATACGAAAAAAAATATACAATACGGAAAAAAACATCCTAATCATCGACTGCATATTTCGCCGCGATTTTTGCCTGTTTTCTTTCGGTAATCGACTTGTTCGGTTCAGGCAAATTGTCGGTTCTGATTGAGAGAAACTCCATCTCTTTGAACTCCAATTCAGCATCAGCTTTAGCTTTCTCGGCTTCGGCTCTATCTTTCCTAGAGTGGTACATGTCTCTACCGGCATGTATTTTGAGGAGTAAAGCCTCGTTTATTTCTCCATTCGACGTGGTCGAACCACTACCCGTGCTGCTGCCAGTTGTTTCTTATTGGGTCTTCTTGGTGGGTCTCTGTTTGCCGGCTGGTCGAGCTCGAGGATCTGGACCGAATACGGAGGTATGATTATTTTCGTCAAGACCCTCGGGTGCGTCCCATTTTGAGTAGTTTTTAAGCACCCTCCACACATGGTCAAGCGTAAATTTTCTCCCTTTGTTACAAGCCGCAAATTCAAGTTTTGCAGCATGAATCACGTCATCTTCGTTTTGACCGCTTTTCTTGTTAAGACCTTTGAAGATAGCGTGAAACATTTGAACATCGGGGTGCATCCTTGACCATTTCCCGGTCAACATATTCTTGGTACGACGATTTGCGTTACGACCATTGAAATCGTCATAAATCGTGTTCCAAAAATACTCTTCAGTTTGATCAGTCCCGCGATCTTTGTCTTCTGAAACGCCGACCCAACACTCGGCCAGTATGACCTCCTCAGCAGGTGTCCACCGTTGGGGTGTTGACTCCACCACAACATCGGCTTCGTCATCGATGTCGTCTTCGTCTGCGGACAAATCAACCGCGATAGATTTTTTTTACCCCCGTTTTCCTTTACGAACTACTACTTTTTTTGTGGTGGAGGTTGCGGTGCTGGTATTTTGAATTGTGTTTTAGGGACTTGTTGACTTTGAGATGGATTAGGATTAAACTGCGATTGATTAAACTGAGATAGATTAAATTGAGATTGTTGCAAAGCTAGTAGTTGATTATAATAGATTTGTTGGGGTGACAAGTTTGGAAAGTATTGATGCGAAAATGGTGGGAGGCCCGCGAATTAACCGGGGCCTTGGCCGGACTGCGTCGCCGGAGAAGAGGTCGACGATTGATTCGGATCCGTGCTTTGGTTAAGAAGTTGCGAGTAGGAGAGGCGAGGATAATCATTTGGGAAGTTTGACATTTTTTTGTGATTGTAGGTGTAAATTTGTGAATGTAGTGTGTGTATATTGTGAATGTAGTGTGTGTATATATATGAAAATAATTAAATTTAATTTTTTTCAAATATAACCGTTTCCAAACGGTTTAAAATTGAATGGGGCCCAAAAATCTCTCTTTTTCTCTCGTTGAAGTCTGGCGAATGACACACAACGAAGGGGGGGTCGGTGTCACGGCGAGCACCGACGAGGGTTCCACCTCGGACCGACGAGGGCCCCTCGCCGTGACACCGTTTACTCTCACTCACAACACACCCAACCCCTAATCACTTGGGCCCCACCGCTATCTTTTACTTTTATTTTTTTCATTTTCACACAAACTAAAATTTATTTCATTCAAATAAAACATTACAAATACGGAAATAAAATTACAAATACGGAAAAAAATACGATACCAAAAAAAATACGATTAAAAAAAAACGAAAATTTAAAAATACAACAATTAAAATAAACTACTCCGGGTGATGGTATCGGGCCATGATTTCTCTTGTTTTCGGCGCATGTACGTCCTCTTCGGTTCCGGCATTAACTCGTAATCAAGCGCGAGAAACTGGAAGTCGGCCAACTCTATCACCCTCTTTGCAAGTGCCTGTTGCTTGATAAATTTTTTATGCATTGTATTTGATAGTTCTGCCTTCGATGACCCCGACGATCCTCCGGTGCCATCACTTGACTCAGATCTTGACTTCTTAGTGGGCCGAGATTTTCCCTCGGGTCAAGGACGTTCATTAGGACCAAATATTTCGGTGTGATCATCCTCACAAACAACTTTTGCACCTGCAAACTTCGGGTGTTCTTTGAAGATCTTCCACGCGTGAGTGTACGCAAATTTTCTTCCATTAAAGGCTGCTAAAAATCATCTTTTGCAGCTTCGTAAACATCCTCATCATTCATCCCACTCCTACGGTTTACTCCTGCGTACATCGCTTGAAACTTTTGGCAATCCGGATGCATCCGACCCTATTTTCCGGTAATCATTTTTTTCGTACGATGCATCACCAGTTGTTTGAGTGTTGAAATCTCGAACAATACTGTTCTAGAAACAATCCTCATTTTGGTCGTTCCCAATGTCGACATTTTCAGAAACACCAAACCAACATGTGGCTAGTAATTCTTTTTCTTCTTTACTCCAACGTACCGGTACCTGAGTCGGAGGTTCAACAAATTCTATGTCATCCTCATCGGGATTTAAATCAACAGTATGTGATTTTTTTGTTTGGTTTTTTTGCTTTTTCCTTTTTTGGTTGGTGTTCGTGAGGCCAGAACTTTGAATTATGTTTCAAGAATATTTTGTTGGCTTTGAAACTGGCTTTGAATTTGTGCTTGTTGAAGGAAGTATTGTTGTTGGTGGTAAATTTGTTCGGGGGTCATTTGGGAGAAATAGTTTGGAGGAATAGGAGTGTATGAGAATTGGGAGCCGGATGGAAATTGAGACCCGGATGAAAATTGAGACCCGGGAGAAAATTGTGGTGTGCCGGATTGAAATTGTGCGAAGCCGGGAGAAGTTGCAACGGAGTTTTGTGATGATGGCGTAGACGGGTTTGATGATGGTGTCGAAGGTTGCTAGTGTTGAGAAGCCCGGTGAAATTGAGTTGTGGGTATTGATCATTTGATATGTTAGATATTTTTTTCTTGGTGATTTAGAGAGATTTTGGAAAAAATGATGTGTTAAACTTAGGAAGAAAATGTGATATATATATATATATATATATATATATATATATATATATATATATATATATATATATATATATATATATATATATATATATATATATATATATATATATATATATATATATATATATATATATATATATATATATATATATATATATATATATATATATATATATATATATATATATATATATATATATATATATATATATATATATATATATATATATATATATATATATATATATATATATATATATATATATATATATATATATATATATATATATATATATTAGTTGTGTAAAAAAATTGAATTAAAAAAGTTTCTGTTGGCTTGTCCAACGGCTAGTTTTGAGATAGTGCTTCGTCGAACATATTTCGAAAACCCGAAATCCCAGCGGCGAATAGGGGGTGGGTGTGGCAACATTCCTCGGCGAGCCTCGGCGAGCCTCGGCGAGCCTCGGCGAGGCTCCACGTGGGATCGACGAGGGGTACCTCGTCTTGGTACCTTTCTCTCTAAGAGATGAAAATCAAAGATCTGCAGTAAACAAAATCGATACGAGGTGTATAAATAGCAAAATCGGTTGAACAAAATCGGGTCTGTGATTTAACAAAATCGGTACCTTCCATCACTTATATGAAAAACAAAGATCTACGGATCAGCTTGGTTCACACCATTTGATTGTAGGTGAGGCACTCATATTAGGGTAGGTACTATGGTGGCTTGAAAAACTAGGTGAGAAAATAAGTGAAAAAGTGATATATTACTGGTCAAATATTCAACTTTTGGAAAGAAAAAAACGGCGGGTATTGTTCACCCGGGTTGACCCGGATTTTCAAAAAAATCGTCGGTTCAAATTGGGTCTTAATTTATTAAAAACCTGTTCGTTTTAATCCGTTATTTCGACTGGATCCGGTTCAACCGGTTGAACCGGTCGGATCGAACCGGGTTTCAAAACATTGGTATTTATATGCTTTTGAGTTTTATTGTTAAATTTTATTTTGCCCACATGCATGAAAAATGAGAATACTTCAACCTTTATAAGTTCAATTCCGATTAGATAGTTTAACCAAAACAACAAGTGGCATAATAAAGATTAGTTGATTGTGCTTCTGTTTGTTTTGGTTTTTTCACATGCGGTTAAGTTCATATTTTCGGTTAAGTTCATATTTTTTCACATTCGGTTAAGTTCATATTCTTATATATCATAATCTCACTTTTTTGTGCTATTTTATAGGTAATGAACTTCCTTATCTTCTTAAGGTATATGCCGGTAGACGGTATGATATAAACTAATCCGTATCAGCATGGTTTGAGTTATGATGATCATGGTTTCCACATGTTTTGAACTTTATGGTTAAATTTCATTTTGTCCCACATGGAGAAAAAATGAAAGTAGTGAAGCCTTTATATGTCAAATTTTGATTAGATAGTTCAATCAAAATAATAACTTACACAACCACAATTAGCCGGTTGTGACTTTTGTAGTTATGGTTTTTTTCACATGAGGTTGAATTTGGTTATGTGGATATTAAACGAGTAGAAGCTATAGTAAACTGCTCATATGTCAATTGTACCATGAAATTTAGGTGGCTAATTCTTGAAATGCCACATGGTGTTACCATATTTCCCATTTTGTACCCACCAAATGAGATTTTCTCTAAATGTCCTATGCAACTTATTTAACTTATGCGACTTGGATTAAAATACAAAAAGTGTACTTTTATCCTTATGACACATGTCAAAATGTGTCATAAAAAGTACATGTGCGTAATAACTTGTCTCTTATGCAACTTACTTTGTTTTTTTATCCGACTTTTATTAAAAAAAGTAAATATTAACAAAATCTTTTAAATTACTTATTTTATATTTTATTTTTATACAACTTGTACCTTTATGTAGACAATGAAGTGACATTTGAGTAATCTATTTTTTGATAAAATCTATAAAAAATTTTATGCGACTTGTATTAATTAAAAAATAATATAAAGTACCATGTAAATATATGTAAAAGTATGTATGTGTAAGTCTTTTCTTATGCAACTTTTATTTAATTTTTTATACAACTTTTATTTAATTTGTTATTCAACATTTAAATAAATTTTTTTGCAACTTTTCAAATTCATAATTTAAAAAAAATAAAAAAGTAAATAATATAATTTAAAAAAAAATCTAATTTTTTATTTAAATATAATATAATATATTTTAAAGATTAAACTTTTATAAAAATTAAACTTTTTAAAAAAATTATTTTTTAAAAATAAATATTTTTTTTAATATAATCTAAAAATAAAGATAATTTAAAAATTATTTTTTTTTAAAATTAAGTTATAAAAATTTAATTTCTAAAAATGAATAATTAAATTTTTAATATAATTTAAAAATATATATAAATTAAAAATAAATATAATTTAAAATTTTAATTTAATTTATTAAAAAAATAAATTTTTAAATTATATTAAAATTTTTATTATTTATTTATAAAAATTTAATTTTTAAAAAAATTAAATTTTTAAAATTTTAATTTTTATATTATAATTATTTTTAAGTTATATTAAAATTTCTATTGTTTATTTTTAAAAATTTAATTTTTACAAAAATTTAATTTTTACAAAAATTTAATTTTTTAAAAAATTTAATTTTTAAAATTTTAATTTTTCAAAAAATTAATTTTTAAAAAAAAATATAATTTTTAAATTATATTAAATTGTATTTACAATTTTTTTAAAAATATATAATTTAAATTTTTTTATTTTTTTAATTATATTTTTTATTTTTTTATTTTTATAAATTATGAATTTGTAATGTTGCAAAAAAAAAATTAATTAAAGGTTGAATAACAAATTAAATAAAAGATGTATAAAAAATTAAATAAAAGTTGTATAAGAAAAGAGTTACACATACCTACTTTTACATATATTTACATGGTACTTTATATTATTTTTTAATTAATATAAGTCGCATACAAAGACTTTATATATTTTATCAAAAGGTAGCTTACTCAAATGTCACTTCATTGTCTACATAAAGGTATAAGTTGCATAAAAATAAAATATAAAATAAGTAATTTAAAAGATTTTGTTAAAATTTACTGTTTTTTAAAAATAATATTTTTAATACAAGTCGCATAAAAAACAAAGTAAGTTGCATAAGAGACAAGTTCTTACACACATGTACTTTTTATAACACATTCTGACATGTGTCATAAGGATAAAAGTACACTTTTTGTATTTTAATCCAAGTCGTATAAGTTGCATAGATTCCATAAGACATTTGGGTAAAATCTCATTTGGTGGGTGCAAAATAGGAAACATGGTAACACCATAGGGCATTTCAAGAATTAGCCCAATTTAGGGACCGGGGTCAGTTGAACTACTCGTCGATTTTTTATTGTTTTGTGGAATCGGGAGTAGTGAGATACGCTCCTAGATTGACGAGCGTTGGGTCAGCGGGAGATGTGTATGATGTGGCAGTGGAGGCACCTGAAGGAGTTGCAATAACTTTATGACTTATGAGACCATACATTAGCTAATCAGACGATACAATTGCAGTTGAAGAAGTAAAAGTTAAACAAGTTAGAACTAGATTTAGTATCGCTTCCACCTTCTTTTAACATTTCAATCTTTTAACATTTCAACGACTGCTCATGGTATAAACTCACTCGCCATTTTTCACTTACCTACTAAACACTCTTTTTTTTAGTTACAACTAGTATGAACGAAAAGTTTTAGCTCTCGGGCATGTTATATATCTCATATTAATTCACTCATCATGATTGTGCAGAATGTACAACATACATCTGTTTTAAGAAGGCATAATGGCCTATAAGATCGGACTGGACGGAAGACCGAAATGAGATAAACTGTGAAACGAAGACGAGATCAAAATACTTTTGGCTCGGTTTGATTAGTTCGATACGGGCTAATTTCTCACTTTGGTCAATTATTCTAACCCTCTAACCGTGTGTATTAAACAGTTTCGAAGTTGGGGACTAAGGGGGTGTTTCTTTTTCTTTTGCAACCTCTTAGTGGGAAACAAATGTGGCCTCAAACCATTTGAGCATCTTGTTCCATACTCACACCAAAACCTTTCTCTTCCCACTAAGAGGCATATTAAGAGTCTTATATGATACCACTAAAAAAAAGTAAACAACCCCTTACTGTGTTCTCTTTTGTTTTAATCTTTAAAATAACCTTTTCCTTTTTAGATCAATCCATTTTAGATGTTTACTTATTTTAGTATTCTAAAACAGTATGTTATGTATTTGGTTACGTGGATATAGCTGTTTATGCGCACTTATATAGTTAAGTTCATATTTTTAACCAACTGAGCTGACGAGATATTCTTAAAGATGTCTCGAGTTCAAGTCTCACTAAATACCTTTAGGGCCTGAATTAAATAGAAGCAGAAGTGGGGTTTATCCTCTAAGGAGAAGGATGTCACTACAAGCTCAAATCACTAACTAATAACTCATTGTTGAAAATAAAAGTTAAGTTCATAATTTTAGTGTTTAAACAAATAATTGTTTAAAAACGTTATCTCTATATTATGATGTTCTTAGTTTTATTGAAGATTATAAATCTAAAATCGTATTATGTAAACACTACAAGAAAAAGGTCTTTTAATGACAGACAAAAAGTGTCAGTATATGTCCAAAAAGGTCATTAAAAGACTTTTTCTTTCACCTACAGTTATAAAATGTGTGGGTTAAAGTCCTACTGGTAAAAGTATATAGTGACACCCTTTTCTGACACTTAAAGACTGTCAGGACAAGTTAAAACTATTTTTGACACACACAATCTGTCACTATAGGTGTTATTGCGGCTGCTATAAAAATGCTATAGAAGAAAACTAATAATTAATAAAAAAAATTGAGATTCAAACATATTTATTATTTCAACCAAATCACGATATAAACCCAAGTATTTTCCAAACCACACACAAGAAAGGAACTTTATAAAGTGTTAAATGCAAGTATCATTATGGCAATTCAATGAAATACAACTGAGTTTAAAAAGGAAAAAACTGGGCATGCTCATCTGATGTGATTGCACAAAAAGCTCTCTCTCCAAACTTTTGGCTAACATGAAACATAAATAATAAAAAGTTAACTCGCATACATTATAAGCGGTGGGAGATGGTTAATATACATGGACAAGTTTTTGATCCCTATTCAGACATGTGGCGTCTTATCAGAACCAAAAAAATTGAGACAGAAGATAACAAGAATCAAATGAACCATGACGAAGGATATATTTTACTAACGATAAAATAGTGTAACATACAAAAATCTACAAATGGCCTAAAAGACTCTTTTGACAGTAACAAGCCTAAGAAGATTCATGAGTAAAATACAACTATATGACAGAAATCAGGAGTATAGCAATCTATGCAAATGAGTATCAAAATGTTTGTTTTCGAAATGAATTATTCTAGATATAAAAGATTAGTAAGTAATGAGACATTTATAATTTTTACCTCATATAATATGCAATGCCACCAAAAGCGTGTGTGTAATCTGCTCAAAACCTACAGCAAAAGGAAAGAAAATATATAATCACAAACGCATTATTGCAACAAGAAGTGAAACAGAAGTAGGCATATAATCAGTAACAACATCATATTTACTGTTACTCATAATGAGGCAGCAATTAATTTACAGGCTACGCCACTTGCTGTGAGGACTACACATTACACACTACGAAAAAAGACCTACATTATCAACCACCTTCCATAAAGTGGCGTAAACACAAAACCGCCAACAACACATACTATGTTTCTTAACACTTAGATGAAATGATATAATTATGAACTTTGTGATGATATTTGTCACACTATATGTTAGAAATTAACGCAAAACCAACAAAGATTTCCCTAATCTCTTACAATCCGAAGTCCACTAATTAACACTAATCTCTTAGAATCTGATGTCCACTAATTAACACGAAACCTCATAAGTCATAAGGTGAAGATCTATAAACCGAAGAGTCTAACTTCTTTTTCGAACTGATAAGTACTCAAATATCAATTTTGGCTAATCTACACAAGGAATGTATCATATAAAGTATAAAGAATAAGTACAACTTTTGAACTAACCTCTGGAGAAAGATCAAATCTGTCAAATGTAATATCAACAACATTCGAAGTCTGATCACCGTTCTCATGAGCCCTGCTTATAACATCTGTCCTAATTTAAAGAGATAAACACAAAAGTAGTGTAAATTCCTACATACCTTTCTATGATCCTGAAATTTTCCAACCAAACCGACAATGAACTAGCAGGTTGAAATTAAAATATATATAAAAGTGGTTAACTATATCTTTGAGTAATAAGATTTAGGAAGTTCTCACATTTAATATAAAATTTCAGTCACTATCTTAAACACTTAAAAATTCGCAATGAAGATAATTAGATGAAGAAAAGACGTTGTTAGAATCAAAACTTCATGTCCCTAATAACCCATATGTGCTAATTAATGTTCAAGCAGGGTAAATTACTTACCATAAAAGAGAGAAATATGACCTGGGATTGGAGAACTCGGAGGGGGAGGCATGCAAGAGTAGTCTAGCTTACCTGGTTTGCAGTTTTCTGGGTCTACACTAGTGGTTTTGAGTTTGGAAAACCTTTAACAGCAAAGATTGCATTCTCAAAATCGCACAAAACTTCAGAATATTTTTGGACTCATTTACCTAAAAGAGATCACATGACTTAGATTTTCAATTCTAAAATTTATGACAAGAGAAAGAAAACATAAAGAAATATGATGAATCAAGTCTTGAGAGTACAAACCAGCATAGTATGGAGCTTGATGTCAATATGAAGCACACCAATGTTTTAGAGCAATGAAGACTGTTCTGAGTATGCCCTCACACCAATTTGTTGCTTTATGAAGCAATCCAACAACAGAGTCCGCAGTTATAAAAAAACGCTTCTTTTCATCAAGACAAGACCTGTAAAATGCACACATAAAATTCTACTTTTTGATCACATATTAAAAAAGAGTAATATGTCAAGATCATATCAGAGAGATATTAAGGTAATTTAGGGGCAGTATCTTACCATGGACTCTTATTTATCGAATAATTGGCCTGCATCATGTAGCAGGCCAAATTCACGATCTTGAGCCAAAATGTATGCAACATAGTGCAGTTAAAATCTCTTGTTTCAGCTCTATTATATAGACCAAGTGATTTTACATGACCATATATGCATAATGCAGAAATCACAATTCAGGTTTAACCTCTAATAATTCCTGGAATTGCAATTTCATCTAGCATTCAATAGCATACTGCAAGTAACAAACACGGAACTTACCCCTTTGATAAACCATATGAAGGATGGGAGATTTAATATTAATCATGTTGCCAAATATTTGATATTAATAAACGGGGACATTTAGTTCAAAACATATCTGACTCGCCTAATCTTCTTATCGTGTGTACTAAATGACCAGTGCGAATATATCTCCATAAACTTATCATGACATGATAAACTTATATAAAGCGAAAAGTTTCAAAATAAGGTTAGACTTTTCTTACCCGCTCATGGATGGTCTATTATCAAAGATGTTTGGATAAGCTTATTTTATGGGTTTAATGGCTTATTGAAATTTGGAAAAGCCGATAAGCTTACTTTTTTGAGCTTATGAGAACATATATATATATATATATATGTCATGGGCTTAACCGCATAAGCCTAAAAAAGTGAGCTTATCGGCTTTTTCCAAATTTTAGTAAGCTGTTAAGCCCATAAAGTAAGCTGATCCGAACACCCTTTAAGGGGATGTTTATATACTTATTGGGTTATGTGCTTATGTTTTTGGATTATATAAGTTCATTATGTCATAATGAAGGAAAACATTCGAAATAAGCATTAAATATTAGTCCCTACTTCCCTATGTCCTAACATTATTAGGAAAATAAGGCACAAAAAGTAAGATTACCAAACATAAGCCCGAAAACCAACTAAGCCATAAGTTGGCTATAAAAAGGGTCGAAAAGCAGTACCTCCAGCAGCAGCAAGGACTTTGTTGTCCCTAATATATGATGATAATAATCACGAATTTAAAGAAAGAAAGGTAGAAATGAGATGAATTTTAGTGAGAGAAAGTAGAGAGAGAAAAGAGAGAGAAATGGTTGGAACTAGGTGAATGTTAGATTGAGAAGTGAGAATACAAATGAACCAACACCCTTCCTAACATGCTAGGAAGGGTATATATTGTCCACCCACATGCGGGCTTCTTTATGGACTATATGGTTTAGGCCGGGCTTTCCTTTTGGGCTTTGGTTACTTATTAATGAACCTTAGCTTAAAGTTAAGCCCGTAATAACACGACTAATATACTACCTATTACAACGTTCTAAAATACGATACATAATAAACATATGACCGAGCATTCTTGTTTGGCTCAATATTTTGAGGCTAACAATCTCCCTCAATGAGAGGTCATAAACCTTAGTCATTTAGGAAATTTGTAGAGATTACTAATCTCGCCATAAATGAGTCTTGAACGTGTAATCGTAGTCTTGTTCCTTCATGCTGTGATCTTTGAGCCTTTGTCTTTGTCTTTCGACTTTGTCTTTAAGCTTGAGATCTTCAAATCATCCTTGACTTGTCTTTGCCATCTTGCGATCTTGTGTCTTCATCCACATGCTCACACTATTAATTGTTGAATATGTCTTTAGGCATGAGTATGTGGTTTCTGAATCATTGACTTTGCTGAGTACACCGTGACTCCACCTTCTCGAGACAAAACATAGACACGGACAGAACGGCTTTGACATTCGTCCTAAATCGGTAGTGTTTTACCTCCGGTCGGTGAAGACCGTTATACGATATTAAATATCGTACCTGTGATCAGGTAGATTCAATTAAGAATCTCCTTGACAGGGTTTCACGGCTGTACTAGCCGTTCTCTTTACTCGACCGTCTCAAAGCAAGACTGCGAACATAAAGAGTGAATCAATTGGATAAATATCCGCTTGATTAAAGTCGTCAATTCAAATTCCTGGAACAAGTTTGATTCATTAAGAATCTTACCATTGTTGCTTTCCAGTTGACACAAGCTTGATTCATAAGAATCTCGCAAGTTACCTACCGTAGCGCTGTTTGAGGTTGACGCTAGAAGGATTTCCATTCGTCACTGTGAATATTAATGAATATCACTCTGAATGTTCTGGCAAGACCATAAAGATATTGCGTAGAAACCTGAAACGAGTTTGAATCAATTCAGAATCAAACCACTGTTGCTTTTCAGTTTTGCACATGTTCAATTCATAAAGAATCTTGCATATGACCTACCGCAGTGCTGTTTGATGTTAACACTGGAAGGATTTCCACTCATCATTGTGAATACTAAGTAGTATCACTCTGAGTGTTCTAGCAATATCACAAGGATATAGCGTAGGACTCTCTTGATCTTCATCCGTGTGTCCTAACGAGATTTGATTGATCTCTTGGCTCTAGACTCGATTTGTGCATTTTTAGTGGTCGGAGGCTGGAGCAGATGCCACCAATTCAATATCAACTATCTCGAAGTGAGAAAGTCAATAGTAGTCATGTTGTTCTCCGTGACAATAAAACAAACTTCTTTTGAGAGAAGCCTGAGTAGCTAGGAAAGGGTTGTGCTTCACATCACTGGGTCCATGATGAGTTTGTCTTCATGATGAGTTGACCCGGTTTCTGCCTAAGTTGTATGGAGGGCTTCTTTCTTTACACCCTTTATCCTTACATTTCTTTTTCATTCTTCAACCCCTTCAATGCTTACCAAGACATCATTACTAGCACCTTGTTGTGATTGTTCCAGTGCTAGCATCAGTACTTAGTCGGCATTCAGCTACGTTCACATTCTACTCCATCTTTCCTAAGGACTTCTAATAATCTATTGGATTGTCCATGGGAAGATCCCTCCGGTTCTGGTTGGATCATAGGACTTAAACTTAACCACCCTTTTGACACCAATAACGTCGTGAATTAAAGATGTTGTGGGTATTTGATCGTAACCATGAAAACCACTTTAAATTCTAACAAAGTGTTTGAAAAACATTTAACACCTTGCTAGTTTTGTCGTTTCAGAAATGCTCCCCCTTCACATGTGCATCGATAATCGAAAGTGTTTCGCACATGTAGGTAAGAGTTAAAGTGCTTGAGTCTTATATTAGATCACATTTTAATCACATTTTCTCCCCCTATCTCTAATATATAAAATCTTTTGATATTAGAGATACCAAATTTGATTAAAATATATTTTGAAAAAATAGTCTTGAAATCTCTGGGAGAAAGATGTGTTAATCTTTTGCATGAAGTTAAAATGCTCCCCCTCAAAAATTGATCCAATTGAATTGTCATTGTGAGGATATGATCCACATTTCGCTCTTTGAGGATAGGAGTTGTTGAACACACAATTTTTGAAAGATTTTGAATATCATTGAAAATTTCTTGAAAAAATTGTGTTCAACGCTTTTTGAAAAATCAATTCTTTTTGTCGAAAGGTTTTTCTAAAGCATAAACTTGAGTTCATAGACTTTGAATGTCTTGACGAATCCACTCAAGTGTAAGAAGATTTAACTTCTTTTGCTAAGGGTAAGAGTACTAAATCGTACACTCCCCCGTGAATATCGATCCGGGTTGCAATCTGAAAGTGATTACAAGCCATTGTGTTGAGCTCAAAACGTTGAATGTTTTGTGACAAGCTCAACCCGTGATAGATTGCTCTACCCGTTGTTTGGAAATATTTGTCCAAAATAGACAATTTCCTTTATTAAAAGAAGAAATGACATGTTTTGAAAAATATTTACAACTTTCATTCGAGCTTTATGTACACACCCGTGTCGTTATTGAGCGACATTTCTAGGCACGTCCATATTATCGATACTAAAAGACATGTCGAGAAGAATATTTTTGGATTTTCAAAGATTTTTAATTTTGTGTTTTGCTTTTATGTGTTTTATATATTTGTATTTTGCTTTTTCAAAGATATTTACAAGTTGATGTTTGATAGATAAATCAAGCAGGCACCTTTGCCAGAATCTCCAGGTCTGCTGGAGTCAAACATCTCATACCAATTTGCCTAACGAGGTACTCAAACCTATCTTACGACAGAGCTTTCGTAAACAAGTCGGCTAATTGGTAATCCGTTCCAACAAAGTATAGTTCAACGATACCTCTTTCAACTTGTTCCTTTATGAAGTGGTATCTGACATCGATGTACATCGTGCGGGAATGCTGTACCGGGTTGCAGGAGATGGCTATGGCAGACTTTGAGTCACAATACATAGGTACTTTATCAAAGTGGAAGCCATAATCCGTGAGTTGTGTTCTCATCCAAAGAACTTGTGCACAACACGCAGATAGAGACACATACTCTGCTTCGGCTGATGAAAGTGACGTGCAATCCTGCTTCTTGGAAGACCATCCCACAAGCTTATCTTGTCCTAGAAATTGTGCACCACCAGAAGTACTTTTACGTGTATCAAGACACCCTGCATGATCAGAATCTGAATAGGCCGTTAGAAAGAAACCGGTTTCCCTCGGATACCAGAGTCCCATGTGAATGGTATTCTTAAGGTACCGAAAGATCCGTTTGACCTCCTTGAGGTGCTTTTCAGTGGGTCGTGCTTGATATCGTGCACAATAGCATGTAGCATGATGAATATCTGGTATGCTTGCTGTCAAGTACATGAGGGACCCGATCATGGAACGATATCTCGTTTGATCTATGGGTAATCCCTCCAAGTCAGCATCTAGGGATGTGGTTGATAATGGTGTCCCAACAGGGTCACATGAGGTCATACCATGCTTTTTGATTATCTCTTGACAATACTTAGCTTGGTTTATAAAGATACCACTTGGGGATTGGTGAACTTGAATTCCTAGAAAGAATTTTAGTTCGCCCATTTTGAAACCATTTTGAAAGTTTTGGGTTTGTAGACCCGAAAATAATGTCATCAACATAAATTTGCACAAGCAGAATGTCATCCCCATATTTATAAGTGAACAAAGTTAAATCAATGGAACCTTTTGAGAAACCTTTGGAGACCAGAAATTTCGAGAGCTCGTCGTACCATGTCCTTGGAGCTTGCTTGAGTCCATAAAGTGCTTTGTGGAGACGATACACCTTCTCAGGATAATGAGGATCGACGAATCCTTCCGGCTTCGTGACATAGACTTCTTCCTTCAAAGGACCGTTAAGAAACGCCGTCTTTACATCCATTTGATATCAATGAATCCCTTATGTGCAGCATAGGCAAGGATAATCCTGACCGCTTCCATTAGAGCTACTGGTGCAAATGATTCTTCAAAATCAATACCCTCTTTCTGTCCATACCCCTTAGCCACTAGCCTAGCTTTGTTCTTGATGATCGTATTCTCTTCATCCATCTTGTTTTTCCAGATCCAACGAAGATTTAATGGAGTCACATCGTATGGTCTGTCAACAAGTTCCCAGACTTTAAGTCTTGCAAATTGTTGAAGTTCATCCGTCATCGATTCAATCCAAGCATGATCAGCCATGGATTCTTTAATGTTTTTCGGTTCAGCAGTACTCACGGCGAGTGCGAACATACAAACATCGCCATCGGTTTCAAGCTGTCGTCTTGTACGAACGGGCTGTGAAGGGTTTCCAATTACGTGAACCAAAGGATGATCTCGGGTCCAATGATGTGTTGAAGGATGTCGTTGGTAGAACGTATGCATATTTGACGGATCAACATGGCGAGTAGAAGACTCTCCAGTTTTGTGTACCGATGTACCGAATGGGTTGATAAATTCGTCTTCGTCAGATAATGCATCGTCTGCTTGATTTGTGTTCACTGGAGCAATGACAGTAGATGTGGATGTTGTATGATCGATTGTTGAAGTGATATTCTGAGGAGGTAAATCTGCAACAACCCGTGTTGAAGTAGATGAAGTTGTATCCTTTTGTTGATGATGATCGGTATCATCATTCGTATCATGAGTGACAGCGGAAGACTTCGATGCAACTTGTTTCTCCCCCGTGAAGTATTCATCATACATTGGTCCATATAACATTTCCAACTCTTCAAGTGTCGTGTCCACTGTCATATCTGCTCTAGGAACATGTTTAGGAACCAGCTTTGAACTTGACGGTTCATTGTTGTGGTCTTAAGTTCCGAGTTCCGTACGGTTGTGAACGAAAGTCGTTTGTCGTTGTGGATCGGGACTTAAACTGTTTTGTTCAAGTGCCATTTCTTGTAATTCATCGAATCTGATATGAATAGTCTCGACTATCAATTTTGTTCTCTTGTTGTATACTCTGTATCCCTTAGACTGAGTTGCATATCCCACTAAAATGCATGCATCACCTTTCTCTTTCATCTTGTCCAGATTTTCACCATCTCGAATAATGTAACACGTACATCCAAAAACATGAAGGTGTTTGAGTGAAGGTTTGCGATCATTAATTATGTGATATGGTGTCTGTTCGTGTCTTGGGATAACTAAGGAGCGGTTTTGTGTGTAGCATGCGGTTGACACGGCTTCGGCCCAAAAGTATAGTGGAAGTTTTGAAGCGGATAATAATGTTCGAGCAGCCTCAACTAAAGTACGGTTTCGTCTTTCAACAACGCCGTTTTGTTCGGGTGTTCGAGCAATAGATGTTTCATGTTCAATTCCTTCGGCTTCAAAATAATTTCTCAGTTTTGAATTCAAAAATTCTGTACCTCTGTCAGTACGAACCACTTTAACTTGAGCTTGAAGACCACGTTGTATCACTTTAAGGAAGCTGATGATAACATCGGGTGTTTCATCCTTGGATCTCAAGAAGTGAGTCCATGTGTACCTTGAGTAGTCATCGACAATTACCATAACGTATTTCTTCCCATTGATACTTTGAACACGCATGGGACCACACAAATCTATATGAAGAAGATCTAACCGTCCTTTAGAGCTTGGTGTAGTCTTTGTCTTGAAACTACTCCGTTTAGCTTTACAAAGCTCACAAGAAGAACAAAGATGATCTTTGATGAATTTCAAGTTAGGAAGGCCTCGCACAATATCTTTCTTGGAAAGCAAGTTGATGGTGTCAAAGTTAAGATGAGATAAACGTTGATGCCATAACCAAGCTTGAGTCGTTGAAGCTTTAGCCATGAAACAGATTGGAGTTGAAGATGTGGAGTCTTGTAGTGAAATAGTGTAGAGATCAGTACCCCGTGTTCCGGTAAGTAAGTCATTCCCATCATAATCACGAACAAAACATGTCTTCTTTCTAAAAGCAACCTCCAAATCCGCATCACAGAATTGACCAACCGAGAAAAGATTATGATTGAGCCCTTCGACGTAGTAAACCCTTTTGATAGTGATATTCCCTTGAACCAAGTCTCCATATCCTAGGATCGGTGCAAATTGATCATTTCCGAATCGAACCGTACCCAGGAACTTCTCCACGAAGTTAATTAGAAGCTTGAGATTCCCCGTCATGTGCTTCGTGCATCCGGAGTCCATTATGAAGAGAATTAATTCGATCACCTGCAGAAGAATTAGAACACGATGGAGCATTTGCTAAATTGGATTCCATGTTAGTTGTGATTTCCGATTCATTAGTTTCCCTAGTTTCATCACTTAGAGGCACACTAACGCTCGTAGTCACATTTTATGTCCTAACCTTAGGCATCCATTTATATCCTGGAGGACATTGATTAGCAAACCACCATTTCCAAGGCTTGCTAGCAGACTCATATAATTCCTTAATTTTGATTCTAGGGTTCTTAGTGGTGGAGTCTGATGCAATACTTTTCTTAGGGGGGGGGGGGGGGGGGGTTGCACCAGAATGGTTCACTTTGCGTTTGGGTTTTCTAGCACTAATAGGCATCACAGTTTGCTTCTTAGTTCTAGTTTCTACGCCTTTGACATTATTCGAAACACACATAGCATGATTAGCATTAGCACACTTTCCACATTTCACACAAATAAACTTAACTTTTATAGCATTCAAAGTCGAATCATTCAAATCGTCATTACACGCGATTACAGACGTTTTATTCTTAGAAACATTGAAAATCCTAGGGTGGTCTTCTACTTCCTTCATCTTCCCTTGACTTTTGTTTTGCCAGACCTTTTCATTCATGCGAGTGCTCTTAAGCTAGGGCCGGCTAACACTAGCAGTGGGGACTATTCCTGTAGTAAAAGACACACGTCTATTAGTGTTTCTAGAAGTCTAAGGTGATTGACTTTCTTTGTTTTGTGTGGGTTTAGTGGCCAATCTATACATCCCTGGTTTAACCACATTTGTGTTCTTAATACTTTGTGATCGAATATGTGTTTTGGGAGTGTTTTGTGGTAACCTATCCTTCCCATCCGTCTTGGGGGCAAACGCAGGTTTTGCAAATGCAGAATTAGAGAAAACAGATGGTTTTCCCAAGACAGAGGGTCTAGTCACTTTTTGAGCATTGGGTTGTCTTACAACAGGTTTCTTAACACTAGGTTCCACAATCTTCCCACCCATCTTAGCAACGAGTTTCTGCAACTCTGCTATCGCTATGTCCCTATCTTGTAACTGAGCTTTCAACCCTTTAATTTCAAAATTCTATTCGTTCATTTCTCGAAACGTTTGGGAAAGTTTTTCTTGCAATTTATTTATCATGTGGAAAACTACCAACGTCTTTATGCAAAGCAAGTTCAAGAGAATGATAATGTTTTTGAAGGAAATCAGTTTTGTGTTGAAGTAACTCAAAAGCCTTTTTATCAACATTTTCTTTATGTTTCGAAAGCTCAAGTTCAAGACGCTCACACTCTTTGATTTTATCAAGATATTTGCATGCAACATTAGAATATTCATCGATATCAGCACAAGATTGAAGAGTAACACACAAAATATCTTTGGAGAGACATTCTTCTAAGAGTAGATCATATTCGTTTGAAAATTCTAATTTGTCATTTTGAAGGTCATCAATTGCTTTTTCAAGAGACTCGACATATTTCAAATCATCAAACATTTCAGACTGAATTAAATTTTCAAACTCAAGAACATGTTCTTTTATTATCTTCGTATTTGGTATTAAAAGTTCTTTCACAAGCACAGTTATGTCGTGAGAAATCTCGGTTTTCCACTTATCCTTTTGACGTTTCTCCCAATCGCTTTCAACAATTGATTGAACATTATTAACGTGGTGTTTAAGAAAACCAAGTATTTTTCTACTTTTTCTTTTAGAAGCATCTAGAGGCAAATAGTTAATATATTTAAAAACATTAGTTTTCCTCTTAGTGGCAAAAGCGTTTTCCATTGAATTCGTTTTTGTTTGCATTCTAAAAATAATTCCTCACGAGACTTATGTTTTTGTGGAGTGAAAAGACCATAAAGACTATTTTCATAAGCATAGTTATATGGTTTCACAAAATCTTTATTGACCTGTGATCTACTCTCCTCATCCCAAAGGGACGTCTCTTCACTATCGATGTTGGCTACTGGGCAGTCATTATCAGTCCATTCGGACTCATCAAGATATAAGTGAGGGTTCGCAGCTTGAGCGTGTTCGAGGTACTTGGGGGTGGCAAAGCTAGGTTGACCCTTGAAAAACGACCGAGGTGCTATCATTCTTACGGTTTGAATAGAGTCATGTGTATTATAAACAACTTTTTTCAAAAAATCGACTTGTTCTTCGAGATCCTTTACTTTTTAAGTATCTTTGCTTTGTCTATTTTTGAAATCTTGTTTTAATGTTTCAACCTCTTGTTTCTTCTCGTCAAGAATTTTAGCAGAATCGGTGGTGTTCATAGAAAGCCTCTGTTCAAGTTCATTAACTTTTGTAGTGGCAAGGTACGTTTTTTGACGTTCATCACTTAATAAAACATTAAATTGACGTTTTTCTTTAGTTAACAAAGCAAGAGCTTCATTGTATTTATTTTCAAAATCGTCCTTTTTAACGTTGATGACACGACTTTTGTACCCCTCAAGCTCGTTGGTCTTTTGAAGAAGCTCAGCCCTATAACTATCAATAGTCTCACTAGATTTTATAAGAGCGGCTTTGCATTCTTCAAAGTTTTGAGTGAGCGCTGCGTTTGCCTTCTTTAATTGCTTTTGATTCTTTCTATTTTCATTGACATCTTTTTGTAAACTAGCAATTAAATTAGCAAGCGCGACACGCTCCTCGTCATCATACTCATTTGCATGTTGATCATCCGCAAACTCATTATTGCACATGTCTGATGAATCGGGTGTGGTATTGCTATCAACCGTTTCCATCATACATGTGTCAGTAATTGTTGTTGGTAGATCACTATGCTCATGTGTATCACCAAACATATTATATTCAGCATCATCTTGTACCTTATCAATTAGCTCGGTATCAAAGATAGGACCATTGTCATCTTCAGTGACGTTAAGGACCTCATGAATCTTTGCCATGTATGAATAATGTGCCTCGAGTTCTTGGTCGGAGAGTTCATCATCGGTGTCGTCAAGCATTTCTCCTTCCTCAGCTGATAACTTGATTCCAGCTTCCATTTTCTTGCACAACAACATCTTTTCCTTATGATAACCATAATCTTTAACCCTCTTTGGCTGCCTGCATTCCTTAGCCAAATGCCCAAAACCTCTGCAGTTAAAACATTGAATCCCACTTTGTTGCACAACTTGAGTACCAACAGTTTCCCTATTTCCAACAACAGTAGCCACCCTCTGATTATCATACTTAGGTTGTCGATCATACTTTGGAGGACTCTCAGCACGTCTTCGTGTGTCATACCTTGGAGGACTCTGTGCATGGGTGTTCCTCGAGTTTGAAGATGTTCGAAGGTTTTTGTTGGTGGGTTTGTAAATTTTCTTATATTGCTTCATAATGAAAGCCATTTGTTGCTTGAATTCCCTATCCTTTTGAGCTATTTCTTCATCACTGTCTTCTTCGGATGATTGCTCAGGTATGGGTGATGGTGCTCTTGCAAATTCTTTGCCACGGGATCGTGTTGGAACATGTGACTTGGAGACAATGGATGATCGTGGTGATGCTGATTGAGTATAGTAGGTCTTTGAAGTACGGGAGTGATATTCTGGGTAATGTTGAGTGGTAGACACCAAAGCAAGTGGATTGGAAATGTTTGCAACTCGTTCAGCTCGAAGTTCATTTGCCTCATTTTGAAATTGTTTCAAGATGTCAAAGAGCTTGTGATATGAAACTTCGTCTAACTTTTGTTGTTGTTTCACCAAGGTGACAAACCGTGTCCACTCTGGTTGAAGTTGCTGTAGAAATTGGACATTGACTTGCATGGTGGAAACTTGCAAGTTGTTTCGGGTCATATCATTCATCATCTTGTAGAATCGGGAGTAATAAGAATCAATTGATTCCCCATCCTTTGATGTAAACTTACCAAAGTTCCAAAACATCTTAGTTTTCACATCTTGTTTGTTAAGTGATTCACCTTGTTGCAATCTTTCAATGGCCGTCCACATTTCTTGAGCAGTAGGACATGCGTCAACCGTAGAGTAAATTTCATCTCCAATGCCACTGAGAATTAAGTAGATTGCTCCATTCTCTGCATCAAACCACGCACGGTTCTCAGGGGTGAGGTCGGTCCTCTTTTCATCACGTTCATATGCGGGTTGTGCGTCACTTGTGTCTGTGGCTGGTACTGCAGGAACTTGAATCCTTGAGAGTTTATAGGGTCCTTCCAAGATACATTGCCTTAAAGCATCACCGTTAGGTTTTGTTTCAAGGTAACGTATAAAACGGGATTGCCATTGATCATATCGACCCGACACTAGCATTGGTGGTCTTTCCTTGTTACCTGCCACCATTATGTTGTTGTTCGTCACACGGTATTCGGCAGTAGAATCCATCTCAATATTCTCTGAAATGATGAATCGAATGTGGATCTTAAGTAGTTGTGTTGTGATTGTTTGGTTGTTGAAATTCCGAAAATTGCGATTTTTTCTCAGCCCGACAATAAATTCCTCAGTCCGACAAAACGGTAGACCTAAAAAATTTGTAATCACCAAATTTTGAAATTGAGCTAGAAATGTCCTAAAACTAGTATGGAAAAAATTCGATTTTACTTGACCTAAAAATTTTAACTTTTTTTTTTAATCTTCGTGTAAACTACGTTCCGAAACTAGTCTAGATGGTGGCTAAATCTAAAAAATACTCAAGCAAAATTTAGCTAAACATGCCATCGGAATGTGCCATCGGAATGTCCATCGGAATGTTGCTTATATCAGAATGTCCTTTAGATCGCAATGTGCACCTGTCGGAATCCTTAGATCGGAATGTGTACTTGTCGAAATCCTTTAGATCGGAATGTGTACCTATCGAAATCCCAGATTGGAATATTCAGATCGCAATGTGTACCTATCGTAATCCCAGATCGGAATATTTAGATCGCAATAATCTGTCGCAATAACACCTATCGCAATGTGGCTGTCGCAATGTGGGCAGAGTAACGTTTCAAGATTGCCTTAAATCCGTCGCAATCCACGATCGCAATAACGATCGAAATAAGCGTCGGAATAACGGGGCTATCGCAATACTGATCGCAAAGTAAAACCCTAGGGTTATTTCGATCGAAACCGTACTTACCTTTTCCGAAATTTAAGCTGTCGCAATAAGGGACCTTATTTCCAACTTTTTAGGCAACGATTTTAGCAACTTTTAGGCAACAAATTTAGCAACTTTTAGGCAATAAGATCGTGTTTTTAACCAAACCAAAACAACCAAATCTCTACAACAAGTATATAGAAGATTTGTAGCAAGATATAGAACACGAAAAGCACAAAAAAATTTGAATTCGAGATGATTTATGGATTAGATCATACAAATCAAATATAATAACAACAACCAATCACAAAACTACCCCATGGCGATTGATACCAATTGTTGTCCCTAATATATGATGATAATAATCACGAATTTAAAGAAAGAAAGGTAGAAATGAGATGAATTTTAGTGAGAGAAAGTAGTGAGAGAAAAGAGAGAGAAATGGTTGGAACTAGGTGAATGTTAGATTGAGAAGTGAGAATACAAATGAACCAACACCCTTCCTAACATGCTAGGAAGGGTATATATAGTCCACCCACATGCGGGCTTCTTTATGGACTATATGGTTTGGGCCGGGCTTTCCTTTTGGGCTTTGGTTACTTATTAATGAACCTTAGCTTAAAGTTAAGCCCGTAATAACACGACTAATATACTACCTATTACAACGTTCTAAAATACGATACATAATAAACATATGACCGAGCATTCTTGTTTGGCTCAATATTTTGAGGCTAATAGACTTTACTAAGCTTAAAATTCTCATTATAAAACCTCCTCGAAGCTTTCGAGTACCCTGGCTCTGACAAAAGCCCTTTCTTCTTCCGAGTACCCGTAGTTGTTGATGTTTCAGCAGCAGTGGCGTGTTTTGTGCATCCATGGTACAACAACGACAACAACTAGCGGAAATCAATTAAGCTCATAAGCCCACAAATAAGCTTAAACAAATATAACGAATACATACACTATTAAGTAGCTGTACAATAAGCAGTTACCTTCAACGGCTCACATACTACACAACTGCCACGTTGGACAGATGATTCATTAGATCTCAAACTAACCGATCCAAACGACTTGATCTTCAATCCGTTTGTTTCCGGCAGCTTTACGATACTCCGGCGAGCGGATATTCGTGATGAGGACATGATCGGATCGATAAGCTCACTCCGATTCAAAACTCGAACCACCGATTAACTCACTCCCATGTGAAACCCTAATAACCGTTGATCAATTTGAAGTTTGTATGAAAGTGATTGATTTGATTTGGGGAAATGAAAAAGTGATGAAGAAGAGGAACGAATTGGGGAAAAAAGTGATACTGTGTGTTTTGGTAAACTCGTCTTGTTACGAGTACTTATCACCATATAAACTTTTTATAATATTTATTAAATGCTAGTAATATTTTTATTTTATTTTTACTTTTTTAACTTTGAGGTAGTATCATTTTTTATTAATTAATGTATTGTTATTATTTATTTTTTAAATGAGTAAGTTATTGCTAAGGTTCAATTAAAAAACAAAGTTATTGGTACGGTGAGCATCGAGTCAAATTTCGACAAAACTGAAAAAACAAATGAGACCAAGACTATTTTAACCCAAAACCGTGAACCAGATAGAATTTATTCAGTCCGTTTGACCAATATTTTTAGACTCGGGTTGACCCGGTCGGGACGACCGATTGACCCGGTTCTGGCCGAAAAACAGTCATACTGATTCGAGTTTCACATTTTTGAAAACTGGCTAGACCCGCCGAGTTTAGGGTGACGCCGATTATGCCAGTTCTCGAGACCTGAACGGGTTTCGATTTTTCGGGTTTTTTTATGAAGTATGTAAATTTAACGTATTTGCGACAATATTTCAAAAAGTTAAACTTTTACTCACACTTTTTAAAAAGTGTAGGTGAAAGTTAGACTTTTGCTCATACTTTTCAAAAAGTGCAGGTGAATGTTAAAATTTTGCTCACACTTTTCAAAAAGTGTAAGTAAAAGTTAGAGCTTTGCTCACACTTTTATAAAAGTGTAGGTGAAAGTTAGACTTTTGCTCAAACTTTTCAAAAAGTGTAAGTAAAAGTTAGAGCTTTGCTCAAACTTTTATAAAAGTGTAGGTGAAAGTTAGACTTTTGCTCACACTTTTCAAAAAGTGTAGGTGAAAGTTAGACTTTTACTCATACTTTTCAAAAAGTGTAAGTGAATGTTAGACTTTTGCTCATACTTTTCAAAAAGTGTAAGTGAATGTTAGACTTTTGCTCATACTTTTCAAAAAGTGTAAGCAAATATATATTATTACTTACACTTTTTTTAAAAGTGTAAGTAAATATATACTTTTACTTACACTTTTTTTTTGTCATTAAATTATGTGTCACTGTAAGCCCTTTTTTTTGTAGTGAAAGTTCAAAATAAACAAGTTTTAAACGAGTACATGCTATAGTAACCTGCCCCGGATGAGTTGAATTACTGTCATTCTGTATTGTTTTTGGGAAATCAATAGTAGTAAGATTATAAATCTAAAATAATATTATATGATCAATATTGATCATGTTGCTTCATTTTTTTTCTTGGCAACTTAACCAAAGAGGAGGACACTTAAAACCCCAAGGTATATATAAAGACCGAAATGAATCGAGTTGTTTGTGAAAAAACTCGAGATAAGATTGGTAAAAAGCTCGGATAAAACTCGAGATAAGATTCGTAAAAAACTCGGATGAGTCGAGTCCAGGAGAGTTGAAGCCCGAGCTTGAGTCTATGTTTTGGCTCCTCTAATAATCGAGCTCTAGCTTATGCTCTATTCAAAAAGATCTAATAGGCTCGCGAGCTTAAATGAGCCAAAAAATATATATACTTAATTATACTACCTATATATATAATTGCATATAAACGAGGTTAAAAAATGTAAACAAGCCCGAGCCTTATGCAATTAACAAGCCAAGCTCTATTTAAACTCTATTTTCTTCGACGCATCACATAAGTCGAGCCAAAACCGAGATCGATCTTTTGAAACTTTTCACGAGCCGAGCTCGACTCGACTCGGCCCGTCTCTACGCCCATACAATTATATGTATAGTTTTGAGTTTTGAGTTTTGAGTAGGTCAGGTTCAAATTCAAACCTTATAACTAATTGAATACATTTAAGTATTTAACACATTAACCTTATGAGTTTCATTTTCCTTAACAAATTAAAGACGCCGAAGTATGTAAAGCTTCTTTTCTTCTTCTTCTTCAACTTTTTTATAAATCCATGAGTATCCTGTGGATTTTATACCAACATCTGGGGAAAAAAATTAAAAATTACACAGCTAATTTTTTTTCACAAGCCCATTAAATTTGGGCCTGTCTATTTTTGATTTTTAACGTTGGTTTGGTCAAATGACTATCACATTAACGTAAATTACGATTTACTCATAAAGATAAAGAATTTCTAATCGGGAATCACAAAATATGTGTGGAAAACGGTGTTCTGGTGAAAGAAGCTGGTGGGAAGTAAGGTTCGAGACGAGATTAGACTTTAGAGAGTACATGAAAGTAGAAGCAAAACCGACCGCAATACTTAGCTATGGTGGGAGTGTGGGACGGTTTTGGGGTGAAGCCATCACCCTGATGGGGGCTTTTAGTTTGAGGTAACTGCTATGGTGCCAATACCTTATCAAATAGAGGGTTAAATGCGGGCCTTACCAAATCATGACTCTAAATCATAATCCGTTTTAATTATTAGTAGAATTTATTCATATTTTTCAATCAAACATGACAACTTCTATAAATAGCATGTAGTTCGCGCCAGAAATCTTGCGGGTTTATAAAACAAACACAATGCTAATCATAAACACACGCCCTAGAGAAGAATTACAAAACAAATAAAAATTCTCACAGGCATTGATAAAATGAAAAAAAAAGATTACGAGTGACCATGTATCTACGTACCATGATTAAAGGAGCCTTGGACACACACCAAATTCCACCACAATCGTATCTTCCACTTGTTGCACCAGAAGTTGATGTGAAACCGAAAAGGCTTCTTTTCAAGAAAGTGGGAGATAGGTTGCGATATTTACGTACCATGATTAAAGGAGCCTTGGACACACACCAAATTACATTTTGGTCGAAGAAGGGTGTGTTTATACAAGATGGTGCATTTGGGTCTATAACTTGGAAAAATGCTTAAAATCAAGTTAGGAGCCCTGTTGCTTTTAGTTTGGAACAAAATGTATAGACATCATGCTTTGTTAAACCAAGTTAATTTGAAAAAGTATGAAATTGGTCTTTTGTTTTCTCATGTTACCTCGAGTTTCTTACCACTAGGGAGGAAGAACAAAACGATGCACTGTTATAAACAATATTTTTTAGTTCATATAATTAATTTTACCAAAACGATGCACTGTTTAGCCGATAATATATGTTTGTGACAGATCCTTGTAGATTCAGCAGAATGTTTCTAAGCTACGAATGATCTTTTCCACATGTTGAATATTTGTCTCTTTTGATGTTTTTTTGGGCAAACTCTCCATCATTTGTTGTTGATTCTGCAGATTATTTATATCGACATAAGGATCCTAGGATATATTTGAGTGTATGTTGTCTAATAAAGTAAGTGGTCGATTGATTGTTTGTTGCACTCTAGCTAGATCGTTTCTTGTTGATTCAGCACACCATTATGCATCCAACTAGAGTTATGTTTGCTAGCCGTATGACACAACAGTTGCATATTTTATCTACCTAATCAAAAGTCCATATGTACGTATTGTTGCAGAGGTAAAGAATGTGTTTATGTGTGAGCATTCTGTTCGCGACCAATTCAGCCACACAAACGACACGATATTTGAAAAGAGCAATTATAATGCGAATCAACCTAACAATTTTAATGCGAGATATGACATGCTCATCTACATTCACACTATAAGATGTAGTTAACCAAAATATTCCAGAAAGCTGTTAACATATAAAATTTATTGCGCGTATTCTTCACTAAACTAAAATAAATATTTAAGCCAAATCGATAATAATAAACACTTCCTCTCGCTAAACTAATAATTTCCCATGTGTAATCTCCTTGACATGTCCAAGGCTTGATAAAAGTCCTCGAAACATTTCTTGTTCTATATCAGATGCATCTTGTTCAAGTTCTTCCGCAAATTGGTAGGATACCCGGAAATTCAAGTCAGCTTTAAATAAAGAAGACACATTTTCTAACAAAATCTTCTCCATAAACATAATACCTTCTATTTATAGTGTCAATATATAAGGAGCATTGATTTTGATAGTTCTTAACACTCTTTGAAGTAACATTAATACGCCTACAACCATAACAATCATCCAGCTGCAAAGTTTCAAGAAAAGGACTTCCGGATAATATTTTACCTATTAAATCTTCATCTAATTCCCCTCTCTCAATACACAAAAATTTAAGTTTCTCCCAATGAATAGAACCATTAGGAGGATCAAATACACAACGCGAAAGATTCATAACCACGGGATATGTATGATCCAAAAACAACTCATCGTCATTCCATAATATTTTGTAAGTTTCCAAATCACATGACAAACGTTCAAGTACACCAAAGTTTCCAAACAAGGACTTCCGGATAGTATTTTACCTATTAAATCTTCTTCATCTAATTCCGAATCGTCAATACGCAGAAACTTAAGTTTATCCCAACGAATAGCACCGTTAGGAGGATTAAAAACACAACGTGAAACTTTTAAACTTATAAGACATGAATTGTTGAAAAACAACTCATCCTCACAGGGCATATACTTAGTCATGTCAATTATCCTCACATCAATCTCTTGAACGTTACGCTTAATCGCATAATGTATCCAACTATTGACTTGCAATATAGGCTGGTAATCGTCTATAATTTGAAGTTTGAATTTATTAAGGTTCACATCAGTAGGACATTGAGTTAGGGTTTCACTTATAAACGAAAAGTAGTTGGTGAGACCATCATCACGATTACCTCTGACATCGTCATCTAGGAAAACCAGAGAAGGAAGTCGAGTCCAAAGATGCTGCCATCGTTTGGAGATAGTAGTTGTTGTTTGAATCACTTCTTTTGTGGACATGAATCTCTCTTCTTGTGTTTCTTTGTCCATGATTTTGATTCTGGATATGATTTCGTGTAATAAGTGATCCGAGCTGATTATATCTTCTTCGGCCATCATGATTTTAGAATAAATTTAGGTTAAGGAATTGTGATGGTTGAAGGTAATCGATATGTGTGTCTATTACAATGTGTGTCTATTACAATGTAAATACAGTTGGCTCATCCATTCAGTCTTATTATATTGTATGAACAAAACTGAACGATTCACAATCACTAATCAGAATCTTCCTTTACGATTTACTAAAATTAGATATGCAACGGGTCGAAGCACTTATTGCACTAGTTCCTAAAGTTCCTACTCCTCTGGATTATGAAATCGGTAGAAGCACCACCTCCCTCGGGTTGTGGTGGCGGGTCAGATTGGTGCGCTAACCACATTAAGGCTGTCATGAATATAGGGGATCCCAAAAATCGTTGCAAGCCTCTTTTCTTTAGAAGGTAAAGATATTGTTGTTGCCAGGTATATTCAAGCTTTGATGTAAGGATAGTTCATCTCAGTGACGTTTCTAATTTTATATCTTACATGGATACAGGATGATTGCACCCGGTTTTCTCGATAAAGATATATTCGGTTTACAGACTTTAGAACATGCGATGAGAATGATGCGTTCTTGGGATGCAACAATGTCTTTGATACCAAAAGGCGGGGACACTTTTTGGGGTACACTTGATTCAGCTCCTGAAGATGGTCACGAATGTGCTTCCATAAATCCAAAAACAAACAAAACTTCGAAACCCCGTAGACTTCGGGAGAATGATATCTTTTGGAAAAGATGTTGCTGAATTACATTCATCAAAGATCAATAGAGTGGCGCACATGTCGATATTATGGGTAATTTTGCTTTAATGGAAGATATTATACGAGTAGCAGCCGGATCTAATGGGACAGACATTGGAGGCGATCGAGTTTACTCCAACATTTTCAAGTAGTCTATACGCCATAAAACCTGTGAGTTCATATAATTACTTTTACTAAAAAGACGCGCTGTTAAAGAAAATCACCATATATACACTACTGTTCAGCAGAATGTTTTTAAGCTATGAATCATCATTTCAACATGTTAAATATTTGTCTCTTTTAATTTTAATAAATGATAGAAGTGTCCGATTGATTATTTGTCGCAACATCCTTTGTTATTGATCCAGCAGATTATTATGCGTGCAAATATATGAAGAAAAAAACCCGTAGGATATATAAGTATCAAAATTTTATCCTTGTAATATGGTGTAATGCTATTCGTAGGTTATTACAGGAGAAGGGTACACCCCGCGTGAAGCACAGAGAAAAGGTTGGTGCACCACGCGTGAAGCACAGGGTATGCAGGGGCCAGAAAATTGCAGGTGTAAAGAATGCGTTTATGTGTGAGCATTCTATTCCTCATCAATTCAGTTACACAAACGACACGATATTTAAAGAATGAGAATTAACTTCACACTATAAACTGTAGTTAAACAATTTATCATTCTTCAGTAAATAAATTTTTAAGCCAAATCAATAATTAACACACACAGACATCTGCTACACACTTCCTCTCACAGAACTACGGATTCATCACTTCTGAACTAACGAATAAACTTGGTAGCAGTTGAGCCCAATACAACGTCGACATGAACCATTATGGAACTGGAAACCTTTTGCTTCAAAGCGAGTGAGAGCCTGCCAATGAATATAATCACGGCAAACGGATATCAGAAACACACACACTAACAAATCCAAGTCGAAAGAAAAGAAAAAAATACATTCTTACCTCAATGCAACAAGAGAAAGTCCCAAGTGCAATCTCCTTGACATGGCCAAGGCTTGATAAAAGTCCTTGAAGCATTTCTTGTTCTATATCAGATTCATCTTGGTAGGATACCCGGTAATTCAAGCCAGCTTTAACTAAAGAAGACACATTTTGCAACAAAATCTTCTCCGTATACATAATACCTTTATTGTTAGTCTCAATATATAAGGAGCATTGATATCGAAAGTTCTTATATAATACTTATAGCCATAACCAGAGATAACTAAGTTCTTAACACTCTTTGAAGTAACATCAATTCGCCTGAAACCATATCAATCATTCAGCTGCAAAGTTTCCAGAAAAGGACTTCCGGATAATATATTTCCAATTGAATCTTCATCTAATTTTCCTCCCTTAATACACAAAAACTTAAGTTTATCACAACGAATAGCACCATTAGGAGGATTAAATACACAACGCAAAAGTTTCATACCCACAGTATATGTACCATCCAAAAACAACTCATCATCATTTCTAAATCTTTGGTAAGTTTCCAAATCACATGACAAACATTCAAGTACACCAAAGTTTTTAAACAAGGACTTGGGAATACGCCCGGAAAGATGACAATCGCTCAACTCCAAAGTGTCCAAACAAGGACTTCCCGATAATATTTTTCCTATTAAATCTTCATCTAATTCCCCTCTCTTAATAAACAAAAATTTAAGTTTATCCCAATGAATAGCACCATTATGAGGATCAAATACACGTGAAAGTTTCATACCCACAAAATATGGATCATCCAAAAACTCATTGTCATTCCTAAATCTTTCGTAAGTTTTCAAATCACATGAAAAACGTTCAAGTACACAAAAGTTTCCAAACAAGGACTTGGGGATACGCCGATCAAGAAAGCAATTGTCCAACTCCAATGTTTCCAAACAAGGACTTCCGGATAATATTTTTCCTATTAAATCTTCATCTAATTCCACTCGGTGAATATGCACAATTTGAAACTTCCAAACTTATAAGACATGAATTGTTGAAAAACAACTCACCATCACAGTACTCAGTCATGTCCGTTATCCTCAAATCAATCTCTTGAACATTACGTGTAATAACATAATGTATCCAACTATTGAGTTGCAACTTAGGCGGGTGAACGCTCATAATTTGGAGTTTGAATTCTTTAAGGTTCACATCGGTAGGACATTCAGTTAGGGATTTGCTGATACACGAAAAGTAGTTAGTGACACGATCATAACGATAACCTCTGACATCGTCATCTAGAAAAACGAGAGAAGGAAGTCGAGTCCAAACACACAAATTAATATATATAATCGAAATCTGACTTATAAAGGTTGCACTACTTTCACTTTCTATCGTGTGGGACAAAATAAAATTTAACCATGAAACTCGAAAGCTACAAGTGTATCGTGCAACTTTCGATTCCCCAAAAACAATAGAGAATGATGGGTTATTCAAACACGCATGTGATAACCAGTAATCGTCAGTAAAATGGAAACAGGGAAATTTAAAACGTGCTGCTATGTCTTTTGTACGAAAATGTTTCCACATTAATGAAACGGTTATTGTTCATTCAACGATATGGGATAAAGTTACAAAACCAACAATCTCATTTCTTTCTTCAAACTTCCGTTTCAAGTGATTTAGCCTTCAGAATGTCAGTTTTCTAATCACCCTCCACAATTACCCCCGCGCGAACTCAATTAGGGTTTCAGTAAAACAGAACTTTGAGTCACTAGTACTATCTGTCTAGGTAGAAGATTCGGGTGAGGAGTAGAACGAGTTTCGTGATATTCGGTTTGAACCATTAGGCATTTTTTTCTTATCATCGACTCCTCATACACTCTCTGCACATCAATTGGAACACTGCACTTGAAAGAAGTACATGATTCATAGACCAAAATTGCTTATGATGCCACCGGCCAACGATCTCTCCTTGGTGGTTGACATTGGCCCAAAGCTCACGTTATGCATTTTGATGTTATTTTTTCCATAAGTCGACTCTTTTTTATTATGGACGTTGTATCTCGCAAAACTGATTATACATGTTGAGAACGTTTTTGAGTTTTTTGGTGCATATTGTTTGCGGTGTTACGATTACCATGCACAACTTAGAACGATAAGACATTTCTTTTAATGCCGATAAAATAAAAATAAAAAAGATGGACCAAGAAACACACGTATTAAAGTTATGTGTATAAAATAATACATGTTGATTATATTTCCATTGTTTTACTTATATACTTCTGTAAATTTAGTGTATCTATCCAAGTGGGATAAACAAGAACCCAATTCTTTCATCAAAACTTTTGGATGATTAACGCCAATTCCACACCTTACCCTTAGAATCTCCACAAACCAACTCATGTAGCACTTTAGACTTGATCTAACGTCGTCGATCTCTTCTAGTGGTTGTCATCGGCTCTAAGCTCACATGCTATATATTAGTGTTCCTTGATTCACTAGGCATAAAAAACTAGAGTTTGGAGCAACTATCGGTTGGTGGTTAAGATTCGGGTGTGTAGTATAACGAACTTACTAATGTTCGGCTTAAACCATTATGTATTTTGTGTTATGAATCTAATTTTATAGAGTCTTTATATGTTATTGACTTATTGGGGATGTATTTTGCTTGAATTGATCATGTATGTTATTAGAGTGGTTTCAAACTTTCTTTACATATTTGTGCGCAACGATAAGGATATTGTTAACAAAGAGGACACTTAAAATACATATAAGGCTAGAAACAAGTCGAGGCTTTCGTGAAAAAACTCGAAATTAGATTTGGTAAATAGCTCGAATTAGTCGAGCCCAAACAAGCTAGAACTCGAGCCCGAGCCACAGTCTCAGCTTATCTAATAATCGTGTTCAAGCCCGAGCTCTACAGAAAATGATCGAATTTACTTGCGAGCTTAAACGAGCGCAAAAAAGTACTTATATATACTGTTTCGAACTCTATTTGAGCTTGAGCTCGATCCTTGTGAGATTAACGATTCGAAATCTATTTGAACTCTGTTTTTTCTTCAAGACATCATATAAGTCGAGTTCGAGCCGAGCTTGAGCCTGTGAAAAAAAATATACGAACCGGGCTCGAGCTTTATATATATAAATGAGCTGAGCTCATGCTCTGGAGGCTCGGACTCAGCACGGCTTGGCTATCATATTTATGCTTTTGAAAATTTTAGTGATCAATTAATATGATTTACAACTTAGTTGGTGGTTTTATTTGCATGATATAACTATAAATAGGTCGCGGTATACTGTTACATCTATATCGAAGAACGATGTGTTTATTTTTGTGTCTATAAGTTGGAAAAATGTTGAAAATCAAGTTAGGAGCTTAGTTGGGAACAAAGTATGGTCCATAAGCTCATTGTTTGTGGCTTATTTTGAATCTTTTCTGCCTTTTATAACCTTACCATGTCATGTTAAGCCGAAATAAATGCCATTAGATTACGACATTTAGTTTTCGGGATATTTTGACACGTGTAGTATTGACCGTTTCACTTCGTAATTTGATGAAACATCTTATGGAAATGGAAGCTTACACATGCTAAGGTGGAGACGGTGTGTCTCGAATTCGCAAGAAGACACCGTTTGGGTTGTGTCCTGGTGTCGATATGCGTTTTGGATGGAGGGCTGACTACGCTCTTCCTGAATTTACAGCGCAAGTTTACATTCTCGCATAACACAACCTTCCTTATATTTGCCATTCTGGTTTCCTAAAGTTAAGCGTTGTTTAACATGAAATCTGGTTGATTAGAAGCATCACTTGACATAATCGAAACCATTATTTTGAATCATTAAGTTTTTTGGTTAAATTTTATTTTGTCCCACATGGATACAAAGTGGAAATAGCACACCTTTTATAAAACAAATCTTGATCAAATAATTAACGCAAAGTAGCTTAAACATAACCAAAATTAGTTGGTTGTGTTTATGGTTGCTTTGGTTTTTTCACGTGAGAGTGAATTTGGTTATGCGGACACACAGTTAAATTCATATATTTTGGTGACGTTATTTTTATATTTAAGATATTTTTAGTTTTATTGTTAAATTTATCAAACTTACCTTCTATATATATTTGTTATTTGTTTTGGACTCTTCTTGTGTTGTTTTATTTTGGAAGGGCTTGGTTGCATTTTGGGCTTTGGAGTTGGGCTAGCCGTTGAGGCCCATTTGGAGTCTTGTGAAGCGCGTTTGTTACTTAACCTAGCTGAGCTAGGGTTTCTTATTCATTCACTCACTTTGTTTCACACACACATTGTGTGAAACGCTCTCTCTTATCAAACACAGATGGTTTCCACCATGGGAGGATCTTCATCTTTGTTTCATCTTCTAGATTATACTTATTGAGTGTTGAGTGAATATGTAGTGAGGAAAACGGATCAACCTAGTTTGGACGTTTTTACCATTTATCTTGTATTGTACGATTAGCACCCATTTGGGGACTAATCCTTTATCTGTTGTTACTGAACTTGGATCTTGTTAATAAATCACCAAGGGGTGGCTGGTTGGGTGGTTAATCTGTGTCTTTATCTCTTTTTCATGTTTTTACATGGTATCAGAGCATAAAAATTAACTCTGTGAAACAAGGAGGCACATCTGTTGCTGAATACTATCATAGACTTAACTCATTATGGAGAGAGTTTGATGCTTTGACTAAATTGCCTAAATGTGTGTGTGCTATTAAGTGTTCTTGTCCTGCTAGTACTGAATCCATCCTGCATCAGCAGCTCATGAAGCTTATGCAGTTTCTAATGGGGCTTGATGAGTGTTATTAACCTGTTAGAACTGCCCTTCTCACCAGGGACCCTCTCCCTGATGTGAAGGATGCTTATGTGATGGTTTCCAGGGAAGAGTCACATAGAGGTATCCCTGAACCCTCTAGTGTGATTGATCCCAAGCCCAATGTCACCTCCTTTGCTGCCAAGTCCTTTGGTCAGCAAAGGAGAGGAAATTCTTCTAATCCTAATAAGAATTGCTCAAAAGGTGGCAATCAGTCTTCCCCTAATAGGGGCCCCAATCCTAATCTTAATTGCACTAATTGTGGGATGATTGGTCACACTGTGGATAGGTGCTATGAGATCATTGGGTATCCTCCTAGATACAAAAGGCCCTCTAATCCTAAGAATTATGTGTCTAAACCTAATTTCAATGCTAATTGTGATATTAAGCTGAATGATGTTAAGACTGTTGACAAATCTGCTACTTGTGATGTGCCTTCTTCCTTCACTTCTGATCAAATGAGGAAACTTCTGCTCTTGATTAATGATCCTTCCACTGGCAACATTCATGCCAACATGGCAGGTAGTTGCTCCTTTTATAACTTTAATGTCTTGTTCAATATTAATTTTTCTAGATACTATTGTGGTCACTTGAAAGGGTTGGTTACCACTATCACCCTTGGATGGATCATAGATTCTGGGTGTAACCAACACTTGATTGTTTCCACTATTGGTATGTTCAATGTTGTTGATGTTGCCAATCTCAATCTCACTGTGGGGCATCCCAATGGGACCATTGCCACCATAAGTCATGTGGGTAATTTGAGATTGTCTAACAATGTTATTCTCTATGATGTCCTTGTGGTTCCTGGGTATTGTGTCAGTCTTTTATCTGTTAATAAGTTAATTAAAGATAGTAAGTTGTATGTGGGTTTTGATGAGGATAAATGCTATATTCAGGATTTGACCAAGGGAATTACTCTGGGGACTGGTAGTGAGTCTGGGGGCCTCTACTTGTTTGACCTTGATAAAAACAACAAGAGTGTAGGTAATGTTAACATTTTTATGTCCTTTAATGTGTCCAAAGACTTGTGGCATAGCAGACTTGGTCATCCTGCTGATCAAGTCCTCTCTGCTCTCAAGTCTGATCTTAACCTCTCAAAAAACACTTGTGTCCCTGTTTGTGATGTTTGCCATAGGGCCAAACATACAAGAGAACCTTTCCCTTTAAGTGAACACAAGTCCACTCATCTGGGTGAACTTGTTCACCTTGACTTGTGGGGTCCCTACAGGATCTCTAGCAGAGAGGGATACAAGTATTTCTTGACCATTGTTGATGACTATTCCAGGGCTGTTTGGACTTTTCTTTTAAAAAATAAAGATGAAGTGTTTGACACCTTTGTTAACTACATAAAACTGATTAAAAATCAATTTGACATAAGTATCAAGGTTGTCAGATCTGACAATGGTACTGAATTTGTTAACAAGAAAATGCTCTCTTTGTTTTCTGACCTTGGAATGGTCCATCAAACCTCTTGCACTTACACCCCTCAACAAAATGGGATTGTTGAAAGGAAACATAGGCACTTGCTCAATGTTGCAAGGAGCCTTATGTTTCAGGGGGGGATTCCTCTTAGTTTTTGGTCTGATTGCATTCTAACTACTATTTACCTTATCAACAGGCTCCCCTCATCTGTCTTAAAAGGAAAATCACCTTATGAACTGGTTTATAACAAAAAACCTAATCTCTCTCACATTAGGTGTTTTGGGTGTCTTTGTTTTTCTACAAATTTAAACAATAGTGATAAACTCTCCCCTAGGTCTGAGAAATGTGTCTTGATAGGGTATTCTGCTGGTAAAAAAGCTTACAAACTTTTAAGTTTGGACACTAGGGGTGTCCTATACTCTAGGGATGTGAGATTTTATGAAAGAGAAATGATTGTTTTTCCTACTTTTTGTTCCTACATATCCTCCTACTCATGAAATTAAGACAAGTGGAAAGATCAATGAATGAAATTAAGAGAGAGAACTAGTGCACTACACATGTTATATGATTGCATGGGTAGGCATATATGTAGGCATATTTGGTAGGATGATTTAGCATTACTCTTTATGAAACTGTGTTTCCTTTTAAAATGAAAAACAATAAGGATGGTGATTTGGCTGATGTGAAAACAAGTGATGCTGAACTCCTTTCTTTCTTTGATAATCCTACCCCTATAAGACCCAATGATGAAGAGAGAGCTACATCTACTGAGGATGGTAGAATCCCTCCAAGTGATGAGTCCAACACTCAACAATCACTTGGAGAGGATTCAGCAACCCAAATAGATGATAACATTCTATCTGAGGGCAACATTCAAAACTCTTTGCCTATTTCTTCTGAACCAGTTCACAACATTGATAATCCTGTGACTAATGAGGTGCCTGTCCCCATTAGGAAGTCTGTGAGAAGTACTAAGGTTCCTGCTAAACTTAATGACTATGTTATTGATAGCAAACTTAGATATGGTATTGAAAAACATGTTAATTACTCCAGACTTAATTCTATGAACCTTTGCTTTGCCACCACCCTCAACAAATCTGTTGAACCTTGCTCTTTTAATGAAGCTAAAAATGACCCTAATTGGATTGAGGCTATGAATAATGAAATTGAGGCCCTTATTAGGAACAACACTTGGACCATTACTGACCTGCCCTTGGGTAGAAAAGCTCTTGGTTGCAAATGGTTGTATAAAATTAAATATGGGTCCTCTGGGGTTATTGACAAATATAAAGCTAGGGTGGTTGCCAAAGGGTTTGGTCAGAAAGAGGGGATTGACTTTGATGAGACCTTTAGTCCTGTTGTCAAAATGGTCACTGTTAGATGTATTATGTGCATTGCCATGGCCAATGATTGGCCTTTGTTTCAAATGGATGTTAACAATGCCTTTCTCTATGGGGATTTGGAAGAGGATGTCTATATGACCCTTCCTCCTGGATTTGATAATCCTAATCCCTCTAAGGTTTGCAAGTTAAACAAGTCCCTTTATGGTCTAAAGCAAGCCCCAAGGCAGTGGAATGCTAAGCTTACCACTGCCCTGGCTGAGCATGGCTTTGTTCAAAGTAAGTTTGACTATTCTCTCTACATTAAGCATACTGGTAATATTTTTATTATCATTCTTGTGTATGTTGATGACCTTGTGGTTACTGGTAATGATTTGTCTGAAATTGAGAAATTTAAAAGGTTTCTCAAAAACAAGTCTATGATTAAAGACCTTGGTTCTATGAAATATTTCCTTGGTATTGAGGTCCTTTACAACAAGTCTGGTGTGTGTATGACTCAAAGAAAATATTGCCTTGACCTTATTCATGAGTTTGGTTTATTAGCTTCCAAACCTGTCACCACTCCCCTTCCTGAGAACTGTTTTCTTGCTGTGGAAGAGAGTGATTCTGATAAATTCCTCATGAATGTGTTTAACTATCAAAAACTTATTGGCAAACTTATTTACTTGACCCACACCAGGCCTGATATCTCTTATGCAGTCCAATGCTTAAGTCAGCACATGCATGCCCCCTTACAATCTCATCTTAAAATTACATTGAGGGTTATTAGATACCTTAAATATGCTCCAGGGATTGGCATTCAAATTTACAAAGACAAACAGCTCAAGTTGTCTTGCTTTACTGACTCTGATTGGGCTAAGTGTTTGAGAACCAGGAAATCTGTCTCTGGCTATTGTGTGTTCCTTGGGAATACTCTTGTCTCTTGGAAGAGTAAAAAACAACCTACTGTTTCCAGATCCTCTGCTGAGGCAGAATATAGATGCATGGCCAGTGCTACATGTGAGGTCATTTGGATTTCTAACTTGCTTAGTAACCTGAGCATACCTAGATTGTTTCCTATAAACCTGTATAGTGATAGCTCTTCTGCTATCCAAATTGCTGCCAACCCTGTCTTTCATGAAAGGACCAAACATTTTGAGGTTGATGTTCATCTTGTGAGAGAAAAGATACAGTGTGGAATTATCAAAATAATCAAGGTTGCTTCTGCTGATCAAACTGCTGATCTTTTCACTAAGGGCCATGGTTCTCTCCAACATTCCAAATTGTGCAAACAATTAGGAATGGTGGATATGTTCAAAAGGTAATCCTCTCTGCTGGTAAGTTTGAGGGAGGATGTTAAATTTATCAAACTTACCTTCTATATATTTGTTATTTGTTTTGGACTCTTCTTGTGTTGTTTTATTTTGGAAGGGCTTGGTTGCATTTTGGGCTTTGGAGTTGGGCTAGCCGTTGAGGCCCATTTGGAGTCTTGTGAAGCGCGTTTGTTACTTAACCTAGCTGAGCTAGGGTTTCTTATTCATTCACTCACTTTGTTTCACACACACATTGTGTGAAACGCTCTCTTTTATCAAACACAGATGGTTTCCACCATGGGAGGATCTTCATCTTTGTTTCATCTTCTAGATTAGACTTATTGAGTGTTGAGTGAATCTGTAGTGAGGAAAACGGATCAACCTAGTTGGGACGTTTTCACCATTTATCTTGTATTGTACGATTAGCACCCGTTTGGGGACTAATCCTTTATCTGTTG
The DNA here is from genome assembly GCA_025667525.1 of Glebionis coronaria. Lineage (NCBI taxonomy): Eukaryota > Viridiplantae > Streptophyta > Magnoliopsida > Asterales > Asteraceae > Glebionis > Glebionis coronaria. The sequence continues at coordinate 2,911,581 of CM046882.1, read as the reverse complement.
TTACTGAACTTGGATCTTGTTAATAAATCACCAAGGGGTGGCTGGTTGGGTGATTAATCTGTGTCTTTATCTCTTTTTCATGTTTTTACATTTATTGAAGAGAAACATAAAATTATATTATGTAAAATTTAAAATGAACAAGTTTTAAAAATAAGTACAAGATATTAAATGGGTTTTTATCAATTTTTGTTCATTCAATGGTCATTTTTAACGTTTTTTGTTCGAGGGATTGTATGACTTACTCATAAAATTACGAATTTTAAGATTTGGAAATATTTATTTTTTTACTACTTAATAAATAATTAACGAGGAATTTGTTACCGTTAATCAAATTTGTGTCGATCAATGTATTTAACCACCTTGTTAGTAAAATTATTCGGTTGGTGTGTAAATAGATTTTGGGTAGGGTTTGAGTCGACCAATCTAACCAACATGTTCGGGTTCAAATAAATTTTAACGGGTCGACTCGTCAACTCATTTAACTAATATGTTAGGGTTGAAATAAATTTAACGAGTCGACTCGTCAATTCGTTCAAGTTTTCTCTTCTAGATTCATAGTTATTTATATTTTATTATTTGCATCAAAATGGGTAGGTTGGCTTACAAATTGATTTAATTATTTAACCTGTAATGTGTCTTTTTTTTTAATAAAACGGGTTATATAAGTCAACCCAAAACTCAATTAACTTATTCAATCTGTGTGACCTGTATAACTTGTCAACTCAAATATATACACGAGTTAAATGAGTTAATTCGAGTTACGTGTAAATAAGGTCAAGGTGTAAGGAGAATTATGCCCTTAACTAACGTCCATTTGGTTAAGGGAGTGTTTATGGTAAGAATTTGCAGCTAAGATAGATCGATAGATCAAAGTTTTGAATTATTATTAGTAATAAATTAATTTGTTATTACTAATAATCAAATATCTATCGGATCGATCTATCTGCAGTTGATAGAATTCCTGTCGGGATGTAATTTTAATTCCTTCCTTAACACATCCAAACGCTAACTACTAAAGATATTGATGTCGGACATGATCCGGCCCAGAGTCAACATCTTGGTTGGATGGTCTAGTGCTAGCGGACCTAGTGGTCTAAAGTTGATGAGCGGAAAACACAGTATAACATTATGCGAGGTAAATTTTATACAAGGTTTTTAATCGATAACATAATTCTAGTGGTTGTTTAAGCGATTAACAAATGTGGATTAATGTTGACTGAGTATTTGCTTGGAACGTGCAAGAGATATAGTCTATGACGTGGTCTATAACGTTTCCATGATTCCAGGTGTGGTGGACCGATTTTTTAGTATTCTAATTATTGTTTTGTGAGAATAAATAACCTAGTGTAGAAAGTAGTATTTCAAGTATTCTATTTTCATATTCACTGTATTGTCACTTTCACTTTATTCATTATAAGCTTTGGTTGTGAAGCATTATATTTGTGTTTTTTTTTCTCTTTTGTTATCACCATTTCACATTCAAGAGCAAGGTTGTTCTAGTGTATGCCAAAAACTATTTGATCCTCAGAAATGTCTGTCTTAGCAAACACCTCAAATCCTGTCAAAGAAAACCCTATTACCTTTCAATGTCCAATCCTCACTTCTACAAACTATACATCATGGGCTATTAAGATGGAAGCTATAATGGATGCCTAAGGGTTATGGGAATCCATTGAACATGTAGTCTGGTCTGGCTGCGAACGAGAAGAAAAGTAAAATAGGTCGTGCATTTCTCTTCCAAGCAATACCGGAAGATATTTTGATACAGGTAGCCAAGACAAAAACATCCCGTGAAGTGTGGGACTCGTTGAAAACGAGGTTCGTTGGTGTAGACCGAGTTTAATAGGTGAGGTTGCAGAAGTTAAAGAGTGAGTTCGAGGCGCTCCAAATGAAGGACGGTGAGTCCATTGACGAGTATGCGAAGAAATTATCCGGGATGATCTCGAAGTATAGCAGTGTATGTGCGACATTGGAAGACGAAGAACTCGTTCGAAAACTTTTTGATACCGTGACCGAGAAATATATCCATCTTGTTGCCTAGATGGAGCAATATTTCAATGTAGAAATGATGCCATTCGAGGAAACAATACGGCGATTGAAAGCCTATGAAGACAGGTTAAGGCTTCGACAAGTAGGGTCAACGGGGGAATACTCATTGTTGTTAACAAAGGCGGAGGGCCAGACAATGAGTAAACAAAATAACAAGGCGCCTTTCGGTCGAGGTAGAGGTTGGAATGGTGGCAGAGGTTCGAATAAAGGCAGAGGCTGGAATGGTGGTAGAGGTGTTGGAGGTAGCACACGAGGGGGTCGTGGGTCAGGCCGAGGTCGGGGTGATCGATATGGCAAGAATCTGTCTCAAGGAGGGGAACACTCAAACCGATATCCACGTGACAAAAGTCACATCAAGTGCTTCGAGTGTCAACAATACGGGCACTTCGCATCGGAATGCATGAACAAGAAGAAACCGGAAGAAAAAGTGCACTTGATGAGGGGAATGGAAGAAAAAACTCTCTTGTGTGTTAAAGGAGAGCACATACTATCAATGGTAATGTTGAATGAGGACAAACCTAAACTACATGAAAGGCGGAACAATAGCAATCGGGACATGTGGTATATCGATAACGGGTCAAGTAATCACATGACTGGGGAAAGAAATATGTTTGCATAATTGAACAAAAGCGTCACAGGACGGGTTTAGTTCGGCGATGGCGCCACGGTTGAAATTAAAGGAAAAGGTACACTTTTGTTCCAATGTAAAAATGGTGACCAATTAATAGTCTATGATGTGTATTTTATCCCGGCTTTAACTAGCAATATACTTAGTCTCGGTCAATTAACTGAAGTCGGGTATGATGTGTGGTTGCATAATTATTATTTGAAAGTTTATAACAAACAAAGGACGCTTGTGTTGAAAGTGAAACGATCGACAAACAGATTGTATAAAATAGCACCGGTTATTTATTACTCTTCGGAGGAGCTCCCATCTCATGGAAATCCAAGAAGCAATCAGTCGTGTCTCGATCCTCTGTCGAAGCTGAGTACCGAGCAATGGCTAATACGGTTAGTGAACTTATGAGGTGGCTTCTCTCTTTTCTTGAAACAGCACCCCGTATTGTTTTGTGATAATAAAGCTGCAAGACATATTGCTAATAACCCCGTATTTCACGAACGAACCAAACATGTTGAAATGGACTGTTATTTCATTCGCGAACGTGTGGGCATTCAGGATCTCCATGCACCAATTTGAAGGGGAGTATACAAGGAAAAGTATTTCTTCCTTTATTTCTTTTGTAAGTCTAGGCTTGATTGATGGGGTCTTCTTATATAAAATATAAGCCATCATCCTCTTCACTGTATCACTTAATTCTGAGATCAATAAAAATGATGATCAATCCTTTGCCATAAATTTATTAAGACCGAGCTCGAGTATAAGTTTCCACTTATCTAATAATCGAGTTCAAGCCTGATCTCTATACAAGAAGATCGAATAGGTTTACGAGCTTAAATGATCGAATTCGCTTGTGTGTGAATGTTAAATTTATATATCCTAAATTTTGTACAGGGATCAATATGTCATTTGCGAATCTACAAGGGCAAGAATAGTAAATTATTTTTAAATATTGTGTTATGTTTTGGGTTTATAAAGTGCAGGGTATGATCAGTCAATAATAAAAGATGGAGGGTTGTTTCGGAATATTTGGTTATATATAGTTATTAGCTTAGAGTTAGCTAATTAAGTTATTATATAGTTTTTTAAGGGCGAGTTAATAGTTAGTGATTATATTTTTTACATATTTGTTTTTGTATCTCTAGTGTATTGTTGATCTCAATCTTTGAGATCACAATTTAGTTTTGTATGATCACTCAAACATTTGATGTAATTGCTTGAGGCTATTTTTACATTTGCTTTTAAGGATTATGGTTAAGAGGCAAGATCACTAATGTTAATGATTAACATGAGGATGCTCAAATGTTCGGCTTTTAGATTGCTTTGAAAGAAAAAGAAATTCATTAGTCGATTAAAGTGCAAAAACTTAATTGGTGGCATTATTTACATGATAAATACACCAGAAGCCCAGATTCTCATGTTATACTAACACAAATATTGGTAAACAAAATTTATTGGGATCTTACCCCTAAACCTTAATCCTAAACCTTAAACCTTAAACCGTATAGTTATGATACCATGTAAGACTACATTATTCTTCTCTCTTGATATATTATTGATACGATGTTGATATAATACATAGCATAAAGAAACCTTAATAGACCTAACTCTACAATAAGGCTTGGGCTATGTACATCCTCTAAGATATAAAATATGTCTTTATTATTTAACTTTTCATTTGTCCCACATGAAGTGTTTAGTGTACACACTCGCAAAGTAAAAATAGTGCAACATTTATAAGTTAAATTTCGATTAAATAGTTAAACAAATAATTCAAGAACCAACCAAAATTAGTTGGTTGTGTCTTGGTTGTTTTGCTTTTTTGAATCAAATTTGGTATGTGTGTATATTATATAACTGTTTAAATCACAATTTTAAATATTTGGGAAGTTATTTCAATAAACGAGTACAAGCTATAATAAACCGCCTAGACGTCAGTTGTACTCAGAAATTTTGGGACCCGGGTCAGTTAAGCTACCCATCGTTCTCTATTCTTTTTGGAATAAATGTTTATACTAGTTGATTAAGCACCTCATGTTCGGGTTGGAATAAATTTAGTTGGTTGTATCTTTGGAATAAATTTAGTTGATTAAGCACCTCCTTTTTGTTATTTTAAGTTTTAAATATTGTTTTGTCAAGGGAATATGAATGTCAAAGGTCTTGGACTTAGGAACTATTTATATAATTATAAAAGTCAAAGAGCAAAAAAGTGAAAGTCAAATCAACTATAAGGACCATTAATGTAAATTACAATTTACTTATAAAATAATGAATTCTAAAAGCACAAGGTATCATGTAGTATTTTCGTGATGTGTCGTGTGAAAAGTGTGTCCCACATTATGTTTTTTTCTCATAATAACATAATAACCATAACACCTCTCATTGGTTTACATCATATTTCTGGTGTTATAATGACCTCGTTAGTTTTTTTAGTTTAATTATTTTCTAACAAATATTAATTATAAATACAACTAAAATATTTTTTTTGGTTTTTTCTTATTACAATGTTCACGTGTTTTTACCTGACATCTTTAAACTACATGTTGCAGTGCATTTGAATTCGATTATAGTTTAATTTTCATTTCGTCCCACATGGATAGCTAGTGACAACTGACAAGAGGTGCACCTTTATACTCAAATTTTGATCAAGTTATAGAAGCGAACACAAATACAACAAAAAAAATTTGGTTGTATCTTTGGTTGCTTTTGTTTTCATTGCTTTCCACATGAAAGTGAATTTTGTTATGTGGATATTAAATGTTTTAGACGCAATAATCTTGTACCATAAATTTACACTCATCATCGCTTTAATTTTTTAGTGTTTATTTTAGTAAAAAGAATCACGTAAAAACATATTTCTGTTTTACGGTCTTTTAAGTTTTATCGAAGACAAATATAAAACGGTATTACGTGAAGTTTGCAAGAAACAAGTTTCGAACAAGTACAAGCTCTAGTAAACCGCCACCAACCAACTGGTTGTTTAAGTCATTACTAAATGTGTTACTAATAGGAGATTAATCAATATAACGTACGCTAGACTAATCGTGTGCCATAAATTTACACTAATCATCACTTTACATACAATACGTAAACAAATAAGTTTATAAATGCTACGTGGGTCGAATGGGATATAATGCTTCCTTAGCAAGCTCGAGTTTGAAATGTACAATACATAAACATTCAAATATTTGGCAATTTTACCACAGAGAGGTACACTATAATGAGATTAGTAGAGTTAAACAAAAGTTAAGATGAGGATTATGAAATGTTCTTACAAAAGGCTTTCAGATTACGAGTTGGAATTTTGTTAGAGAGGATGTACAAGAGATCATGAGACGTATACTAGCAGCTACTAACTACATGGTGGCACAGAGGTGTGTCGTTTATTATTGTCGGTCAGATGGTTAAGCTAATCCGTATGACCATGGTTGGAGTATTATTACTCGTTGTCAACGTTCGATTTACTATTTTTTTTAGTTTTTATTTTGTTGTGTGGATTTCATGTTCTGAATGGATTTTATTTTTCTATAAGGCTTGATATGGTGCATGAGCTGTGATGATCATCTATGCATTTGCCTTCGAATTTTATGGTCGAACTTCATTTATTCCCACATGGATAGAAAGCGAGAGTAGTGCAACATTTATAAGTCAATTTTGATTAGATAATCGAACTGAAATGGTTGAAGGAAACAAGCAACTAACCAAAATTAGTTGGTTTTTTCAGTTTTTTTCTTCTCATATGAGAGTATATTCGGTTAGTGGATATATCCTTTACCCCTGGAGTCGTCGGGTTTTCTTCTATTATGTGGATATTTCTACTATCTCGTCTCTACGTGATCAAGTTTTAACTACTTTGCCCATGGAGTCGTTGGGTCAGCAGGAGACGTGTATGATGTGGCAGTGTAAGCACGTGAAGGTTTTGAAGTTGATGTGAAACCGAAAACACTGTTTTCAAGAAAGTGGGAGATAGTGATCCAGCAGGAGGCTAACTTTCAACTCCTTTTCCCATAACGGTCAGCTGGAGACGTGTATGATGTGGCAGCGCAAGCAGGTGAAGAAGGTTTTGAAGTTGATGTGAAACCGAAAAGGCTTGTTTTCAAGTAAGTGGGAGATAGGCTGCGATATACCGTTACATTTGTGTCGAAGAAGGGTTTGTATATACATGATGGTGCATTTGATGGTGCATTTGGGTCTATAACTTGGAAAAATGCTAAAAATCAAGTTAGGAGCCATGTTGCTTTCAGTTAGAAGCAAAATCTATAGACCATGCTTTGTCAAACAAAGTTAATTTGAAAAAGTATGAAAATGGTCTTTTGTTTTCTCATGTTATCTAGGCTTTCTTCCCACTCAAGAAAAACCGAACATACGACTAGCTTAATCTCGTACAAAATTTATACTAATCATCGCTTTATATACAATAGGTAAACAAATCGTTGTTCAAAAAAAATATGTTATGTTGAAAATGAAATAGCATGAAATATAAAGAGGAAGTATTGGCAAAATAAAAGTTAATTACACAGATGGTCTTTGCAGTTTGCGTTACCTTAGGTCTTTTATTTCCGACGTGGATAATTATCAACTCAAAAACTTTCATCACGCACAATCCCTTAACCACACGGATCGACGTGGATGTATGGGATGGTGACGGGTGTCGAGGTGGTGGTGTATGGTTGGTGGATTATATGACGATTACGAGTAGTATATATTGGATGGTGAAGAGTATTGAGGTGATGGTCTAGAAGAGATAAGGAGACGTATACTAGCAATTACTAACTATATAAGGCATGGTGCTTTACAAGAAAACAATATACCATGCTCGCAAAGAGGTGTGTCGCTATATAACCACCAGTCAGGTGGTGAAGCAAATCTGATAGTCATTCTATACGTCAATAAATCATTAGGAAATTTATGGACCACTTGAAGTACCCATAGTTCTTTAATTCTTTTTACTAAACGGATAAAAACCGTAGGAAATAACTTGCATGGTACCCGCGCTACGGGTAATAAGCAATGTTGCAAAAATCACGAATTACTAGTCGGCCGGTCGACCACATTGTAGCTTGTAATCGTTCTAGGCGGGATTAATCGGCGATTAATCGAATTGAAATTTTAGGAAATTTTTGGTATTTTCGGCAAGTTTTGAGTATTTCTAACGAGTTTTAGTTATTTTTGGCAATATTCTTCTTAAAATACAACTTATCATACATATAAATAGTTAATATAAGTGATAAACACATGTTTACAATGGGTTTTTGATATTTTCGGCAAAAATAGCATGTTTTCGGCAAGTTTGACCTCTCTTGACCATCGTTGACCACAGTTGACCATCATTAATCGGCAAGGTAGAGACACTTGTAGCGATTAATCGACGATTAATCGGCCTTGTAGACCTTGGTTTGCAACACTGGTAATAAGTGACTATTTTTTAGCAATCGATAAATTGTTAAAATGTATAAAAGTTAAATTAAAGTAATTAAAATCATTACAAATGAAAAAAAACAAAAAAAATTGTAAATATATAAAAATAGATGTTGAATTAAAGAGAACAAAATTTTAAAAAATATGGTGAAATTAGATTATGAAAAAAAAATAAATGAGTTAAAAGATATTTGAATTTAAATATAAAATGGTTTTTTAATAATTTGTTAAGAAGTTGTTACAAAAGTTTGTTACAAAAGAAATTGATGGTTAAAATTTGAAGTTAGGTTTTGATTAAAAATGATCTAACGGTTAATTTATTAATATGTTTATCTTAATTTTTTGGCTTGAAGTTAGGTTTGAAACTAGGATTTGTATATTCACCATTTATATATGAGTATAGAAGTATAGATAATTCCACGCATCTATTTGCGAGAGTGATATATTAAAGTTTTTATCCATAGATTCATCCGTGTTCAAAAATTTCCTGAGAGAATTGATGTATACTATTCGTTTAACTTGTTTATTTTAAACTTTACGCGATACAATTCTTTATTTGTCTTCAATAAAGTTGGAAAAATGTTGAAAATTAAGTTAGGAGCATGGTTGGGAACAAAGTATGTTTCATAAGCTCACTTTTATGGCTTATTTTAAAACTTTTTGCCTTTTATAACCTTACCATGTCATGTTAAGCTGAAACAAATGCCCCTAGATTAGAACATTTACTTTTCGGGTTATTTTGACACGTGCACCATTGACGGTTTCACTTCGTAAATCGATGAAGCATCTTATGGAAATGGAAGCTTAGAACATGCTTAGGTGGAGACGGTGTGTCTCGAATCCACACCAAGACAACATTTGGGGTGTGTCTTGGTGTCGATATGCGTTTTGGATGGATGGCTGATTATGCTCTTCCTAAATTTACATGGTAAGTTTACATTCTCGCATAACATAGCCTTCCCTATATTTGCCATTATGGTTGTCTTAATTTTGAGTGTTATGTTTGTGGCATTGACAGGGCTTTGTGGACTGGTGAAGCATTGTTTAACATGAACTCTGGTCAATTAGAAGTATCACTTGACATAATCGAAACCATTTTGACACATACTTCTTATTTGGCCACGAAGGATCGGCAGCAAGATTGTAGGAAGTATCGTCAATTATACTGTTTTATGCACGCGTTACTTATCGAGTATTTTTTCATGTTACAAAATACAATATCGATCACTAAATAATAATACTACATGTTACATGCTTTTGAGTTTTATGATTAAATTTCATTTTTTCCCACATGGATACAAAGTGAAATCAATACAACTTTTATAACTCAAATTTTGATTAGATATTTTGAAAAGTTACTCAAGCACAACCAAATTTTGATTGGACGTTTTGTTACGGTGTAATGAGTTGTGATGAAATCTGATGTTTTGTTACAGTTTTAACATATTTTTAAGTAACATTCTAAAGCTACATGTTAGAGTATGCATTTGATTTCGATTATGGTTATATTTTAAATTGTCCCACATAGGTAGAAATTGAAAGTTGTGCTACCTTTATAAGTCAAATTCCGATTAAATAGCTCAACTAATTCTTGCCTCTAACACAATCAAAATTAGTTGGTTGTGTCTTTGGTTGTTTTGGTTTTTTCATAGGTGCAACAAAATTAACACATGTTTGGTTTTCGGGTCGGGTTTGGTTCGACCCCCCAAACCGTTCAAATTTTTTGACGATATTGGCAAACAGCGCTGCTAGTGATATAGTGACACCAGTGGTATTGAAACCGGATGTGATTGAGACCAGAGTCAACATGTTGGCTAGATGGTCAGGCTGCACATTGCCAGGTAAATTTCATACAAGGTGATTAATAGCCTACTATCGTACCATAAAAATTTATACTACGTGGGTCAAGTTGGATATAATGATTGTTAGCAAGCTCGAGTTTCATGTAACACATTAAGATATTTGGCACTTTAACCATAGAGGCCGTACACCGTAATGAAATTAGTAGAGTTGAACAAATGAAGTTAACATGAGGATTCTGAAACGTTTTTAATAAATGCTTTCAGATTACTTGTTTCTATTGTAGTAGTTAGTGATTAATAACCCATATTTTTTTGTAGTTTGCGCACAATGTGGTCGATCACTTGCCTCTTTTATTTTGTCCCACATGGATAGAAAGTGAGAGGAATGCAACCTTTATAAGTCGAATTTCAATTATATAGTTAAAAACCAACAAACTTTGGTACGATCAAAATTAGTTGGTTATATCTTTGGTTGCTTTTGTTTTTGCTGCTTTTCACATGAGAATTGAATTTCGTTATATGGATTTATTTTTTTTGGACGCACTTATACACGGTTAAGTATTGTTTTAGTTTTTTTTATTGTTTATGTTAGTAAAAATAATCGTGTGAAAACGTCATTTCTACTTTACGGTCTTCTTAGTTTTATTGAAGACAAATATAAAACGATATTACGTAAAACATAAAACGATATTGCCAGTCACGTGGTCAAGCCAATACGTATTAGTGTGGTTGCACTACTATTCACATGTTTTTAAGTAACATTCTAAAACTACGTGTTACATGTATGGATTTGACTTCGATTATATGGTTAATTTTTATTTTCTCTCACATGGATAAAAACTGAGTGTAATGTAAACTTTATAATCAAATTTTGATTATATAGCTAACAAAAGTGACAATGGGTATAATCAAAATTAGTTGGTTAGATCTCTTGTTGCTTTTGTTTTTGTTGCTTTTCACATGAGAGTGAATTTGGTGTTTATGTTAGTAAAAATAATCGTGTAAAAACATCATTTCTGTTTTACGGTCTTCTATGTTTTATTGAAAACAAATGTAAAACCGTATTATGTACAAGTTTTATACAAGTACAAGCTATAGTAGGAACAAGAACCAGTACCAGAAATTTAGGGACCCAGGTGAGATGAATTATCTGTCGTTTTCTATTGTTTTTGGAAAATCGAGAGATACACTCGTAATTGACTAATGTTTTGTCAGCGGGAGACGTGGTGGTTTTAGCCGGATACTAGGAACAAGAACTTATATACTAGGAACAAGAACCAGTACCAGCAGCATGTGTTCTGTTTCCTCTTCATCGCCGCTTGCGTTGTTTTTTCCGTTGTCCTTGTTCGGTAATGGGAGAAAGCCCCTCTTCTCACTACCTTGTTCCGGTCTGACGCTCAACTCTTAAACCTTTTTCCAGGTACCTTATAATGCCATGGCAACCGATAAATAAATCGGCACTCATGTTTTATTTGCATCAAGTTTATTGCTTTTTATGTTGGTCTCGGTATTCATTTAGGTAACTCTAGTTATTGTTTCAAATATAGGACGGGGAGTTAACATTACTTTAAGATTTGTTGCAATTACTTTACGAGAGACTGTAGCTGCAGCTACAGCTGGAAAAGTAAAAAGTGAAATATATCGCCTCTGTTAACTTCCCATAAGGCATCATCCTCTTTTCATACTCACGGGAATATAGGAGACTAGGAGTACTGGATTTAGTATCTTTTGAAGTCGGCCGGGAGTCAACATCTTGGCCTGATGGTTTGGTGTTAACAGGAAATATAAAGAGGAAGGATGGATAAAATAAAAGTAAATTATTCGTATAGTCTTTGCGTTTTGCGTGAACTTGGCTTTTTTTCCGACCAAGATAATTTTGATCTCCAAAAACCTTACCACACATAGTCTCTTAACCAAACCGACGTGGATATGTGGGATGGTGAGGGATGTTGAGGTGGTAGTGTATGGTTGATGAATTTTGTGGCGATTACTGGAAAGGGTATTGAGAGGGAACTTGGTTACGTATATTTTTTCTTTAAACGAGTACTAGATACAGTCAATTTCTCGGACATCAATTGTACCCAGAAATCTAGAGACCCGGGCCAGTTGAACCACCCCTCGATCTCTATTGTTTTCGGGGAATCTAGAGTAGTGAGATACACTCGGGGTGTATGATGTGGCAGTAGGGAGTAAGGTCGGGAACGAGATTAAAGAGTACTTAAAAGCAGAAGCAAAACCGACCACAATACCTAGCTTTGGTGGTACGGTGTTGGGGTGAAGCCATCCCCTGTGGTTGCATTACTATTACTAGTTGTCAAAGTTAGATTTTTTGTTTTTACTTTACCATGCTTGCAAACAGTTTGTATAATGTAACTGAATCCCTTAAAAGTAACTACTTACTTGTCTTTGCTCGGCAAAAGGTGTGTCATATTCTTGCTACAATGTTGTTAATGAAATGTCAACTGGTTTTCTAGATGTTTTAATGTTGTCATGTGTTTTTATGTAACATTCCAAAAAGTTCATTTTATCCTAGATGGATACAAAGTGAAATCAGTACAACTTTTATAACTCAAATTTTGATTAGGTAGTCTGAAAAGTAACACAACCACAACCAAATTTTGATTGGATGCTTTGTTATGGTGTAATGAGTTGTGATGATCATGTTAACTAGATTTTTAGGTGTTTTTTTTACAATGTTTACATTTTTTAAGTACCATTCTAAAATTACATATTATAGTATGCATTTGATTTCGATTATTGTTACATTTCAATTTGTCCCACATCGATAGAAAGTGAAAAGACGTTGATAGGTGTAGAAATACGTGTTTAGGAAAACAACGTATAAATGCGACAAGTATTAATCGACACGATTTAATGAAAAACCGTGAAGACGAATAAATTCCAAGTTCGTTCTCGAAGGAGGTGTGTATTATGTGTGCCAATTATGTAAAATAACAATGTTTGGATTAGTGACGTTTTTGGTTTAGAAAGAGAGAAAAATAAAGACGAGCTACGCTACGATTAAACTACGACGATTTGACGTAAAACGCGAACGTAAATACGTAAAACGTGACGAAAATAAAAATTAAACCTAAAAAATTAATTAGAATATTAAACTAAGTCTTAAATAATATAAATAAGAATAAAAATCCAACAAATATATTTTAAAACCTTTTATTAATTAAATATTCAATTTTTAATGCTAATTAAAGCCCAAAAATTAAATATAATTAACAAAATGCCCAAAATATTAATTTATTGAACTAATAACTAACTTATATCATTTAATGACTAAAAACTATTTTTTCTTGAATTTTAAAAACTATTTTTCTATTTTTTAATGACTAAAAACTATTTTTAAATTAAAATAATCCTAAAAATTAATAAAATAATGCCAAAATTAATCTTACAATTTTAAAAATCCTAAATTACTCTAATGAACAGTAGAAAATTAAAAAAATTTGAAAAATATAAAATTTTTCACTAAAAGTCAAAACAGTTTATTAAATAAACCCTAATTAAACTAAATTAATTATAAAAAATAATTAAAAAGTGAACAGTAACTATTTTTAAAACTGAAAATCTTAAATTAATATTCTAAACCTAGGAAAAATATTAAATCTGAAAAATATATATTTTTACCACTAAAAGACAAAAACAGAATATTAAAAAGTAATTAAAAATGCTAAATAATCTAAAAAATATAAAATGAACAGTAGAATAAAAATAAATTATACTGAAAAATTAAGAATTAAAAAAGAAAAATAATGAAAAAGATTTGAAAGTCTAATTCCTAAATAACCCCACTAAAGACAAAAATATTGGAATCTGATAGTGACACTTCTTTGTTTTCTGTCTTTTAGTTAAGCAGTGGTAACAGCTGAGCTAGCAGTGGGAAAGGAGTTCCCACTGTTAATGAAAATTCAAGGTCTGTGGATGTTTTTGCTTACAACTTTCTGAATTTTTGGTTTTAATCAAATCCAAGGGCACCCCCACACTCAGTGGAGTGTGGGGAGTCAAGACAAGCAAGAAAAAGCAACACTCAAACACAAAAATCACACTAAACTGGCCTTAAACAGTTACTGTAAACAGAAAGGGGGCTGTGGTGTTGGTTGCTGGTGCAATTGGCACCTAAGGTGAGATTTGGCTTACCAAATCTTCACAAATGGTCAACCCAATCACAACAAACTGATCTATAACCCTATGCTATACTGATTCCTAGCTATGAGCAAAATGGTGGGCAAAAATCAAGCTAAAATTAGGCAGAAAAGTGCATTAACTGATTTCTAAGCTATGTTTCAATTTTAAGCATGCAAACTTTTGTTAACACCTATAAAACTTAAACCAAATACTGAATATATATTAACTAACCTAAATGAGTGTGGCCAAGCTGATTTTATACCAAGAACTTGTCAAATTCCCAGCTTAATGAGCAGACCCAAACACCCCCTTAAAGTCTGAAATCTAAATTTAACAAAGATATAGTTCTTGAAACTACACAAATCTAATTACTACCTATCTAATCATGCATATTAAACCTAAAATAGCATAAATAAACAGAACATACTAACATCCAATGTAAAAACACACCAATTCTCACAAAATCATGTAAAGCAACAAACATATATCCAAATGGGGTTCAAGCCTTACAATGGCTGAATGCCTTCCAAGTGAATCATGGGAGAGCTTGTATGAGCTTGTAGAACAGTAGAGAGCCCCTGCTGGAGTTCAACAACAGAACTAGGGGAAACAATGTCTTCAAAACAGGAGAGTGGGAAAATGGATAATGCAATGGACTTGTTCCTTGCTACTTAATGCCTGCACACAAACAAAACAAACAAGAACAAGAATACAAGCTTAATAAGCTAAGCTCATAAGCTAGCTTATGAGCTGGCTTATTAAGCAGTAAGCTATATAAAAAAATGGGACAAAATATTTTTTTCAAAACCCTTTAGATGAAACCAATCCTAAAACCAACTTGAAACTTTTGAAAATCTTAACAAAAGCCTGAATTTAGTCCATGATTCCACTTTCACTTCATCATGGGGTGCATTCAAAACCTTTTTCAAAATTTTTTTTAAAACATAAATTTTCTGAAAATCACTTAACCAACAGAAACCTAATTGATCTTGGAACTAACTTGCAATTGAAAGGACTGATTAAGCTACAAAAATAATAAATGGAACACAGTATTGCAGTTTAAATTCGTTTCATTGTCATTACTTTGAAAAGAAAATACAAAGACTGGAACAAGCATAAATGGTCACAAGCCGACCATTTATATAGTGAATGAATGAAGGTTCTAGAATTAAAATAAAAATACATAAATGCAAAACCCTAGCAGCTATAGATTTCCCAAAGTGCCCTTGCTTGAATTCTTCAAGAACCTTGGTCAAATGCCCCATGTGATTGCTGATGAAGTCCAACTGTTGCTTTTTGATCTCAGCCTTTGAAATAGTCCTTGGGGAGCAAGATTTTGCTTTGAGCCGTTGATGGAGTCAAGATATGCCATTTTTGCCTTCTTTGGTTAGACAGGGGAACACGGGGGACCCACAAGGAAGTCACGGGGTGGTGTTTGGGTGAGTGGGATTTATTTAGGATGTGATAAATTGGTATTCTGGAAAGACTTGGGTTCAATTATCAAGTGATTAGCCAAAACCCAAATTAGGGTTTATGTGTTAGGGAAAAAGGGAAGATGGTGTTTTAATCTGTTTAGGATAATAAACCATTTTAAAAACATGTTTAGTGGGAAAAAAGAAACGGGATTTGACCATGTTGACTAAACAAGTTTAAGTTTTAAGTTTGGGGTGACGTGGGATGATGACTGGGCAGCAATGGTGAGGTGTCAAATGGTGAGTGGAGGGTGAAGTTTACATGTTTGTCCAAAATGACCCCTAGACTCCTTTGAACTTGCTACTTTGTTATAAACAGCTTATAACTCCTTTCCCCTTTATAATAAGTTTGGACAACTTGCTGAATTTGGCCCAATATAATTCCAAACTTTGAATAAGGACTATTCATGCAATATTTGCATTCTTCAAGGGCTAATTATGTCATGTTGAACATTTCCAAGGACTATTCATGTACAACCTTGACATTTTAGGGACCCCAATGTAATTTTGAGGATTTACAGGGGTATAAATGACAAGTCTTCAATTCTTGAGGGACCATTCTTGCCAATTCTTCAAACTTCAAGGACTTGAATAGAAAATTCAGGATTCGGGTCCGGTTCTTTGTGCGACTTCGTTTCCCGTGTTCGTTTTTGCTCTATTCTTGTAATCTTTTGGTGAATTCACGATATCCGTACCTGAAATACACAATGAACAAACACAAGCATATTTTGGGTATTTTGATGATATTTTAAGCATTTTAAGCCCGATTTGGACGATGAGACTATGTATAAATACAGTCTCATCACTCCCCCATACTAAACCATTGCCGT
Source organism: Glebionis coronaria (assembly GCA_025667525.1). Lineage (NCBI taxonomy): Eukaryota > Viridiplantae > Streptophyta > Magnoliopsida > Asterales > Asteraceae > Glebionis > Glebionis coronaria. The sequence continues at coordinate 2,895,251 of CM046882.1, read as the reverse complement.
GTCCCCACGCAATGCTAGAATTAAGTATCATAGCACTTCCAAAATTCATTTTATGACGACTTTTATTGAAGACATAAACTTAAATAAACTACTACACGTGCTTTAGACATAATGTATTGTTTTCATCACGAGAATGTGACTTTTGGGATCATAGAACAAGAACACGTGAATGCTTCGTTAAAAATAATTTCGTCGTCCTCGATTTTCACCCAATTCCATGCTAAGCGTGTAACGAGATCATTGTTATTATAAGTTAGCAACATGATCACTTCTCATGAGTGTTAATTACGAACCTAAACTCCCTTATTCCTACTTGGTATCTCTTATATTTTATTTTTGTCTTAATGATCACGAGGATACATCATTGACTTATGCGTGAATAGAGATTAAGTCTAAAAATAGAAACTTAACGGTGTAACCAAAATCATCAAATCAATAATTCATCCCAATAGACAACGATGTCAAAAAATTAAGTCAACAAGAAGGATCGATAAACACGGTTTTATAACGGTTTTGAACATGAGACTTATTACCAAGACTTTTATACGCCCCCTAACGGAAGGGCCTTATTATCTTTGGTTTACCTCCATCTTTTATTCAACTTCGCCATGAAGCTTTTATTATGACTTTGGTCTTGCCTTGCCTTTTATTATCCGCCTCATCGGTGGTTTTATTAGCCAAAGACGTATATCCTCACGCTAAAGCGAATTTTGGATCTTTAAAGCTTCGAAGATTAAGGCTTGATTCACTTTCAATTTGGGCATAGATTTTTCGGCCTTGTGAGCTTCAAATTTTTGCTTAATTTAGGTGAGCACTTGAAATCTTATTATTAGGTGAAGCTTTCGATTATTCGGGTGCCAATACTTCAAAACCGTGACGCTGGCGATACCTTAATGTTTTCCCAATTTAATTACATGGAAGCTACCAAAACAAATTAGAAACCCAACAATAGTGACTAAACCGCCAAATCAATATTTATTAACAATTTATTATGCAAAAGCGTTGGGAGAATAAGCTAATAATCACTACACACGAGATCGTGACGATTACGAGACTTATAAATAACTCTATCATTTCTCGTCCTCATTTAAGAGACTTAGCCTAAAAAAGTTAAGGAATCGAAGCTAAGTGCTCAACACGCACGGTCGAGTCAAAAATTACTCTCGTTCTCACCATCGGAAAACCTACATTCGTGTCTTAAACACTTATGAAAAACAAGAAAAATTTTAAAATTTGGCCATTTTTAGCCTTATTTTGCATAAAACGATAACAAAAAGATGAATATTGGATTGCGAGTTGACGTAAGCAAGGTGAAGTATCTACTCACCCCCCCATACTAAAACTAAACATTGTCCTCAATGTTTCGAGTCTAGGGGTGTAAACACCCCCATACTAGAGACGAAGTCGAATGCTTAATCTCGAGCATGGAAAGGGTAAAACGAATAACCTAAAAGCCGTTTATGAATTATGCTAATAAGATAAACGTTAGAACATAAAAGGATATCATCGGATACCGGAATCTCCAAAGGCAACGATTGAAGCTCGAGTGATCCGTAAAACGAACACGAGAGGCTTCAATGATGACGATGAACCTAATGAATCACAATCACAAACAACCACGAAACAAAGGTAGGAAGAGCACAAGTCCCCTCGTTACATTAAACTAAGAAAGGAATAATATTTACAAGGATAAGCATGAGAATCCCCCACGAGGCACCTTGTTTTTGATAACCGAGTCAAAAGCTCGACTCGGATCCCCATAAATGTGATCATTTAGGGATAATCTTGGATTGGTCATTTTTAGTGGGACTTACATGATAAACAAGGCCCAAAAGTACGTGGAGTACTTTAAAAACCCGATAAACGTATACCGGGGTCAAAGATAGCGTCCTCGTTTTCGGATGAAAGACGAAACAACGCCACTCCAACGCAAACCCCAATGGGGTAGAAGAAAATAGATAAGAAGTAGAAAGGTGGGGCAATGGGTAAGGCAACATAATGAGCTACTCGAGGTAGACTCACACCAAGCAAATAGATATGATTTCCATTTATTGCATCGGTGGAAGACCGAGATTTCCCTTTACAAGCAATTCCGAGATCGTAAATCTCGTCCTCGGTGGAGAAATGGGAGGGAACATTTGGGGCTTCCCCCACACTAAAACCACACACACCATCGTCAAAAGGAGTAGACGAGGTGGTAGCACTCATATAACGATGTGATGACGGAGTTAAACATGTAGAAAAATCTTTTAAAACGTTTTTAAAATCTTTTCCTTTTTCATCGTTCAAAAACTCTTTATGAAAACCCGATTGAATAATGTTAAAAATATTTGGCGTGTCAAATTGAAAATTAGTCGCGCTAAAAATCCTCACATTTAAGTCTTTGGCGGGAGGGGGTGGCGGATTATATAAGTTCTCAAAACGTTTGTCAATAAAGAACACCGCCCCCTCGGGGTCTACATACTCGTCATCCTCATGAACGTCGATCTCATCGATTTCTTCATCAAAGATAGGCTTGTCAAACCAAGGTTTGTCATTCCCCTCCTTGAGTATCTTAGAAACTCTCTCGAAGAGATCACGATCAAGCACGAAACCATCATTCTTTTGTGGGGATCGTTGATAAGTTAGATCCTCACGAATGTGGTAAACGTCATTCTCAAATGAGGAGTGTTGATTAGGTAACTCCTCGAGAATGGGATTTTTGGTGGTCACATGAGTTGGTTCGTCATCGAAAATAAGACGTTCCAACTCATTTAGTTCATCCTCGATCTTGGAAAGGTCGACCTCACTCGTAGGTGGAAGTGAAGGCATAAGAGCTAGCTCTCGTTCAATAATTTCCTCAATCTCGGGATCAAACTCATAATCATCGTACTTCACATGTTTCTTCTTAGGAGAATCAAAAATAGCATGTGGATGTCGAAGTACGTGATCAAGCTCGGCAAAATCGCCATCGTCATCGTCAAAGAAAGAGTCGATGTGAGCATTCACAACCATGGACTTACAAGCACTAGGGCTATGCTTAGGTGACTTTTCTAAGACGAGAGGATCGATGTCGATAAACCCTTTAGCCTCAACGGGTGTTGGGCTAGGCAAAGGAGGCACTTCGATGGAGTTAGAAGTTGAAGCCTCAAAGTCATGGTCCTTCGAAGGTGGTGAAGACGAATCCATTTTGGTCATTGTCGTGATGGCATTAACGTCACCCTTCGGAATTGGTGTTTCACTTGTTTCGCTAAAAACATCCCAAAGTGAGTTTTCATCCATAAATTTACACATACCCTTTTGAATTAGGTACACGTATTCTTTATCATTAAAATCATCATCTTTAAAACCGTTTTTCTTAATTCTTTCAAAACATGCATCAAGCTTCATTCTTTCCGCTAAAGTAAACATTTTGAAATCATTAGAATTTGAATCATTAGGTTTTGAAACCTCGGTTTTTTCATTCTCATAAAATCCTTGGGATTTTCTAGCGAAAAAGTCTATTTTCTCATCCCCATATCTCATAGTAAGTCTCCCCTCGTGAACGTCGATTACGGTTCGAGCCGTCGATAAGAATGGTCGGCCTAAAATAATGGGACATTTAGGGTCACACTCGTAATCGGATATAACGAAATCCGAGGGAAAAACAAACTTTCCAATCCTAACATAGACATCCTCGGCTATTCCAATTGGTATTAAAGGTGTACAATTTGCAAGCTCGATTGTCATGTTTGTGGGGGTAAGCGAAGGCAATCTCATCAATTTCCAAAGAGAATGAGGCATGAGATTGATGCTAGCACCTAAATCGGCAAGGGCTAAACATCCCTCAATCTCGGAAAAATCACAAGGTAGTAGAAATTGGCCCGGATCCTTTTCCTTTCTCGGCATACGCCTTTTGGGTTTTTTAAGAAGGATCGATGCACAAGTTTCTTCAAGGGTTACTTTGGTAAGGTCGACAAAGCTCTCTTTTTGAACCGTGGATGGAAATTGAGGTACACGAGGGTGTGCACTCTTTTCCTTGGTCGCCACGTTCATCCCATCGACTTTAGAACAAGAAGACGTCTTAGAAGTCGAGGGTTGAGAGGGATAAACAACACGGAATCCTTCAAGGTTAGGGGTAATCACACGACCTTTCTCACGAGACGAGGCGGCTTTACATTGTTCTTTCGGATTTGCTACGGTGTCACTAGGTAACGAACTTGATGACGAACCCGAGGCTTTGTTCATAATGGCCGAAAACATCTTTTTTATATCAATTTGCCCTTGCTCAATCTTCGTGTTTTGCAATTTCAAAGTATTTGTAAAGTCGTTTTTCAAAGTACCAATTTCTCCCTCTAATCGTCTCATATTAGCCTCATTCGTTTTCATGTAATTTTGAAAATCGTTTGACGAACTATTTTGATTTGAATTAAAGTTCCCTTGGTTTTGATTACTTCTTTGAAAATTTCCTTGATTACCACTTGAAAAATTATTGCCTTGATTGTTATCTCTATTTTGCCAAGTTATATTACGACCTTGATTATAACCTCCTTGATTTTGATTCGAAAAATTTCCTTGTTGATTGTTTCCTTGAAAATTGTTTCGATTTTGAAAATTGTTGCCTTGGTTATAATTGCCTTGTTGTGATGGACCGGTGTTATTTTGATTTGAAAAATTGTTGTTTCCATTTAACGCACTCACATTAGACGTTTGGCCATCCGTAGCCGCACACTCGTAATAATTATGAGGTCCACCACAAAACGTACACGAAACCTCAACCGCTTTCACCGTAGCGGGAGCGTCTTTCTTTTGCATCTCAATGAGATAAGACGTGAACACATTCGTCAACTTATCGACTTTCGCATCAACTCTCTCAATGTCGCGATTAGAACTACTAACATTGGCGACATTGGCAACACTCGGTGCATTGCGGAGTTGGTAAACCTTGGATCGGTTCTCGATAATTATCAAAGCTTCTCTCGGAGTCTTACACATAAAGTTGCCACCGGCGGCGGAATTCAACGAGTCTTGTTCGTGAAAATTAAGACCGTTGTAAAACGTATCGATTTGGTGCAACTCGGAAAAACCATGGTGAGGACATTGCCTAAGCAATTCCTTAAAACGATCCCACGCGTCTCTAAAAGATTCATTCGATTTTTGCTCAAATTTTGTAATCTCGTTTTTGAAAAACGTTGTCTTAGACGGTGGGAAAAAATAATTAACGAACTTGGAAACGAGATCCTTCCACGTAACTATGGAATTAGGTGGCTCTTTCTCGTACCAATCCTTGGCGGCACCATCGAGCGAGTAAGGAAAAAGCATAAGCTTGACGACATCGGTGTCGACATTCTTAAACTTGCTCGTGGCTAAAAGACGATCAAAATTCCGAATATGGTCGTGAGGATTATCGGCTTCACGACCTCGAAACTTTGTAGCTTGGATCAACGAAAGCATTCCGCTCTTGATCTCAAAATTCTCCGCCTCGATAGCGGGAATTACGATCGCGTCTCCATAACCCTCGGTGGGCACTTGGAGCAATTCCATCATAGAACGATTGTCGGCCATCTCCTCTACGGTTTCTTCAACAACGATATTAGGAACGTCGGTTTCTAATTCTCGTCTACGTCGTCGATTCCTTCGATTACGATTGCGTCGATTCGAAGCTTCACTAGAATTGGAATAATCCTTCGATCGAGTGCGAATGCACTAAGCGTAGAATGGGTGGTAGCAAAGAAGATTCTTTTTGCGGCTTTTTGATTTTTTCAATTTTTTTTGGTTTTTGATTGGTTTTTTAATTTTTTTTGGATTTTTGAATGTATTACGTAGACACAAATCTACAAATCTCCCCTCGAATCGACTTTCTCGATTAAAGGAGCCTCAAAGAATGAAAACGATCACGTGGAGTGAACGTTTTCGATGACTTTAGAACGTTGGTGGAACACCAAAACGTTCAAGAGGGTTTAATCTTGAAAACACAAGCAAATATAATATACGTAGATAATACTTGGGCGGCAAACCCTCGATTAGCCCTCTTTCTCAAAACACGCACAAGCAAGCGGAGGAAACGAGGCGGCGCGAAGCACTTAAGAGCCTTTTTCCTTTAGGTCGTGAAATACAACCGCCTTATACCCACCTTATAGTTTGTGTTAATTGAAATTAAGCCTCACGAAAGTATTTATCTATTTTGCCTTTAAACTTTTGCTTTGGATTCGAATACAATGATCGAGTGATGAAATCCTGAATCAAGGTTGTGATTTCTCACGTATTTGGAGTACTTGTATATTTATTTGTTCTTACGTAGTACAATATATTAATAATAATATTCACAAGAAAAAACGAAAACTAATATATCTACAATATAGTAAAAGATTGATTTGTGTTTAACTTAGGAAAATTAAACACGATTTATTTGGATATTATACTATAATAGATAAAAAATAACAAAAATGAGTATGTACGATATTCACGCTTTTCAAAAATGAAAAGCAAAAACGCACTACTCACACAAACACGATACTAATAATAATGGCACACTAACACCTCCCCGGTAGCGGCGCCAAAATGATAGGTGTAGAAATACGTGTTTAGGAAAACAACGTATAAATGCGACAAGTATTAATCGACACGATTTAATGAAAAACCGTGAAGACGAATAAATTCCAAGTTCGTTCTCGAAGGAGGTGTGTATTATGTGTGCCAATTATGTAAAATAACAATTTTGGATTAGTGACGTTTTTGGTTTAGAAAGAGAGAAAAATAAAGACGAGCTACGCTACGATTAAACTACGACGATTTGACGTAAAACGCGAACGTAAATACGTAAAACATGACGAAAATAAAAATTAAACCTAAAAAATTAATTAGAATATTAAACTAAGTCTTAAATAATATAAATAAGAATAAAAATCCAACAAATATATTTTAAAACCTTTTATTAATTAAATATTCAATTTTTAATGCTAATTAAAGCCCAAAAATTAAATATAATTAACAAAATGCCCAAAATATTAATTTATTGAACTAATAACTAACTTATATCATTTAATGACTAAAAACTATTTTTTCTTGAATTTTAAAAACTATTTTTCTATTTTTTAATGACTAAAAACTATTTTTAAATTAAAATAATCCTAAAAATTAATAAAATGATGCCAAAATTAATCTTACAATTTTAAAAATCCTAAATTACTCTAATGAACAGTAGAAAATTAAAAAAATTTGAAAAATATAAAATTTTTCACTAAAAGTCAAAACAGTTTATTAAATAAACCCTAATTAAACTAAATTAATTATAAAAAATAATTAAAAAGTGAACAGTAACTATTTTTAAAACTGAAAATCTTAAATTAATATTCTAAACCTAGGAAAAATATTAAATCTGAAAAATATATATTTTTACCACTAAAAGACAAAAACAGAATATTAAAAAGTAATTAAAAATGCTAAATAATCTAAAAAATATAAAATGAACAGTAGAATAAAAATAAATTATACTGAAAAATTAAGAATTAAAAAAGAAAAATAATGAAAAAGATTTGAAAGTCTAATTCCTAAATAACCCCACTAAAGACAAAAATATTGGAATCTGATAGTGACACTTCTTTGTTTTCTGTCTTTTAGTTAAGCAGTGGTAACAGCTGAGCTAGCAGTGGGAAAGGAGTTCCCACTGTTAATGAAAATTCAAGGTCTATGGATGTTTTTGCTTACAACTTTCTGAATTTTTGGTTTTAATCAAATCCAAGGGCACCCCCACACTCAGTGGAGTGTGGGGAGTCAAGACAAGCAAGAAAAAGCAACACTCAAACACAAAAATCACACTAAACTGGCCTTAAACAGTTACTGTAAACAGAAAGGGGGCTGTGGTGTTGGTTGCTGGTGCAATTGGCACCTAAGGTGAGATTTGGCTTACCAAATCTTCACAAATGGTCAACCCAATCACAACAAACTGATCTATAACCCTATGCTATACTGATTCCTAGTTATGAGCAAAATGGTGGGCAAAAATCAAGCTAAAATTAGGCAGAAAAGTGCATTAACTGATTTCTAAGCTATGTTTCAATTTTAAGCATGCAAACTTTTGTTAACACCTATAAAACTTAAACCAAATACTGAATATATATTAACTAACCTAAATGAGTGTGGCCAAGCTGATTTTATACCAAGAACTTGTCAAATTCCCAGCTTAATGAGCAGACCCAAACACCCCCTTAAAGTCTGAAATCTAAATTTAACAAAGATATAGTTCTTGAAACTACACAAATCTAATTACTACCTATCTAATCATGCATATTAAACCTAAAATAGCATAAATAAACAGAACATACTAACATCCAATGTAAAAACACACCAATTCTCACAAAATCATGTAAAGCAACAAACATATATCCAAATGGGGTTCAAGCCTTACAATGGCTGAATGCCTTCCAAGTGAATCATGGGAGAGCTTGTATGAGCTTGTAGAACAGTAGAGAGCCCCTGCTGGAGTTCAACAACAGAACTAGGGGAAACAATGTCTTCAAAACAGGAGAGTGGGAAAATGGATAATGCAATGGACTTGTTCCTTGCTACTTAATGCCTGCACACAAACAAAACAAACAAGAACAAGAATACAAGCTTAATAAGCTAAGCTCATAAGCTAGCTTATGAGCTGGCTTATTAAGCAGTAAGCTATATAAAAAAAATGGGACAAAAGATTTTTTTTCAAAACCCTTTAGATGAAACCAATCCTAAAACCAACTTGAAACTTTTGAAAATCTTAACAAAAGCCTGAATTTAGTCCATGATTCCACTTTCACTTCATCATGGGGTGCATTCAAAACCTTTTTCAAAAATTTTTTTAAAACATAAATTTTCTGAAAATCACTTAACCAACAGAAACCTAATTGATCTTGGAACTAACTTGCAATTGAAAGGACTGATTAAGCTACAAAAACAATAAATGGAACACAGTATTGCAGTTTAAATTCGTTTCATTGTCATTACTTTGAAAAGAAAATACAAAGACTGGAACAAGCATAAATGGTCATAAATGGTCACAAGCCGACCATTTATATAGTGAATGAATGAAGGTTCTAGAATAAAAATAAAAATACAGAAATGCAAAACCCTAGCAGCTATAGATTTCCCAAAGTGCCCTTGCTTGAATTCTTCAAGAACCTTGGTCAAATGCCCCATGTGATTGCTGATGAAGTCCAGCTGTTGCTTTTTGATCTCAGCCTTTGAAATAGTCCTTGGGGAGCAAGATTTTGCTTTGAGCCGTTGATGGAGTCAAGATATGCCATTTTTGCCTTCTTTGGTTAGACAGGGGAACACGGGGGACCCACAAGGAAGTCACGGGGTGGTGTTTGGGTGAGTGGGATTTATTTAGGATGTGATAAATTGGTATTCTGGAAAGACTTGGGTTCAATTATCAAGTGATTAGCCAAAACCCAAATTAGGGTTTATGTGTTAGGGAAAAAGGGAAGATGGTGTTTTAATCTGTTTAGGATAATAAACCATTTTAAAAACATGTTTAGTGGGAAAAAAAAACGGGATTTGACCATGTTGGCTAAACAAGTTTAAGTTTTAAGTTTGGGGTGACGTGGGATGATGACTGGGCAGCAATGGTGAGGTGTCAAATGGTGAGTGGAGGGTGAAGTTTACGTGTTTGTCCAAAATGACCCCTAGACTCCTTTGAACTTGCTACTTTGTTATAAACAGCTTATAACTCCTTTCCCCTTTATAATAAGTTTGGACAACTTGCTGAATTTGGCCCAATATAATTCCAAACTTTGCATAAGGACTATTCATGCAATATTTGCATTCTTCAAGGGCTAATTATGTCATGTTGAACATTTCCAAGGACTATTCATGTACAACCTTGACATTTTAGGGACCCCAATGTAATTTTGAGGATTTACAGGGGTATAAATGACAAGTCTTCAATTCTTGAGGGACCATTCTTGCCAATTCTTCAAACTTCAAGGACTTGAATAGAAAATTCAGGATTCGGGTCCGGTTCTTTGTGCGACTTCGTTTCCCGTGTTCGTTTTTGCTCTATTCTTGTAATCTTTTGGTGAATTCACGATATCCGTACCTGAAATACACAATGAACAAACACAAGCATATTTTGGGTATTTTGATGATATTTTAAGCATTTTAAGCCCGATTTGGACGATGAGACTATGTATAAATACAGTCTTATCAGACGTCGACCTTTATAAGTAAAATTTTGATTAAATAGTTAATGTAGGAGTAACAAGTATAATCAAAATTAGTTGGTTGTATGTTTGGTTGCCTTTGCTTTTGCTACATTTCACATAAGAGTGAATTTGGTTATATGAATTTTAAATATTTTAGACACACTTGTGCAAAATCAACGTATTCATATTTTCATATTTTTCCTTGGTTCCTTATAATCATTGTTTGTACATGAATACTCAAACCAAGCTATATACTTCGATATTATCGTTAAAGTGACTTCAGAAGATCCCACTGAGATCAGATTGGTACGCTAGTACCATCTACAAGGCAGAAATGCCTTCTGGTTTGACTTTATCGGCCAAGCGTCGTAAATCAGTGGACAAGACAATCTTATTTTATGTTTTCATTAGTTTTTTTACATTTTCGTCATATTTTTCACATATTCATCAAATTTTTTTACGTTTTCAATATATTTCTAAGGTTTTCGTCGCTTTTTTCGCTTTCGTTAGTTTTTTTTACGTTTTCATCGGATTTTTTACGTTCCTGATCAGGTTTTTTACGTTTTGATCATAATATTTACCTGCTCTTTTATCGATCGATAAATGGCATTCTTTTATGCTCTTTGTCGCTAACAAGCCCAGCTGTCCGATCAGATTTTTAAGGTTTCGTCATACTTTTTACGTTTTCGTTAGATTGTTTACGTTTTCATTATATTTTTTACGTTTACATCAGATCTTTATGGTTTCATCAGATTTTTTACGTTTTATCAGCTATTTTTATATTTTCATCAGATTTTTTACGAACATATTAGTCATCTTCTTCTTTTGTTAACAAACTAACATGTCGTCCAATGCAGGCGTGTACCCAACGATTAGTTTTTAACGAACTTATGTTATATACTTTTTATGAACTTATGTTATGTAACGTTTTAAAACTATATATTACATGTATGCATTTTCTTTCATGTTTTATGGTTAAATTTTATTTTATCCCACATAGATTGAAAGCGAGAACATTACAATCTTTATAAGTCAAATTCAAATACAACTAACTATTATGTTTACAAGTTAGAACTTTGGTAAACATAATAGATAAGCAGGCGATGAATACTGAAACGTTTCATTAGTCATCGCCTTCTTATCTATTATGTTTACATTCTCTTTCAGCCTGCAACTTTGGTAAAGGGCAGTAGGTCAAAGACGCTAGTCCACCTCTGTAAATAGTGGTTGTCGGGGATGCGGGCTTGCCGTTTAACACATCGAACAGATTTTGTAGGATTTAGTCCCCTTGAACCCAGACTTACACCCGCTATACGCCAATCAAAACGACAGACTTGGGTTTTCACTGCTTTGTATATTAAAAATGGGAAAACTAAATACAGAAAACAAAATATGCATGAGGCTTTATATATAGCCATACATAACTAATGTGTATAACCTAGTCTACCACTCTACCTAGAAACCAGGGAACCACTAACGTGCATTCACTCCCTTAACATTCGGTCCAACGACCTAGACTAGATCAACACATGATCTGTTACTATTTCTTTATTCAAATACTAAAATTACCTAAGTTACTGGAGTACTAAAATACTAATTCAAGATTAAACCAACAGATTTTGGGTATGAGAAGTTAAAGTGGCAGCCAAAAGTCCAACTGCCATCAAATTAGCTCTCGTGACCACTGCCTATACAATGAACAACACCTACGCGTCTCTACGTGATGCAGCAGGAGGCCAACATTCAACTCCTTTTGGGTCAAAAATTTGGGTTTAGTTCAAAAAAATTTAAAATTTTAATTGGTCATTATAGCTTATCGGGTTTATCAGGTCAACCCAATAACAAATTAACTAAGAGCCTAACTCGGCCCTATTAGGCTATCGGGTTTCGTTGACCCGATAAGCTAAGTTGAACCCGACCCCATAAGGCTTTATCGGGTTCGGGTCGACCCATTTGACACGTATGGGACAAACTGCAAAATATCTATAGTACCAATGCCATTAACATAAGTTCATCTTCTAGTGCAACTTCTTATTTATTATTCTCAAAAATGTCCTATGATATGATTAATTAGGATCACAAGTTTGTAAGTTGTACTTTTAATAATCATAACATTATTACAGATTCAGATGAAAAAGCAAAGGTCCACCACAGTTTGTATGAAGCTATACTCTAACTCAAAATTTCGATAAGGTTGCTTTCATTTTGAGGAATAGAAAAATTACAGTGACAGACAAAATCACCATCCATGGAAGCACGTCACTCCATATAGTGGTAGGTACGACCAAGAAAACTGAATTTTTACAGCAAATGCTGGAAGAAATGGCTGATAAGAGCACGCTATTGGACATGCAAAATGCAGAAGGAAGCACACTACTTCATGTTGCTACTATTGTTGGCAACACCGATGCTGCTAAGATCTTAGTTGAAATAAATCATTATTTGTTGGTTTCTAGAAACAACGAGGGTCAGACACCGTTACCCAGAGCACTTTCTAATATGCATATTTCATATGTATTTGACTTTTGATGATCACGTAAACTGGTTTTTAGGTGTTTGTCTTGTACTATGTTCACATGATCTTATGTAACATTCTAAACCTACAGGTGTTACATGTATACATTTGCTTTCGAGTTTTATGGTTGAAATTTAACACGGGTTAGGTTTTCGGGTTTGGTTAGGCCCGCCAAACCGTTCAAAATTTGAGATGATATTGGGTAACTATCGACTAGCCTAATCTCGTACCATAAATTACACAGTAAATAAGTTTCATGAATAGCATCAACCTTCAGAGCTTATGATCTCACCATACATAGGAGATATTAGAGCAAATTACAGAAGCTACTCAATCTATATTTTTGATCATAATATCATCACCAATTAACTCACACACTCTTAGTTTTTTTAGGCCATTGTCCACGTTTCCTTTTAGCACTTCAGGGTAATAATCTTTTATAACTTCAAAACCCGTTAATTTTTTTAGGAGAATGATATCTTTTGGAAAAAAAGTTGCTGCGTTACAATCACCAAAGATCAATAGAGTGGACTTCAGGGTAATCTTTTGTACAAATTAACTCTTACATCATCTGCAATATGTGTTGATTTTGAAGTTGCTAGCTTTTATAATTGTAGGATTCTGTTAGAGGTTTAAGCTTTGCATGGAATGAATATCCTGATATGGGAACCGAGGATGTGAAGGATGTTGTTGATTATAAAGTTTATGATGGTTTATGATTAACATAACAATTATAAAAAAAAACCTTAACATAGATCAAAGAGCATACAGCGGAAGCAGATTAACAAGATCTTTATATAACACAATTATAATTAATCAAAGCTAGGGTTACATACCTTTATCCTTAGCAGAACGATCACCGGTAAAAATAGATCAAGAACACCACCAGGATGTAATCTAAAATAAGATCACACCACGATCTTGTACACACATGATACGATGAGCTAATCGTGAGTCTAGCACGAACAGAACCGAGCCTTCCAAGCCTATGGAAGATCTACCCAACAACCCTAGAGAGGGGCTAGGACTAGATCTAAAATAGCTTTTAGAAAATCAAAGATGAACCCTAAAAGGGTGTATATGGCCGGCGGTATAGAGCTAGAAAGAAGAATATGGAGTGAAAAATTATGAGGCCTTAAGGTTTGTTTATATACACCTTGGAAACTTATCTTCCAAGGTTTAAACAAGATAAAGCCTAAAACTTTTCATCCCTATCCTTTGACTCTTATTAGGCCGGATATACATGTGCTCAAAAGAGGGTTTCTGGAACTTTCCGACACCTTCTTTTAGCTTCTTTAATATTCTATAACGATCGTTTAATACTTAACTTTTAATTACTTAACGATCGTTAGCTACAGTTTGATTTAATAAATATAATAAATATATTTAATAAATAAATTAACTCTTCACGTAATGTGTGCAATCCCGTGATCTCGAGTTCGATCCTATCACACGACTATCGATTTTAAAGTCCATAAACTTTCAGCTCCCACTTGGACAAAATTCGAATGTCGTGATCACATTGATTAGCGTCTAGTTACACTAACAATGTCACTAGTACAACTCGAGTAAGGCTTCCTGGACAAAACCTTTTAATGATATATAATCATTATTATTATCCTCTCATCTCAAATACATTGTTAATAAGGATATGGATCTTAGTCATTCCTTCATTAACTATTCTGTTTCTCGTTTACGGATATAGCAAGATTATCAAAACACATTTGGGTGTGGCCACACAAACATCTTACTACTCCCCCGAGGGGCCCAGTTGTATTTATACTTCAAATAACAATTTGAAGGAAACGAATCCCATTTCGACTACAAGCAAAACACATGAACTTCGCAACACTTCTGAAAATAACCCTTGTGACTACCAGTTACGTTTAGCGTTAGGTTACCTTACAGAAATGCACTATATTCAATGCAAATTTCTGGCATCTCAGGTCTAAGGATAACTATTTATGATTTACTTAATGACAAAGATCCATAAAGTAAAATCACATAGTTGGGATAAGTCCAATATTTGATCCATCAAATATCATCCAAAATTGACCAATATACTTTCAAGTATACTCTGTCACTATTTTGAGTTGTCTTAATTTAATAATACTCCCATATTATTAATCGACAACGGACATTTAGAAACATCATAATGCTCACGGATTAAAACATGTAAAATAGGATACAAAATCAAATAACAGAAAAATAAACGAAATCCAATCTTTATTTCATCAATTCAATAATGTCTTACATCATTTATCCAAATACTAATCAACAGATTTATTGCATGAATTCGCTAGCTAGTTGCAGCCCAATTGCCTTGGCATGCTTAACTACCTTTGGCCTAGACAAAGCCTTAGTAAAAGGATCAGCTACGTTATCATCTGTGTGAACTTTTATTAATTTTATTTCTCGAGCTTCCACTTGTTCTCGAACGTAGTGATATCTACGTTTAAAGTGTCTGGCGCCTTTCATGACTCCAGGGTCATTGGCGAATATTATTGCCGCAGAGTTGTCGCAATATATATCAATAGGTTCTTTAATTGAAGGCATCACTCCAAGATCTCCAATAAACTTCCTAATCCAAACAGCTTCCATTGCAGCTTCTGAAGCGGCCATGTACTCAGATTGAGTCGCATGCATAGCAATGGTTTTCTACTTACTGCTCTTCCAGTCAACTGCTCCTCCATTGATGACAAACACGTAACCCGTCTGAGACTTTGTATCGTCTTTATCACATTGCCAGGACGCATCACAGAATCCTGTTACATTCAATTCTGTGTCTGGTTTACCCCCGAATACCAAAAACATATCTTTCGTACTTCTCAAATACTTTAGAATATGCTTAACAGCAGTCCAGTGGGACTTTCCTGGATTCTGTTGGTATCTACTGACCAAGTTCTGAGCAAATGCCACATCAGGCCTTGTGCATCTTACAGCATACATAATAGATCCTACAGCCGAAGCATAAGGCACCTTCTTAATGTAAGCCACCTCTTCAGGTGATGATGCATCTTTCTCATGACTTAACTCATGCTTAACCTCCATCGGTAAGAAACCTTTCTTAGAGTTATGCATGTTATATTTCTTCAATATTTTATCAATATAAGCATCTTGGCTAAGACCAATTAACCGTCTACTCCTATCTCGATAGATCTTAATTCCCAGAATATATGCAGCATCTCCCAAATCTTTCATAGAAAAACATTTACCAAGATAATCCTTAACTTCCTTAAGTCTTGGAATGTTACTTCCCATGATCAATATGTCATCGACATATAGAATTAGGAACACTACATTACTCCCACTAGCTTTGCGGTATACACATGGCTCATCACGATTTTGAATAAATCCAAACTTTTTGATTTCTTCATCAAATCGCTTATTCCATTGACGTGATGCTTGCTTCAAACCATAAATAGACCTTTGAAGTTTGCACACGCGTTTTGGATATTTAGGATCAACATACCCTTCCGGTTGTTGCATATAGATGTCTTCATCTAAGCGACCGTTCAAGAAGGCAGTTTTAACATCCATTTGCCATATCTCATAGTCATAGTATGCTGCTATAGCTATGAGAATCCTAATAGCTCGTAAGTCTGCTACAGGAGAGAATGTCTCCTCGTAGTCTATGCCAAAAGCTTGAGTAAAACCTTTAGCCACTAAACGTGCTTTGTAGGATTGTACATCACCATCCATGTCAGTTTTCTTCTTATATATCCACCTATTTTTTATTACTTTAGCAATTTTAGGCGCGTCCACAAGAATCCAAACATCATTGATTTCCATGGATTTCATTTCCTCATTCATCGCAACCATCCATTTTGACTTTTCTGGATCAGACATTGCGGATCGATAGTTAGCAGGTTCACCAAGATCCCCTACTTCCTCCTCATCATCCTCTATGTATAGACATAGTTTGTCCGGCGCACGTATAGCCCTTTGAGACCTACGTGGAGGAATTAATTCCGGTGGAACACTCAGACTTTCTGGTTCTACAGGAATTTCATCGCTAGTATTTTCAGAAGGTAATGTATCTTCTTGAATTTCTTCAAGATCATAATTTCTCCCACTGAATTCTTGATTTACAAGATCATTTTCAAGGAAGTCTCCATACCGAGCCACAACTATTTTGTTCTCAGTCGGATAATAAAAGTAGTAACCCATAGTTTCCTTAGGGTAACCTACAAAGATACATTTTACTGAGCGTTGTTGGAGTTTATCTCCAGAGTCACGTTTCACATACGCCTCACAACCCCAGACTTTCAAATAAGACAAATATGGCTTATTGCCATGCCATAGTTCATATGGTGTCTTATCAACCTTCTTTGTGGGAACCATATTCAGAATACGAACAGCAGTTTCAAGAGCATAATCCCAAAAAGATAATGGTAAAGTTGTAAGATTAAACATAGATCGTACCATATCCAATAATGTACGATTTCTCCTTTCAGATACACCATTTTGTTGTGGAGTATATGGAGAAGTAAGTTTCTGAACAATTCCATTCTCACTTAAATAATCTTTAAACTCCTGACTTAAATATTCACCACCACGGTCAGAACGAAGAGCTTTAATCTTCTTTCCCAGTTGTAACTCTACTTTGGCTTTAAACGTTTTGAATGTTTCAAATACCTCATGTTTATGCTTAAGTAAATAAACATAACCATAACGGCTATAATCATCCGTAAACGTCAAGAAGTAGCTAGCACCTTTCCTTGACACATGTCTAAGTGGTCCACACACATCCGTGTGTATTAAACCAAGTAGCTCAGTAGCCCTTTCAATATTGCTATTAAAAGGTTTCTTGGTCATCTTTCCAGAGATACAAGATTCACATTTATCAAATGATTCATCATTGATACTTTCCAAAAGCCCATCACGTTGAAGCTTTTGTATGCGAGTCTTCCCAATGTGGGCAAGTCTACAATGCCAAAGATAAGAAGAGTTCTTGTCTAACTTACTCTTCTTATTCATGCTAAAAACAGAATTATTTTTCCTCTTGGGATTTTTATCATGCATGTTAATTTCAAAAACACCATTCACAGAAATTGCATCAAAATAGAATAAACCATCTTTGAAAACAGAAATTCTATTATTATCAATCGTGTGAGTAAATCCAAGATCCAACATACTAGAAAAGGAAATAACACCCCTAACAATTGTAGGTGCATAATGACAATTATTTAAAGACAGTACTAAACCCGAAGGTAAAACTAATTTAAATATTCCTATAGCTTCAACTGCTGCTTGTGCGCCATTGCCCACTTGCAGAAATTGTTCCCCATAGGTAAGTCTCCTCTTCAACTCAAATCCCTACAGGGTATTACAAATATTAATACCACATCCCGTATCATATACCCAGGAGTTTGATTTGTATGAAAGATTAAATAACTCTATCATAAATAAGTTACCTGAAGATGGTGCTGCAGCAACTTGCTCAGCCTTCTTCTTATGTTCTGCCATTTCATGGAGATAGAGAGAGCAATTCCTCTTCCAGTGTCCAGTCATCTTGCAGTAGTGACAAGTCTCATCTTTCAGAGATTTCTTAGCAAAGTTTTGCTTTGGTTTTGATGTAGTCGCAACTGGCTTGCTCTTATCAACCTTGCCTTTGCCTTTCTGCTTCTTATTCACTTGTGGTTTTGGTTTCGACACTCTACCCTTTTTTACATAAAGTACTTGAGGAGTAGCAGTGGGTGCCTTATCTTTCAAACCCTTTTCAAAGTCAATGAGCATTGCATGCAAATCATTAACTGTCTTCCCCGTGCAATGCATATTATAGTTACGAACAAAATCATTGAAGTCCTTATTAAGGGACCTACTGATCAAGTTAATAGCCATATTATGATCGAAGGGTTGTCCTAGTGCGATGAGTTGTTCCATATAACCCCTCATCTCCATGTAATGTGCACTTACGGACTTTCCAGGAGCTTGCTTGCAGCTATGTAGAGCATCAACCAGATCATAGATCTCTACAGCTTGTGGCGTTTCATACACTGCCTTGAGTTCATCAAGCATCTGCTTAGGAGGAAATAGCTCATACTTCCTTTGAAGTGATGGAGCCATTCTCCCTAACATTACAGCAGCCACCTCATGGTGCTTCTTAACGTTAGCAGCGTGTTGAAGCCTTTCCGCATCAGTTGCTCCTTCAGCAAGATCCTCCGGAAAAGGAGTTTCCAAGATATTGATGGTACCCGCTGCTCTCAGAACAATTCTTAGTGAGCGGTACCAATCATTGAAATTAGGGCCAGTAAGTTCAGGCCGTTCAAAAAATGCTTTGAACGCCGAGCTTATTGTCAGATTGTTTTCGGGTTGAGCCATTTCTACAGAAATAAGTTCAAACATTAGTATTTTCGATAATAAAATTCAAGAAAATAAAATTACCCCGGTAGTAAAACCATAGTATTTTCCTTGAAAAACTAGAATCCATATTGACATAGATTTATCACATCAGTTGATCTGCTAGTGAAAAATGTATTCAACACAGTAACTTGTCGAACAATAATTGCCAAATCATATTGCAATTTCTAGATATGTCAGGGATTTACAATTTCTAGATATGTCGAACAATAATAGAAAGTCTTTATTAGTTTGATCTATTCCCAATATATTCCTTTATTTCATTATTCTAGTCAATAAATTGTTGTTCATACTGAAATGAATCGAGATTGATAAGGAGTTGGTTAATGATGCTCGAACATGTACTTGTTTTGAGTGCCTATTTATTTTCTGTCGGTCTATATGGATTGATCACAAGTAGAAATATGGTTAGGGCTCTTATGTGTCTTGAACTTATATTAAATGCGGTTAATCTCAATTTTGTAACATTTTCTGATTTTTTTGATAGTCGTCAATTAAAAGGAGCAATTTTATGGGACAACAATGTTTTATCCCTTCTTTATGCCTTAAGTTTTCAGTTCTCACTGAGTAACTCAATTAAGTCGACTAATCTAAAGAATGTAAAACCTTCATGTGCAATCTTATTCAGTCATGAAGTTTTCTCTCCATTACAACATCGTCCGATATCTTATATGACGACAATTATAACTTCAAGTGTTCGTCAATTAGAGGGCATATGACTTAAATTTTAGGGTATAGATTTTGGTGTCAAAATCATGTATGGAGAATCATGCATACATCTCCATAGCATAAGTTTAATAAAACGTTTAGTAAACTTTTTGGTGAGACTAAAAGTTCATCATATATTTGCAAGTTGAGGTATTGGTTAAACCAAACAACCTTAAAGAATTATACCAATAACAACCGTAGGTAATTCCAATTTTGACGCACAGGCGAGCTGGGAATTTGGTCAGCGTAAAAGCATAGCACCTGCTTCCTTAACCGGGTACTTGACCAACGGTGCGTTATACCCACTTTATAGTTTGTCAAAATTGAGTAGGCCGTTAAGTTGCTATTAGCAATTCTAATCAACACAAATCATATGTAATTTAGATCTCAAAACAATTCATTAATTTTGATAAGATTTAGTCCATATTATTTTTCTAAAAAAAATTACTCTTGTTTTACAACATACAATTAAAAAACGCATGAAAACAAGTAGTACAAAAAAAACTAAATCAAATAGCCACATGCAAAACAATTTATTCAAAGAACATCAAATCTAGGGTTTTTATGAACATAAAAAGTCTTCCCTAATTTTAAAACTTTGAATCAAATAAAGCAAATAGCAATCAAAATTATATGATCCGTAAAAAACATGCATGTTTATTACGGATCTTCCATATTCTCTTAACAATTAAAAAACTACTACGGATCGTAACCACACATGACATAACAATTAATTCATGCATACATCTAAAGTTAATTACCATGTAATTTTAGGGTTTACAAAAAAGTTTTTTTTTTTATATAAAAAAAACGGCAAAGCCGTTTTTAAACAATAAAAAAAAACCCCTAATTTTTATAAAACCTAAAAACAACATGTTAATTTTAACACAAATCAATATTAGTTAAAAAAAAACTTTAGATCTTGATAATTATAATCATGTTAAAACGGCTCTCGATACCACTGATGGTTTATGATTAACATAACAATTATAAAAAAAAAACCTTAACATAGATCAAAGAGCATACAGCGGAAGCAGATTAACAAGATCTTTATATAACACAATTATAATTAATCAAAGCTAGGGTTACATACCTTTATCCTTAGCATAACGATCACCGGTAAAAATAGATCAAGAACACCACCAGGATGTAATCTAAAATAAGATCACACCACGATCTTGTACACACGTGATACGATGAGCTAATCGTGAGTCTAGCACGAACAGAACCGAGCCTTCCAAGCCTATGGAAGATCTACCCAACAACCCTACAGAGGGGCTAGGACTAGATCTAAAATAGCTTTTAGAAAATCAAAGATGAACCCTAAAAGGGTGTATATGGCCGGCGGTATAGAGCTAGAAAGAAGAATATTGAGTGAAAAATTATGAGGCCTTAAGGTTTGTTTATATACACCTTGGAAACTTATCTTCCAAGGTTTAAACAAGATAAAGCCTAAAACTTTTCATCCCTATCCTTTGACTCTTATTAGGCCGGATATACATGTGCTCAAAAGAGGGTTTCCGGAACTTTCCGACACCTTCTTTTAGCTTCTTTAATATTCTATAACGATCGTTTAATACTTAACTTTTAATTACTTAACGATCGTTAGCTACAGTTTGATTTAATAAATATAATAAATATATTTAATAAATAAATTAACTCTTCACGTAATGTGTGCAATCCCGTGATCTCGAGTTCGATCCTATCACACGACTATCGATTTTAAAGTCCATAAACTTTCAGTTTACACAGTTGAAGCCGTTTTAGACCTTTCGCAGTAGCTCCAAGGATGAGAAGCGCGGTAGTGCTCATTATTCATATGGAATTGCAGACAATTTAGATGATAAATGTACGAGAGTACAATCATGCACCACCGGTGACTCTACTAAAAGGAAGGGGTACACAGAGCGGTGCGCATGTGGATAATATGGTGTAGTGCTACTGTTTTTTCTCTGCACTCAACCTGAGACATGTCAATTTATTGGCTTTCTCACGTGTGAAGAGAGGTGAACCACGTGTGAAGGTCAGTACATGTACATGAGAAGGGTGCACCACGCACGCGTGAAGCACAGAGAAAAGGTTGGTGCAGAGACCACTGGCTGAAATGGAGGGTGATCGTGTATCCTGTGTGTGTGTTGAGAGGTATGCAGGGACAAGAAAATTGCAGATGTAACGAATGCGTTTATGTGTGAGCATTTTGTTTCTGACCAATTCAGCCACACAAACGACAACTGTAGTTAAAAAAAATAACATTCTTCAGTAAACCAAAATAAAATTTTAATCCAAATAATTAATAAACACACACAGACATCTGCTAGTGAGTTTTAACTAACAAAGACGCATTCCTCTCGCTAAACTACGGATTCGTCACTTCTGAATTAATGGATAAACTTGGTAATAGTTGGGCCAAATACAATGTGGACATGAACCTTTACGAAACTGGAAACCTTTAGCTTCCGAGCGTTTGAGAGCCTGCCAATGGAAAGAGAACATTAATATAAGCAGTGCAATATAATCCGGGCATACGAATATTAAAAACACACACACAAACAAACCCGAGTGGAAATAAAAGAAAAAAAGACATTCTTACCTGAGCGCAACTAGAGAAAGTCACAAGTGCAATCTTGTTGACATGGCCAAGGCTTGATAAAAGTCCTCGAAGCAATTTTTCTTCTATATCCTTAACCTGTCGATCTGGTCCAAGTTCTTCCGCTACGCTGAAACCCAAGTCAACTTTAACTAAAGAAGACACATTTTCCAACAATAATTTCTCCAAATACATAGTATCTTCTATTGTTAGTCTCAATATATAAGGAGCATTGATTACAATAGTATCTATATGATAATCTGCCTTAGGATCCCCATGCCCGTAACCATAACCAGTGAGAACCAAGTTCTTAACACTCTTTGAAGTAACATCAATCCGCCTCCAACCGTAACAATCATCCAGCTGCAAAGTTTCCAGAACAGGACTTCCCGATAATATTTTTCAAATTGAATCATCATCTAATTTTCCTCCGTCAATACACAAAAACTTAAGTTTATCATAATAAATAGCACCATTAGGAGGCTTAAACACACAACGCAAAAGTTTCATACCCATAGAATATTGATCATCCAAAACCAACTCATCTTCATTCCTAAATCTTTTGTAAGTTTTCAAATCACATGACAAACGTTCAAGTACACCAAAGTTTCCAAACAAGGACTTGGGGATACGCCCGGAAAGAGGACAATCGCTCAACTCCAAAGATTCCAAACAAGGATTTCCTGATAACATTTTTCCTATTAAACTTTCATCTAATTCTCCTCTCTCAATACACAAAAATTGAAGTTTATCCCAACGAATAGCGCCATTATGAGGATCAAATACGCAACGCGAAAGTTTCATACCCACAGAATATGGATCATCCAAAAACAACTCATCGTCATTCCTAAATCTTTCGTAAGTTTTCAAATCACATGACAAACATTCGAGTTCTACAAAGTTTCCAAACAAGGATTTGGGGATACGCCGGGAAAGATGACAAGCGTTCAACTCCAAAGTTTCCAAACAAGGACTTCCGGATAACATTTTTCTTATTAAATCTGCATCTAATTTCCCTTCATTAATACACAGAAACTTAAGTTTATTCCAATGAATAGTACCATTAGGAGGCTTTAATGCACATTTAAAAAGTTCCATATCTATAAGATATGAATTGTTGAAAAACAACTCATCCTCACAGGGTTGACTATCCCCCAACGCGTCCGACATCCTCAAATTAATCTCTTGAACGTTACGCGTAATAGCATAATGTATCCAACTATTGAGTTGCAACGTATGCCGGTGAACATTTATAATTTAGAGTTTGAATTCTGTAAGGTTCACATCTGTAGGACATTGAGTAAGGGTTTTGCTGATAAACAAAAAGTAGTTGGTGACATCATCATAACGATAACTATTAGCAAGTAAGTTGACAAGTGTTCCATATTTTAAGGGTAAGAAAGGTAAATATTTTCTTTATATATTTTTTTGTTTCTAGTTTTGTGTTTGAGTTTGAAAGGTTACAAAAGGTTAAGGGACTAAATGTGGCAAGGAGTTGGAAGTTGAGTCAACCCTAGTCTTTGGCTATATATTCATCGCTTCTAGTTGCGTTTATTCATTTTTCAGTCTGTTTTGTTATCTTGTTTTCATCTCTCACATTGTTCCACCATTGTTACTTTGAGCTGTGTTCTTGATCTTGTATACGTATATTGATCTTGGTTTGTAAGATCAATCATACGCTTGTTTTTCTTTTCTTTCTGATTTGTAAGTACGATCACAAAGCTAGGTATCACATTTGAAGTGATAGCCTAACGCAGTTATAAAAAAATAAAGGGGAAGTTGGTTGAATAAATCATTTTCTTGAGTTTGTTTTATAAATCGAATATGGTATCAGAGCCTTTGGTTCTTGATATCCGAGTTTTAAACCTTTTTTGTTGAAGATCTTGATTAATCTTGTGATTAATCTTACGTTAATTGTGGTTAATTACAAGTTTTTAGATCAATTAAAATTTTTTAGGGTTTTAAAATTTGGGGGTTTTCTGATTCTTGGTGTTCTGTGGTGTTTAATTGGGTTCTTTATTGGTTAATTGAGCTTAATTGCTACTCTGGTAAGGTTAATTGAAGAAACCCTAAATTTCAGAAATTAGGGTTTCATTCAATTTTTGGGGATTTGTTATTGTTTGTTGGTTATTTGTTATAACTAACATTTTTCAGGTTGGTATTCCGTTGTGCTTGTTGTTTGTGGTGAGATCTTCTTGATCTTATTGGTTCTTGGCTATTCTTTGCTGGTAGCTGCGCGTGTTGTAACACCTCTCTTGCTCTCTCTTGTTTTTACTTTTTTGTTTAGAGGGTGATTTAGGTGTCGAAGGGATTAGGTAGTCTTGGTGGATTGATTCAGTTTTCATTTGTGCTCTTTGGTAGTTGTTTGTAGAGGAGATACAAGGGGTTCTTTATTGCTTTTGTGTGATTTTTGTGTGGTTTTATCATGTCTGATCCAAAGAAAAGTGATCAGGATGATTATCCTGTTAGTGATACTAAAACTGAAAGTGAAACTGTCATTAATACTAATGACCCTTTGTATTTACACCCTACTGACACAAATGGGCAGCCCATTGTGAGTGTTAAACTCACTGGTCCTGAAAACTATAAGGTTTGGGCTGCTGCATTTAAACTTGCTTCACATACTAAGAACAAACTGGGGTTTATTGATGGTACTTGTGAGAAAAATAATGATGATGTTGTTTTATCTGATCAATGGGATAGATGTAATGCTGTGGTTTTATCTTGGATTCTTGGATGTATCTCTTTTGAGTTATATCAAGGACAAATTTTTTCAAAAAATGCTAAAGATGTGTGGGATGAATTTAAAGAAACCTATGATAAAATTGATGGATCTGTTATCTATAATTGGCATTATAAATTTTGTTCTCTCACTCAATCTGGTTCTTCTTTGTCTGAGTACTATCATAATTACAACAGTCTATGGAGGCAGTTTGACTCCCTTGTCAATCTTCCTTCATGTAATTGTGATGGTGCTCCTCAAATGAAGAGTCATAATGCTCTTATAAGACTCATGCAGTTTTTGATGGGTCTTGATGACACTTTCAGTGTTGTTAGGAGTCAATTGCTAACTGCAGACCCTTTGCCAGATGTTAAATCTGCTTTTGCTACTCTTTCTAGGGTTGAGTCTCATAAGAACAATCTGGTTCATGCTGTCAGTGATAAGAATACTGCTACTGCTTTTGTTGCTAAACCTAATAATTGGAATAGTAATAGAAATACTCAAAACAACCAAAATGGTCAAAACAGAGGTCCTAATAAGAATAACAATAAATTTGTTTGTACTCATTATAATATGAATGGCCATACTGTTGATAGATGTTTTGAGCTTAATGGATATCCTCCAGGTTTCAAGAAAAGAAATACTGGAGGATCTAATGGTTCTAATAATGTTATTAGTTCTCCTGGTAATAGTGTTGATCAGGGATCCGGGAAATCTCTTCCCTTTACTGCTGATAAAATTAATAGACTCATGGCTTTGATCAATTCTAAGCCTGACATTGGTGATGTGGAGTCTTGTGCTGCAGGTATAAAATTTGGTTCTAATCATGTTATTAGTTTTGTCACTTGTAGATTCTTTAACTATAATACCAATATAAGTACTTATAGTACTTACATTGGTTGGATCTTTGATTCTGGAGCATCACAACATATGACATTTTCTACAGAACATTTGTTTGATATTATTGATGTGTCAAATATGAATATCTCTGTTTCACATCCTAATGGTACTATTGAACATGTTAAGCATGTAGGAAATTTTAAACTTTCAGATAAAATTACATTAAAAAATGTGTTGGTTGTTCCAGGATATAAGGTCAATCTTATATCTGTACACAAGTTGGCTAAAGATAATAAGTTTGTTGTGTCCTTTACTGAATCTAAATGTTTTGTTCAGGATTCTCATCAAAAGTCCCTCTTGGGGACTGGTAGTGAAAATAATGGACTTTACTTGTTTGATTCAGGTAGGAAGTTTGTTAATAATGCTATCACTAAGTGTAATTTGTCTAAGTGTGTGTGGCATAACAGACTTGGTCATCCCTCAGACCAAGTCTTAGCTATTCTTAAGGATAAAATCCATCTTGAGTCTACTAGTAATGTTCAGCCTTGTGATGTGTGTCACATGGCTAAGCAAACTAGAGATCCTTTTCCTATTAGTGACCATAAGACCAAAAGTTTGGGTGAAATTATTCATCTGGATGTTTGGGGTCCAATAGAGTAAAAAGTAGAGATGGATTTAGATTCTTTCTTACTATTGTTGATGACTATACCAGGGCTGTTTGGTTATACATGCTTAAAAGCAAAGATGAGGTTTTTTATAAACTTGTTGAATTTCATAATCTAATTAAAAATCAATTTGATGTTGCTATCAAAGTTTTTAGAAGTGATAATGGAACAGAGTTTGTTAATCATAAATTTGAAGATTTTATTAAGGATAATAGGATTATTCATCAAACTACTTGTGTGTATACTCCACAACAGAATGGTATAGCTGAGAGAAAACATAGGCACTTACTTAATGTTGCTGGAGCCCTCATGTTTCAGGGGGGGATTACCTTTGAACATGTGGCCTGAATCTATTCTTACTGTTGTTTATCTGATTAACAGGATTCCTAGCTCAGTTCTCTCTGGAAAAAATCCTTATGAAATGATTTATAAAATTGAACCTAACATCTCTCATTTAAAAAGTTTTGGGTGTCTTTGTTTTAGTACAGTTCTTAATAATGTGGATAAGTTTGCTGCTAGGTCTGAAAAGTGTGTGTTCATTGGGTATTCTTTTTAGTAAAAAGGTTTATAAATTGTTTGGTCTTGAGTCAAAAAATGTGTTTTTCTCAAGGGATGTCAAGCTTTATGAAACTGTTTTTCCATTCAAAAATGATGTTTGTAAAAGTGATTTGATATTTGAAGATCAAGGTATAAATAGTCTAAATATTTTTGACTTAGTAGTAAACAAATGTGATGATCCCTATGATGATATAAGAGATGAAAGATTAATAGATAGAGGTAGCATTTCAAAAGGGTCTGTCTTAGCTGAGAAAGTATCTAGTGATACTCCTAACATTGTTACCAGTAATACTCAGGGGTCAGAGTCTATGACTAATAAAGATCATAGTCTTGGAAACCATTATAACTTAGGCAGTAATGATGCTAATGACTTAGATCATAATGTTGCCCTTGATGATGAAAATTATGAGTCTGAGGGTGAGGAGTTTATAGAGTTTAATCAACTTTTTCAAAATAGTCCAGAGAAGACTGAGCTAAGAAGGTCAAGTAGACCACATAAGCTTCCTAATAAACTTAGTGATTATGTGCTTGATAAAAGGGTTAAATATGATATTAATACTGTGGTGAACTATAACAACTTGTCTGTGCATAATTTTGTGTTCACTAATAACTTGAATAAAATACATGAACCAAAATCCTATAATGAGGCTGCCAAAGACCCTAGGTGGGTTGAGGCAATGAATGAGGAGATGGAAGCTCTTAATAGAAACAATATTTGGATTATAGTTGATCTACCTCAAGGTAGAAAGCCTGTAGCATGTAAATGGTTATGGAAGGTAAAATATAAATCTAGTGGTGATGTTGAGAGATTTAATGCTAGAGTTGTGGCAAAAGGGTTTAGTCAAAAAGAGTGTATAGACTATGAAGAAACATTTTCACCAGTTGTTAAAATTGTGACTGTTAGGTGTCTTCTTTCTGTTGTTGTGCACAATAATTGGCCTGTTTATCAGTTAGATGTGAATAATGCTTTTCTGTATGGAGATTTAGATGAAGAAATTTATATGAATCTTCCTGAAGGGTATGGATCTAACTCAAACAAGGTGTGCAAGCTAACCAAGTCTTTATATTGGTTAAAACAGGCACCTAGGAAATGGAATGAAAAGTTAACAAGTGTGTTAACTGAAAATGGTTTTTGTCAAAGTAAAAGTGATGTTTCTTTGTTTACTAAGACTGAGAATGAGTCTTTTGTTGCCCTGCTTGTTTATGTTGATGATATTATCATAACAGGGAAAAATGAAAGTATTATCAATGACTTTAAAGAATATTTGAGTTCTAAATTTTAAATTAAAGACCTTGGAAAACTCAAATATTTTTTGGGTATTGAAGTTCTTGATACTAACTTAGGATTATGTCTTAACCAAAGAAAATACTGTCTAGAATTGCTATCTGAGTATGGAATGTTAGCTTGTAAGCCAGCTAAAGATCCTATACCAGATTCTTCTAAGAAGAAGAAAAAACTTATTGAAGATGAGGTTGATACTATGCTTGATAACAAAACTTGTTATCAAAAGATTGTTGGCAAATTGATATATCTGACTTTAACCAGGCCTGATATTGCTTATGTTGTTCACTGTTTAAGTCAGTTTATGCATGCTCCTTATAAATCTCATCTGAAATTAGCTTTTCATGTGCTTAGATATCTTAAAAGATCTCATGGAACTGGTATATCTTTTGAAAAACATAACAATCTGAATCTTAATGCTTTTGTAGATTCAGATTGGGCTAAATGTAAGATAACTAGAAAATCTGTTACTGGATATACTGTATATCTGGGTGATAATCTTGTATCCTGGAAAAGCAAGAAACAATCTGTTTTAGCTAAATCTTCAGCTGAAGCTGAATATAGAGCTATGAACAGTGTTACTTGTGAAATCATGTGGATACTTAAGATTATGAATGATCTTAAGGTGAAAGTGGTCTTACATGTGCCTATCAGTTGTGATAGTAGTTCTGCAATTCAAATTACAGCCAATCCTGTATTTCATGAAAGAACTAAACATTTTGAAATTGACTTATATTTCTTAAGGGAAAAAGTGTCTGCAGGTTTGATCAAAACTGTTAAGATCAAATATGAACATAATGTAGTAGACCTGTTTACCAAAGGGTTGTCTATCAAAGATCACAATTCTTTTTGTGACATGTTGAAACTTGTTGATCTCTATCACAAGTCAACTTAAGAGGGGGTATTAACAAGTAAGTTGACAAGTGTTCCATATTTGAAGGGTAAGAAAGGTAAATATTTTCTTTATATATTTTTTGTTTCTAGTTTTGTGTTTGAGTTTGACAGGTTACAAAAGGTTAAGGGACTAAATGTGGCAAGGAGTTGGAAGTTGAGTCAACCCTAGTCTTTGGCTATATATTCATCGCTTCTAGTTGCGTTTATTCATTTTTCAGTCTGTTTTGTTATCTTGTTTTCATCTCTCACATTGTTCCACCATTGTTACTTTGAGATGTGTTCTTGATCTTGTATACGTATATTGATCTTGGTTTGTAAGATCAATCATACGCTTGTTTTTTCTTTTATTTCTGATTTGTAAGTACGATCACAAAGCTAGGTATCACATTTGATGTGATAGCCGAACGCAGTTATAGAAAAATAAAGGGGAGGTTGGTTGAATAAATCGTTTTCTTGAGTTTGTTTTATAAATCGAATAATAACCTTGGTTTATCATGACATCTTCATATAGTAAAACGAGAGAAGGAAGTCGAGTCCAGAGATGCTGCCATTGTTTAGAGATAGTAGTTGTTGTTCTAATCACCTCTTTTGTGGACATGAATCTCTCTTCTTGTTTTCTTCTTGTTTTTCTTTGTCCATGATTTTGATTCTGGATATGATTTCGAGTAATAAGTGATCCGGTAACGAACTGATTCTATCTTCTTCGGCCATCATGACTTTAGAATAAATTTAGGTTAAGGAATTGTGATGGTTGAAGCCTTGAAGGTAATCGACGTTATAAACCGTAAACATGGAGTGCAAGTAATAAATTAACGAAACTAGTATGAACCGCTTTAATTTACAGCTGCCAGTGTGTACTAAATTAAGGAAAAAAATTTCTTCAAAATTAAGTTTCTTTAAAAAAATTTCTTACCAATAATATGCGTTTCAAACTTATGAACATTTAAAAATGAGTATAAAACATTTAAAATTCAAGGCTTATTTGTTATTTAAACACCGAAAACCAAGTGAAAAAACTAAAACAACCAACACACACAAATTAATCTATATAATCGAAATCTAACTTATAAAGGTTGCTCTACTTTCACTTTCTATCCGTGTGGGACAAAATAAAATTTAACCATGAAAGTCGAAAGCTACAAGTGTATCGTGCAACTCTCGATCCCCCAAAAACAATAGAGAACGATGAGTTATTCAAACATGCATGTGATAATGAGTAACCGTTGTGGAACTCGTCCGCAAAATGGAAACAGGGAAAATTTAAGACGTACAACTATGTCTTTTGTGCGAAAATGTTTCCACATAAATGAAACGGTTATTGTTCATTCACCGATATGGGATAAAGTTACAAAATCAACAATCTCATTTCTTTCTTGAAACTTTCGTTTCAATTGATTTAGCCTTCAAAATGTCAGTTTTCTCATCACCCTCCATAATTACCCCCGCCCGAACTCCATTAGAGTTTCGGTGTAACTGAACTCTGAGTCACCAGTACCATTGGTCCGGGATGAAGATTCGGGTGAGGAGTAGAACGAGTTTGCTGATATTCGTCTTGAACAATTAGGCATTTTTTTCTTGTATCTTTCTTATCACCGACACTCACTATGCTATTCATCAGTATGTAATTTGCTTGAATTGCACATAAATAATTTGCTAACACACTAAGAATTAGGCTAATTGCACATTTTCTCCCTGAATTTAGTCAAATATGTGAAAAAACGCTTGAAAAAAAATCCACCCTTCACATTTATATTCATCCTCCCACACACTCCCCACATGAATTGGGACACTACACTCGAGATAGGCAGGCGGAGTCATAGATCAATGTTTCTTGTGATGCCACCGACGAGCGATCTCTCCCTCTCTCCCTGTGGTTGACATCGGCTCAAATCTCACGCTATGCATTTTTGTGTTATTTTTCTATTAGTCGACTCTTTTTTATAAGTGATGTTAATTATATCTCGCAAAAATGATTAAACATGTTTATTGTTGAGCACATTTGAGTTTTTTTTATTACTCTCACATACTACCTAAAATAAAATATGCAAAAATTTGAAAGATAAAAGACATTTCTTTATTCCAGAGAAAGTAAATATAAAAAAAGAGACCATATGAGATTTTTACATGGTTTTACTTATATATTGCTCTAGTATTAGTTTATCTACCCATATGGGATATACTTACTAAACAAGAACTCAATTCTTTTTTCAAACTTTTGGATTCAAATGGATTAACGCCCACAAATCAACTCATGTAACTCTTTAGACTAGATCTAACGCCATTGATCTCTTCCTCACATATGCTAAATATTAGTGTTCCTTGATTGACTAGGCATAAAAAACTAGAGTTTCCTCCTTTAGTGTGCTTCGAGTTTTTGAGCCACTATGAAGCAACTATCAGTAGGTGGTTAAGACCAGGATGTGGAGTATAACGAACATGTTGATGTTCAGCTCGAACCATCATGTATTTTGCTGTTATCAATCAGGACTTGTTTATGATATATCAACAAGTGAGTACATCATGTTCGTGTCGTAACCGCCCAGGTTCCAATTGTACCAGGATCTTTAGGCACCTTGGTAAGTTGAAAACCCATCTTCCTCTATTATTTTCGGGGAATCAAGAGTAGTGAGATACACTCGCAGGTTGCTAACGTTGGGTTAGCGGGTTACGTGTATGACATGGGAGTGGAAGCACCTGAAGGTGTTGAAGTTGATGTGAAAGTGAAAAGGTCGCGATATACAACTACATCTGTGTCTGAGAAGGGTGTGTTTATACATGATGGTGCTTTTGGGTCAATAAGTTGGAAAAATGTTAAAAATCAAGTTAGGAGCTTAGTTGGGAACAAAGTATGTTTCATAAGCTCACTTTTTTTGGCCTATTCTGAAACTTTTCGTCTTTTATAACCTTATCATGTCATGTTAAGCCGAAACAAATGCCCTTAGATTAAAACAT
The DNA here is from genome assembly GCA_025667525.1 of Glebionis coronaria. Classification (NCBI taxonomy): domain Eukaryota; kingdom Viridiplantae; phylum Streptophyta; class Magnoliopsida; order Asterales; family Asteraceae; genus Glebionis; species Glebionis coronaria. The sequence continues at coordinate 2,863,026 of CM046882.1, read as the reverse complement.
TTACTTTTCGGGTGATTTTGACACGTGCAGCATTGACGGTTTCACTTCATAATTCGCGATAAAACATCTTATGGAAATGGAAGCCATGCATGCTTAGGTGGAATGTTAACTGGTTTTATGTTTAATGAAACCAATCAACCAAAAAGACATTAAAACCATTGCAATAAGTTTCATGTTCTTAATGAAATGTTAACTGGTTTTAAGTTTTATGATTAAATTTCATTTTGTCCCACATTGATACAAAATAAAAATAGTACAAATTTTATAAGTCAAATTTTGGTTACATGGTTAAGCTGGACAACACAATGCACAACCAAAATTAGTTGGTTGTGTTTATGGTTGTTTTGGTTTTTCTTCACGTGAGAGCGTTATTTTTATTTTTACCATACTTTTAGGGTGTGTTTGGTATGTAATTATCGGAATCAATCAATAATTATCAAAGTCATTGCAAATGTTTGGTTAAAGATTCGGGAATAAATTTATGAAAATAAGGCCATAGAACCATAGTAGAGTAAAGACGTATCTATGGAGAGAATGAAAGGTTATTTTTGTGGGGTCAATTTTATTTTCTTTTTCAAGCACAAATTATTTATCAAATCATATATTTACTAATATATTTATTTTTTATTTTAAATTTTATATTTATATCTTTCAAACCCATACTGATTCATTAAACATACCAAACAACAGTTTATAAAAAGTAATGTATGTTTTCATTTCATTTAAACATCATAGTCATAGCCATAGTGATTCATGTATGGATACCAAACGCACCCTTAGTTTTGTTGAAGACAAACCTAAAATTGCATTACCTAAAGTTTAAAATAAACAACTTTTAATTGATTACAACTAAATTTTATTTACAACCAAATAAATGACTCCACAAGTTTTAATTGAGTACAAGTTTTAACGGTCAATTTTGACGTTGGTTGGTCAAGGACTATGCATGTAAAAGTTTTTGGAGTTAAGGGACTATCTATGATAAAAAAAAGATGTCAAACGACAAAACATACATGTCAACTCAAACCTTAAGGTTCATCGGGAAATAACTTTTTTTTAAATGATACGTGAAGGTGGCAAATCTTGTCAATTTTAATAAATATGAGCATTTTTTGATACTTTTCAAAAAAGGATGAGACACATTTTCACAATTCTTTATTATTGACGGGCTAAACAGGCGCACATGTAAGAAACTTATGCGCTTAATGAGCGTACATGTAAAATAATAATTAGGCTACCCGGCGGATATTTTATATTTTATTTTTTATCCCCGACTTTTAAACAAGTATTTTTTTTAATTCTACGTTTTATATGTGTTTTTCCATTTTAGCTTACGCCCGTTAACCCGCCCGTTTCGTCCGTCCATTTTGTCTGTGCCCGTTTAGCCGCACACGTTTAGCCCGCCGCTCGCCCGTTTTGAAACCTCTAATGATACCCCATCTTCACTACCACCGTCCTCACTATTGTCCTCACCACCGTCCTCTACACTACCACAGTCCTAACCACCTCTATCCTCACCACCTTCGTCCTCAACGAGAGCGTTTATATAATGTAAATTTTTATAACTCTTCTTAGAATGTCGAACCCCAAATCAACAAAAAAAAAATTTGAAAAAAGTTATCCTGTTGCTTTGCGCAGGTAACCAACTCCTTTTGCCTAGAGCGGGCCATGTTAGACCCACACAAGGCAATCTCACCAGCTCGCAAAAAGGTGTGTCGTATTATAGGGTGGACAAGCTAATCTGTATTAGTGTGGTTGTACTAGTGTTACTAGTTGTCAAAGTTAGATTTTTTGTTATAATGTGATGTAACATTTTAAAACTACATGTTAAATGTATGGATTTGATTTCACTTATGATTAATTTTTATTTTGTCCCACATGAATAGAAAGTAAGAGTAGTGTAGCCTTTATAACTCAAATTTTGATTACATAGTTAAGCTCTAGGAATCACAAATTCAATTAAAATCAACTGGTTATATCTTTGGTTGCTTTTGTTTTTGTTGCTTTCCCCTCAGAATTTAGTTATGTGGATTTTAAATGCATTAGACGCACTTATACACGTATAAGTTCCTACTCTTTAGTTTTTTAGTGTTTATTTTAGTAAAGATAATCGTCTAATGACATCACTTCTGTTTTATGGTCTTTTTAGTTTTATTGAAGAAAAATATAAAACGGTATTATGTCACGTTTAAAAGAAACAAATTTTGAACAAGTACAACAAACAGCCCAAGCGTGAATTGTAATTAGTAACATAGCGAAAGAAATATGTGCACGTAAATAATATATGTCTGAAAAATGTCTCGAGCCTATGGGGCACGCATGCATACACAGAGGATAGGTTTATTAATGTAACTAGCAGGGTACTCTCAAACTAAAATTATCCGTGTATGATATTTTACGATTATATATATTTTTTGATAATAATTTTGCGAATAACTATATTGTTTTAATTGTAATAATTTTAGGCAATAGTGAACCATACCATATTAAATAGTATTACGATATTGTGATAATTGATGTTGAAGGTTATTTGCTAATCTGTGTAATATTCGTCATAATATTATATAACGTGTAAACATCATCAATCTTCGTAATTTATCTGTTTACATGTTTTTATACATTAAAAATAAACTTAAAATCTTCCTACTTTGATATATACATTTTAATGAAATTAATATAAAAATGATTAGTATTTCACTAAACTTGTTCTATAATAGATACATAGATGATGTATGTTTTCAAATATGTAAATTTAAAAAAAAAAATGAATGTTGATAACCAAATAAAATATGATATTAAACTTACATTAAAGTATAATTTAAATAATTATATGTAATATATATATATTGTTTATAGCATTATTTGTACATATCACATATATTTATTTTATTAACTTTATCATATAATGTGTATTGCTCACAAACAAAAACAAAAATAAATTTATAAAGTTTTTGTGTTGTAAAGGTTCATATAAAAAATTTGTAAAGTTATACTAAAAATTTTAGAGAAATAGTGTATTCTCTTTTATAAGTAGTATAATTTATGTAACTGTGTCATTTTATCAGTTTCGATGGGTCATCTTCGGTTCATTTTTGAACGGCTTTTATTAGCTAGTTGAATCGATGATGACTCACGTTCTCGGTTGAACTTATTCGTCAGGTTCGTTTTTTAAAATTATGTACACCAACATTTTAGTTAGACAACTTTTGTAAATATATACTTTTAATTTTTGTATAATGTGAATATAGAATTGTAATTTTAAGTAATGGTACATATTATTTATATATTAATTAGTGTTAATACTTTTTATTTTCGAATGTGTATTAATTATTATGCATTCATTAGTTTTAATATGAGTATTAAATTATGTTATTAATTCACTAATTTTTTATATTTGGCTTATTAAATTGTATTACTTAAACTATATTTAGGTTGTGCATTAAAAAAGGTACATTATGTTGATTTAATAGTACTACTTAAACTTTTTGTGTATTAATTATGAGAGAATGTCTTAAATGAATTATATGTAGTATAGATATAGATTATTATATTTATCTTATATTAATTATATTAATATGATTTACGAATAATTAAAAGAATTAATTAACTAAAGTAATATAAAGAAGAAGAATGTCTATGATAGCATACAAGAGAGCATGACACGTATGCTAGCAACTCGTAACTAAATTAAGCCATCTAATATGTATATATTTTTTAACATGTTTTATGGTTAAATTTCATTTATCCCACATCGACACAAAGTGACGATACCGCAACATTTATAAGTTAAAATTTGATTAGATAGTTAAGAAAAAAATGTGAAAACATAACCAAAATCAGTTGGTTGTGTTTTCACTTGTTTTGTTTTTTAGATTGAAATTTAGTTATGTGCATATATTTGTTTAAATCACGAGCAAAAGCCTGGATTTTAAATGTTTTAGAATGTTATTTCAACTTTATGATCATATTATGTTAAGTAAAAAATAAACAACTTTTAAACGAGTACAAGTTATAATACGGCTTAAAACTACAAAATAACAACGTGATTTTTTTAATTTTTTTATTTTACCAATATGGTGACTAAATACTAATATAACTAATGAAACCTACCGGTTACCGACTAATATTACCAATATGACTATTACCAGTTAAGGACTTGTAATGTCACTATTTAACGATGAAATATTGTAATTTTAGTCGGAATGAAAAAAAAACTATTTGCAAAATTATTCCACCAATAAATAATTGCAAAGTTAGTCCAAATACAAAAAACAAATTTAAAAAACATAAAAATCTAAAAAATTATAGAAATAATTTTTCAAACAAAATAAAAAAATAAAATATTTAAAAAAATGATTTTTTTTAAGACTATTACTTTTTTTTCTTTTTTAAAAAAGTCGTAGAATTTTTTTTTATAAAAACTGACTTTTTTTAGCTTTTTTTAAAAATTCAAAAAAAAAATTAAAAAAATTACTACCTCTGTCCCAATATTATTGTCCATCTTTCCTTTTTTGGTTGTCCCAAAATTATTGACCACTTCCAAAAACAAAAGTTGAGTTTATTTAACTTTACAATATTACCCTTAGGGCTTGTTTGTTTTATTTTATGAATAAGTCCTATAAAATTAAAGTGTCTGTTTAGATATGTAATGTCTGTTTGTAGATGGTTATATTATTGTTTGTTTCGCATGCTGAATTAAGTGTCTGAATTAAAGAAAAATACTGTTATACCCTTTTAAATTAAATAAAAGAAGCAGTTGGAGGCTAAATTTATAAAATAACAAATTAAGTCATAGACTTAATATGAAGACCCTCTTTCATATGGCTTTTTCTGGAAAATCGTATGTTAGTTTTAAGAACAAAAGAAACACATTATTAATAACTTAATTTATATACTAATTTTTCAGTTAAGACCTTATAAGTCATAATCAAACAGCACCTTAGTCTAAATTAATATTTACAAAAGTAAAATAAAAATTAATTAATTATCAAAGGGTAAAATTGTCTTTTGTGTGCTTTCGAAGAAATCAAAGCACTAATTAATACACTTTTTTTAAAATGTGTAATTCTTGTAAAGCACTAATTAATGCTTTTTTTTTAAAATGTGTAATTCTTATATGTGGACAATAATTTTGAGACGAGGATACTACAAACACATAGGATACTACACTTGATCTTTGAATAACCCTAGGCATTTGTTTTTATAGTAGTATTCTCTTTCTTAGTTTCCTTGGTTGGGCGATGTGAAGCCATCCTTGTGCACTACTCCTTGGCTATTGAGCTAGGCTTTCCCATAATCAATGTCAATTTTAAGCTTCTTGCAAAGTATTCAGCCGCATACGACGCTGACTAATCTATTAGAAATACATCATCTTTATATATACCCAAAAACCAAAACAATATGTTATGACATCATAGTGCATCATAGTATCTTTTCGCCCCCCATAGTTGTATTTCCTGGCTCCGCCACTGCATGCGCAATCTATCACCCGAACGGACGAGGATGTACCGGACAGTGACGGGTGTTGAGGCCGTGGTGTATGGTTAGTGGATTTTGTGGGGGTTACAGATATTTTGGATGGCAAACACATGACTTATAATTGCTAGTCAGGTAGTCAAGCTAATCCATATTAACATGGTTGGATTACTATTAATGAATTTCATTTTACATAAAGCTTGATTTACTGATAATATGTTTGACTACTACCATGTAACACAACAGTTGTGCGTTTGGATGTATGGTAACTGGTTTTGTAGGTGTTTTTCTTGTTACAATGTTCACTTGTTTTTATGTAAAATCTAAAACTACATGTTACCATATGCATTTCCTTTGGATTATGGTTAATTTATATTTTGTCCCACATGGATAGAAAACGAGAGTAGTGTAACCTCTATAAGAAAAAATTTGATTATTTAGTTAAACAAAGCTAATAACCTGTACAAACAAAATTAGTTGCTTGTATCTGTTGTTACTTTTGTTTTTGTTGCTTTCCACATGAGAGTGAATTTGGTAAATATTCGTGTAAAAATGTCTCTTGTATTTACAGTCTTTTTGGTTTTATCAAACACAAATATAAGATCGTATTGCGTAAAGTTTAAAATAAACAAGTTTTAAACAAACACAAGCTATAGTAAACCGCCTAGACGTCAATTGTACTAGAAAATTTTAGTATCCGTGTCAACTGTATTACCCGTCGTTCTCTATTGTATTTGAAAAATCGTGAGTAATGCGATACACTCGTAGATGGACTAACGTTGGGTCAGCAGGAGACGTGGGTAATACCCCATAATTTCATAGTTCAAAGTTTTGCTTGGTTCCTTTTTGTCGTAAAGATGGTTCGGCTTGGTCAAGAGGTAAGAATATGAGACTTACGTATGCGCCTATATTGTTTGCAAAACTGAACTAGTTGGTGAACCGACAAGTCATGGATGATTGTTCCATGTTGTCGTTAATAGACTTCAAAAGATTCTAACAAAATTAGAAGTGATATGTTTAGTACCATCTACAAGGGAGAAATGCCTTCTGGTTTGACTTTACCAGTCAAATAGCTTAAATCAGTTGACAAGACGGTCATTAACCAGCAATTGGTTTGAAATTTAGGAAGACTTAGCCGTGTTGTTGCATAATTCTTTACCAAACGGGTCATTAGCTCAGTTTATACGTGAATCTAGCATAGAACTTGTATACCATGCTCAAGCGAATCTCTTACGGGAACAATTTTCTTGACTCAAATTTCAAGCCCATGGTTGGTAAAGTTGAAACAATATACCATGCTCGGAAAGAGGTGCGTCGTATTATCGTTGCATGTCACATGGTCAAACTAATCTGTATTAATAATCACGCGGAAGACAGAGTCTAACATTATCTGAGGTAAATTTCATACGAGATTATTAATAAATAACATACTTCCAATTGGTTGTTTAAAAGTAGTAATTAACAAATGTGTTTTTACTACATGTACGTCCATGTCCTCCCCGCATATTAGTGGCCTAGCGGCGTTGCTAAAAGCAGCACATCCAAAATGGAGTTCTAGTGCCAACACCTCTCATGACCAATGCCTATACAATGGACAACACCGACTAGTCTCTACATGATGCAGCCAGGAGCCCTACTTTCAACTCCTTTTGCCCATGGAGCAGGTCATGTGGACCCACACATGGCGCCATGGCTTGTTTATGACATATCAAGTCGTGTGCTCACAACCCTTAACCAAACGGACATGGATGTATGGGATGGTGACGAATGTATGGTTGGTGGATTTTGTGGCGATTGCGTGTAGCATAATTTTGATGGTGAGGGGTATTGACATGATGGTGTACAAGGGAGCACGAGACGAATACTAGCAACTCTTAACTATATTAAGCTATGTTACATGTATGTATTTACTTATGAGTTTGATGGCTAAATTTCATTTGTCCCACATGGATAGAAAGTGAGAATAATACAACTACTATAATTTAACAAATGCAGAGTGAAAATTATCAAACTTAATAACATTTTTTTAAAATAAAAATAAAAACCTATCGTATCTAACGTAGACAAAAGTTCGGTGTAGAATCGGTTCTAAAAAAAGTAGGTGGGACAAAATCTCCACCGTCCATTTGTATAAACATCCAACGGTTAAGATTAATCCCCAGGGGCATTTTAGTAACTTCAATTATTTCCACACTCTTCCAAATTTAGTTGCGTCTCATTCCGATCTCATTTCATGTCTTTCCCAAAATACACACTATGAACACACACTTGTATACGATCGAAATCCATCCGATTTAAACTCAAAATCATACTACAATCGTAATCCATCTTTTAATTTCATCAAACTTATGATATAGGAATGGATATTCGTGATGAAATTAGTCTATCAAACCCTAAACCGTTGCCGATTTCCGGTCCAGATCCGGCCCCAAGAGGTATATATTTCTACTTTTTCCTTTGTTTTTAATTTGTTTTTTTGTTTTTAAATATGTTTTTTGTGATCATTGTTATTGATATTTTAAGTTTTAAATATGTTTAAGTTTTTAAATAGTATGGCTTATTTGTAAATCACATGTAATTTTGCTTAATCATATAGATATCTGTGCTTTTTTAGGTGTTTTAGGGTTTATTGCTTTTGATGTTATTTAGGGTTTCTTGTTTTTTTAGGATTTTTTAGTGTTTTTAGCTTTTAAAGTTATAGATAATCTGTGTTTGTTGATTTTTATTGTTGTTAGATTAAGTCATGGATTTTTTATTGTTAAATATTAAATCACATGTAATTCGTTATTAATCACATGTAATTTTGACTGTCCTTTTTAAAGTTTCTTTTTGTTTTTGTGTTTTTCTTACTGATCTTTGTCTTTCTTTTACTTTTTGTTTAGGTGCTGGTACAATGGCATCCTTGGCTGGTGGTAGACTTACTCCAAAGAGTAAAGTATCTCGTTTACATATAGATAGAGGTAGTATGATTGCTGGTATAGGTAGAAATGTGGTTGGTGTAGGTAGAGGTAGAGGTTCTTCTAGTAGTAGATGGGTTACACCTGATATCTTTTCGAGTGTTTTAAATGCCACTCCTCTGTCTCAGTTTAATCCTATTACTGGCGGTGTTAATAAGCCTTCTGATTTTGTGAAAAGTGTTGTAGATGATGTTTTGAAGGGCATTCAACCTAAGTTTGTGAAAGGTAATGTGGATGGGGGTGTGTCTGGTAAGGAGCTGGCGGAGAGGGGTGTGTCTGGTAAGGAGGGTGTGTCTGGTAAGGAGCTGGCGGAGAGGGGTGTGTCTGGTAAGGAGTCTGTTGTGGCTGATAAGGAGAAGGCGGAGGGGGTGTATGGTAAGGAGTCTGTTGTGGCTGATAAGGAGAAGGCGGAGGGGCGGTCTGATAAGGAGTCTGTTGTGGCTGATAAGGAGAAGGTGGAGGGGGGGTCTGATAAGGAGCTGGCGGAGGGGGGTGTGTCTGGTAAGGAGCCGAGTGTGGCTGATAAGGAGAAAGCGGAGGGGGGATCTGATAAGGAGCCTGTTGTGACGGATAAGGAACCTGTTGTTACGGATAAGGATCTGGTTGTTTCTGATAAGGAGAAGTCGGTTGCAAAAGTTGCAACAGAAATGCCGGTTTTAAGGTCTTCTAATTTGGTTAAGGGTTCTGGTAAGCCGGCTGGTAGGGTGACTGGTAAGTTGGCTGGTAAGGGTTCTGGTAAGCCAGCTGGCAAGGGTTCTGGCAAGGGTTCTGGCAAGGCGTCTGGCAAGCCGGCTGTCAAGCTGGTTGGCAAGGCGGTTGTCAAGGCGGCTGGCAAGGCGGCTGGCAAGGCGGCTGGCAAGGCGGTTGGCAAGGCGGCTGTCAAGGCGGCTGGCAAGAGAAAAATGGTTGAATATGATTCTTCATATGTTGAAAGCGATAAAAGTTCGAAAAAGGTGAAGGTTAAGAAAGAGGTTAAGAGGAAGAGGGATAGTGGTTCTGGTGCCATTGGGGCCGTTACTGATTTAGAGCAGCAGTTTAGGCTTTTTATGGAGACATTTACGATGGTCAAGAAAGAAGATACTGGTGATGAGGTCTCCAAGCCGAAGAAAAAGAAGGAGAAAATATTAACTCCTGAAGAAGCAACACATGAAGAGTATTTGTCATCGTTTCCAACTCTTCGTGTTAGGACTGTTGCTAATTCTCTTTTTTCTGCTATTAGAGTGGCAAAAGTTGATATGTTAAAGTTTTTGAAAGAGATAGGTTTTAGTTCATTTTATAATGTGGCAATAGATAAGATACCGTCTAAGATTGGAAGGTATTGTGTGTCGAAATTTGACCCAAAGAGTTATCATTTTAATTTGGATACGGGGAAATCTATTGAGGTTACACGTTCGAAGGTTCGTGATATATTGGGTATTCCTTTTGGAGGTAGGTCCTTGTTTACATGGGATGCCAGATCAGACAATGATGATTTTGTCAAGACTTGGCTTAGTCAGTTTCCTAAGCCTTTAAAAGATTTACGTGTATCTCATATTGTTGACAAGTTGGTTGATACTAGGAGGGTTGACTTTATGTTCAAGGTCAACTTTCTTACGTTGTTTACAAACACCATGGGCGTTGCTGATGCTATGAACGGGGAGCTATGTTTGGATGTTGTGAGACGTATACCTGTAGGTTATGACGTTTCTAAAATTGATTGGTGCGATTACATCCATAACTGTCTTCAATACAGTGAAATCCCAAAAGCCCGAACGGTCCAGTACAATGGTCCATATCTCTTCCTCGTTGTAAGTTTTCATATTAATCTAATTTTAAATCCATAACTCTTTTATAAATCTAAGACATTGTAAATTTTATTCTGCATCAGCTTTTGTACTTGGACTCAACAAAGTTTGACGACTTTGCTGTTGTTCGATCTCGTCCTGCGATCCGAGACTGGACTTCACATTTAATGAAGAAAAGACAGGAGCTTGAACTTCAACATGAAGTGTTGGGTCGGTTAGAACTTCATGCTGAATGGACTGAGGAAGAGTTTCAAAACACCGAAGGTTTTATTTGTGAAGCTTCCAATGATTCTATCTCTAAAGAGGTTTGTGTTTCTTTTAAAGTTTTATAAATCACAGTTTATTACTTCATAATCACATGTAATTTACAACCATCTACATGTAATTCATTATATTACTGTTTATAAAGTTAAATTTTGTTTCTTCATAATCACATGTAATTGGTTGTAAATTACATGTGATTTTACTATAATGAAAACATCACATGTACATGTAATTTTAGATAAATTACATGTGATTCATAGATGAATCACATGTGGTAAAAAATACAACCAAATATTCTTACAAGTAGATTGGAGACATAAGTTTTATAAATAGTTATATAAATTTACATCTTGTTTATTCATAATCACATGCAATTGGTTGTAAATTACATGTGATTTCTATATAATACAGTTTATGAAGGTATGTTTTTTAATGAGAGCATCACATGTATTTTTCATTAAATTACATGTAATTTTAGATAAATTACATGTAATTCTGCATATGTATTTTATCTATTTTAACATCATTTGACTAACTTCATTTCATTATCTATAGGACTTGCTCCAAAAGATTGAAGAAATGTTGACTCAGATTCATGATGACAGGGTGTTACTTGAAAATTATCTAAAGTCAGCGAGTCAAAAATATCATGGCGATTCAAATTTTGTAAATCTTTACAAGAAGTATGTCGGTGTTTTTAAAGAAACTTTTACGTGGGATAATGGAGATGAGAGTTCTTCCGAATATGATGATAGTGGCAGTGACGGTGATGAGAATGGCGGAGATGATAACAATGGGGGTGGTGGAGATGATAAGAATAGTACTGATAAAGCAGGGAATGATGATGATGGTTCTAGCGACGGGAGTGGTGAACCAAAGAGTAATGAAGTTGATAGTCAAATTAACATGCAGAAGAATGATGATGAAGTTTGTGCTAGCATTGATAATGTTGAAGAGCCTATTTCGAATGCTGTTGATGAACCTCTTGAAGAAGCAGTTGATGATCAACTGGCTCTGGAAGAACAAGTACTTCTTGGTTCTGGTGTATCACAAGAAGAAGTTGTCGATGAAGATTTGGATATTTTGAGTACTCCAGACTCGTTTTCACTCTGGTTAGATCAGAATGTAGAGACGGTTTTCGAGGTGATTGACTGTGTTGAAGCTGAGTATTTATATGTAATTTTCAACACTTTTTTTGTTTTATAAAGTTTTTTTGTTATTCTTTTATTTATTTTTTTGCTAATTTCTTTATTTAGGGTCAACAACTCGATGAAGAACGTTTGAATGCTGATGTTTTAGATCAAGGCCCGTCTACACCCGAAAGAAGTTCTGTTCGTGTTACTAATCGAAGTCCTAGTCCTGCTGCTAAGAGATTGGTGAAGCCTTCTTCGTTCCTGCAATCTCCTTTCATGAACAAGAAGACAAAGGTTCAGCCTAAAATTACAAGGACTGAATTTATAGTTGGTAACTATCTGTTCGCGATGCAGGGCAACACAGAGTAAGTTGTTTCTGTATTCAATTATCTATCATTTTTAATTACATGTGATTAGCTAAGAAACACATGTAATTCAAACATAATTATTCTTAAATGATAAATTACATGTAATTCATAATGAATTACATGTAATTCAAGCATAACTATTTACTTACATTAACTTGTTTACATGTAGTGAAACTGTTTTTGAAACATCTTCTGATGCGAAAGTGTTTTCAATTCGATTGATTATGGAAACCTTAACTCCTAGTTTAAGGTTAGATGCAAATGTGATAGACTGTTGGTCTTCAATTCTTAACTACGAAGAGAGGTTTCGTGAACCTGGAACGATGTCAAGGGTATTTTTATCGTCTGGATGTATGGTAAGTTATTTAACTTTTTTTAAACTTGATATACAAGTATTTTATTACTTTTTTTATAAATTTCTTTTATCTTATTGTTATACAGACAGAATCAATGATTAATGGATTCTATCATACGGATATTGAGATATGGAAGTGCTTTGAGAAGGAAGTTGAAACTCATTTTGGAAATGATGTTGTTGGTCTGTCATTTGAAGGCATTGATTTGGTAATTTTTGTTTTTGTTTTTGTTGTTTTTTAGAATTTTATTTTTGTTTTTCTAATTTTGGTTTTTATAAAACAGGTTTTCTTTCCAATATGCATGTTTGGGAACTTTTACGTTGTTGTCTTCAATCTTTCTATAGCAGCTATGACGATTCTTGACAACAGTGGGTCCGGTGCATCTTATGATGATAAGTATTCACAAGTCTGCGATCTACTTGTAAGGATATTTGTTTTTATTTTTTATGTCAAACAAATCACATGTGAGTCATCTATGAATCACATGTGATTTACATGTAATTATTCACAGTGATATTCATGTGATTATTGTTATTATTATTTTTTTACAGCAAGAGTTGTTTGTTCATCATTTAAAGTTGTATGGGCACAAGAAGCATGCTTCCATAAAGAAAGTGAGAGCTAAAGTCCCCAAGTTGAAATGGAAGACGAAGGAAAATACTCGAGATTGTGGTGTGTTCACTATGCTGCATATGGAGTTGTATGTTGGTAAAGCAGTTTCTTCTTGGGATGTTGGGCTCGTTGCTGAATCAAGGATGCAACGTGACAGTCTGCGCCATCTACGTTTCAAGTATGCAACAAAGATTCTCCTACACGAGCACAATAAGTATGCTGCAAAGATGCGTGAATTAGCAATGGAGTTTGATAAGATTGATAACCAACAAAAACTTGAAATGGTTTGTGAAGCTGTGAAGAACAGGGAGCTACGTGAAAAAAGTTAGATTGTGAAGCTGTGAAGAACAGGGAGCTACGTGAAAAAAAGTTAGATTATGTATTTCTGTTTTAAGATGTTAGATAAATATCACTTGTTAGACTTTGATCAATAGCAGGTTGATCAGTAGCTTTTGTGACACTTAACTAAGATGGTATGGTATGTTAGATCAATAGCAGTTGCTAGACTTTGATCATGTATTTCTGTTTTAAGATGTTAGATCAATAGCAGTTGTTAGACATTGATCAATAGCAGTTGTTATTTCAATGTCAGTTGGTGCTATCTAGCTTTTGTCCTAGAAAACAGAATCACAAGTAACGTTCCAAGGGGAAACACATGTAATTCATAACAAATAACATGTAATTTTATATATTACATAAACACAAGTAAATATGATCAAGTATCAATCAGAAGTGGAACACATGTAATTCTTAATAAATCACATGTAATTCTTAATAAATCACATGTAATTTTACAATGCATTTGGTGCTATCTAGCTTTTGTCCTAGAAAACAGAATCACAAGTAATGTTCCAAGGGGAAACACATGTAATTCATAACAAATCACATGTAATTTTATATATTACATAAACACAAGTAAATATGATCAAGTATCAATCAGAAGGGAAACACATGTAATTCTTAATAAATCACATGTAATTCTTAATAAATCACATGTAATTTTACAATGCATTATAACATATTCTGGAAACTTAAAAATAGGTTCTTTAAACTTAAGAATAGGTTCTGGAAAATGAAGTAATGAAATCTCAAAAGTGTTCAAACATCAATAATTGGTGACGCCTTCTTCTTCTTTGCCTTTGGGTTCTTTGGGCACGTTCTTTTTGTATGCTCACGCGTCTTCACATTACAATATCCACAAACCTTCAATGGTTTCTTTCGAACCTTAAGCGCTTTTTCTCTTCCACTTTTCAATCGTTCTCCTTTTTTTAGTTTTTTTCCATCATTTGGATGGTCTCCTTTGTTTCTAGCCTTCGTTGGATTGTTCACATCTAGATGATCAGGCTCTGAAATTGCAAACAAAGCACCAATAACATCTGCCGTTTTTCTTGAAGGAGGATTAGGCATATCAGCTTTTATTTCTTCATATATCACTTTCAACTTTTCAAGATAAGCTGCCAACCTTTCTTCATCTTTGCTCAATAAGAATAAACAATCATCAACGACAAAATTCACCTCGTTTGAAAGTTTTTCAATTGTTACATTCTTTTCCCCATATCTGTTTATTTGCCTTCGAAGATCAGGTGGTATTATGTCTCTTGTCCATCTCCTCAAAATGTATTGATTGGGAATAACATTAACATCACGGTTCTTGAACACGCAAAATATGTGTCGACATAGAAAACCATATCGTAGAAAATGTCTACAAGAACAAACCACTGACCCGTCTTCTATAACTCTTAGTATCTTTTTCCAAAACACAAGGAATTTACATTAGTAATTATTAAAGAATTACATGTAATTATTAAAGAAATCCTTTAAGTTGAATGCAAATTACATGTAATTCTGTGTGAATTACATGTGATTCTGTGTGAATTACATGTGATTTTGTGTGAATTACATGTGATTCTGATAACAACAGGATCTTACCAGATCTGATTTTGTTTAGAATCACATGTAATTCATACAGAATTACATGTAATTCTGATAACAATTACATGTAATTATACCAGAATTACAAGTAATTCTGAATGAATTACATGTAAATCCTTTAAGAAACCTATTTATTTCTTCATAAAACCTCATGTAATTCATATAAATTATTATCGTAATGAAATTAATAATTACCTTGTAGTGTATTTCTGTTTCTTTCTCTGTTGCGATCTCCTTGTCTTGTTCTTTTCTACTTTTGGTGTAAATAGTTCTGTAAGAATTTGCTGCTTTGTCTCCTATGATGAAAGTCTCACATCCTTCACTATTTTGTAATCCTTGTATCATACAATTCCAGCAAGCAGCATCAATTTCAAGTTGAACATACGAAAATATTGTCTTTGTATATATTCTTGCAGCATGACGTTCAATATCCAACATTGTTTTATATGTTGGAGCCGCATCAAGCGTTTGGAAGTCCAAAGTTTCTTGCCTATGTCTTTGCCTTTCCATTGTTGATTCATATGATATCATGAAACCAACAAGTGTTGACCCTTAGCTTGTGAAACTTTTAAAAAAAGAATTTTCACTTTCGGACCTTGAAGTAGTCCTCATCAAGCCAAACAAAGGAGAGTCGATAAAATAAGCGGGAATCCACATTTTTCTAAGATCAAACATTTTTGTCATCCACTTGTTGTTTCTCAAACCAAATTCATCTATCAATAATCCCCATCTCTCTTCAAACTTCTTTGGTTCTATGAACATATTCCAAATGAGCCTATCAAATCGTTCTTTGAAAGCCCCTTTGTATATTTCTTCACAAATCTGTTTTAAAGATATAAAGTAATTAGCACTAACAAAATATTTTTGTTCCAAAAATCACATGTAACTCACACAAAATTACATGTGATTTGCATTCAACTTACTAACAAAGCATTTTTATCCCAATAATCACATGTAATTCACACAGAATTACATGTGATTTCCATTCAACAGTAATTGGCTTTACAATCTTAGATAATGTGAAACTGTTTTGAAGGAATAAAGTATAATTACATGTAATTCTATTCATAATCACATGTGATTTGTTATGAATCACATGTGATTCATGTAAAACAGTTTGTAACTTAAACAAAAATACCTTAGATGGGATCTTTTGGGAAATGTGCCACATGCAAAGTCTATGTTTTGTTGTTTTAAAAACGGATTCAATAGCTCTCTTCATGGCTCCATCCTGATCGGTTACAATCATTGTTGGCTCTTTTCCAACAGCGGACAAAAATGCAGTTAGCAACAATGTATATGATTCCGTATCTTCATGTAAAATCATCCCCGAACCAAGTGTGACACACTTTCTGTGATTGTCGATACCAGTGAATGGTACAAACTTCATGTTGTACCTATATAACATATCAATGTATTAAAATCTACATTTCTGAATTACATGTAATTCGACATTGAATTACATGTGATTCATACATAATTACTTGTTATTAGTTAATTAAAAAGTATAAATATAAAAAATTACAAACAATTCACTTACCTGTTGCTATTGAAGGTTGCATCGAAAGATACTATGTCTCCAAACTCTTTGTAATAGCACTTTGCAACTTCATCCGCCCAAAACATCGCAACCAATTCATCATTTTTTACCCAATATTCAAATGTAAAGTTCGGCACATACAACTTTCTATTTTCCATTTTGTTTATCAGCATTTGTGCATCATTTTCCCCAATAAATTCAGTAACATCCCTTTGAGCATTCTTAAAGTCATCAGTCGTCCCATGAACATATTCATAACCACCTTTGATGCTACTTAAGAAATTGTGAGCACGCGTTGCACCAAGTTTATTTGCAGCAGCTTTTACAACAAACATCTTTTCAGCTTGAGGCATTTTTCGTTGTTTCTTTGTATAGTGTTGGTACACTTCTGGTAGAAGCGTGTGATTGTGTTTTGCTAAAAATAGTACCAACTTGTATTTTCCAGAAACAATATCCAATGGTAACTTTATCTGAGCTTTGCATCCAGTCACATGGTGCGTTGTGTTTCTAATTTGTTTACCTTTATTTTTTGGATCTAATGAGTCAAAATCAACACTTGTTGGTTTTCCCCCTTTGTTACAAGTAATGAACTTGTGTTTTACCACTCCCGATTTTGTTTTACTTTGTCCCGATTTTTTAATTTCAAACCCTCCTTTTTCAGCATAATTTGAATACATATCAATAGCTTCTTCCAATGTATCATAAGTATCTCCCACTTTTGGTATACGAACTCCGTGTACACGAGGCTCCCAATTTACTGATCCGCCAGGTGTTTCATCTTGCGCAACATCGGTTGCTCTTGGGGTTTTCATACCTGTATTTAAAAAACAGAATTACATGTGATTTGCATTGAACTTAATAACAAAGCATTTTTATCCCAAAAATCACATGTAATTCACACAGAATTACATGTGATTTGCATTCAACTTAATAACAAAGAATTTTAATCCCAAAAATCACATGTAATTCACACAGAATTACATGTGATTTCCATTCAACTTAGTAACAAAGCATTTTTATCCCAAAAATCACATGTAATTCACACAGAATTACATGTGATTTCCATTCAATTTAATAACAAAGCATGTTTATCCCAAAAATTACATGTAATTCACACAGAATTACATGTGATTTCCATTCAACTTAGTAACAAAGTATTTTTATCCCAAAAATCACATGTAATTCACACAGAATTACATGTGATTTCCATTCAACTTAGTAACAAAGCATGTTTATCCCAAAAATCACATCTAATTCACACAGAGTTACATGTGATTTCCATTCAACTTGCTAACAAAGCATTTTTATCCCAAAAATCACATGTAATTCACACAGAATTACATGTGATTTCCATTCAACTTGCTAACAAAGCATTTTTATCCCAAAAATCACATGTAATTCACACAGAATTACATGTGATTTGCATTCAACTTGCTAACAAAACATTTTTATCTCAAAAATCACATGTAATTCACACAGAATGTGGTTGTGAATTACGTATGATTTGCATTCAACAATAACAATCCATGTTATTTCAAAAATCACATGTAATTCACACAGAAATACATGTGATTTCCATTCAACACTAATAAACAATTTTATTCCAAAAATCACATGTGATTCTGTGTGAATTACATGTGATTTGCATTCAACACTAACAAAGCAACCTGAAAACGAAAATTTACCTGAAAACCCTTCTTTTGCTTTTTCTGAAAAACTTTGTTCTGATGTATCATTTTTATTCAAATCTAGTTGAGAAACCACTACCATAACGTCATCTAAGTCAGGTTCATCCATTTTTCCGGCGAGGTTTTTTATTCCGGCGAGGGTTTATAGATCTATGACGAGAGGTTATTTTTCTGGCGAGGGTTTATAGATCTGTGATAGTGATGGTTTCTGGCGATTAGGGTTTTTATTTTTCCGGCGAGTGGATCTGTTTTTATCAGTGATGGTGGTTTTATTTTTCCGACTAGAGGATTAGATCGGGGGTGGGTGTTTGTAGAGATAGAAAGTGTGATGAATGTGTGTTTTTTTATTATTTTTTATTTTTTATATATGATATGTGCTTTTAATATGGGTGGTTGGATGATGGGAAATTGGATGGCCCAGATCGCTTCCTTCCTTCCTTTTTGGGTGCACCTTCTATGAGGATCTCACCTCATCTAACGTACTAAAAATTTGTGACCTCGTATCAGTTAGTGACGAGCGATCTTACTCCGGTGTAGAATTTAACACTGCAACAATATCAACTACGACTACATAATACTAACACCAAGTACGTTATCATAATGAAATACACCAGAATATATAAACACATGTAATTTTAACTTCTTAACCGATGAGGGACTCAAAATTATATACTAGAACCAAGTTAAAAGCAACATAGGAATCGTTAGAATATAGAATATGATCGCACAATTTCATTAAACTCAATTTATTGATCCCGATTATGAAATATTATTCGAATAACTTTTTAATGTCTAATGTTTGAATTAAGGATTGAAGTATTGAACACTTTGGGACTCAGTCTTTCAAGTTTAATAATAACAAAATTACACTTTCTTCGATTGTGAAATTTATAACTTTGCTATGTGTATCTTAGTCCATTGTTTTATTCGGCATAGTTAAATTATTTATTTGGTTTCAACTCTTTATACAGGTAGCTGAGCGCTCTTTTCATGTGCAACAATGAACATCTAGTTAGCTTGATCGCTTAGAATCGGACTGTGATTCTACCAATCATCTTTGATGCACTAGAAATGAACGTTCAGGCTCACTGGAACCCAACGGTGCACGGGCTCACAAGGAACATTAAAAAGATGTTTATGGAAATGGATTCCGAGTTATTTGAGGAATGTGAAAGGCAGTATACACAAAATCGGCCCTTGCCAAACTGGCCGAAGATCAACCTCAACAAACGTGGTAAAGATTAGCAGAAACTGTCGTTTTGCAATAAGTAGGGTGATAATTTCACTCGACTCTTTTGGGCTTGCATTTTTTTACCCTGACAGCCTCCTATAACATCCTACATTCAAGTATAGATGTGATTCTTTTTTCTGTCAGATGATAGTTTATTGTAATTTGTTGGTTCAAAATTTTATGGGTCAAAGAGAGGTATGTAAAATTCTATGTATTATAATTCTTAAGTTTACATTTTCATCAGTGTACATACTTTGGTGTTTAGACGATTCGGTATGGTTTTTTTTCGACCAAGTGCAAAGATTTCAATTGGTTTTATTGAATCTGGTTAGAGTGGCTTTGTACATGTCTATATCAGAAAGTTTCAAATTGTAACACTCCGAAAACTGGAAGGGTCCACTTAGGCATCATGGGGGTGCCACGTATATATTATCATGAACACTGATATATAAGTACTAAAATTTCGCAATAAAAACCTGTTATTACATCCCTAATTAAATAAAAGTGCGGAAATTTAGATATAAAACGGTCCCAATCGTTTTAAAATACAATAACAAACAAAGCATCATAGGTTTCTATCCAAGTCTTAGTTTAGTGCCAACAACCCCAAAGTTTACAACAACGTTTTCTGCCGACTTTACCTTTCGTGAGATTTGACCAGAAGTGACACAAAAGATGATATTAATTAGTAAAGTAAAGTTGACTGAACATGGACTGAAAATGGACTACAGAATCGCCGGCACGTCACATCCACGAGCTCCTGTCCCAGCTTAAGCATTCCTACCTGAGAAATAACATGCAAACCGTCAACAAAAATTGTTGAGCGAGTAACATAGGTTTAAGTAAAGTAGTATGGAACACAACACTCATTATATAGTAGTATCAAAAGTAATCATTTCAGAAGGGCTATGTGATCAGCATACCTTTCAAATGTATTATTGCATTAGCTCATGAAACCGAAACCTTAACGTAATCAATTTGCCCCTAAAGTGAGTGTTTGCTCAAACAACTCGTAATACCTCAAATGTAAATGCGTCACGTAATACAAGGACGGGGATTGTCAGTCCCGATGGATCCACCCATAACACTCGCGCTTTGCAAACTAATGAAATAACTAACGGTTCATGATGAGGGGACTTTTGAGCACACTAAGCAATAATAGTTGTATCTAGTAATCACTGGAAGCAGCATACAAGTTCTCGAATAGCATACAACTAAAAAAAATAATGAGTGTGTTCCATAAATGTGTATTTCTCACCCCGCGAGTAGTAAAAATATGTAATAACGAAAAGGGGCTATGTACTCACCTTTAGCAAGTGATCACAAGGAAAAAGGACTGAGCAAAATGGAGTCTTCACGGACCTATGCAATGGTGACGTATAATAAGAAAGTGTTCAATGTAGCAATTAACGTTTTAGAAGTAACGTGACATAGTATGACCAAGTAATTTGCGTGCAATGGCGAGACCTATGCTTAAGATGAAATTTGACCAAAATACTTTGAACCTACTGTAATAACATGACATTAACCTTATATGATGGTTCAAGCATTTATATGCGGGTTTCAAACACGTTTTGGGCTCGGTGCATAATGTTGAAATATTGGACTGAATTCGGTTTTCTGAAAATGGCTGTGAAGAGTTGGTCATATCTCAAAATCTATAATAGTACATGAGGTGAGAGTTTTTGACATGCAAAGGTATTTCTCTTACCTTTAAAAGTTGGGCTAGAACAATCCTAGAACTATTTTCAATCAACAGGAAATGCACTTTTAGCGACTGACTATCAAAACAGAAAGTTGTAAACGTCTTTCGTACCCTTCGGTAAATTGAGCATAAATCCCAAACGGTATAAGATTTTGACACGAAACCAAAAAGAGAAGTTTTATTATGTCTGTGCCTACTGTAAAAAGTTATAAAATCGTATATTCAACCTTTTTACCCAAGTCAATTTACCCACGTTTTAATGATAATATTCAGATTTGACCTAGTTTATTAAAACGACAATTCCGAGCTCATCCGGACACTTCCCGTTCCATCCAACTCACCACATACTATGCACATCAGTGGGTATCTATTTTTCAAATAAAAACAAGGTCATATGTTTGAGAAAAATTTTCCATGACCTGTTTGTTTCTGTGGTGATTTCCATACTATAAAAACGACCCCATTTAGCAACCTAACCGCGAACACGCAACTCTTAAGCTAAACCAAATCGCCACGCAAGTGTCCTAAGTCCTAATATGCCCTAAGTATTCATAATCTCAGTGGGTTTTACCCATGAGCTCAAAATCAAAGATTAATGAAATCCAAAAATGTTAATAACATCAAATTCAATATACTAGTTATGATTATACCTTCACAACAAGTATGAATCAATCCAAACACGCAAATTAAACAATTCCTCCTCCTTGATCCTTAGAAATTTCGTGGCCCTATGACATGGTAACATACCCAAATCAAATTTTTACCAAAGAATAACATAAATTGACCATTAGAAAAGAATAATTACCCATA
This sequence comes from Glebionis coronaria, assembly GCA_025667525.1. NCBI lineage: Eukaryota > Viridiplantae > Streptophyta > Magnoliopsida > Asterales > Asteraceae > Glebionis > Glebionis coronaria. The sequence continues at coordinate 2,841,171 of CM046882.1, read as the reverse complement.
AAAACCAATGAAAAACCAATGATTTTTTTTTTGAAAATCAATCAAACTAAACCTCATGTAAAAACTTGTAGCATGTGTAATTGAATGCAAGAAATAGGTTTAGGAAGGGTTTAATTGTACCTTTAAAACAATGGTTTTGTTGGAAATCAAAAATCCATGGTAGAGGGGGAGGGTGTGTGTTCGTGGGTATAGAGAAAAAAAAAGAGAACCGTATTTTTTTTGTGTGTAATAATGGAATTATGTGAATTTTAGTTTGACCCCATTTTATGTTAACTTGACTATTTGACCTTAAAATGGGCTTTATTCAGCTGATTTTTTATTATTACAAGCCCAAAATTTAGTTTTTACATATTACCCATTAGTCATGTTTAAAAGTTAGCGGGTTCCGACCAAAACCCGAGACCCGTTCTCGTTTTAAACGAAAAACTTTCGAAATAACTCGTAAACACTTGTTTGACCTAAATTTCACTAAATTGGATCAAGGAATCAAGAATGACTAGTAATCATGTAAAAATAATTTTTCTTGCGGCGTTCGGACCCGAAAACTCAGTCCGACAACCAGAAAACGTAAAAATGCAAAAGTTCACCATTGCGTCCGTTATAGGTCTAGATATCATTTTTCATTGTTTTTGGAATAAAATAACATCATAAAGTCATATAAAACATGTCGAGACCTCGTAAATCGTGAAATACTGAAAAATCATAATAACCAATGAAAATCGAGTGAGCTGAAATAAATAGTATAAAATAATTTACCAGAAAATACGAGTTCTCACACAAATTCAACATATGCACCAACCAAATGTGGTCATTGTGCAACCGATGCTTTGGTCAATTAGTTGACTCCTTGCTGCCATGCTGGAAAAAGCTGGGTTTTCGATCGGTTTTACCTACTATTAAATATATTTTTTTGAATAATTACACTTGCACCTAATTCTCCTAGATTATTTCAAATCCATCATATTGGTCACTGAAAACAAATACCAAATTTACAGTACAGGCGTGTGGCAATGTGTAAGTTCGTTTTGGTGTTGGTGTTGGTTTTGCTTTTTTAATCTATTTTGTTTTAGTGTTGTTATTACTTCATGTTCCCACGATGAATTGTTTCGTTTTATCCTAGGGAAATACACTTTTGGGTGTCGACTTATGCCAAGTTCTTGCTCGTAAGATGTCAGCGTTGTTTGACCATTTAGTTAAAACGTTTATGATGCGGAGTAAAAAACTTGGACAATGACTCGATTGCTTTTACAATATACGCTATGATGAGATTAGTAGAGTTGAATGAATGAAGTTAACGTGAGGATGCTCAAATGTTGTTGCTAAACGCTTTCAGATTACTGTTTTTGAAAAATTTATTATAGTTGATTAATGTGACTTCACTCTTTTTTAATTGTTGGTTTTAAAATTGCCTTCAAAATATTGCAAAAATATATTGTAAACTTGTTACATGATAAATATTGCAAAAATATATTCTTGTTATTTAAAGTTTTAACGGTCAATTTTAACGTTCGTTTGGTCAAGGGACCATGCATGATAAAGTTTTTGAAGTTGAGAACTATCTAAGCTAGAAAAATGTCAAAGACCCAAACATGCATGTCAATTCAAACTAGAAAGACCATTGGTGTAACTTACTATTTACTTATAAAATAATAGATCGGGAAATCAAATATTTTGAATTATTTATATAATAACTTTATAAATACGATGCGGGTCGAGTTGGATATAATGATTCCTTACCAATCGTAACACTAAGGGTGCGTTTGGTATATAAAGAGGAATCACAATCGGTAACGGAATGTTATAAGGCTGGAATGGTAATGAATATATTATGATTGATATTACTGTTTGGTTTGTATTAGTTGGGTATGAAATAGTTTAGTAAAATTTAAAAATATATGTGATGAAGTGATAGGTGTGAAAACACCCATCCTTTTACCACTTAATTCTGGCTAAAACGAGACCAAAACACGTATTTAATATCATTCGTTTGGAATTATGCGTGGTTTTTGTGTTTATTGCGTTTTCAGAGTCAACCGGATGAATATTGAAGAAAACATGGGATTGCACGGGTTTTATCGAGGAAAAAGAGTCAAGACGAAGTCTATTGTCCAAGAGATGCAAAAGATTTGAAGTCATTGTGCCTATTTGAAGATTTATCGAAGAATAGAATCAAAGATGGAAGATTCATATATGTCGAATAACTCGAGTCTATTAAACAAAAGATTATAAGACGAGTTGGAATTATTCACCGACACTTCTCAAATCCGGATCGGAAACGTTTATTTAGAAGAAACGTAAAGACTAAAGAAGAAAGAAGAAAAGAAGCCCAAAACCAAGCCAATTCGCAAAGCCCACAAGACATGCCTATAAATAGGACTTTACTTCACAAATTTGGAGCACTTAGTTAGTCTTAGTTTTAGTTTTTCATTTCTCTAGTTTTAGAGAGAGAAACTTCCAAACTTTCTCTCACTAGATTTTTCTTTGTTTTCATCTTTCAAATTTTAAGCTTTTCATTAATCTTTGTACTTTGAGTTCTTTTAATTAAAAGTTTAAGTTTAAGTTTGTGTTCGTCAATCTTCTTCTTCATTTCTTGGTTTCACTTTGCTTTTGATCCGAAAACCATAATCCATACGGATTGATTTCGTTTGGTGTTTAAAGGTTGAAAGGGTAGTCTTTTTACTCCTTGTTAAGATCTTACGTGTATAGGCTATAAGCTCTTAATGCTTAGTAGCTTATTTCAAGTTTAGCTTATTACTTTTCGGATTTCACAAGGGTTTTAATCATTTTTAAGTTCGTTTCATACGGTTTATAGTTGTTTACGTTTTACAAGTTGTCGAATTTAAGCTTTTTAAGTTATTTAAGTTTCGGATTACTTAGCTTATTGATTTTGCTTATTGAGTTTTTTAAGTTGCCACCAATTTCGGAACAAAATTGCTCCCATCGCAATAGTAGGGTTTGTACACATTCCGACGGGGTCACTGGTTTGATCGCAATAACCCTTTGTGGTTTTACTTTGCGATCGGTTGTCATTCCCCCTTATTCCGATCTGGGATTGCGATCGCTTATTGCGATCGCACATTCCGACGGGATTAAGGTCCTTTTTAAGTCGAAACTCTGGCCAATTTTTATTTACCTTATTCCGATCTGACATTGCGACAAAGGGTTCTTAGATATTCCGATCTGACTTTCCGATTTAGACATCATTCCGACGGCTTGATCTTAATTATTCCGATGGTAACAAACATGAACATTCCGATGGACTCCACTTTGACATTCCGATGGTTGTTGTAGTTATATTCCGATGCTTATTTCTTTGATGCATTCCGATAGGAATTATTTTCAATATTCCGATAGAACAAGTTTTTAAGTATTAGTTCAATTAAGTTTTCAAAGTATTTTTCTAATTTCTTCTTTATGTTTTCAAGCTTTCATTTTTAACTCGTCAATTTAGTTTAATCTTTCAAAGCTTATTTACTCAACGCCACTTACATTTATTTGTTATTAGTTCAAAATAGATAAACAAACCAACACCCTTTTTATTAACCAAGAACAAATCATTCCACTTAGAACCGTGATCAATTCGAGGAGATTCCGAGAACTAAATCCGAACCATAGCAAATCATTTGTACCAAATGGCGCCGCTGCCGGCTCTTCTCGTTAAGATCAACAGTTTTTTGTGAGAACTTGGATTTTGGGATCCGTTCCCTGTGAACGTTACTTTTTCATAAAAATTTTCACAAACACAAAAAAAATATAAAATTTTCAAAAATCCTAAAAATTAAAAAACATAAAAACCAAAAATATTATTTCCTTTGTTTTTGCCTTGTTAGTTCTTTTGCAGGTGCATGCGTACACGATCAACGTCTTATCAAGAGCCCGAGCCTCTCGAAGACTTAGACATGGCCGGTGTACAAAACAACAACAATAACCCACCTCAAAACAATAATAACAATAACAACCCACCTTTCAACAACAATAATAACAACAACAATGAGCCTCTACCGGATAATCGCCCGATGATTGAACTTCTGCAAGCACATGTAGATGGCAACAATGATCCAATTGTCATACCCGCGTTTGCAGCCAACAACTTTGAGCTCAAATCCGGCTTTATCCAGATGGTCTCTGCTCAACCATTCTTGGGGCGTACCATTGATGATCCACATGACCACATCAATAGATTCTTACAACTCACGAACACGGTCAAATTCAATGGTGTTCCACAAGAGGTAATTTGTTTACAACTTTTTCCCTTTTCTTTAGAGGGACAAGCCCGGCATTGGCTTGCTAAGGAACCGCCACAGAGTATTTTTACGTGGACGGATTTGGAGACCAAGTTTATCAACTAATTTTTCCCACCCTCTCGTACTACCGCTTTGCGGAATGAAATCATTAATTTTGAACAAAAGTACGATGAGTCTTTTAGTGAATCTTGGGACCGTTTCAAAGATCTTTTAAGAAAATGCCCACAACATGGTTTTACCAAAGTGCACCAAATTAACACTTTTTATAATGGTTTAAGCATGAATGACCAAGATTCACTAAACAGTGCCTCGGGGGGTAATCTTTTGGCTAAGACTTCCAATGCTGCTTGGGATGTCATTGAGAATAAGTCTCGTGTGCAAACCAAGAGTGTTCGGACCAATGTCGCTAGTGCTAGTACTAGTGACAGCGACAAGCGAATTGACAAAATCACTGCGCTTCTTGAATCGCTTGCTACCCAAACCGCCAGCAACACCAACAACAACAATGCTAAAAACGCTCAAGTCAATGCTGTCAGCCAACCATGTGAAATCTGCGGGGGTCCTCACTCTTACACCACTTGTACCGCCACCCAAGACTACCCTTCTGAGAATGTGAATGCAGCATACGGTACCTATCCTCAACCCGCTTATCAAGCTCGTCCTCAAGGTGACCGCAACCTGCTTAGCTACCGCTCCAACAACTATCTCTCACCACCCGGTTTTACTCCTAACAACCTAAACCAACAACAAAACCTCAACCGCCCTCCTCAACAACAACAACAATCTCGTGGACCATACATACCACCTCACAAACAACAACATCCACCTCAAAGAAACAACCAAGTTTACCAGCAACCTGCTTATCAACCACCCGCATACAATGCTCCTTCCAACCAACCCACCGCATTACACCAAGACATTGGAACCTACATGAGGACTAATGATGTGATCGTGGACAATCTCCAACAGGAAGTGCGCAACTTGAAAGCCGACCTGGTGAAACAGGGGAACGATCTGAGAGCTGATATGAGAAACACTTTGGATACTCAAACGAATGACTTAAAGAACATGATGGCTAGTTTCTTCCAAGGTAATCAACCGTCTTCTTCGGGTACTCTTCCGAGTAACACCGTTGCGAATCCAAGAGGGGAGATGAAAGCAATCACCACTCGCAGTGGCAAAGGTACCAAGGAACCCGAGCTTCCTATACCTCCACCGGTGATTGTGACTAAGAAGAACGAGTCCCCTGCTCCTATTACTCCTCCTTCTACTTCTCCAATTTCTCCGCCTCTTACTTCTACCCCTCCTCCACCCAAGGATGTGAGTGATCCTTCGATCCCAAAGCCTTCCTCTTCTTCCGATATACCTTATCCCTCAAGGTTGAGGAAAGAGAAGCTCAAAAGCAAGGACGATATTCAGGTTTCGAACTTTCTAAAATTTTTTAAACAATTGAATTTTAACATCTCCTTCGCGGAGGCTCTCGCTCACATGTCTAAGTACGCGAAAATGTTCAAAGATCTTCTTAGCGACAAGGAGAAGCTTCTTGATATTGCTAACACCCAACTTAATGAGAATTGCTCTGCAGTGCTCTTAAGGAAATTGCCAACCAAGCTTGGTGATCCGGGTCGTTTCTTAATCCCTTGTAACTTCCCGGGAGTAGAGAATTGCATGGCCCTAGCCGATCTAGGTGCCAGTATTAATCTAATGCCTCTAAGCGTTTGGAAGTAATTATCTCTCCCTGAGCTAGTCCTCACCAAAATGACTTTGGAATTAGCTAACCGTACGGTTGCTTATCCAGTGGGGATAGCCGAAGACGTCTTTGTAGGAGTTGACAAATTCAATTTTCCTGCCGATTTCGTTGTCGTTGACTACGACATGGACCCTCGTGTGCCATTGATCGTTGGTCGTCCATTCTTGAGGACCGGTCGCACTCTTATCGATGTTGAAGCCGGTGAGCTTATCATGAGAGTGGGCGACGATAAAATCGTCTTCAACATGGGAAAGTTGTCTAAACAACCTTATTCATACGAGAGTGTTAATTGTATTGACGTTCTGGATGAGGCTTGTGAAGAACACTTTATTGATGCTTGTAAAAATATTCCTACCTCTCTTCCCAATGTTGAGACCGTTTCCTCTATTGATTCATCACTATCTCTATTTGGAGAAAGTGATTTCTTTTGGAAAGATCTTGAAGCCACCATGGGAGATGTGAACTTAGAAAATGACGATTCTCCCACCGATTGGGATGAAGACATGCATTTCTTTGAAAACCTTCTCAAAGAAGACAATCTTTCTCCACCATCTCCCACGGTTATTGCTATCGATGCTCCGAATTTGAAAACGCCTCCCATCGAAAATCCTCCAGCTTTAGAACTTAAGGAGTTGCCACCCCATCTCGAGTACATGTTCCTTGAAGAAAACAAGAAGTCGCCTGTCATCATTGCTAAGGACTTGAAAGAAGAAGAAAAATCTCGCCTCATCGCCGTGCTTAAAGATCATAAGAAGGCAATTGCTTGGAAAATTTCTGATATCCGCGGAATTGATCCGAACTTTTGTACTCACAAGATTCTCATGGAAGATGATTTTAAACCCGCAATCTAGAGCCAAAGAAGGGTTAATCCTAAAATTCATGACGTCATCAAACAAGAGGTTATCAAACTTCTAGATGCCGGCTTGATTTACCCTATTTCGGATTCGCCGTGGGTAAGTCCCGTCCATTGTGTGCCCAAGAAGGGCGGAATAACCGTTGTTTCCAAAGAACACAACGAGTTGATTCCCACTCGTCTCGTTACTGGGTGGAGAGTTTGTATTGATTATCGCAAGCTCAATGATGCCACGAGAAAAGACCACTTTCCTCTTCCCTTCATGGATCAAATGCTCGAGCGTCTAGCTGGTAATGACTATTACTGCTTCTTAGACGGTTTCTCCGGGTATTTTCAAATCCCCTTCGATCCCAAGGACCAAGAAAAGACCACATTCACTTGTCCCTACGGAACATTTGCTTACAAACGCATGCCTTTTGGTTTATGTAATGCTCCTGGGACGTTCCAAAGGTGTATGATGGCTATCTTCCATGACATGGTGGAAGACACTATGGAAGTATTCATGGATGATTTCTCGGTTTATGGCGATTCTTTCTCTACTTGCCTTGCCAATTTAGAACGTATGCTTAAGCGGTGTGAAGACACTCGCCTTGTTCTTAATTGGGAAAAATGCCATTTCATGGTAAAAGAGGGCATCGTGCTAGGAAACAAAATTTCCAAAGCCGGCCTTGAAGTAGACCATGCTAAAGTCGATGTTATCGCTAAGTTGCCTCCACCTTCAACCGTGAAGGGTGTGAGAAGTTTCCTTGGTCATGCGGGCTTCTACCATCGATTCATTAAAGATTTTTCTCAAATCGCTCGCCCGATGACCCACCTCTTGGAAAAAGATACTCCTTTTATCTTTTCCAAAGAGTGTATCGAAGCCTTCAACTCGCTTAAGGATAAGCTAAGTAAGGCACCCGTCTTGGTTACCCCTAATTGGGAGCTGCCTTTCGAGTTGATGTGCGATGCTAGTGACTTTACTATTGGTGCGGTTTTGGGCCAAAGAGTGAACAAACTCTTCCAACCAATCCATTACGCTAGCAAGACAATGACGGGGGCCCAATTACATTACACGACAACCGAAAAAGAGCTTTTTGTTGTTGTCTATGCCTTTGAAAAGTTCCGCCCCTATCTAGTCCTTTCCACCACAATCGTTTACACTGATCATTCCGCGTTGAAGTACTTGTTGACTAAGCAAGATTCCAAACCAAGACTTCTTCGTTGGGTTTTGCTACTCCAAGAATTTAAAATCGAAATTCGCGATAAAAAAGGAGCTGAAAACCTAGCCGCGGATCATCTCAGTAGACTTGAGAATCCTTACCAAGGGGATCATCCGAACAAAGAAATCAATGATTCTTTTCCCTTGGAGACCTTAATGTCTATCAACTCGACTGCTGATGAAACCCCGTGGTTTGCGGACATTGCAAACTACTTGGAGGGTGGAATTCTCGTTGACGGGTTAACATCCCAGAAAAAGAAGAAGTTCTTTAACGACATTAAGACTTACTTTTGGGATGACCCGTATCTATTCAAGCAATGTGCTGACTTGATTATTCGCCGATGTGTTGATGGACCGGCAGCTTTAGAAATCCTTGACGCTTGCCACAAAGGACCCACCGGTGGTCACTTTGGTCCCAACTACACCGCCAAAAAAGTGTTTGAATCGGGATTTTATTGGTCCACCATTTACCGTGATGCTCAGAGATGGTTAAACATTATGATGCTTGCCAAAAGCAAGGCACGATCACACATAAAGACGAGATGCCTCAGAATTTCATACAAGAATGTGAAATCTTTGATGTTTTGGGTATCGACTTTATGGGGCCATTCCCTTCATCTAAAGGGAACAAATACATCCTTGTAGCCGTTGACTACGTCTCCAAATGGGTTGAAGCCAAAGCTTTACCCACTAATGACGCAAGGGTGGTTTGTAACCTTTTGAAATCGCTATTCGCTAGATTCGGTGTGCCTCGTGCCATTATTAGTGATCGCGGGACTCATTTTTGCAACGACCAATTTGCTAGAGTCATGGCTAAGTATGGTGTAAATCATCGTCTTTCCACCGCTTACCACCCACAAACTAATGGCCAGGCTGAAATATCCAACCGAGGATTAAAGCGAATTCTCGAAAGAACCGTGGGAGAGCATCGTGCCTCATGGGCTGATAAACTTGATGATGCTTTGTGGGCTTTTCGTACTGCATACAAGACTCCGATTGGTTGTACACCATATCGTCTCGTGTACGGGAAAGCATGCCACCTCCCCATTGAGTTGGAGCACAAGGCTTACTAGGCCTTGAAGTGGGCTAATTTTGATATCAACAAAGCCGGTGACCTACGCAAGATCCAACTCAATGAGCTGAATGAACTCCGTAATGAGGCTTATGAAAATTCTTTGATCTATAAGGAGAAGACTAAGCTCATTCACGACTCTAAGATTAAGAACCGAGAGTTCTGATAGGTGTGTAAACACCCATCCTTTTACCACTTAATTCGGGCTAAAACGAGACCAAAACACGTATTTAATATCATTTGTTTGGAATTATGCGTGGTTTTTATGTTTATTGTGTTTTCAGAGACAACCGGATGAATATTGAAGAAAACATGGGATTGCACGGGTTTTACTGAAGAAAAAGACTCAAGATAAAGTCTATTGTCCAAGAGATGCAAAAGATTTGAAGTCACTGGGCCTATTCGAAGGTTTATCGAAGAAAAGGACCAAAGATGGAAGATTTATATGAGTCGAAGAAACTCAAGTCTATTAAACGAAGAAATTAAAAGACGAGTTGAATTTAATCGACGACAAATCCCGAATCAGAATCGAAAACGGAAACTTTTCTGAAAAGACGAAAAGACAAGAAGAACGGGAGAAAGCCCACTCACCAACTAAAGGACAAGCCTATATAAAGGGTTCCCTCACACACATCCAGGAGCTAGCTTAGTTTTTCTTCTTCTCCCCCACTTTTTTCTCTGTTCCGTTTCATCACCATCACCATTAGGGTGATTGGTGATTTTCATCTTTAATTTTCTCATCTTGTAATTTTAATCTTTGATTTATCTTGTCAAAACATCAATCATTCAATACAAAGTTCTTATTTAATCTTTCCATTTTATCTTGTTCATCATCATCTTTACCTTCAAGTTCTTAAGTTTTTATTTTTCTTGATTTGATCTTCAAAAAGTTATTGGGATTTGTGTTTTTATTGATGGGATTAGTAGTTTATGATTAGTAGATGCTTTGTGATTGATTTATTTTAGTTTTTGGTGAAAAACTTGGTGATTTTTGGATCAAAACCGTGTTTCCTTGTTCTTCGCTTAAGTTTCTGTATCTGGGTTCCCATAAGTTCCGAATCAATGAACAGTAAGTTCCGAATGAGTTGTGTTTTCAAAAGTTCCGAGTCAGTTAAAAGTTCCGAATGAGTTTACCTTTAAAAAGTTCCGAACCAGTTTAAAACTTCCGAACCAAACAAAAGTTCCGAACGAAGCAGAAAGTTCCGAACCGATTTTTAGACTTCCGAACCAGTCACTTCCGAACCAGTAAGTTCCGCATCACTGAACAGTGACTTCCGAATCATTAAGTTCCGAATCAAGGACTTCATTCGGAAGTCCAAAACTTCCGAATCAGCAAGTTCCGGATGAGTACAAAAGTTCCGAATCAGAAACTTCCGAATGAGTTCCCAAACTTCCGGATGAATGAAAGTTCCGAATGAAGCTTAACTTTCGAATGAACCGTAACTTCCGAATCAGTTATCTTTTGGGTATTTTAAAGTTTTACTGTTTCTTTACTGTTTCCTTGATTTAATTTTAATTTTATTTTTAATCTTAATTTCAATTTTAATTCAAGTTTTTATTAATCATCATCTAATTAATTATCTTTGATTTAGATTTTTATTTCCACTTTTTATTAGATTAGAAAACCAAACCCTTTTATTTAGTAACCAAGAACAATCATTCCACTTAAGACCAAGATCAATTCGAGAGGATATCGAGAGTAAAATTGAACATTGCAAATGCGTGTATTAAATGGCGCCGCTGCCGGCTCTTCTCGTTAAGATCAAAAGTTTTTTGTGAGAACTTGGATTTTGGGATCCGTTCCCCGTGAACGTTACTTTTTCAAAAATTTTCAAAAACAACTAAAAAATATAAAATTTTCAAAAATCCTAAAAATTAAAAAAAACAATAAAAACCAAAAATATTTTTGCTTTGTTTTTCTTTGTTCGTTCTTTTGCAGGTGTATGCGCACTCGATCCACGTCTTATCAAGAGCCCGAGCCTCTCGATAACTTAGACATGGCTGGTGTACAAAACAACAATAACATACCACCTCCGAACAACAATAATAACAACAACAACCCGCCTTTCAACAACATGAACAATAACAACAACAATGAGCACCTTCCGGATAATCGCCCAATGATTGAATTGCTGCAAGCTCATGTCGATGGCACTACGGATCCAATTGTTATACCACCAATTGCCGCCAACAATTTCGAGCTAAAGTCAGGCTTTATCCAGATGGTCTCAGCTCAACCATTCTTGGGACGAACCATTGATGACCCACACGACCATATCAAGAGATTTCTACAACTCACCAACACGGTCAAGTTCAATGGAGTTCCACAAGAGGTTATAAGGTTACAACTTTTTCCCTTTTCTTTAGAGGGACAAGCCCGGCATTGGCTTGCTAAGGAACCGCCACAGAGTATTCTCTCGTGGACGGATTTGGAAACAAAGTTTATAAACTACTTTTTTCCACCCTCTCGTACTACCGCTTTGCGGAATGAGATCATAAATTTTGAACAAAAGTACGATGAGTCATTCAGTGAATCTTGGGATCGCTTTAAAGATCTTTTAAGAAAATGCCCACAACATGGTTTTACCAAAGTACATCAAATCAATACTTTTTACAATGGTTTAAGCATGAGTGACCAAGATTCACTGAACAGTGCTTCGGGGGGTAATCTATTGGCTAAGACTTCCAATGCTGCTTGGGATATCATTGAGAACAAATCTCGTGTGCAAACCAAGAGTGTTAGGACCAATGTTGCTAGTGCTAGCACTAATGACAGCGACAAGCGATTAGACAAAATCACTACGCTTCTTGAATCGCTTGTCACCCACACCGTCAGCAACAACAACAGCAACAACGCCAAAAACGCTCAAGTGAACGCTGTCAGCCAACCTTGTGAGATATGCGGTGGTCCCCACTCTTACACAACTTGTACCGCCACCCAAGATTACCCTGCTGAGAATGTGAATGCGGCATATGGCACCTACCAACAACCTGCTTATCAAGCTAGACCTCAAGGTGACCGTAACTTGCTTAGCTACCGCAGCAACAACTATCTTTCACCACCCGGTTTTCCACCTACCAACCCAAACCAACAACAAAACCTTAACCGCCCTTCTCAACAACAACAACAACCTCGACAACCATACATCCCACCTCACAAGCAACAACAACCACCTCAACGTAACAATCAAGTCTACCAACAACCTGCTTACCAACCACCTGCATACAATGCTCCTCCCAACCAAGCCACCACTGCATTACACCAAGAGGTTGCAACCTATATGAGGACCAATGATGTGATAGTGGGAAATCTCCAAGAGGAAGTGTGCAATTTGAAAGCAGACTTGGTCAAGCAAGGAAATGATTTGAGAGCCGATATGAGAAATACGTTGGATACCCAAACAAATGACCTGAGGAACATGATGGCTAGTTTCTTCCAAGGTAATCAACCCTCTTCTTCGGGTACTCTTCCGAGTAACACCGTTGCGAACCCAAGAGGGGAGATGAAAGCAATCACCACTCGAAGTGGCAAAGGTACTAAGGAACCCGAGCTTCCTATACCTCCACCGGTGGTTGTGACTAAGGAGAACGAGTCACCTGCTCCTATTCCTCATCCTTCTCCTTCCCCAATTTCTCCACCTCTTCTTTCTACCCCTCCTCCACCCGTGCTTGTGAGTGATCCTATTCCCCTACAGCCTTCCTCTTCTTCCAATATACCTTATCCTTCAAGGTTGAGGAAAGAGAAGCAAAAGAGCAAGGATGATATTCAAGTTTCGAACTTCCTAAAAATGTTCAAAAAAATGAATTTCAACATCTCCTTCGCTGAGGCTCTCGCTCACATGCCCAAATATGCCAAAATGTTTAAAGATCTTCTGAGCGACAAGGAAAAGCTCCTCGATCTCGCCAACACCCAACTTAATGAGAACTGCTCTGCAGTACTCTTAAGGAAATTGCCAATCAAGCTTGGTGATCCGGGTCGTTTTCTTATCCGTTGCAATTTCCCGGGAGTAGAGAATTGCATGGCCCTAGCCGATCTAGGTGCCAGTATTAATCTCATGCCTCTAAGTGTTTGGAAGCAATTATCTCTCCCAGAGCTAGTCCCCACTAAAATGACTTTGGAATTGGCCAACCGTACGGTTGCTTATCCAGTGGGGATAGCCGAAGACGTCATTGTAGGAGTCGACAAATTCATCTTCCCTGCCGATTTTGTTGTCGTCGACTACGAGATGGACCCCCGTGTGCCACTCATTGTTGGTCGTCCATTCTTGAGGACCGGTCGCACTCTCATTGATGTTGAAGCCGGTGAGCTTATCATGAGAGTGGGTGACGATAAAGTAGTCTTCAACATGGGAAAGTTATCTAAACAGCCTTATTCTTACGAGAATGTTAATTGTATTGACGTTCTTGATGAGGCTTGTGAAGAACACTTCAAGGATGCTTGTAAAAACATTCCTAACTCTCTTCCTAATGTTGAGACCGTTTCCTCTATCGACTCATCACTATCTCTATTTGGAGAAAGTGATTTCCTTTGGAAAGATTTGGAAGCCACCTTGGAAGATGTGAAGCAAGACAATGACGATTCTACTGCCACTTGGGATGACGATCTCAGTTTCATTGCAAACCTCCTCAGAGAAGACAATCCTTCCCCTCCATCTCCCACGGTCATTGTTTCAAGACTCCGACTTCGAATACACCTCCCGTCGACAATCCTCCGGATTTGGAACTTAAGGAGTTGCCACCCCATCTTGAGTATGTATTCCTCGAAGAAGAGAATAAGTCGCCAGTCATCATTGCTAAGGATTTGAAGGATGAAGAGAAAGCCCGACTTGTCGCTGTGTTGAAAGATCATAAGAAGGCTATCGCTTGGAAGATTTCCGATATTCGTGGAATTGATCCTCACTTCTGCACACACAAAATTCTCATGGAGGACGACTATAAGCCCACTATTCAAAGCCAACGAAGGGTGAATCCAAAAATCCATGAAGTCATCAAAAGAGAGGTTATCAAACTTCTTGATGCGGGTATGATTTACCCTATTTCGGATTCCCCGTGGGTTAGTCCAATCCATTGTGTGCCCAAGAAGGGCGGAATAACCGTTGTTCCCAATGAACACAACGAGTTGATTCCCACTCGTCTCGTTACTGGGTGGAGAGTTTGTATAGACTACCGCAAACTCAATGATGCCACGAGAAAGGATCATTTCCCTCTACCTTTCATGGACCAAATGCTTGAACGATTAGCCGGTAATGAATATTACTGCTTTCTTGATGGTTTCTCGGGTTATTTTCAAATACCCATCGATCCCCAAGATCAAGAGAAGACAACATTCACTTGTCCCTATGGCACTTTCGCTTACAAAAGAATGCCTTTTGGCTTATGTAATGCGCCCGGGACTTTCCAAAGGTGCATGTTAGCTATCTTCCATGACATGGTTGAACAAACCATGGAAGTCTTCATGGATGATTTCTCGGTCTTCGGGGATTCCTTCTCTGCTTGCCTTGCCAATTTAGAACGTATGCTAAAGCGGTGCGAAGACACTCGCCTTGTTCTAAATTCGGAAAAATGCCATTTTATGGTAAAAGAAGGCGTCGTGCTTGGACATAAGATCTCGAAAGCCGGTCTTGAAGTAGACCGTGCTAAAGTCGATGTTATCGCAAAGTTGCCCCCACCTTCAACCGTGAAGGGTGTGAGAAGTTTCTTGGGTCATGCGGGCTTCTACCGTCGATTCATCAAAGATTTTTCTCAAATCGCTCGCCCGATGACCCATCTCTTGGAAAAAGATACTCCTTTTATCTTTTCCAAAGAGTGCCTTGAAGCCTTCAACTCGCTTAAGGATAAGCTAACTAAGGCACCCGTCTTGGTTACCCCTAATTGGGAGCTGCCCTTTGAGTTGATGTGCGATGCTAGTGATTTTGCTATTGGAGCGGTTCTTGGACAAAGAGTGAACAAACACTTCCAACCGATCCATTACGCTAGCAAGACAATGACAGGGGCACAATTGCATTATACGACAACCGAAAAAGAGCTTTTAGCTGTTGTCTATGCTTTTGAAAAGTTCCGCCCCTATCTTGTCCTTTCTACCACCATTGTGTATACCGGTCATTCCGCGCTGAAGTACTTGTTGACAAAGCAAGATTCCAAACCAAGACTTCTTCGCTGGGTTTTGCTGCTCCAGGAATTTAAAATCGAAATTCGCGATAAAAAAGGAGCAGAAAACTTAGCCGCGGATCATCTCAGCAGACTTGAGGATCCTTACCAAGGGGATCATCCGACCAAAGAAATCAATGATTCTTTTCCCTTGGAGACCTTAATGTCTATAAACTCGAAGCCGAATGAAACCCCGTGGTTTGCGGACTTTGCAAACTACTTGGCGGGTGGAATTCTCAAGGAAGGGTTGACGTCCCAGCAAAAGAAGAAGTTCTTTACCGACATCAAGACCTACTTTTGGGACGACCCTTACCTATTCAAACAATGTGCCGACTTGATTATTCGCCGATGTGTTGATGGACCGGCAGCGTCTGAAATCCTTAATGCTTGCCACAAAGGACCCACCGGTGGTCACTTTGGTCCCAACTACACCGCTAAAAAAGTGTTTGATTCGGGATTTTATTGGCCCTCCATATACCGTGACGCTCACGATATGGTCAAACGATGTGATGTTTGCCAAAAGCAAGGCAAAATCACACATAAAGACGAGATGCCTCAGAATTTCATTCAAGAGTGTGAAATTTTTGATGTTTGGGGTATCGACTTTATGGGGCCATTCCCTTCTTCTAAAGGAAACAAATACATCCTTGTAGCCGTTGACTACGTTTCAAAGTGGGTTGAAGCCAAAGTTTTGCCTACTAATGACGCAAGGGTGGTTTGTAACTTTTTGAAAGCTCTTTTCGCTAGATTCGGTGTACCTCGCGCCATTATTAGTGATCGTGGGACTCATTTCTACAATGACCAATTTGCTCGAGTCATGGCTAAGTACGGTGTAAATCATCGTCTTTCCACAGCCTACCACCCACAAACTAATGGCCAGGCTGAAATATCCAACCGAGGACTTAAGCGAATTCTTGAAAGAACTGTGGGAGAGCATCGTGCCTCATGGGCTGATAAACTTGATGATGCTTTGTGGGCTTTCCGTACTGCTTACAAGACCCCGATCGGCTGTACGCCTTATCGTCTTGTGTACGGGAAAGCGTGCCACCTCCCCATTGAGTTGGAGCACAAGGCTTATTGGGCCTTGAAGTGGGCTAATTTTGATATAAACAAAGCCGGTGACCTACGCAAGATCCAACTCAATGAGCTCAATGAACTCCGTAATGAGGCTTATGAAAATTCTTTGATCTATAAGGAAAGAACTAAGCTCATTCACGACTCCAAGATCAAAAACCGAGAGTTCCACGTTGGAGACAAAGTCTTACTTTTTAACTCTCGGTTGAAAATCTTCTCGGGAAAGCTCAAATCTCGTTGGTCCGGCCCATTCACCATTGCCCAAATTTTTCCATATGGTACTCTCGAGCTCGCTCAACCTGATGGACCAAATTTTAAGGTGAATGGCCAACGAGTGAAGTTGTACTTTGGTGAGGACACCTCTAAGGAGGTGATTCCATCCCTCACCACGTTCCCCATGAACTAAATTTGGGTCGAGTCAGGCTCGTGACTTGGTTATCAAAAACAAGCGCTCCTCGGGAGGCAGCCCGAGTATCTATCCTTTTATATTTTAATCCCCTAAGTGTAGGGGGGGACTTCTATATGTGTTTGCCTTTGTGTGGTGATGTGATTACAGGGATAAGTGCACTCTTGGAATCTTTAAAGAACCGTGCTCCCGTGTTATCCAAAATCTGGTTCTATCTCTCAACTATCGTGATTCAATTTTCTTCATACTCATATTTGAAATTGATCACGTTAGTCGTCTCTTCCTTAACTTGAGTTAACCAACGTGCACAATGTCATAAGTGTAGGGGAGACTTTTCCCACATGCTTAAACATTGAGGACAATGTTTATCTTAAGTGTAGGGGGGACTTCTATCGAAGTTTTAAGTGGACTTTTCCATGAAAATGCCTTCAATTAACCGGAAAATCCTATTTTTCAACATTTTTCAAATTTTTTTATTAACTTTGGCCACTTAGTCGTAATCTTTAAATTTTTATCGTTGCTCTCATATGTATATATCCCGCAATAAAGTCAAAAATATTAATAAAGTGGTGTAGCTAGTTTAGAAATCTTTGACATATTAGGCCCGTTGCGTTTATTTTGACTCAACCCGAATAGACTTATCCAAGTTTATTCTAGCTAGTATCCTTAACCATGTAGACCTTAATTGGTTTATTAGGCTAAGTGTCCACGAGTCTCATTACTTGAGATTTTAAATTGTGGAGGACGAGAAATGATAGAGTCAATTATAAGTCGGTATTCTTGCGCAAGCTCACTTGGTGTAATTATTTGCCTTTTCTCCCATCACTTGCTAATAATTTATCTGCAATAAGTAAGGTCGTACGATTTGAAAAGTTACTTAGCTTCTAGCCCAAGATCGTTTAAAAGTTGCTCGGTAATGATAAGAGTTCATAGCCAAGGCATAACTTATGAAGCGGGGCGCGAAGATTGGCGAGTCCGAAAAGGCCCTAACAAGGCATGAGGATTCAATTTTATTGTTGAAGATCCAAAGTGATGTGAAAAGCATTATTCCTAAAATCAATATGAAGGATCAAGACTCACGACGAAAAGCAATCAACTCCCATAAAGATCATGGAGAAGTCTATCCGAAAAGACCCTAACAAGGTATGAGGATAAATAGATCCAAGTCCGAAAAGGAGGCGGATCGTTGTATCTCAAAATCCCAATTAGAGATTGAAGAAATAATCATGAAGTCGTGGTCAACAAAGTTGGAGTACCCCTCAAAAGTCTCCAAGTGAAGAAATTCTATTATGATGAGAAGACCTTTATCTCAAGAACGTCTCTCGAAGATATGAAGTATGAAGTACATGCCAAATATCGGCCCGAGAAAGGTCTCAAATCGTGAACCAAGTTATGCCAAGATATGAACTTTTTGATATCCCGAGAAGCAGTTTTAAGAGATTTTGTCCTTTAGCTAACTATTGATCAAATCGTCCTACTTTGCTTTCAGCCCTAATAAATTATCGAAATAAGTCCAAAAATGCATCTTCATGATCATTCTAAGACAAAAATAAAATATAAGAGATACACCTAGGAATAAGGGAGTTTAAGCATTTAATTAAGCCATGTGTGTAAGTGTTTGAATTGCTAACTTATAATAACAATGATCTCGTTTTTAAGCTTAGTTTGGGGAACGTGAAACTTGAGGGTGATAAATCTTCGCAGCACCAAAGCCCTAATGTAAGTCATCGATTTCTTTGCAAGGTATTTCCATGTAACTATTTTCAAGTGAAAATGGTTTCCAATCCCTTTGTTATCTTTGAAGTTTTATTTCTTTAATTTTTGTTTAGTAGAATTTAAATAAGGCCAAGGTTGATTAATTATGAGAAAAGTGTAAAATTGCTTAATCACTAAGCATTGCATGAGGGCATGGCAATGGTTAAGTGTAGGGGATTTGATAGGTGTGTAAACACCCATCCTTTTACCACTTAATTCGGGCTAAAACGAGACCAAAACACGTATTTAATATCATTTGTTTGGAATTATGCGTGGTTTTTGTGTTTATTGTGTTTTCAGAGACAACTGGATGAATATTGAAGAAAACATGGGATTGCACGGGTTTTACTGAAGAAAAAGACTCAAGATAAAGTCTATTGTCCAAGAGATGCAAAAGATTTGAAGTCACTGGGCCTATTCGAAGATTTATCGAAGAAAAGGACCAAAGATGGAAGATTTATATGAGTCGAAGAAACTCAAGTCTATTAAACGAAGAAATTAAAAGACGAGTTGAATTTAATCGACGACAAATCCCGAATCAGAATCGAAAACGGAAACTTTTCTGAAAAGACGAAAAGACAAGAAGAACGGGAGAAAGCCCACTCACCAACTAAAGGACAAGCCTATATAAAGGGTTCCCTCACACACATCCAGGAGCTAGCTTAGTTTTTCTTCTTCTCCCCCACTTTTTTCTCTGTTCCGTTTCATCACCATCACCATTAGGGTGATTGGTGATTTTCATCTTTAATTTTCTCATCTTGTAATTTTAATCTTTGATTTATCTTGTCAAAACATCAATCATTCAATACAAAGTTCTTATTTAATCTTTCCATTTTATCTTGTTCATCATCATCTTTACCTTCAAGTTCTTAAGTTTTTATTTTTCTTGATTTGATCTTCAAAAAGTTATTGGGATTTGTGTTTTTATTGATGGGATTAGTAGTTTATGATTAGTAGATGCTTTGTGATTGATTTATTTTAGTTTTTGGTGAAAAACTTGGTGATTTTTGGATCAAAACCGTGTTTCCTTGTTCTTCGCTTAAGTTTCTGTATCTGGGTTCCCAGAAGTTCCGAATCAATGAACAGTAAGTTCCGAATGAGTTGTGTTTTCAAAAGTTCCGAGTCAGTTAAAAGTTCCGAATGAGTTTACCTTTAAAAAGTTCCGAACCAGTTTAAAACTTCCGAACCAAACAAAAGTTCCGAACGAAGCAGAAAGTTCCGAACCGATTTTTAGACTTCCGAACCAGTCACTTCCGAACCATTAAGTTCCGCATCACTGAACAGTGACTTCCGAATCATTAAGTTCCGAATCAAGGACTTCATTCGGAAGTCCAAAACTTCCGAATCAGCAAGTTCCGGATGAGTACAAAAGTTCCGAATCAGAAACTTCCGAATGAGTTCCCAAACTTCCGGATGAATGAAAGTTCCGAATGAAGCTTAACTTTCGAATGAACAGTAACTTCCGAATCAGTTATCTTTTGGGTATTTTAAAGTTTTACTGTTTCTTTACTGTTTCCTTGATTTAATTTTAATTTTATTTTTAATCTTAATTTCAATTTTAATTCAAGTTTTTATTAATCATCATCTAATTAATTATCTTTGATTTAGATTTTTATTTCCACTTTTTATTAGATTAGAAAACCAAACCCTTTTATTTAGTAACCAAGAACAATCATTCCACTTAAGACCAAGATCAATTCGAGAGGATATCGAGAGTAAAATTCAACCTAGCAAAATGCATGTATTAAGTTCCAAGTTGGAGACAAAGTTATACTCTTTAACTCTCGGTTAAAAATCTTTTCGGGCAAGCTGAAATCTCGTTGGTCCGGCCCATTCACCATTGCCCAAATATTTCCATATGGTACTCTCGAGCTCGCTCAACCTAATGGACCAAATTTTAAGGTGAATGGCCAACGAGTGAAGTTGTACTTTGGTGAGGACATCTCTCATGAGATGATTCCATCCCTCACCACGTTCCCCATGAACTAATTTTGGGTCGAGTCAGGCTCGTGACTCGGTTATCAAAAACAAGCGCTCCTCGGGAGGCAACCCGAGTATCTATCCTTTTATGTTTTAACCTCCTAAGTGTAGGGGGACCTATATAGGTGATTGTATTTGTGTGGTGATGTGATTACAGGGATAAGTGCACTCTTGGAATCTCTGAAGCACCGTGCTCCCGTGTTATCCGAAATCCGGTTCTATCTCTCAACTATCATGATTCAATTTTCTTCATACTCACATTTGAAATTGATCACGTTAGTCGTCTCTTCCTTAACTTGAGTTAACCAACGTGCACAATGTCCTAAGTGTAGGGGAGACCTTTTCCCACATGCTTAAACATTGAGGACAATGTTTATCTTAAGTGTAGGGGGGGACTTCTATCAAAGTTTTAAGTGGACTTTTCCATGAAAATGCCTTCATTTAACCGGAAAATCAACTTTTTCAGCATTTTTCAAATTTTTAATTAACTTTGGCCATTTAGTCGTAATTTTTAAATTTTTATCGTTGCTTTCATATGTATATATCCCGCAATAAAGTCAAAAATATTAATAAAGTGGTGTAGCTAGTTTAGAAGTCTTTGATATATTAGGCCCGTTGCGATTATTTTGACTCAAACCCGAATAGACTTATCCAAGTTTATTCTAGCTAGTATCCTTAGCCATGTAGACCTTAATTGGTTTATTAGGCTAAGCATCCACGAGTCTCATTACTTGAGATTTTAAATTGTGGAGAATGAGAAATGAGAGTCATTTATAAGTCGGTATTCTTGCGCAAGCTCACTTGGTGTAATTATCTGCCTATTCTCCCATCACTTGCTAATACTTTATCTGCAATAAGTAAGGTCGTACGATTTGAAAAGTTACTTAGCTTCTAGCCCAAGATCGTTTAAAAGTTGCTCGGTAATGATAAGAGTTCATAGTCAAGGCATAACTTATAAAGCGGGGCGCGAAGATTGGCGAGTCCGAAAAGGCCCTAACAAGGCATGATGATTCAATCTTATTGCTAAAGATCCAAGGTGATGTGAAAAGCATTATTCCTAAAATCAATATGAAAGATCAAGACTCACGACGAAAAGCAATCAACTCCCATAAAGATCATGGAGAAGTCTATCCGAAAAGACCCTAACAAGGTATGAGGATAAATAGATCCAAGTCCGAAAAGGAGGTGGATCGTTGTATCTCAAAATCCCAATTAGAGATTGAAGAAATAATCATGAAGTCGTGGTCAACAAAGTTGGAGTACCCCTCAAAAGTCTCCAAGTGAAGAAACTCTATTAACGATGAGAAAACCATTATCTCAAGAACGTCTCTCGAAGATATGAAGTATGAAGTACATGCCAAATATCGGCCCGAGAGAGGTCTCAAATCGTGAACCGAGTTATGCCAAGATATGAACTTTTTGATATCCCGAGAAGAAGTTTTAAGAGATTTTGTCCTTTAGCTAACTATTGATCAAATCGTCCTACTTTGCTTTCAGCCTAAATAAACTATCGAAATAAGTCCAAAAATGCATCTTCATGATCATTCTAAGACAAAAATAAAATATAAGAGATACACCTAGGAATAAGGGAGTTTAAGCATTTAATTAAGCCATGTGAGTAAGTGTTTGATTTGCTAACTTATAATAACAATGATCTCGTTTTTAAGCTTAGTTTGGGGAACGTGAAACTTGAGGGTGATGAATCGTCGCAGCACCGAAGCCCTAATGTAAGTCTTAGATCCCTTTGCAAGTTATTTCCACATAGCTAATTTCTATCCTTTTCTTTACTTTAAAGTTTTAATTTCTCTTAGTACTTTAATTTTTGTTTAGTAGTATTTTAATAAGGCCAAGGTTGATTGATTATGAGAAAAGTGTAAAGTTGCTTTATCGCTAAGCTTTGCATGAGGGCATGACAATGGTTAAGTGTAGGGGATTTGATAGGTGTGAAAATACCCATCCTTTTACCACTTAATTTTGGCTAAAACGAGACCAAAACACGTATTTAATATCATTTGTTTGGAATTATGCGTGGTTTTTGTGTTTATTGCGTTTTCAGAGTCAACCGGATGAATATTGAAGAAAACATGGGATTGCACGGGTTTTATCGAGGAAAAAGACTCAAGACGAAGTCTATTGTCCAAGAGATGCAAAAGATTTGAAGTCATTGTGCCTATTTGAAGATTTATCGAAGAATAGAGCCAAAGATGGAAGATTCATATATGTCGAAGAACTCGAGTCTATTAAACAAAAGATTATAAGACGAGTTGGAATTATTCACCGACACTTCTCAAATCCGGGTCGGAAACGTTTATTTAGAAGAAACGTAAAGACTAAAGAAGAAAGAAGAAAAGAAGCCCAAAACCAAGCCCATTCGCAAAGCCCACAAGACATGCCTATAAATAGGACTTTACTTCACAAATTTGGAGCACTTAGTTAGTCTTAGTTTTAGTTTTTTATTTCTCTAGTTTTAGAGAGAGAAAGTTCTAAACTTTATCTCACTAGATTTTTCTTTGTTTTCATCTTTCAAATTTTAAGCTTTTCATTAATCTTTGTACTTTGAGTTCTTTTAATTAAAAGTTTAAGTTTAAGTTTGTGTTCGTCAATCTTCTTCTTCATTTCTTGGTTTCACTTTGCTTTTGATCCGAAAACCATAATCCATACGGATTGATTTCGTTTGGTGTTTAAAGGTTGAAAAGGTAGTCTTTTTACCCCTTGTTAAGCTCTTACGTGTATAGGCTATAAGCTCTTAATGTTTAGTAGCTTATTTCAAGTTTAGCTTATTACTTTTCGAATTTCACAAGGGTTTTAATCATTTTTAAGTTCGTTTCATACGGTTTATAGTTGTTTACGTTTTACAAGTTGTCGAATTTAAGCTTTTTAAGTTATTTAAGTTTCGGATTACTTAGCTTATTGATTTTGCTTATTGAGTTTTTTAAGTTGCCACCAATTTCGGAACAAAATTGCTCCCATCGCAATAGTAGGGTTTGTACACATTCCGACGGGGTCACTGGTTTGATCGCAATAACCCTTTGTGGTTTTACTTTGCGATCGGTTGTCATTCCCCTTATTCCGATCTGGGATTGCAATCGCTTATTGAGATCGCACATTCCGACGGGATTAAGGTCCTTTTTAAGTCGAAACTCTGGCCAATTTTTATTTACCTTATTCCGATCTGACATTGCGACAAAGGGTTCTTAGATATTCCGATCTGACTTTCCGATTTAGACATCATTCCGACAGCTTGATCTTAATTATTCCGATGGTAACAAACATGAACATTCCGATGGACTCCACTTTGACATTCCGATGGTTGTTGTAGTTATATTCCGATGCTTATTTCTTTGATGCATTCCGATAGGAATTATTTTTAATATTCCGATAGAACAAGTTTTTAAGTATTAGTTCAATTAAGTTTTCAAAGTATTTTTCTAATCTCTTCTTTATGTTTTCAAGCTTTCATTTTTAACTCGTCAATTTAGTTTAATCTTTCAAAGCTTATTTACTCAACGCCACTTACATTTATTTGTTATTAGTTCAAAATAGATAAACAAACCAACACCCTTTTTATTAACCAAGAACAAATCATTCCACTTAGAACCGTGATCAATTCGAGGAGATTCCGAGAACTAAATCCGAACCATAGCAAATCATTTGTACCATGGAGAAATTTATAATAGTTGTCCCATATGTTAAAGTCGCTTTAATTGACCTGCTATTACACGGGACCCACGGGAATGAAATATGAAAGTTACCTTTACCCATAACTATGGATCTATGGGTATCCTTTCATAACTTCATTCTCATAGACATCAACGAAACATATTTATTGATTACGATTGTCATTCCACCATTCCCATAATATATACCAAACGCACCCTAACAGTTTTACTTTCGGATGTATGTTTTGGTGTTGGAGTTTCGTCTCACATAAGATAGAATTTAGATTAGTAAAACCTTCATATGTCAAAACTGGATTAAATAGCTTAATCAAATAAACTTGATACCTAATCAAAATTAGTCGATTATGTCTTTTGTTGTTTTAATTTTTTACAAGTGCGGTAAAAATAACATATTCGAGTTTAAATAGATCTTGAGTCGGATAGGGATCGACCCATTTAACTCGGTCATATTGAGGTGAAATCTGACTATTTAAGTAGAAAAAAAGTTAAAGAACAAAACATGAAAGTCAACTCAAAGAAACTGAACTAGTTGGTGAACTGGCAAGCCATGGGTCATTGTTTGTGAGCCAAGGTTATTGTTGTACATGAAATCATGAATACTCGAACCTAACTATATAATTCGAGGTTGTCGTTAAAGCGACTAACATATTCAACAAGATTAGAAGTGGTGCGTTTAGTATAATTGTCATGCAGATGGTCAAGCTAATCCGTATCAGTATGGTTGCAATATTATTACTCATTGTCAACGTTAATTTTTTTTATACTTTTTATTTAATTGTTATTTGAATTTCATGCTTTTAATATGATCATGTCAACTGCAAATGAAGTCTAGCTCAGTTGGATGGATGCATTTGGTTATAATCTCCATGTGAGGGAGGTCAGGGGTTGGACTCCTGTCATTCCCCATGTGCGGGATTTTCCTAGAATTGACAGCCGGGTTTGAATCCCATCGCAATGCCTTGAAGCCCCTTAATAGAAAACTGGATGGCTAGCATGGGGGTTGATATTTTCTTCGTGAGATGATTCGAACTCGGGTTGAGAGACTTGGTGCATCGGTGACACGCAAGACACTCCGCTACACCACATTGCCGCTAAAAAAATATGATCATGGTAACTGGTTTTTTAGGTGCTTTTCTCTTACAATGATCACATGTTTTTATCAACACATTCCAAAATTACATGTTACATATTGTATGCATAATTGCATATACTTTCGAGTTTTTAGTTATTACATTTTATTTTGTCCCATATGGATAGAAAGCGAAAGTAGTGCAACTTTTATAAGTCAAATTTCTATTAAAAAGCTCAATAGGAAATTAACTAAAGGCATAACCAAAATTGGTTGGTTATGTCTTCTCGTTGTTTTCTTTTTTCTTTTTCAAATGACAACGGATTTCTTATATGAATAGAGTTGTTTAATATAAAAATGTTATCTCTATTTTAGAATGTATAATAAAGATTACAAATATGTAAAGTTCAAAATAAACAAGTTTTTCACTGAGTACATATCATAGTAAACTGCCTAGACGTCAATTGTACCGAGAAACATTATGGACCCTAATGAGTTGAACTACCCGCCATTCTCTATTGCTTTTGGGAAATCAAGAGTAGTGGATGCCCTCTTAGATTGACCGACGTTGTGTCTGCACGAGACGTGTATCAAGTGGGCATGTGGATGTGGATGGCTGGAAGCACCTAAAACCCGAAAAGGCTTGTTTTTCAAAAAAATGGGAGATAGGTTGCACTAGTGGGTGAGTGAGGACTACTATATTAAGAAAAAGTCAAATGACTAAACAGGCAAGTCAACACAAACCATAGTGACCACGAAGGAGTTGAAGTTGATGTGAAGCCGAAAAAGCTTGTTTTCAAAAAAGTGGTAGATAATATTCTGTCACATTTTTTCGAAGAAGGGGTAGCATATTTTGGATGGTGAAGTGTATTGAGATGATGGTGTACAAGAGAGCACGACACGTATGCTAGCAACTCGTAACTATATTAACACATCTAACATCAATATATTTGATTACGAGTTTTATGATATGGTATAATTTTATATATCCCACATGATACAAAGTGACAATATTGCAACCTTTATAAGTTAAATTTTGATTAGATACTTAAGCAAAAAAAATGTGAAAACATAACAAAAGTTTGTTTTTAAGACTGAATTTGGTTATGTGTATATAGTTGTTTAAATCACGAGCAAATGCTTGGATTTTAAATGTTTTGGAACTTTAATTCAATTTTACGATCATATTACGTTAAGTCTAAAATAAACAAGTTTTAAACGAGTACAAGTTATAATAAGGTTTAAAGCTACTAAATACTAATGTGATTTTTTTCCGACATTATTAATATGGTGATTAAAATACTAATGTCACGAATGAAACCTGTTCATTACCGACTAATACTACCAATATGACTTAATATGAAATAATATGACCTGCTATTACCGGTTAAAGACTTGCAATGCCACCATTTAGTAATGCAAAATTACAAATTTAATCAAAATGGAAAAAGTTTATTTGCAAAGTTAGTCCATTAATAAATTATTGTAAAGTTAGTCTATATGCAAAAAAAACACAAAAATTATAAAAATATGAAAAAATATTTTTTTTCAGGAAAAAACTATTAATTTTTTTAACTTTTTTGAAAAAATCAAATAAAAAAAAGTTTATAAAAAACTGAAATTTGTTTTAGAAAAAAAAAACGTTTAGGCTTTTTAGCTTTTTTAAATAATTCAAAGAAAAAAATAAAAATAAATTTATTTATTTTATAAAAAATTGTAAAAAAAATTAGAATTTAGAAAAAAACAAAACTGTTTAAAAAAAATAATTGTTCAATCTTCTTTTTTTAAAAATTATTTATTTATTATTTTTTTCTTCAAATTTGTAAAAAAGTTAATAAAACTAAATGTGTTTTTTGAAAAATATTTCTCTTCTATTTTTTATAAATTTTTTTTTTTTGTTTTTCAAAATTTTTTTTAAAAACTAATAGTTTTTTTAAAAATTTAATTTTTAATAAAATATTTTTTTCTAAAAGTAATAGTATTTTTTTTTTTGAAAGAGGAGGAAATATAGATGAAAAAGAGGATACATAGACAAAAAAGACGAAAATACCCTCGTAACCAAAACTAGCAGGTGATGTTGGTAATATTAGTCGGTAACCAGCAGGTTTTATTGGTGATATTAGTATTTTAGTCACCATATCGATAAAGTCGGGAAAAACACGTTAGTATTTAGTAGCTTTAAGCCCTATAATAAAACACCTAGACGTCAATTGTACTCGGTCACCCGTCATTCTCTATTCTTTTTGGGATATCACGAGTATACACTTGTAGTCTGACTAACGTTGGGTCAACGAGAGACGTGTAGAACCTGAGTTCGTGTCTAAGTTTCAGCTCATCTAATAATTGAGCTCAAGCTCGAGCTCTATTCAAAAATATTAAATAGGATCGCGAGTCTAATAAGCCCAAAAAAATATACTTAATTATACATCATTGTGTATAAACAAGCATAAAAACTTAAAGAAGCTTAAACGCAGTGCTATTAACTAGTCAAGCTCTATTTAAACTCTATTTTCTTCAACACATCAAATAAATCGAGCTCAGGCCTTTTATATATAAATGAACCGAGCACGAGCTATGAGATGCTTGGACTCAGCTCAACGTATTTTCATCCATAGTTGCGTACCACGTATACGATGCTGAAATAAATATTGAGTGAGTTAATCAAAAGCCCATTGGGCCTTTCTATTTTTTGTTATTTTATGTTTCAACGGTCGTTTGGTCAAGGGAATTTGCATGTTAAAGGTTTTGGAGTTAGGGATTATTTATATAATAATAAAAGTCAAAGACTAAAAATGAGAGTCAAATCAAACTATAAGGACCATTAATGTAAATTACTATTTACTTAATAACGAATTCTAAGAGGACAAGGCATCGTGTGGTGTTTTCGTGTTGTGTCATAGGAAAGTGCATGCTACATCATGTCTTTTTCATAATAACAAAATTACCATAACACCAGAAAAATGTTTTATTGGTCAACCATATTTTTATGTTTCGGGTGTTATGTTATCATAACACCCGAAACATAAAAATATGGTTGACCAATAAAACATTTTTCTTAATTCAATTATTTTCTAACAAATATAAATTATAAAAACCAAAACAATTTCTTTTAGTGTTTTTTTTGTTACAATGTTCACTTGATTTTATGTGATATTTTTAAACTACTTGTATACAGTGCAATTGAATTCGATTTATGGTTAATTTTTATTTCGTCCTACATGGATAAATGATAGTGAAAAGAGGCTGACCTTTGTAATTCAAATTTTGATCAATTAGTTAACATAAGCAAACACAATACATTCAAAATTAGTTGGTTGTGTCTTTGGTTATTTGAAAATATATATTCGAAAGCAATGGCGTACCTAGGATTTATTATAGGGTGTTGCAAATTTTTTTTATTGATTATAAGCACTAAAGTTGGCTCACGTTATCTAGAAATGGGTGTTGCACGTATTGAGAAAAAACCTTTTTTATAATAAATTTATCCTTCGTGACCTAAAATCGGGTGTAGCCGTGCCACACCCGGCTCCCATGTGGGTATGCCCATCTTCGAAAGGTAGGGTGTTTCTAAATAGTAATGTAATATTTTTAAGTAGATAATGTTCGTTTTGTAAGAGGTTTTAGTCTGAATGTGAATAATATGTGTTTAAGTTAATTGTCGGTTAAAAGTATGAAATTGGAATCATATATAATTTTTTTATAAATATCCTATTGCTTTAAATTGTATACAGTAATTTTTTGTCGTAATAGATATTTAATTAATTCAATTATTTATATATTAATGAAATTTAATCTTTAACAAATATTCAAACTTTTTTTTTATATTCGCTTGTCATGCCACAGACCAACGATCTCTCCCTGGTGGTTGACATCGGCTCATAGCTCACGTTATGCATTTTGGTGTTAGTTTTTCTATCAGTCAACTCTTTTTTTGATGGATGTTAATCTCGCAAAACTGATTATACAGGTTGAGAACGTATTTGAGAATTTTAATTTCTCTTGTACACAAACTAAAATAAAATGCATATTATTTGCACTGCTACGTTTGCCATGCCAGAAACATGCGTATATTGAAAGATATTTGCATGATTTTACTTATATACTGCTCTAAAGTCAGTCTATCTATCCATGTGAGATATACTTACTAAACAAGAATTCAGTTCTTTCTTCAAACTTTTTGATTCAAGTGGATTAACGCCCACAAATCAACTCATGTAACACTTCACACTCGATCTATAGGCGTCGATCTCTTCTAGTTGTTGTCATCAGCTTAAGCTCACATGCAAAATATTAGTGTGTATGATGTGCAGTGTTGAAGTTGATGTGAAACCGAAAAAGCTTGTTACCAAGAACGTGGGAGATAGGTCGCGATACACGGCCACATTTGGGTTATCAATAGAATGAGACTTGATGGTGCATTTGGGTCTTTGACTTGGAAATATGTTGAAAATCAAGTTAAGAGCCCTGTTGCTTTTAGTTGGTAACAAAATGTATAGGCCATCATATCATCCTAATATAGTCACACCAGAAATATTGAAGCCGGATGTGATGATCATGGTAATGGTAACTTTTTTAGGTGTTTTTTTGTTATAATGTTAACATATTTTTCGGTAACATTCTTTATTTACATGTATACATTTTGCTTACTTCATTTTGTCCCACATAGACACAAAGTGAGAGTAGTACGTCCTTTCCAAACTAAACTCAAGTAAAACTAGGAAATGGTGTGGACCTCACATGTCCATGTGAAATGTTTAAATACGTGCCAGGATTCAATTCCGCTCGAGTGGGCCTTGGCCCCTCCATAATTTTTTATTTTTCCTTATAATTAACGGCAAAAAAAATTATTTGACAATTTAACCCTTTTAAAATGAGTAAATATTATTTTGGCCCCTCCGTAAAAATGCTTCAAGCTTCGTCCCTCGAGCCTTCCTATTCTAAGTTCTAACTATCCCCAAAGACTCGTCCCGAACGATAGTTTTCCCCTTCTACCTGACATCGTCTCATGTTATGCATTTTGGTGTTATTTTTTCTATGAGTCGACTTTTTTTATTATGAACTTTGTATCTCGTAAAAGTGAATATATACATGTTGGGAGTGTTTTTGAGTGTTTTTATTACTCTCGTATACGAACTAAAACAAAATGCATATTGTTTGCCGTGTTACGTTTGTTATGCCAAATTTAGAAAGATAAGACATTTCTTTTATTCCCAAAAAAATAAACATGAAAAACATGGACCAAGAAACACATGTATTAAAGTTAAAGGTGGCTTTTAATTCATATAGTTGATATTTGCATGATTTTACTTATATATTTGTGTAAAGTTAGTTTATTTATCCATGTGGGATAGGGGTGTTCATCGGTTTGGTTTTTGGGTTTGTGGGTTGTATGGTTCGGGTTAATCGATTTGAAAATTTTCAATAATAAAACTAAAACCAAACCAAACCAATTATAGTATTGATAAAACCAAATCATAAACCAAATTACAATTCGGTTTGGTTTCGGTTTAAACCAAGAAAACCAAATTCAAGTAAACTCAAAAATATAATGTAGAATTCACAAATAAAAACTTAAATTCTCAAGTAAAAATGACAAATTATAAGCTTTTAAAAGTGCTCAAGTAATCGACAAATTTTTTTTAAAAATCTAAAAGATTTAGAAGTTAATACAAACTTTCAAAGTTTACTTCATATAGGAATTTATATGAATAAAATAGGTAAACTCTTGCTCAGTTGCTCAGGATATACATCAATGCTTAATCCAGTGAGCGATTTGTAACTACTTAGGATAATAAAATATAAAATATGTATATATAGTTAAAATTCTCATGTGTATAGAGTTATTCGGTTTTTTTGGTTTGGTTTGGTTTTATTTTTGTTAAACCATAACCAAACCAAACACCAATTAAATACTTCGGTTCGGTTTCAAACCAAACCATACACCAAATAAAATTTTCGGTCTGGTTTTATTAGGTTTCGATTCTGTTTACTTTTCGGTTTTTTCAGTGTCAAACCAAACACTGAACACCCCTAGTGGGATATACTTGCTAAACAAGAACTAAATTCTTTCTTCAAACTTTTGGATTTAAGTCGATTAACGCCCACAAATCAACTCATGTAACACTTTAGACTCGATTTACGTCGTCGATCTCTCCAAACGGTTGTCATCAGCTTTAAGCTCACAAACTATAAGTCCAAAACTCCAATCACACTATGGAGCAACTATGGGTCGGAGGTTAAGACCGGGGTGTGGAGTATAACGAACTAGTTGATATTCGACTCGAACCATGTAATTTTGTGTTATATATCAATCTAATCTACGGACTCTTTAAACCTTATTTATATATTTTTGCACAACAATAAAATATATTCTTATCAAAGATGACGCTTAAAACCCCAGTTTACATATAAGGCTAGAAACAAGTCGAGGCTTTCGTGAAAAAACTCGAAATTAGATTTGGTAAATAGTTCGAATGAGTCGCTCCCAAACAAGCTAGAACCCGAGCTCGAGCCTCAGTCTCAGCTTATCTAATAATCGAGTTCAAGCTCGAGCTCTATAGAAAATGATCGAATTTACTTGCGAGCTTAAACGAGCATAAAAAAAGTACTTATATATATACTGCCTAGACATATAATCGTGTGTAAATGAGCTTGAGCTTGAGCCTTGTGAGATTAACGATTCGAACGTTATTTGAACTCTGTTTTTTCTTCGGGACATCATATAATTCGAGTCCGAGCCGAGCTTGAGCCTGTGAAAAAATATACGAACAGGGCTCGAGCATTATATATATGAATGAGCTGAGCTCATACTCTGAAGGCTCGGACTCAGCTCGGCTTGGCTATCATATTTATGCTTTTGAGAATTTTAGTGATCGATTAATATGGTTTACAAATTAGTTGGTGGTTTTATTTACATGATATAACTATAGATAGGTCACGACATACTGTTATCTGTGTCGAAGAATAGTTTGTTTATACATGATGGTGCTTTTGGGTCTATAAGTTGGAAAAATGTTGAAAATCAAGTTAGGATCTTAGTTGGGAACAAAGTATATGTTCCATAAGCTCACACTTTTTGTGGCTTATTTTGACACTTTTCGCCTTTTATAACCTTACCAAGTCATGTTACGCCTAAGCAAATTCCCCTAGATTACAACATTTACTTTTCGGGATATTTTGACACGTGCAACATTGACGGTTTCACTTCGTAATTCGATAAACATCTTATGAAAATGGAAGCTTACAACATGCGTAGGTGGAGACGGGTTGTGTCCTGGTGTCGATATGCGTTTTGGATGGAGTTGACTAAGGTCGTTAAACGTAACCATATATAGAGGTTACTTTGCTTTGCCCTAAAAACTGAATTAAATTTTAATGAAACCAATCAACCAAAATGTCATAAAATATAGACGTTAATTCCATTGCAGTAAGTTTCATGTTGTCCCTCATGGATACAAAATGAAAGTAGTACAACTTTTATAAGTCAAATTTTGATCACATACTTAAACTAGACACATATGCATGACAAAAATATTTTAAGTATAAAAATTATATTTTAATAGTTATATTTTTATATTAAGATTAGATTTTAATAATTAATTTTTATATATAGATATATACAAAAAAATATATATATTTGTATAACTTTGATTGTTGTTTGGTTTTCAGGTCCAATTGTCAAACTAATATCCAATCCCAAATCTAAAATTTATAGTTCGGATCGATTTGGTTATGACCTACAACCCGAATTTATTTTGGGTTCGGTTGTAATTCGGGTTTCATTCGATTTGTTTTTTTGTTTTCGTAAGTTAAACCCAAACAATAAACACCTTAGAGGGTTTATCGAATATGAGTCAAAATGTAAAATACATCATAAGCTCTGATTTGGATGTTACTAAAGCTTAGGGGTTTTATCGAATATGAGTCAAAATGTCAAAATGTCAAATCGACAATAATACTTAGCTTTGGTGGGACGGTGTTGAGGGTGAAGCCATCACCCATGGTGGTGGCTTTAAGCTCGATGGGACCAAATGCAGTTACATCAGAGATACCGAAGCCGTATGTGATCGGGCCCGGAGTAAACATCTTGGCTGGATGGTCTGGTGCTAGTGGACCTAGTGGACTAAAAGTTGATACACGGAAAAGACTGTATAACATTATGTCATGTAAATTTCGTACGAGGTAATTAACTGATTACATACTTCCAATGGGTTGTTTAAGTAATTATCAAGTGTGTACTTTTAAATGTACTACATCCATGTCGTGCCGCATATTAATGAGCTAGCGGCTTTGCTAAAAGCAACACACCCAAAATGGAGTCCTAGTGCCATCAAGTCGGCTCTCACGACCACTGCCTGTACAATGTCCGACGCCAAATCATCTCTACGTGATGCAGCAACAGCAGGCAACCTTTCAACTCTTTTTGCCCATGGAGCATGTCATGTGGACCCAAACAAGGCGATCTCACCAGGTGTTGTTTATGATATATCAACGGGGGAGTACATGAGAGCACCTGAAGGTGTTGAAGTTGATGTGAAACCGAAATGGCTTGTTTTCAAGAAAGTGGAAGACATGTTGCGATATACCATTACATTTGTCTCCAAAAAGGGCATCAATAGTATGAGAAATGATGCTGCATTTGGTTCTATAACTTGGAAAATGTTTAAAATCAAGTTAAGACCATTATGCTTTGTCAACGCGGCTAGGGGTGCAGACAGTCATTTACCATGCTCGCAAACAGTTTGGGTCAAAGTTATATTTCTTGTTACAATGTTCGCATGTTTTTAAAGTAACATTCTAAAACTACATGTTACACAGTATGCATTTTATTTCCATTATGGTTAATTTTCAATTTGGCCCACATGGATTGAAAGTGAGAATAGTGCATCTTTTATTAGTAAAATTTAAATTAAATGGGTTAAGGAAAGCCACAAAAAATAAAATAAAAATGAGTTGGTTGTATCTTTCATTTCTTTCGTTTTCCATGCACTTATATGTGACAATTTTTTTGCTAAAACTGTAATAATTTTTTTGGTTCTTAAATGTGACATTTGCTAAAACCACAAACGTTGTTGGTGTAGCAAGAAATAACAAAGGTGTAAAGGCTAAAGACAATTATACTCTCAATTAATAAGGTTAGGCATTGTGTGTTGAGGTGAGTGAAACCTAGACTATTGGGTCAAACCTAGACTGGACCTGAGCCGATTTAGACCAAAACCATTAACTTAAGACGGGATCGAATTTGGTCCGTTCTGGTCTAAGAAGGTATACTGGTTTGTATGACCGTAATGGACGGAAGAACGAAAATGAGATAAAGTGTGAAACGAAGACGAGATCAAAATACTTTCTGTTCAGTTTGATCAATCCGGTCAGGTTATGTAATGTTTGTTGTCTTTTGTTTATCCTTTAAAATAACCCTTTCCTTTCTTCTCGGTTCTTAGAGTAAATTGTCTAAAACTGTATGTTACATGTATGTATTTGCTTTTGAGTTTAATGGTTAGGTTTTATTTTGTCCTACATGGTTAGAAAATGATAATGGCGCAACCTTTATAACTAATATTTTGATTAGATAGGTGAATGAAATTAGGGGAACACATAAACAAAATTAGGTGTTTATGTCCTCTCGTTCTTTTATTTTGTTTTATTTTTTTCTTCACCTTAGTGAGCGAATTTGATTACATGGATATAGCCGTTTAATTCACGAATAAGCCTTCGATTCTAAATGTTTTAGACGCACTTATATAGTTAAGTTCATAATGTTAGTGTTCAAACAAATAATTTTGTAAAAACATTATCTCTATATTACGATGTTCTTTGTTTTATTGAAGATTATAAATCTAAAATCATATTATGTAATGGTCAAAATAAACAAGCTTTAAACGAGTACATGCTACAGTAACCTACCCCAGATGAGTTGAACTACCCATCATTCTGTATTTTTTTGGGAAATCAATAATTGTGAGATAAACTTGTAGGTTTACAACGTTGGGTCAGCGGGAGGCGTGTGTGATGTGGCTGTGGAATCACCTGAAGTTGTAGAAGTTGATGTGAAACCGAAAAGACCATGCTTTGTCAACCAAGTTAATTTGCAAAACCCGGAAAAATGTTGAAAATCAAATTAAGAGCCCTGTTCTTAGTTAGGAATAAAATGAAGGCTAAATGTCGAAAATACACAATGTACTTTCTCAAATAATCCATTATGCCATCGGACTTTTTTATGTTCGATTTGCACACTTGCCACGTAGGATTTTGGTCAAACTTTTGACTGGACCGCTGACTTAACGAAACCGTTAGTACTTCGTTAACTTGAAATTTTGTTTTACATTGTTGGTCCCTTAACAAACAAATCATCAAATCATCATCATTTTCTACACATCATCGTCATAAACTGCATCAACAATTACAATTACCAGATCCACAATTACTCGACAGACCCACTGTGTAAATCATAAAACTATACACCGTTTGGATATTCTTTTAAATTCATCCAACCCAGAACATCTTATCAAAGTTGTCATCAAGAACAAAGTTGTCATCAAGAACTCGATCCCCCCAACCAACTCAGAACATCTTATCAAGTGGCCTTTCCAACAACTTGATACTATTAGACGGTTAGACTAAGGCCCAACCCGATTCTCGGCTTGGGTCTATTAGGGTTAAGATTGCTTACTGTTAAAGCTATGTATTTAGTATAAATACATATGCTATGTTATGTAATTCAAGGATTCAATCAATAAAACACTTTCAATATTTTACATGGTATCAAAGATGATTGTCGTTGTCGAAGATGATTGTCTATTGTGTTCGTTGTCGAAGATGATTGTCGTTGAAAACAAAAAGTTTATAATCAGATTGTCGCTCCCTTCTAAAAGGCAAAGCAAGCCACATAAAGAAGGATGCCGCAAGAAATAAGCAACTATGCCGCCAAAACAATTATGTTTCAGCTACAACAAACAAAAAAGAAGACGAGGAAAAAAAGTTGCTTTCATTTTTCACTCAAGTTTGTCCGTTCGCAAGGCTGTCATTCAAACTGCGGGGGAGTATTAGACGGTTAGACTAAGGCCCAACCCGATTGTGGGCTTGGGTCCATTAGGGTTAAGATTGCTTATTGTTAAAGCTATGTATTTAGTATAAATACATAAGCTATGTTATGTAATTCAAGGATTCAATCAATAAAACACTTTCAGTATTTTACAGACACCTGCTAATTCCTTTGCGAGATGCTCCTTTAAACCCTCTTGGCCACTTTCTTATCACAGCTACCCGAATATCTTCACTTTTAGCACAATCCAAACCGTAATCACATACAAGCTTTATTAAATCCTCATGAGCTCCCACGAAAGTAACGATTGTGTTCATAAAAATTTCTTGAGGGATTGTGAGATTTCATTAATTAAACCAAGTTGAAGAATTAAACACTTGGTTTCAGTGCATAGATTAAGAGTGGAACATTTGTTGAGAGTCGTATGAGTCTCGTCCTTGTTTTCCCATTTAACATGAAAGCCCACCACGACCATTGGGCTGTCAGCATGAGACACAAGTATTTCCTTGATACATTCGTCAGCAATATTACGCAAGTTAGTGACGATGGTGTCAACTGTGCTATAGATGATGGATCCATAAGTGATAATCAAATTGCTATAGATGATGGATCCATCTGGTATTGTGGATCTGGTAATTGTGGATCTGGTAATTGTGGATCTGGTAATTGTGGATCTGGTAATTGTAGATCTGGTTGTAGATATGGGATATGGGTATTTGGATATTGGATGTGTTGATGATGATGATGATGATAATGTTAGTTAGCTAAGGGGACTAAAATTGTTAAAAGAATTCCAAGTTAACGAAGTACTAACGGTTTCGTTAAGTCAACGGTCCAATCAAATGTTTGACTAAAATCCTACGTGGCAAGTGTGCAAATCGAACATAAAAAATTTCGATGGACATAATGGATTATTTGAGAAAGTAAATTGTGTATTTTCGATATTTACCCTCAAAAATTAATGTATAGACCATAATACTTGGTCAAACAAAGTTAATTTGAAAAAGTATAAAATCGTCAGTTTTCTCATGTTAAAGTTAAAAAAGATACATGATTTGAACAAATAAGAGTTTATATAAATTAATATTGATCATGCTGCTTCATTATTTTGGCAACTTAAGCAAAGAGGAGGACACTTAAAACCCCAAGGTACTTATAAGTCTGAAATGAGTCGAATTGTTTTTGAAAAAGCTCGAGATCATATTGGTAAAAAGCTCGAATGAGTCGAGTTCAGGAGAGCAGAAGCCCGAGCTTGAGTGTAAGTTTTGGCTCATCTAATAATTGAGCTCTAACTTACACTCTATTAAAAAGATCTCATAAGCTCGCGAGCTTAAATGAGCCCAAAAAGTTTATATACTTAATTATACTACTTATACATATAGTTTCATATAAACGAGCTTAAAAAATATAAACAAGCTAGAGCCTTATGCAATTAACTAGCCAAGCTCTATATAAACTCTATTTTCTTCAACGCGTCACATAAGTCGAGCCCAAACCAAGCGCTAGCTTTTGAAACTTTTCAGGAATCGAGCTCGAGCTCGGTTCGTCTCCATCCATACATACACTATACAGTATGATGAGATTACTAGAGTTGAAAGAAAGCCCCTCTTCTCGTTACTTTTTCCCTTGTCCTTGTTTGGTATTGGAAAAAAGTCACTCTCCTCGTTACCTTGTTTCCTCTTTGTCGACAAGTTGGTGTTATCCATTGTATAGGGCGACATGCCGTCTTCATGAGAGCCAACTTGATGGCACTAGGACTCCATTTTGGATATGCTGCTTTTAGCAACGTAGCCAGACCACTAATATATACAAAAGTGATTAAACATGTCGAGAAGGTCTTTGAGTTTTTTTTCTCTAGTATACAAACTAAAATAAATGCATATTATATGTAGTGTTACGTTTGCCGTGCAAAATTTAGAAAGATACTGTAAGACATTTCTTTTAATGATACGTGTTTTAATCAACCCTTGTTGATATTTCCATTGTTTTACTTATATACTTCTCTAAAATTAGTTTATTTATTCATGTGGGATATACTTACTAAACATGAACTCAATTCTTTCTTCAAACTTTTGGATTCAAATGGATTAACACCCACAAATCAGCTAATGTAACACTTAACACTAGATCTGACGTCCGTCCCTTCTAGTGGTTATCATCAGCTTTAGGCTCACATGCTAAACATTAGTGTTCCTTGATTGACTAGGCATAAAAAAATTAGAGTTTCCTTCAATATGGACTTATAGTGTTACATATTTTGAGTCAATATGGAGCAACAATCCATCAGTGGTCAAGATCGGGCTGTGGAGTATAACGAACTAGTTGATGTTTGGATCGAATAATTATGTATTTTTGTGTTATGAATCTAATCTATAGACTCTTTATACGTTATTGACTTATTGGGGATGTATTTTGCACGAATTGATCATGTATGTTATTAGAGCGGTTTCAAACTTTCTTTATATTGTTATCAAAGAGGACGCTTAAAACCCTGGTTAACATATAAAGCTAGAAACAAGTTGAGGCTTTCGTGAAAAAACTCGAAATTATATTGGTAAATAACTCGAATGAGTCGAGCCCAAACAAGCTAGAGCCCGAGCTCGAGCATCAGTTTTAGCTTATCTAATAATCGAGTTCAAGCCCGAGCTCTGTACAAGGTATTTAATCGATAACATAATTCCAATTGGTTTTTTAAGCAATTAACAAATGTGCTACTACTGGTACGTCCATGTCCTGCCCGCATATTAGTGGTCTAGCTGCGATGCTAAAAGCCGGATATCCAAAATGGAGTCCTAGTGCCATCAAGTCGGCTCTCACGACCACTGCCTGTACAACGGCCAACAACAACTCATCTCTACGTGATGCAGCAACAGCAGGCCACCTTTCAACTCTTTTTGCCCATGGAGCAGGTCATGTTGACCAACACAAGGCGATCCCACCAACGTTTGTTTATGATATATCAACGAGGGAGTACATGAGAGCACCTGAAGGTGTTGAAGTTGATGTGAAACCGATCTCTCACAAATTGTATCTCACATGTCTCCACCGAGAATTAAACCCACAACCTTTAGGTTGGATTTTACCTTGCTTTTAAGTCAAAATTTAATTAAATAGTTCAATGAAAATTTCTTGGTTGTATCTTTTTGTTGCTTTTGTTTTAGACGCACTTATATATATGGTAATCTGCTAAACATGTGACTTTTTAAAATTTGAGAAAACAGTAGTAATTTCTTCGGTTCTTAGACTAAACGTGAGATTATCGTTGTAACAAGAAATACAAAAGGTGTAAAGACAATTATACGCTCAATTAATAATGTTAGACACTGTGTGTTGAGGTGAACATCCGGTCAAACCTAGACTGGACCCGAACCAATTTAGACCAAATCCATGGACTTAAGACAAGATCGAATTTGTCTGTTCCGGTCTAAGAAGGCATAATGGCTTGTATGATGACTGGACGGAAGACAGAAAATGAGATAAAGTGTGAAACGAAGAGGAGATGGACATACTTTTGGCTCGGTTTGATAAGTTCGGTTCGGGCTAATTTCTCGGTTTGAAGTTTTGGACTATATATGTCGGAAAAAAAATGTCAAATAGGGTTGAGCAAATGAACCCGAAAACCGAACCGAACCGATAAACCGAACCGAACCGAACAAATTTGGTTCGGTTTTCGGTTTTGTATATATTTGTGTCGGTTTTGCTCGGTTCGGTTCAGTTTCGGTTTAAAAATATGAAAAATACGTCTAAAATACATATTCGGTTCGGTTTTACTCGGTTCGGTTTCGGTTTTGCTCAATATAATTCGGTTCAATTTTTGGTCGGATATTTTTTCAAAATCGGTTTTCGGTTCGGTTCGGCTCGGTTTTGAACTGATGCTCATCCTTAGTCAAATGACTAATTACGAGACTCAACGCAAACACTAACTAACTGTAATTCATTGTTTATGTATGTCATGTTTGTTTTGTTTTGTTTTAATCATTAAAATAACCCTTTCCTTTTTTAGATCAATTCATTTTAAATGCTTACTTATTTACTACTATTCTATAACTTGCTTTTATGTAACAGTTTAAAACTGTATGTTACATGTATGTATTTGCTTTCGAATTTAATGGTTAAGTTTTATTTTTTCCCACATGATTAGAAAGTGAGAATGGTGCAACTTTTATAAGTAACTTATTTTTTGATTAGAT
This sequence comes from Glebionis coronaria, assembly GCA_025667525.1. NCBI lineage: Eukaryota > Viridiplantae > Streptophyta > Magnoliopsida > Asterales > Asteraceae > Glebionis > Glebionis coronaria. The sequence continues at coordinate 2,800,709 of CM046882.1, read as the reverse complement.
AGTTCATCAAAATTAACAGAAGATATAAACAATATTAGTTGGTTATGTTCTCTCGTTCTTTTGTTTTGTTTTTTTTTTATTTAGGGAGCGAATTTGGTTACGTGGATTCCCACATGTTCTCCCGTTCTTTTATTTTGTTTCTTTTTTTATATTGTTAAGTTCATATTTTTAGTGTTTATACAAATAATTGTGTGAAAAAAGTTTATCTGTATCTTACGATGTTCTTAGTTTTATTAAAGATTATAAATCAATAGTAGTAAGATTATAAATCTAAAATCATATTATATGATCAATATTGATCATGTTGCTTCATTGTTAAAGCGAGAGTCATCGTTAGTTAAACAATTTGAAGCATGTGCAGTGCTTGAGAATTTGAAGAACATTGTAGTGACATGATTTGAGCCCAAACCGAACTCGATCATTTGAAACTTTTCACGAGCCGAGCTCGAGCTGGGTTCGATACGGCCCGTTTCCACCCGTACATACACTATACACTATGATTAGATTACTAGAGTTGAAAGAAAGCCCCTCTCATCGTTACTTTTTCCCTTGTCCTTGTTTGGTATTGGAAGAAAGCCCCTCTCCTCGTTACCTTGTTTCCTCTTTATCGACAAGTTGGTGCTGTCCATTGTATAGGGCGACAGGCCGTCGTCATGAGAGCCGACTTGATGGCACTAGGAATCCATTTTGGATATGCTGCTTTTAGCAACGTAGCCAGACCACTAATATACGCGCTATACAAAAGTGATTAAACATGTCGAGAAGGTCTTTGAGTTTTTTCTTTCTCTAGTATACGAAATAAAATAAAAAGCATATTATATGTAATGTTACGTTTGCCATGCAAAATTTAGAAAGGACAAGACATTTCTTTTACTTCCGAGAAAAAAATATAAAAAACACGGACCAAGAAAGACACGTATTAATGCTATGTGTCTGGTCTTAATCAACCCCTTGTTGATATTTCCATGGTTTTACTTCTATACTTCTATAAAATTAGTTTATTTATTCATGTGGGATATACTTACTAAACAAGAACTCAATTCTTTCTTCAAACTTTTGGATTCAAATGGATTAACACCCACAAATCAGCTAATGTAACACTTAACACTGGATCTGACGTCCGTCCCTTCTAGTGGTTATCATCAGCTTTAGGCTCACATGCTAAACATTAGTGTTCCTTGATTGACTAGGCATAAATTTTTTTAGAGTTTCCTTCATTAGTGTGATTAGAGTTTTGGACTTATAGTGTTACAGATTTTGAGTCAATATGAAGCAACAATCGGTCGGTGGTCAAGATCGGGCTGTGGAGTATAACGAACTAGTTGATGTTTGGATCGAATAATTATGTATTTTTGTGTTATGAATCTAATGTATAGACTCTTTATACGTTATTGACTTATTGGAGATGTATTTTGCATGAATTGATCATGTATGTTATTAGAGCGGTTTCAAACTTTCTTTATATTGTTATCAAAGGGGACGCTTAAAACCCTGGTTAACATATATGGCTAGAAAAAAGTTGAGGCTTTCGTGAAAAAACTCGAAATTATATTGGTAAATAGCTCGAATGAGTCGAGCCCAACCAAGCTAGAGCCCGAGCTCGAGCCTCAGTTTTAGCTTATCTAATAATCGAGTTCAAGCCCGAGCTCTGTACAATGTATTTAATCGATAACATAATTCCAATTGTTTTTTAAGCAATTAACAAATGTGTTACTACTGGTACGTCCATGTCCTGCCCGCATATCAGTGGTCTAGCTGCGATGCTAAAAGCTGGATATCCAAAATGGAGTCCGAGTGCCATCAAGTCGGCTCTCACGACCACTGCCTGTACAACGGCCAACACCAACTCATCTCTACGTGATGCAGCAACAGCAGGCCACCTTTCAACTCTTTTGGCCCATGGAGCAGGTCATGTTGACCCACACAAGGCGATCTCACCAACGTTTGTTTATGATATATCAACGAGGGAGTACATGAGAGCACCTGAAGGTGTTGAAGTTGATGTGAAACCGATCTCTCACAAATTGTATCTCACATGTCTCCACCGAGAATTAAACCCACAACCTTTAGGTTGGCTTTTACCTTGCTTTTAAGTCAAAATTTAATTAAATAGTTCAATGAAAATTTCTTGGTTGTATCTTTTTGTTGCTTTTGTTTTAGACGCACTTATATATATGGTAATCTGCTAAACATGTGACTTTTTAAAATTTGAGAAAACAGTAGTAATTTCTTCGGTTCTTAGACTAAACGTGAGATTATCGTTGTAACAAGAAATACAAAAGGTGTAAAGACAATTATACGCTCAATTAATAATGTTAGACACTGTGTGTTGAGGTGAACATCCGGTCAAACCTAGACTGGACCCGAACCAATTTAGACCAAATCCATGGACTTAAGAAAAGATCGAATTTGTCTGTTCCGGTCTAAGAAGGCATAATGGCTTGAAGACCGGACGGAAGACAGAAAATGATATAAAGTGTGAAACGAAAAGGAGATGGACATACTTTTGGCTCGGTTTGATAAGTTCGGTTCGGGCTAATTTCTCGGTTTGAAGTTTTGGATTATATATGTTGGAAAAAAAATGTCAAATGTAGGGTTGAGCAAATGAACCCGAAAACCGAACCGAACCGATAAACCAAACTGAACCGAACAAATTTAATTCGGTTTTCGGTTTTGTATATATTTGTGTCGGTTTTGCTCGGTTCGGTTCAGTTTCGGTTTAAAAATATGAAAAATACGCCTAAAATACATATTCGGTTTGGTTTTACTCGGTTCAGTTTCGGTTTTGCTCAATATAATTCGGTTCAATTTTTGGTCGGATATTTTTTCAAAATCGGTTTTCGGTTCGATTCGGCTCGGTTTTGAACCCATGCTCATCCTTAGTCAAATGACTAATTACGAGACTCAACGCAAACACTAACTAACTGTAATTCATTACGTATGTCATGTTTGTTTTGTTTTGTTTTAAGCTTTAGAATAACCCTTTCCTTTTTTAGATCAATTCATTTTAAATGCTTACTTATTTACTACTATTCTATAACTTGCTTTTATGTAACAGTTTAAAACTCTATGTTACATGTATGTATTTGCTTTCGAATTTAATGTTTAAGTTTTACAAAAATGATATTTGTGCCTATCAAGTGTGCCTAAAGATAGGACTAACCATCAGTTTAATCCAAGTGTCAAAATTAATGGCTATAATGAGGAAAGAGAAAATTAACAAATAGTGGGCCCCTGCATTTCACTAATCAACCGACGACACGTAACATTAAACCTGTTTTTAGGCAAAAAGTTAGGCCCCTCTATCACTTCTCGAAGTTTTATTTTGTCCCACATGGTTAGAAAGTGAGAATGGTGTAACTTTTATAAGTAACTTATATTTTGATTAGATAGTTCAAAAATTAACAGAAGATATAAACAAAATTAGTTGGTTATGTTCTCTCGTTCTTTTGTTTTGTTTCTTTTTTTATTTAGGGAGCGAATTTGGTTACGTGAATATAGCTGGTTACGTGGATTCCCACATGTTCTCTCGTTCTTTTATTTTGTTTCTTTTTTTATATAGTTAAGTTCATATTTTTAGTGTTTATACAAATAATTGTGTGAAAAGTTTATCTGTATCTTACGATGTTCTTAGTTTTATTGAAGATTATAAATCAATAGTAGTAAGATTCACATGGTATAACCTGTCCCGGATGAGTTGAACTATCCGTCATTCTGTATTGTTTTTTGGGAAATCAATAGTAGTAAGATTATAAATCTAAAATCATATAATATGATCAAGATTGATCATGTTGCTTCATTGTTAAAGTGAGAGTCATCGTTAGTTAAACAATTTGAAGCACATTGTAGTGACATGATTTGAGCCCAAACCGAACTCGATCATTTGAAACTTTTCACGAGCCGAGCTCGAGCTCGAGCTGGGTTCGATACGGCCCGTTTCCACCCGTACATACACTATACACTATGATTAGATTAGTAGAGTTGAAAGAAAGCCCCTCTCATCGTTACTTTTTCCCTTGTCCTTGTTTGGTATTGGAAGAAAGCCCCTCTCCTCGTTACCTTGTTTCCTCTTTATCGACAAGTTGGTGCTGTCCATTGTATAGGGCGACAGGCCGTCGTCATGAGAGCCGACTTGATGGCACTAGGAATCCATTTTGGATATGCTGCTTTTAGCAACGTAGCCAGACCACTAATATACGCGCTATACAAAAGTGATTAAACATGTCGAGAAGGTCTTTGAGTTTTTTCTTTCTCTAGTATACGAAATAAAATAAAAAGCATATTATATGTAATGTTACGTTTGCCATGCAAAATTTAGAAAGGACAAGACATTTCTTTTACTTCCGAGAAAAAAATATAAAAAACACGGACCAAGAAAGACACGTATTAATGCTATGTGTCTGGTCTTAATCAACCCCTTGTTGATATTTCCATGGTTTTACTTCTATACTTCTATAAAATTAGTTTATTTATTCATGTGGGATATACTTACTAAACAAGAACTCAATTCTTTCTTCAAACTTTTGGATTCAAATGGATTAACACCCACAAATCAGCTAATGTAACACTTAACACTGGATCTGACGTCCGTCCCTTCTAGTGGTTATCATCAGCTTTAGGCTCACATGCTAAACATTAGTGTTCCTTGATTGACTAGGCATAAATTTTTTTAGAGTTTCCTTCATTAGTGTGATTAGAGTTTTGGACTTATAGTGTTACAGATTTTGAGTCAATATGAAGCAACAATCGGTCGGTGGTCAAGATCGGGCTGTGGAGTATAACGAACTAGTTGATGTTTGGATCGAATAATTATGTATTTTTGTGTTATGAATCTAATGTATAGACTCTTTATACGTTATTGACTTATTGGAGATGTATTTTGCATGAATTGATCATGTATGTTATTAGAGCGGTTTCAAACTTTCTTTATATTGTTATCAAAGGGGACGCTTAAAACCCTGGTTAACATATATGGCTAGAAAAAAGTTGAGGCTTTCGTGAAAAAACTCGAAATTATATTGGTAAATAGCTCGAATGAGTCGAGCCCAACCAAGCTAGAGCCCGAGCTCGAGCCTCAGTTTTAGCTTATCTAATAATCGAGTTCAAGCCCGAGCTCTGTACAATGTATTTAATCGATAACATAATTCCAATTGTTTTTTAAGCAATTAACAAATGTGTTACTACTGGTACGTCCATGTCCTGCCCGCATATCAGTGGTCTAGCTGCGATGCTAAAAGCTGGATATCCAAAATGGAGTCCGAGTGCCATCAAGTCGGCTCTCACGACCACTGCCTGTACAACGGCCAACACCAACTCATCTCTACGTGATGCAGCAACAGCAGGCCACCTTTCAACTCTTTTGGCCCATGGAGCAGGTCATGTTGACCCACACAAGGCGATCTCACCAACGTTTGTTTATGATATATCAACGAGGGAGTACATGAGAGCACCTGAAGGTGTTGAAGTTGATGTGAAACCGATCTCTCACAAATTGTATCTCACATGTCTCCACCGAGAATTAAACCCACAACCTTTAGGTTGGCTTTTACCTTGCTTTTAAGTCAAAATTTAATTAAATAGTTCAATGAAAATTTCTTGGTTGTATCTTTTTGTTGCTTTTGTTTTAGACGCACTTATATATATGGTAATCTGCTAAACATGTGACTTTTTAAAATTTGAGAAAACAGTAGTAATTTCTTCGGTTCTTAGACTAAACGTGAGATTATCGTTGTAACAAGAAATACAAAAGGTGTAAAGACAATTATACGCTCAATTAATAATGTTAGACACTGTGTGTTGAGGTGAACATCCGGTCAAACCTAGACTGGACCCGAACCAATTTAGACCAAATCCATGGACTTAAGAAAAGATCGAATTTGTCTGTTCCGGTCTAAGAAGGCATAATGGCTTGAAGACCGGACGGAAGACAGAAAATGATATAAAGTGTGAAACGAAAAGGAGATGGACATACTTTTGGCTCGGTTTGATAAGTTCGGTTCGGGCTAATTTCTCGGTTTGAAGTTTTGGATTATATATGTTGGAAAAAAAATGTCAAATGTAGGGTTGAGCAAATGAACCCGAAAACCGAACCGAACCGATAAACCAAACTGAACCGAACAAATTTAATTCGGTTTTCGGTTTTGTATATATTTGTGTCGGTTTTGCTCGGTTCGGTTCAGTTTCGGTTTAAAAATATGAAAAATACGCCTAAAATACATATTCGGTTTGGTTTTACTCGGTTCAGTTTCGGTTTTGCTCAATATAATTCGGTTCAATTTTTGGTCGGATATTTTTTCAAAATCGGTTTTCGGTTCGATTCGGCTCGGTTTTGAACCCATGCTCATCCTTAGTCAAATGACTAATTACGAGACTCAACGCAAACACTAACTAACTGTAATTCATTACGTATGTCATGTTTGTTTTGTTTTGTTTTAAGCTTTAGAATAACCCTTTCCTTTTTTAGATCAATTCATTTTAAATGCTTACTTATTTACTACTATTCTATAACTTGCTTTTATGTAACAGTTTAAAACTCTATGTTACATGTATGTATTTGCTTTCGAATTTAATGTTTAAGTTTTACAAAAATGATATTTGTGCCTATCAAGTGTGCCTAAAGATAGGACTAACCATCAGTTTAATCCAAGTGTCAAAATTAATGGCTATAATGAGGAAAGAGAAAATTAACAAATAGTGGGCCCCTGCATTTCACTAATCAACCGACGACACGTAACATTAAACCTGTTTTTAGGCAAAAAGTTAGGCCCCTCTATCACTTCTCGAAGTTTTATTTTGTCCCACATGGTTAGAAAGTGAGAATGGTGTAACTTTTATAAGTAACTTATATTTTGATTAGATAGTTCAAAAATTAACAGAAGATATAAACAAAATTAGTTGGTTATGTTCTCTCGTTCTTTTGTTTTGTTTCTTTTTTTATTTAGGGAGCGAATTTGGTTACGTGAATATAGCTGGTTACGTGGATTCCCACATGTTCTCTCGTTCTTTTATTTTGTTTCTTTTTTTATATAGTTAAGTTCATATTTTTAGTGTTTATACAAATAATTGTGTGAAAAGTTTATCTGTATCTTACGATGTTCTTAGTTTTATTGAAGATTATAAATCAATAGTAGTAAGATTCACATGGTATAACCTGTCCCGGATGAGTTGAACTATCCGTCATTCTGTATTGTTTTTTGGGAAATCAATAGTAGTAAGATTATAAATCTAAAATCATATAATATGATCAAGATTGATCATGTTGCTTCATTGTTAAAGTGAGAGTCATCGTTAGTTAAACAATTTGAAGCACATTGTAGTGACATGATTTGAGCCCAAACCGAACTCGATCATTTGAAACTTTTCACGAGCCGAGCTCGAGCTCGAGCTGGGTTCGATACGGCCCGTTTCCACCCGTACATACACTATACACTATGATTAGATTAGTAGAGTTGAAAGAAAGCCCCTCTCATCGTTACTTTTTCCCTTGTCCTTGTTTGGTATTGGAAGAAAGCCCCTCTCCTCGTTACCTTGTTTCCTCTTTTATCGACGAGTTGGTGTTGTCCATTGTGTAGGCCGTCGTCATGAGAGCTGACTTGATGGCACGAGGACTCCATTTTGGATATGCTGCTTTTAGCAACGCAACTAGACCACTAATATACGCGCAATACAAAAGTGATAAAAAATGTCGAGAAGGTCTTTGAGTTTTTTTTTTATTTCTCAAGTATACGAACTAAAATAAAATGCATATTATTTATAGTGTTATGTTTGCCATGCCAAATTTAGAAAGATAAACATTATTTTAATCCTGAGAAAATAAACATAAAAACACGAACCAAAAGACACGTATTAAAGTTACGTGTGTTACAAAATTGATATTGTTGATATTTCCATGGTTTTACTTATATATAGCTCTAAAGTTAGTTTATCTATCCATGTGGGATATACTTGCTAAACAAGAAGTCAATTCTTTCTTCAAACTTTTGGATTAACGCCCACAAATCAACTCATGTAACAGTTTAGACTTCATCTAACGTCGTCGATCTCTTCTAATGGTTGTCATTAAAAACTAGATTTACATCCTTTAGTGTGATTAGAGTTTTCGACTCATAATGTAACAGATTTTGAGTCACTATGGAGCAACTATCGGTTGGTGGTTATGATCGGAGAGTGGAGTATAACGAACTAGTTGATATTCGGCTCGAACCATTATGTCTTTTGGTGTTATCAATCTAATCTATAGACTCTTTATATGTTTATTGACTTATTGGGGATGTATTTTTCTTGAATTGTGGTTTCAAACTTTCTTTATATTGTTATCAAAGAGGACGCTTAAAACCCTGGTTAACACATAAGGCTAGAAACAAGTCGAGGCTTTCGTGAAAAAACTCGAAATTATATTGGTAAATAGCACGAATGAGTCGAGCCCAAGCAAACTAGAGCCCGAGCTCGAGCCTCAGTTTCAGCTTATCTAGTAATCGAGCTTTAGCCCGACCTCTAACCAAAAGATCGAATTGGCTTGCGAGCTTAAACGAGCCCAAAAAAAGGTACTTATATATGCTGCCTAGACGTATAATCGTGTGTAAATGAGCTTGAACTCGAGCCTTGTGAGATTAAAGAGTCGAACTCTATTTGAACTCTGTTTTCTTCAAGGCATCATATAAGTCGAGCCCGAGCCGAGCTTGAGCTTGTGAAAATTTATACGAACCGGGCTCGAGCTTTTTATATATGAATTAGCCGAGCTCATGCTCTGGAGGCTCAGACTCGGACTCAGCTCGGCTTGGCTTTCATATTTCTGTTTTTGAGAATTTTAGTGATCGATTAATGTGATTTTCAACTTAGTTGGTGGTTTTATTTACATGATATAACTATAGATAGGTCGCGATATACTGTTACAACTGTGTCGAAGAAAGGTGTGTTTATACATGATGGTGCTTTTGGGTCTATAAGTTGGAAAAATGTTGAAAATCAAGTTAGGAGCTTAGTTGGGAACAAAGTATGTTCCATAAGCTCACTTTTGTGGCTTATTTTAAAACTTTTCGCCTTTTATAACCTTACCATGTCATGTTAAGCTGAAACAAATGCCCCTAGATTACAATATTTACTTTTCTGGTTATTTTGACACGTGCAACATTGACGATTTCACTTCGTAATTCGATGAAACATCTTATGAAAATGGAAGCTTTTTAACCGTGACTTTAAATCTTACTATTTCTTTATATTTTGTTGCCGTGTAAGTTTCATGTGTTCATACGTAACATTTTAAAACTATATGTTACATGCTTTTCAGTTTGATGATTAAATTTCAGTTTATCCCATATGGATACATAGTTAAAATAGTACACCTTTTATAAGTCAAATTTTAATCACATTGTTAAGCCAGTAACACAAGCACAACCAAAATTAGCTGGTTGTGTTTATGGTTAATTTGGTTTTTTTTCACGTGAGAGCGAATTTGGTTATGTAGATACACAGTTAAATTCATGTTTTTTAGGTGAAGTAATTTTTGTTTTTACGATATTTTTTGTTTTATTGAAGACAAACATAAAATCGTATTGTGTAAAGTTTAAAATAAACAAGTTTTAAAAAATGAGTACAACCAAATTTTATTTACATGATATAACTATAGATATTAAGTGGGTTTTATCGAAATGAGTCAAATACATCATAAGCTAACATTTTGATTTATTAAAGTTGGGCTTATCTATTTCTATTCATTCAATGGTCATTTTTAACGTCGCTTGTTCGAGTGATTGTGTGACTTATTCATAATATTACGAATTTTAAGATTCGGAAATATTTTTTTTTAATTCGTTATAAATAATTAACCAGGAATTTGTTACTAATACTCAAATTTTATAAAGAGTGAGAATAGTAAAACCTTTATAAGTTAATTTGTGATTAAATAGAATAAACCAAACGAACCAGATATAATCAACCATGATCAAATTTAGTTGATTCTGTCTTTGATTGTTTTGTTTTTTTTATCGTAGGAGCAGCAAAATGTGTAGGTTCGGTTTTTATCTAAGCATATTCTGGCTTGTTAGTAAAATTACTCGGTTGGGGTTTACATAGATTTCGGGTAAGGTTTGACTCGACCAATCATAAAACGGGTTAAATAAGTCAACCTGAAATCCAATTAACCTATTCAATATGTGTGACCTATATAACTTGTCAACCCAAATATATACACGGGTTAAATAGGTTTAGTTCGAGATATGTGTGAACAAGGACAAGGTGTAAGGAAAATTATGCCCTTAGTTAACGTTCTTTTAATGAAGAGGTACCGTGTGTAGGGTGAGCGTCAAAACTGGACTAGACGACTGATTTAGACCAAAACCATGTGTCGGGGACTGAACATGAGATAAAAATATGAGCTGAAAACAAGATCGAAATAATTTATCAGCTAGATCTATTATGCTCACCCTGTGTCAAATGACTAATCATGTAAATCAACGCAAATCATAAATAATATTTTTAAATAATTAAGGGGTAATTTGTTATTGTACCGATTAATAATCAAGTTTATGTGGATCGATCTATCTATCTGCATGTTTCACGTAATTTACTCAAGAAATAAAAAGGTACGAAGACGATCATGCCCTTAATTAACGTCCTTTTGGTCAAGGGACTGTTTGTGTTAAAACTATTTACTCATAATAAAAATAATTAAATCAGAAAATTAGTGTGGATGTGCAGTTTGAATTGATTAGAGGTCGTGTGGGGTATGCAATTTTAATTCTTTAAGGGGCTGTTTGGTTCATAAGTTCAAAAACCATCGATTTAAAACTCTGTCGTATTTTAACAAGGGAGATATTGGAACCCTAGTTATTGCAATTCGTTTGTGTGTTTGGTTGGCAATTTGTCACATAAATTCTTTTGACACTGTGAGATGTAAATGACATATTTAGCCTCACCATTTCTAACACTTCATCGTCATCAAGATTTTTTTATCTTATTAATTTTTCAACCAAAATATCAATATGGATCAGATGAGAGGCGCTTAGAAGTATTTTGGTAATCCAACATATGTGTTAAAACCAACATAAACTAAAGTTTTAAACGAACTAAAAATACAAACCGAATAAATTAATTAATTTTGTGAGTCTTAATAAAAAAACCCAAATTAACTTCCTTTTGCAAGCACAATAACGTTTTTATAGACTGAATTCCATAAATCTTTATAAACCCACAATTATATTTCATGAACTTAAAAATTTTAATTTGAAATAAAAACTAGTTACCTGTAGATCATATAGAATGAGTAGATAAAGATGATTAAAAGACAAAATTTTATAGTTGAGGATTTAACAATATGATAGTACTGTAATAAATAGAGAAGAACAAAATTATGTGGATGGATGAGAAAGAACACATGGTGACCTGATGATGAAGATGATGTTGAGATAAATAAAAAAGTAAAAGAGGGTATGCTTGTCTTATTTGTTTACAAAACACTTGTGTCCCCACATGAATTAAAAACCACTGCCTAGCTATTTCATTTAAAAAACGTCAATTACTGATGTATGACCAAAATTCAAATACTTGTATTTGACCAACCAAACACGATTAAGAAAGTATTTTAATTTCAAAACCCTTTAAAACCCTCCAATATCGACATACCAAACAGCCCCTAAGGGTCAGTTTGATACCGTGTTTTAAATGAGGTTAGAGGGAATAGAAATGTTAAATGATTGTTTGATGGTATTAATCTAAGGAAAAAAAAGATTAAAATGGTTAATCTGATCACTTATAAATCATTACATGGTTATTCTTAAAGATTTTGATAAATATGGTTATCACTATCCAAAGTGTGACACGTGTCCAATAGCAAGTGATCAACTGACGGTGCTCTACTTTGAAAATCAGTTTAGCACTTTTGTACAAAAGTTGTTCACTTACATTAAAAAGTTGATCACTTTTGAGAAACAGTTTTGCACTTTTGTAAGAAAAGTTTATCATTTAAAAAGATGAGCAGTTGTGCCTTTATATATGACCAAATTTGTTAAAGTCTTGCACTATGACCAAGTTGTGGATGAACAGGGTAGATTTAGACCATTTTAATCCTTTTCCTTTAATGTAAAACTTTGACGTTGGGTTTTGAACTCTTAATCCTACTTGGTTTTCAAATATGTAATCAACCAATAAATATTCTTATTTCAAGCTTTTTTTTCAGCCACAAAATAATTAATCTTTTTCTTTTTACTTTTTTATTTCAAATAAAAAATAAAAAAATCTTTATTAATATTTTATGTTTTTCTCTTTTCATTTAACTACTATTGGTGTCTGCGCTTCGTCACGGGTGTCATAATTTTTCTATTGACGTAGACCAAAAAGACCTCTTGCAGAATTATCATTCATACATGGGTTTATTACTTAATTGTGTAAGGTGTAAACCATGTAAAAGTACAATGAAACAATAAACATGAGCATAAGACAAACAAGGTGGAACATAGAAAGTGGGGAAGGCACTTGCAAAGCCGAAACAGGGAAGTGACATGGTAATGAGATATAACCAAATCCTATTTACAGGTTTGAGTCTATTCGTCATTATTTATGCGTGTCAGTGCGCCATATTTTGTATACAACGTTTAGGAAACAACACTTGAATTACCTTAAACGCTATTGGGTTTTGTAAAACCCAAAAATTTGGTTTGCTTTTTTTCGTAATTTTGAATATAACTTAAAATTTAAAAAAAAATAACCATTAGTGTACTTAATAATGAATTCTAAGGGCACAAGGTATCGTGTGCATGGGCGGTGCTATGTGTGAGCCATGTGTGGCACGTGTCACACATAACTAAAGCCGACGAAATGTAATTTATGTGTAAACATTTTCGGTTCTTTTAAAGTGCTATACATAGTTTGGATAAGTGCACAAAGATTGATAAGTTAAGAGAAAAAAATACGTCATAATTTTTATTTATGATGTTTGATATGTGAAAAAGAACCCAGAAATGAAGAACAAAAAGTAGCAAATAAGGATGAAGAAGATAAACAGTAAATAATATTAATAAAATAGAGTATTTTTGTCCTTTAACAATTTATTATTATTATTATTTATATCGTGTTTAAATAACTCGGATTTCAAAACTACAACAGTTAAACTCCAATGACCATGCAAGTATGCAACTATATTTGAAATCTATCATCGAAGCGAATCAAGCATAAAATTGGCATAAAATTGTGCGACACATAGTTCGAAATCCTAAATACGCCACTGATCGTGTGGTGTTTTCGTGTTGTGTTGTGGGAAAGTGCGTGCCACATCATGTTTTCCCCCTAACAACAGAATCACTACAACATCAAAAAAATGTCTCATTGGTTATCCACATTTCCGCTAGGGTGACCCTTTCCTTTTTTCTTAATTCAATTATTTTCTAACGAATATAAATTATAAAAGCTAAAACAATGTTTTTTGGTGATTTCTTGTTACAATGTTCACGTGTTTTTATGTAACATTTTAAAACTACATGTTACAGGGCTATTGAATTCGATTAGGGGTAATTTTTATTTCGTCCCACATGGATATATAGTGAAAAGAGGTCGACCTTTATAATTCAAATTTTGATCAACTAGTTAATATCAGCAAAAAAAAATGCATCCAAAATTAGTTGGTTGTATTTGTTGTTGCTTTTGTTTTTGTTGCTTTTCACACAAGAGTGAATTTTTTTAAAAAATTTTTTTTGGTTATGTGGATTATAAATGTTTTCGACGGACTTATACATGTAAAATGAATCTTGTGCCATAAATTTACACTAATCATCCTTTTAGTTTTTTAGTGTTTATTTTATTAATCGTGTAAAAGCAACATTTCTGTCTTAAGGTCTTCTTAGTTTTATTGAAGACAAATATAAAACGGTATTACGTAAAGTTTAAAAGAAACAAGTTTCGAACAAGTACAAGCTATAGTAAACCGCCCAGGCCTCAATTGTAATAAGTAACATACTTTCAACCGGTTGTTTAAGTAATTAACAAATGCCTTACTAAGAGGTGATTAATCAATATAACATATTACTATACTCATCGTGTACCATAAATATACACTAATCATCGATTTACATACAAGACGTAAACAAATAAGTTTATAAATGCTACGTGGGTCGAGCGGAATATCATGATTCCTTAGCAAGCTCAGTTTGAAATGTACAATACGCAAACATTCAAATATTTGGAAATTTAACCATAAAGAGGTACACTGTAATGAGATTAGCAGAGTTAAACAAAAGTTAAGATGAGGATGCTGAAATATTTTTACTAAAGGCTTTCATATTACTTGTTGGAATTTTGTTACAAGAGAGCACGAGACGTATACTATCAGCTACTAACTACATGGTGGCAAAGACGTGTGTCATTTATTATTGTCAGTTAGATGGTCAAGTCAATCCATATCAGCATGGTTGCGCTATTATTACTCGCTGTCAACGTTAGATTTTTATAATTTTGTTTTACTTTTTATTTTGTTGTTCTGTGGATTTCAAGTTCTAAATGGATTTTATTTTTCCATAAGGCACTACAACAAAATACATGTTTAGGGTCGAAAATTTCGACCCTAAATCTGAAGGGTACTCGACCCTAAACTTTAGGGTCGAAATATTCGATCCTAAATTTTCGACCCAAAAATTTTGACCCTAAAAAATTAGGGTCGAAATACACTATGTATTTTAGGGTCAAAAATCGGGGCCCACCACTTTTCAACCAAGTTTTTGACCAAAATTTAGGGTCGAAACCCTTTGTATTTTTGGGTCGAAAATTTCGACCATAAATATTATCCACCTGTAAATAAAAAAAACATTGTGAAAACGTTTTTATTTGTTTTAATTTATTAAATTAGGGTCGAAACCTTCTTTCAAATTTAGGGTCGAAAATTTCGACCCTAAACATTTTATATTAATTTTAATAATGAAATCATGTGTGCAGGTTTCAACTTAGGGTATCTTTCAATACTTTAGTGCATTTCTTTAAGAGATATACATCTCCAGCACGTTCTAATTCCTGGATAAACTGTTGTCTTTCTTCAACAGCTTCATCTAAAACCTCATGTAAACGTTCAAGTTTCAGACCAAAACTTTTGTCCGCTTCGGCAGATTGTTCAAAATATGCTACCATTCAATCAGTCCAATTATCTAAACCAACAACTTCTTTTAATTCTTCTAACCTTCCTAACCAGGCCATTATTGTTGTTTTTTTAGTATTGGAAAACTGAGATGAGTGATAATTGAACGCAAACTACAAACCATTAAATAGCAAAACAGCTACTCAATATGGATGGCACCCATACATCTATTATCATCTTTCTGTTCACAATGGGTACATAATGTGTTCACAATGAGTACATGTGTTAGTGGTACCATCAATAGTGGGTTCAATAGTGGGACTAATGAAAGCACTAAAACTATTGCTCCACTCAAGTACTTGCATGCTTCCTGATAGAAGTTAGTTGATTGACTAGCTTGTTGTCAGTTTGAAACTTGTTAATTGAGTTTTTACTACATTAACAGTCATTTGTAGACTAGTTGGTTTTTCATAGTGGTAACCAGCTTAATCTTTCTTGATTTGTGGTGTAATTGATGAACTTGTTATGTTCTTGTAGTTGCTAAGTTGTTTGCACAGCTTTAGTCCTGCTTAGACTTAATTATTTTTAGCTATTACTGCATTATCTGTCCTAGTACCTAATCCGTTTCGTTCTAGTGTTTTGGTGTATGATTTTGGTTCATTTCCATGTTTACGAATCTAATATCGTAGTAATATCTATGTTTAATTAAGCGCGTGTTTAAGTGTACGTGAGGAATAAAATTATGTTTAGGAGTGTTTGTGTGTAAGTCTCCCATGTGATATTACAAAAGGTTTTATGTAATATTTGGAATAAATAAATATTTGTTTTATAAATGTCTCATTTTTATTATATTAACGTCGCAACTGTTCGTAAAGTCTAATGACTTTAAGTCCCCGTATCGAATAAAATATATCGTTAAGCGTTTTGTTCGTATCTTCTAACAAAAAAGTTACATACTTTATATATAAGTATAATAATAATAATAATAATGATAATTCAAAATTTATTTTAATAATTATGAAAAAAAAAATATTTTTTTGCAATTAAAACACATTACCATTGAATAAAAACATATATTAAAATTTAAATATATACATATATTAATATTTTAAAAGGATTCGGACTAAAAGAAAATTTTAAAATATATTTAATAATTTAGGGTCGAAATTTCGACCCTAAATATAAACCACAAATTTTTTAAATTTTTCGTGAAAATTTTTGGTGTGAAATTTTAAATTTTTCGTGAAAATTTTTTAAAATTCTATATTTAGGGTTCGAAATTTCGAACCTAAAATATTAACTTTAAAAATAAAATTTTTTAAAATTATTTTTAATTATTAAAAATATATTATATAAAACATAAATTAAAATTATTTAAAATTTTAAATTAAGGGTCGAAATTTCGACCCTAAATTTTTAGACCCCACCTGCTTTTTGACCAGCTCTTTTGGGTTGAAAAATTGTGCCCCCCCCCCCCCCCCCCCCCCCCCCCCTTAATTTAGGGTCGAAATTTTCGACCCTAAACCATCATTTTGTTGTAGTGAGGCTTGATATGGTGCATGAGCTGTGATGATCATCTATGCATTTGCCTTCGAATTTTATGGTCGAACTTCATTTAGTCCCACATGGATAGAAAGTGAGAGTAGTGCAACATTTATAAGTCAATTTTGATTAGATAATCACTGAAATGGTTGAAGGAACAAACAACTAACCAAAATTTGTCAGTTTTTTCTTCTCATATGAGAATATATCTGGTTATGTGGATATCTATTCTATCTCTTCTCTACGTGACCAACTTTAAACTCCTTTGCCCATGCAGTCGTCAGGTTTTCTTCTGTTATATTTCTACTATCTCGTACCAAATTTATACTAATCATCGCTTTAAATACAACACGTAAACAAATCTTCGTTCAAAAGCAAATATGTTATGTTGAAAATGAAATAGCATGAAATATAAAGAGGAAGTATTGACAATATAAATGTAAATTACACAGATGGTCTTTGTAGTTTGCGTTACCTTAGGTCTTTTATTTCCGACTTGGATAATTCTCAACTTAAAAACCTTCACCACACACAATCCCTTAACACTACAACAAAACAAGTGTTTAGGGTCGCCCTTTTTCTAGGGTCGACTTAGTCGTCCCTAGATTAAGGGGGGACCCACCACTTTTACAACAAATTCTTGGTTAAAAGGGCTGTGGGGAAAAAGTGGGGACCACAAAACCTAGGGACGACTTAGTCGTCCCTAGGTTAAATAAACTTATTTTTCCCTTTTTAAATCTTTTTTATATATTTAAAATTAATATAAATATTTTTTATTTAAAAAGTTTAAAATGAAAGTGGGGACCAGAAAACCTAGGGACGACTTAGTCGTCCCTAGGTTAAATAAACTTATTTTTCCCGTTTTTAAATCTTTTTAATATATTTAAAATTAATATAAATATTTTTTATTTAAAAAGTTTAAAATGAAAGTGGACCCACTTTACCTTAGGGACGACTAAGTCGTCCCTAGGTTAAGTAAATATATTTTTTTATCTTTTTTATTTATTTAAAATTATTTAAAATTAATATAAATATTATTTAAAAAAACGTTTAAAAAACGTATAAATATAAATAATTTTAAAATTAAATTATTTAAAATTACTTTATACATATTTAAAAAAATATATATATTTAGTTAAAAATAACTTTATACCTATTTAAAAAAAACTTTATATATATTTAAAAAAAAATTATATATTTAGAAAAAAAATTATACATATTTAAAAATAACTTTATACATATTAAAAAAACTTTATACATATTTAAAAAAAATTTATACATATTTAGAAAAAAAAGTATACATATTTAAAAATAACTTTATACATATTTAAAAAAAAACTTTATACATATTTAAAAAAAACTTTATACATATTTAAAAAAAACTTTATACATATTTAAAAAAAACTTTATATTTATTTAAAAAAAACTTTATACATATTTAAAAAAACTTTATACATATTTAAAAAAAACTTTATACATATTTAAAAAAAACTTTATATTTATTTAAAAAAAACTTTATACATATTTAAAAAAACTTTATATTTATTTAAAAAAACTTTAGATATATATTTAACACTTAAACACGCGCTTAATTAAAAATATATATTACAACGATAATAGATTCATAAATAAGAAAAAAACATCACAAACTAGTTAAAACTAAACGTACAGATTAACACATAATAATAAAATACAAATTAACACATTAAAATAACAAATAGATTACTACTCAAAGCTAAGATTTTCCATATCATTTAAAAGCTCATGAAGTATTGCAGCCGATTGACATGCGTGGTCTTCAGGATGCCTTTCCATTTCTAGTCTTGTCTCTAGCATCTTTATCTTTAGATCTTTGATCTTGCAATTAGAGCACTCAGTTGGTGCAGATTGAGAAGGACCTGTATAAGAACTTGGATGTGAACCTTGAGGTGTTGAAGATCCAGGGGAAGATCTTATACGGAGTTCGAGATCAAAATCATCCTTCCATTTAAAATATTTACATCCATAATCATTTGTTTTTGGCTGTTACAAAGTAAACAAATAACATGACATGTCATTTTAATAATCACACGTATTACATAACTAAAACATTTGATTGTTTACCTTCGAAAGAGGACACGCATAGTAAAGTTTACCAAAGCTATGAGGTTGATGTGACTGTCTCAACACAATATATCCCTTTCTACATGTACACTTATAAGCTTCAAGCGGATCCATATTATGCAAAATCGGGTGGTGGTGGTGGTGAGTTTGGTATGAGAGGATAAGAGTTTGTGAGGATAAGAGCTACCATAAATAAAGATAAAAATTTAGGGTCGACACATTTAGGGACGACTTAGTCGACCCTAGCTTTCCCGCCAACATTTTCCCGCCAGCATTTACCGCCAACATTTCCCGCCAATATTTGGAATCACTGGTTGAACCTATAACGTATAACCCTAACATATGGACTCGTCGGTTGAACCTATAACGTATAACCGTAACATATGGACTCGTCGGTTGAACCTATAACGTATAACCGTAACATATGGACTCGTCGGTTGAACCTATAACGTATAACCGTAACATATGGACTCGTCGGTTGAACCTATAACGTATAACCGTAACATATGGACTCGTCGGTTGAACCTATAACGTATAACCCTAACATATGGACTCGTCGGTTGAACCTATAACGTATAACCGTAACATATGGACTCATCGGTTGAACCTATAACGTATAACCCTAACATATGGACTCATCGGTTGAACCTATAACGTATAACCGTAACATATGGACTCGTGGGTTGAACCTATAACGTATAACCGTAACATATGGACTCGTCGGTTGAACCTATAACGTATAACCGTAACATATGGACTCGTCGGTTGAACCTATAACGTATAACCGTAACATATGGACTCGTCGGTTGAACCTATAACGTATAACCGTAACATATGGACTCATCGGTTGAACCTATAACGTATAACCCTAACATATGGACTCGTCGGTTGAACCTATAACGTATAACCGTAACATATGGACTCGTCGGTTGAACCTATAACGTATAACCGTAACATATGGACTCGTCGGTTGAACCTATAACGTATAACCCTAACATATGGACTCGTCGGTTGAACCTATAACGTATAACCGTAACATATGGACTCGTCGGTTGAACCTATAACGTATAACCCTAACATATGGACTCGTCGGTTGAACCTATAACGTATAACCGTAACATATGGACTCGTCGGTTGAACCTATAACGTATAACCCTAACATATGGACTCGTCGGTTGAACCTATAACGTATAACCGTAACATATGGACTCATCGGTTGAACCTATAACGTATAACCCTAACATATGGACTCATCGGTTGAACCTATAACGTATAACCGTAACATATGGACTCGTGGGTTGAACCTATAACGTATAACCGTAACATATGGACTCGTCGGTTGAACCTATAACGTATAACCGTAACATATGGACTCGTCGGTTGAACCTATAACGTATAACCGTAACATATGGACTCGTCGGTTGAACCTATAACGTATAACCGTAACATATGGACTCATCGGTTGAACCTATAACGTATAACCCTAACATATGGACTCGTCGGTTGAACCTATAACGTATAACCGTAACATATGGACTCGTCGGTTGAACCTATAACGTATAACCGTAACATATGGACTCGTCGGTTGAACCTATAACGTATAACCCTAACATATGGACTCGTCGGTTGAACCTATAACGTATAACCGTAACATATGGACTCGTCGGTTGAACCTATAACGTATAACCCTAACATATGGACTCGTCGGTTGAACCTATAACGTATAACCGTAACATATGGACTCGTCGGTTGAACCTATAACGTATAACCGTAACATATGGACTCATCGGTTGAACCTATAACGTATAACCCTAACATATGGACTCGTCGGTTGAACCTATAACGTATAACCGTAACATATGGACTCGTCGGTTGAACCTATAACGTATAACCGTAACATATGGACTCATCGGTTGAACCTATAACGTATAACCCTAACATATGGACTCATCGGTTGAACCTATAACGTATAACCGTAACATATGGACTCATCGGTTGAACTTATAACGTATAACCCTAACATATGGACTCATCGGTTGAACCTATAACGTATAACCGTAACATATGGACTCGTCGGTTGAACCTATAACGTATAACCGTAACATATGGACTCGTCGGTTGAACCTATAACGTATAACCGTAACATATGGACTCGTCGGTTGAACCTATAACGTATAACCCTAACATATGGACTCGTCGGTTGAACCTATAACGTATAACCGTAACATATGGACTCATCGGTTGAACCTACAACGTATAACCCTAACATATGGACTCATCGGTTGAACCTATAACATATAACCGTAACATATGGACTCGTCGGTTGAACCTATAACGTATAACCGTAACATATGGACTCGTCGGTTGAACCTATAACGTATAACCGTAACATATGGACTCGTCGGTTGAACCTATAACGTATAACCGTAACATATGGACTCGTCGGTTGAACCTATAACGTATAACCATAACATATGGACTCATCGGTTGAACCTATAACGTATAACCCTAACATATGGACTCGTCGGTTGAACCTATAACGTATAACCGTAACATATGGACTCGTCGGTTGAACCTATAACGTATAACCGTAACATATGGACTCGTCGGTTGAACCTATAACGTATAACCCTAACATATGGACTCGTCGGTTGAACCTATAACGTATAACCGTAACATATGGACTCGTCGGTTGAACCTATAACGTATAACCCTAACATATGGACTCGTCGGTTGAACCTATAACGTATAACCGTAACATATGGACTCGTCGGTTGAACCTATAACGTATAACCGTAACATATGGACTCATCGGTTGAACCTATAACGTATAACCCTAACATATGGACTCGTCGGTTGAACCTATAACGTATAACCGTAACATATGGACTCGTCGGTTGAACCTATAACGTATAACCCTAACATATGGACTCGTCGGTTGAACCTATAACGTATAACCGTAACATATGGACTCGTCGGTTGAACCTATAACGTATAACCGTAACATATGGACTCGTCGGTTGAACCTATAACGTATAACCCTAACATATGGACTCGTCGGTTGAACCTATAACGTATAACCGTAACATATGGACTCGTCGGTTGAACCTATAACGTATAACCCTAACATATGGACTCGTTGGTTGAACCTATAACGTATAACCGTACCATATGGACTCGTCGGTTGAACCTATAACGTATAACCGTAACATATGGACTCATCGGTTGAACCTATAACGTATAACCCTAACATATGGACTCGTCGGTTGAACCTATAACGTATAACCGTAACATATGGACTCGTCGGTTGAACCTATAACGTATAACCGTAACATATGGACTCATCGGTTGAACCTATAACGTATAACCCTAACATATGGACTCATCGGTTGAACCTATAACGTATAACCGTAACATATGGACTCGTCGGTTGAACCTATAACGTATAACCCTAACATATGGACTCGTCGGTTGAACCTATAACGTATAACCGTAACATATGGACTCGTCGGTTGAACCTAAAACGTATAACCGTAACATATGGACTCGTCGGTTGAACCTATAACGTATAACCGTAACATATGGACTCGTCGGTTGAACCTATAACGTATAACCGTAACATATGGACTCGTCGGTTGAACCTATAACGTATAACCGTAACATATGGACTCGTCGGTTGAACCTATAACGTATAACCGTAACATATGGACTCGTCGGTTGAACCTATAACGTATAACCGTAACATATGGACTCGTCGGTTGAACCTATAACGTATAACCGTAACATATGGACTCGTCGGTTGAACCTATAACGTATAACCCTAACATATGGACTCGTCGGTTGAACCTATAACGTATAACCGTAACATATGGACTCGTCGGTTGAACCTATAACGTATAACCCTAACATATGGACTCGTCGGTTGAACCTATAACGTATAACCATAACATATGGACTCGTCGGTTGAACCTATAACGTATAACCCTAACATATGGACTCGTCGGTTGAACCTATAACGTATAACCGTAACATATGGACTCGTCGGTTGAACCTATAACGTATAACCGTAACATATGGACTCATCGGTTGAACCTATAACGTATAACCCTAACATATGGACTCGTCGGTTGAACCTATAACGTATAACCGTAACATATGGACTCGTCGGTTGAACCTATAACGTATAACCGTAACATATGGACTCGTCGGTTGAACTTATAACGTATAACCGTAACATATGGACTCGTCGGTTGAACCTATAACGTATAACCGTAACATATGGACTCGTCGGTTGAACCTATAACGTATAACCCTAACATATGGACTCGTCGGTTGAACCTATAACGTATAACCGTAACATATGGACTCGTCGGTTGAACCTATAACGTATAACCGTAACATATGGACTCGTCGGTTGAACCTATAACGTATAACCCTAACATATGGACTCGTCGGTTGAACCTATAACGTATAACCGTAACATATGGACTCGTCGGTTGAACCTATAACGTATAACCCTAACATATGGACTCGTCGGTTGAACCTATAACGTATAACCGTAACATATGGACTCGTCGGTTGAACCTATAACGTATAACCGTAACATATGGACTCATCGGTTGAACCTATAACGTATAACCCTAACATATGGACTCGTCGGTTGAACCTATAACGTATAACCGTAACATATGGACTCGTCGGTTGAACCTATAACGTATAACCGTAACATATGGACTCATCGGTTATTAATTATTACAAACTAAGTATAACGTATATTTTAATATTAATTATAATAATTTATTTTGATTTTTATTATTAATTTATATTATTAATTTTATTACATAGAAGGTAAAATGTAAATTAAATGTATGAAAAATACCTAGGGACGACTTAGTCGTCCCTAAATATTAAAGGAAGTCGTCCCTAAAAAAACCCTCCAACACTTAGCAAATTTTTTGGGAAAAGTTGAAATTTTCGTTGAAATTTTAAAAAACCCGCTTTGGGTTTAAGTTTTCCCGGTATACACCTAGGGACGAAAGAGTCTGATAAAGCTCATATTTATCCTACAATTGAGGTGAAAATTGTTTATTTTACTTATATTGTTATTGTTATCGACATTTAGATATGTGTGTTATGTTTAATTTGTTTGTTTATTTAAATTCATATGTTTTTATGGAGACATATTTCGACCTCGAGCCATGGTACAATGATCGTACTCAGGTGGTGTGTGGCAGTGGTGTGTATGAGGTGTGTACTCGGGTTAGGCTTGCGTTGGAATATCAGCTGAGGTTGCTGTATAGAAAATACAAGAACAGGATCAAGAAACATTATTATTCGAAATATGAGACGCCCGCACTGGCACAAGAACATGTACCGCCTGAGAGTGTGTGGGACGGTAGAACCGAAGGTGATTGGGGTGAATTGGTTCAGTGGTGGTCAGACCCAAAGAGGGTGGCAAGAAGTGAGGTTAATACTGTTAATCGTTCCAAAAACACGGTACCGACCACTCAAGGCAAAAAACCATTCGCCCGAGGAAGGAATGAATACGTAAGACTCTTTATAATTTTTGTGATTTATTTAAAAGCGTTTATATTGTTTATTTATTATAGCTCGTTACTAATTTATTTGAGATTTTACAGAAAGTCAAGGAAGGGGTTTACGAGGACCTGGTTGAAACATGGAGGAAGGGGCACTCAAGTGGTGGCACGTTTAAAAGTAAAGAAAACGAGGAAAGATATGTAAGTAATATATAACTCTTTACATGCCTTAGTAACTAATTTCATTTGTTTTAAATCGTTTTTTTTTTCCCAGCAAAAGATGAAAGCCCTCAGTGACCAAGTGAGAGCCGGTATAACCGTAACATATGGACTCGTCGGTTGAACCTATAACGTATAACCGTAACATATGGACTCGTCGATTGAACCTATAACGTATAACCGTAACATATGGACTCATCGGTTGAACCTATAACGTATAACCCTAACATATGGACTCATCGGTTGAACCTATAACGTATAACCGTAACATATGGACTCGTGGGTTGAACCTATAACGTATAACCGTAACATATGGACTCGTCGGTTGAACCTATAACGTATAACCGTAACATATGGACTCGTCGGTTGAACCTATAACGTATAACCGTAACATATGGACTCGTCGGTTGAACCTATAACGTATAACCGTAACATATGGACTCATCGGTTGAACCTATAACGTATAACCCTAACATATGGACTCGTCGGTTGAACCTATAACGTATAACCGTAACATATGGACTCGTCGGTTGAACCTATAACGTATAACCGTAACATATGGACTCGTCGGTTGAACCTATAACGTATAACCCTAACATATGGACTCGTCGGTTGAACCTATAACGTATAACCGTAACATATGGACTCGTCGGTTGAACCTATAACGTATAACCCTAACATATGGACTCGTCGGTTGAACCTATAACGTATAACCGTAACATATGGACTCGTCGGTTGAACCTATAACGTATAACCGTAACATATGGACTCATCGGTTGAACCTATAACGTATAACCCTAACATATGGACTCGTCGGTTGAACCTATAACGTATAACCGTAACATATGGACTCGTCGGTTGAACCTATAACGTATAACCGTAACATATGGACTCATCGGTTGAACCTATAACGTATAACCCTAACATATGGACTCATCGGTTGAACCTATAACGTATAACCGTAACATATGGACTCATCGGTTGAACCTATAACGTATAACCCTAACATATGGACTCATCGGTTGAACCTATAACGTATAACCGTAACATATGGACTCGTCGGTTGAACCTATAACGTATAACCGTAACATATGGACTCGTCGGTTGAACCTATAACGTATAACCGTAACATATGGACTCGTCGGTTGAACCTATAACGTATAACCGTAACATATGGACTCGTCGGTTGAACCTATAACGTATAACCGTAACATATGGACTCATCGGTTGAACCTACAACGTATAACCGTAACATATGGACTCATCGGTTGAACCTATAACGTATAACCGTAACATATGGACTCGTCGGTTGAACCTATAACGTATAACCGTAACATATGGACTCGTCGGTTGAACCTATAACGTATAACCGTAACATATGGACTCGTCGGTTGAACCTATAACGTATAACCGTAACATATGGACTCGTCGGTTGAACCTATAACGTATAACCATAACATATGGACTCATCGGTTGAACCTATAACGTATAACCCTAACATATGGACTCGTCGGTTGAACCTATAACGTATAACCGTAACATATGGACTCGTCGGTTGAACCTATAACGTATAACCGTAACATATGGACTCGTCGGTTGAACCTATAACGTATAACCCTAACATATGGACTCGTCGGTTGAACCTATAACGTATAACCGTAACATATGGACTCGTCGGTTGAACCTATAACGTATAACCCTGACATATGGACTCATCGGTTGAACCTATAACGTATAACCGTAACATATGGACTCGTCGGTTGAACCTATAACGTATAACCGTAACATATGGACTCATCGGTTGAACCTATAACGTATAACCCTAACATATGGACTCGTCGGTTGAACCTATAACGTATAACCGTAACATATGGACTCGTCGGTTGAACCTATAACGTATAACCGTAACATATGGACTCGTCGGTTGAACCTATAACGTATAACCCTAACATATGGACTCGTCGGTTGAACCTATAACGTATAACCGTAACATATGGACTCGTCGGTTGAACCTATAACGTATAACCCTAACATATGGACTCGTTGGTTGAACCTATAACGTATAACCGTAACATATGGACTCGTCGGTTGAACCTATAACGTATAACCGTAACATATGGACTCATCGGTTGAACCTATAACGTATAACCCTAACATATGGACTCGTCGGTTGAACCTATAACGTATAACCGTAACATATGGACTCGTCGGTTGAACCTATAACGTATAACCGTAACATATGGACTCATCGGTTGAACCTATAACGTATAACCCTAACATATGGACTCATCGGTTGAACCTATAACGTATAACCGTAACATATGGACTCATCGGTTGAACCTATAACGTATAACCCTAACATATGGACTCATCGGTTGAACCTATAACGTATAACCGTAACATATGGACTCGTCGGTTGAACCTATAACGTATAACCGTAACATATGGACTCGTCGGTTGAACCTATAACGTATAACCGTAACATATGGACTCGTCGGTTGAACCTATAACGTATAACCGTAACATATGGACTCGTCGGTTGAACCTATAACGTATAACCGTAACATATGGACTCGTCGGTTGAACCTATAACGTATAACCGTAACATATGGACTCGTCGGTTGAACCTATAACGTATAACCGTAACATATGGACTCGTCGGTTGAACCTATAACGTATAACCGTAACATATGGACTCGTCGGTTGAACCTATAACGTATAACCCTAACATATGGACTCGTCGGTTGAACCTATAACGTATAACCGTAACATATGGACTCGTCGGTTGAACCTATAACGTATAACCCTAACATATGGACTCGTCGGTTGAACCTATAACGTATAACCGTAACATATGGACTCGTCGGTTGAACCTATAACGTATAACCCTAACATATGGACTCGTCGGTTGAACCTATAACGTATAACCGTAACATATGGACTCGTCGGTTGAACCTATAACGTATAACCCTAACATATGGACTCGTCGGTTGAACCTATAACGTATAACCGTAACATATGGACTCGTCGGTTGAACCTATAACGTATAACCGTAACATATGGACTCATCGGTTGAACCTATAACGTATAACCCTAACATATGGACTCGTCGGTTGAACCTATAACGTATAACCGTAACATATGGACTCGTCGGTTGAACCTATAACGTATAACCGTAACATATGGACTCGTCGGTTGAACCTATAACGTATAACCGTAACATATGGACTCGTCGGTTGAACCTATAACGTTTAACCGTAACATATGGACTCATCGGTTGAACCTATAACGTATAACCCTAACATATGGACTCGTCGGTTGAACCTATAACGTATAACCGTAACATATGGACTCGTCGGTTGAACCTATAACGTATAACCGTAACATATGGACTCGTCGGTTGAACCTATAACGTATAACCCTAACATATGGACTCGTCGGTTGAACCTATAACGTATAACCGTAACATATGGACTCGTCGGTTGAACCTATAACGTATAACCCTAACATATGGACTCGTCGGTTGAACCTATAACGTATAACCGTAACATATGGACTCGTCGGTTGAACCTATAACGTATAACCGTAACATATGGACTCATCGGTTGAACGTATAACGTATAACCCTAACATATGGACTCGTCGGTTGAACCTATAACGTATAACCGTAACATATGGACTCGTCGGTTGAACCTATAACGTATAACCGTAACATATGGACTCATCGGTTATTAATTATTACAAACTAAGTATAACGTATATTTTAATATTAATTATAATAATTTATTTTGATTTTTATTATTAATTTATATTATTAATTTTATTACATAGAAGGTAAAATGTAAATTAAATGTATGAAAAATACCTAGGGACGACTTAGTCGTCCCTAAATATTAAAGGAAGTCGTCCCTAAAAAAACCCTCCAACACTTAGCAAATTTTTTGGGAAAAGTTGAAATTTTCGTTGAAATTTTAAAAAACCCGCTTTGGGTTTAAGTTTTCCCGGTATACACCTAGGGACGAAATTCCAGAGTCTGATAAAGCTCATATTTATCCTACAATTGAGGTGAAAATTGTTTATTTTACTTATATTGTTATTGTTATCGACATTTAGATATGTGTGTTATGTTTAATTTGTTTGTTTATTTAAATTCATATGTTTTTATGGAGACATATTTCGACCTCGAGCCATGGTAGAATGATCGTACTCAGGTGGTGTGTGGCAGTGGTGTGTATGAGGTGTGTACTCGGGTTAGGCTTGCGTTGGAATATCAGCTGAGGTTGCTGTATAGAAAATACAAGAACAGGATCAAGAAACATTATTATTCGAAATATGAGACGCCCGCACTGGCACAAGAACATGTACCGCCTGAGAGTGTGTGGGACGGTAGAACCGAAGTTGATTGGGGTGAATTGGTTCAATGGTGGTCAGACCCAAAGAGGGTGGCAAGAAGTGAGGTTAATACTGTTAATCGTTCCAAAAACACGGTACCGACCACTCAAGGCAAAAAACCATTCGCCCGAGGAAGGAATGAATACGTAAGACTCTTTATAATTTTTGTGATTTATTTAAAAGCGTTTATATTGTTTATTTATTATAGCACGTTACTAATTTATTTGAGATTTTACAGAAAGTCAAGGAAGGGGTTTACGAGGACCTGGTTGAAACATGGAGGAAGGGGCACTCAAGTGGTGGCACGTTTAAAAGTAAAGAAAACGAGGAAAGATATGTAAGTAATATATAACTCTTTACATGCCTTAGTAACTAATTTCATTTGTTTTAAATCGTTTTTTTTTTCCCAGCAAAAGATGAAAGCCCTCAGTGACCAAGTGAGAGCCGGTATAGTCCCGCACATGTTTGATAAAGAAATAGTGGCTCAAATCATGCCAAGTCAAAATAAGCAAAATGTGTCGGGACAAGGCAGAAAGTTACTGGGTGGTGCCAATAACACAACTCGCAGGTTATATATCCTCAATAAAACAAAATGTAAATCAATTGTTCATATTTATGTCTTGTTGTATATAATGAAACATTGTTGTTGTAACTTATCGCAGGCGGGGTGCTCCACGTCGACCAGATGTTCCCTCTCGTAGTGAATTTCAAGAATTGATAGAACGAAATGAGCGAGAGATGGAGCTGCTGAGGAGAGAGAATCAGGCGGCGCAGCAACGGGCTTACTTGGCAGCGTTAAAGGCAGATGCGGCGCAACAATATAGTCAGACGTCGTACGAGCATATGGCGCAATATCAGAGTCAATTGGGTGAGTTTTTCCAGAACTACAACTCAAATACTGATCACCCAATTAGACCTCCTACTTTTGTACCCCCGCCCCGACCCTTGGTTATGCCCACCCTAGCTCCTGATTGGGCTCATTTAGTCCAACCCCCCTATCCTTGGGCACAACCAGTGCAACCTCCTTCCATCGACCCATACCGACCATCTTTGCCCGACAATCTCCAACCACTCCAACCTCCCTATACCGGCACTTATCCTATTACTCCTGTCACCAACAATAACACATTTAACTATTGTTATCGTCCCACCACACACTCGGCTTATGAGATCGGCTCTACTTCACAATCCATACCCGGAGGTTCTCGTGTAATCTCAAATCCCCATGAGC
The DNA here is from genome assembly GCA_025667525.1 of Glebionis coronaria. Taxonomy (NCBI): domain Eukaryota; kingdom Viridiplantae; phylum Streptophyta; class Magnoliopsida; order Asterales; family Asteraceae; genus Glebionis; species Glebionis coronaria. Next base: position 2,770,633 of record CM046882.1, on the reverse strand, counting down.
ACGATTACCGGTCCGTTGACGAGTTGGGTCGAGATAGGAATGTACAAAACAGTGGTGACGACTTATCAGGCGATGACGAGGTGAATGACGAGGGGAGTGACGAGGAGGGTGACGATAGGGAAGGTGACTTTTCACCTAACGAGGATGCGGAGTAGAGGTTGTGGTAGTATTTTTCTTATTATGCATGTTTAATAAAGTTTGAGACTTGTAGCGTTTGAAACATTTGATTTAGGATTGAATAAGTGTATTTGATGAATATTGTATCGTGACGTTGGATAATTTATCGTAATATGGTATTGTAACGTTTATTGATTTGTTATTATTATGTATTTGTCGAATTCTGCCATTTTGAATTGTGGATTTTGTCCGGAAAAAGTTCCGAAAAAAATCTGGAAACTGCAAAATAGCCTAGTTTTTTTTTTAGCCCCCAGGTACACCTAGGGACGACTTAGTCGTCCCTAGGAAATTAAATATCATCCAGTTTATTATCCTAGGGACGACTTAGTCGTCCCTAGGTTTAAAAAAGCCCAGGTGTCAATACCTGGGGACGACTTAGTCGTCCCTAGGTATTGAATACCTGGGCTTTTTTAAACCTAGGGACGACTAAGTCGTCCCTAGGATAATAAATATATATTTTTTTTATTTTCTAAAAATGTTTTTTTTAATATTTATAAAAAAGATTTTATTAAAAATAATAAAAAAAAGAATTTTTAAGAAAAATTTTAAAAAAAATTTTATTTATTTATAACCTAGGGACGACTTTGTCGACCCTAGGTTACAAAGTGGGTCGTCCCTAGGTTAGTCAATTTTTTCAACGTAGTGGGTTGCGGGACCCACTAAGTCGTCCCTAGGATACAAAGAGGAGTTCGTCCCTAGGATCCTAGAGACGAATTTTTAGGCACAACCTCCTAGGGTCGACTTAGTCGTCCCTAGGAGTTTAGGGTCGAAAAAGTGCCTCCCTAGGGACGAATAAGTCGTCCCTAGGGTTCAATATTGTTGTAGTGTAACCACACGGGCGTGGATGTATGGGATGGTGACGGGTGTCGAGGTGGTGGTGTATGGTTGGTAGATTATATGACGATTACGAGTAGTATATATTGGATGGTGAAGAGTATTGAGGTGATGGTCTAGAAGAGATAAGGAGACGTATACTAGCAATTACTAACTATATAAGGCATGGTGCTTTACAAGAAAACAATATACCATGCTCGCAAAGAGGTGTGTCGCTATATAACCACCAGTCAGGTGGTGAAGCAAATCTGATAGTCATTCTATACGTCAATAAATCATTAGGAAATTTATGGACCACTTGAAGTACCCATAGTTCTTTAATTCTTTTTACTAAACGGATAAAAACCGTAGGAAATAACTTGCATGGTACCCGCGCTACGGGTAATAAGCAATGTTGCAAAAATCACGAATTACTAGTCGGTCGGTCGACCACATTGTAGCTTGTAATCGTTCTAGGCGGGATTAATCGGCGATTAATCGAATTGAAATTTTAGGAAATTTTTGGTATTTTCGGCAAGTTTTGAGTATTTCTAACGAGTTTTAGTTATTTTTGGCAATATTCTTCTTAAAATACAACTTATCATACATATAAATAGTTAATATAAGTGATAAACACATGTTTACAATGGGTTTTTGATATTTTCGGCAAAAATAGCATGTTTTCGGCAAGTTTAACCTCTCTTGACCATCGTTGACCACAGTTGACCATCATTAATCGGCAAGGTAGAGACACTTGTAGCGATTAATCGACGATTAATCGGCCTTGTAGACCTTGGTTTGCAACACTGGTAATAAGTGACTATTTTTTAGCAATCGATAAATTGTTAAAATGTATAAAAGTTAAATTAAAGTAATTAAAATCATTACAAATGAAAAAAAACAAAAAAAATTGTAAATATATAAAAATAGATGTTGAATTAAAGAGAACAAAATTTTAAAAAATATGGTGAAATTAGATTATGAAAAAAAAATAAATGAGTTAAAAGATATTTGAATTTAAATATAAAATGGTTTTTTAATAATTTGTTAAGAAGTTGTTACAAAAGTTTGTTACAAAAGAAATTGATGGTTAAAATTTGAAGTTAGGTTTTGATTAAAAATGATCTAATGGTTAATTTATTAATATGTTTATCTTAATTTTTTGGCTTGAAGTTAGGTTTGAAACTAGGATTTGTATATTCACCATTTATATATGAGTATAGAAGTATAGATAATTCCACGCATCTATTTGCGAGAGTGATATATTAAAGTTTTTATCCATAGATTCATCCGTGTTCAAAAATTTCCTGAGAGAATTGATGTATACTATTCGTTTAACTTGTTTATTTTAAACTTTACGCGATACAATTCTTTATTTGTCTTCAATAAAGTTGGAAAAATGTTGAAAATTAAGTTAGGAGCATGGTTGGGAACAAAGTATGTTCCATAAGCTCACTTTTATGACTTATTTTAAAACTTTTTGCCTTTTATAACCTTACCATGTCATGTTAAGCTGAAACAAATGCCCCTAGATTAGAACATTTACTTTTCGGGTTATTTTGACACGTGCACCATTGACGGTTTCACTTCGTAAATCGATGAAGCATCTTATGGAAATGGAAGCTTAGAACATGCTTAGGTGGAGACAGTGTGTCTCGAATCCACACCAAGACAACATTTGGGGTGTGTCTTGGTGTTGATATGCGTTTTGGATGGATGGCTGATTATGCTCTTCCTAAATTTACATGGTAAGTTTACATTCTCGCATAACATAGCCTTCCCTATATTTGCCATTATGGTTGTCTTAATTTTGAGTGTTATGTTTGTGGCATTGACAGGGCTTTGTGGACTGGTGAAGCATTGTTTAACATGAACTCTGGTCAATTAGAAGTATCACTTGACATAATCGAAACCATTTTGACACATACTTCTTATTTGGCCACGAAGGATCGGCAGCAAGATTGTAGGAAGTATCGTCAATTATACTGTTTTATGCACTGCACGCGTTACTTATCGAGTATTTTTTCATGTTACAAAATACAATATCGATCACTAAATAATAATACTACATGTTACATGCTTTTGAGTTTTATGATTAAATTTCATTTTTTCCCACATGGATACAAAGTGAAATCAATACAACTTTTATAACTCAAATTTTGATTAGATATTTTGAAAAGTTACTCAAGCACAACCAAATTTTGATTGGACGTTTTGTTATGGTGTAATGAGTTGTGATGAAATCTGATGTTTTGTTACAGTTTTAACATATTTTTAAGTAACATTCTAAAGCTACATGTTAGAGTATGCATTTGATTTCGATTATGGTTATATTTTAAATTGTCCCACATAGGTAGAAATTGAAAGTTGTGCTACCTTTATAAGTCAAATTCCGATTAAATAGCTCAACTAATTCTTGCCTCTAACACAATCAAAATTAGTTGGTTGTGTCTTTGGTTGTTTTGGTTTTTTCATAGGTGCAACAAAATTAACACATGTTTGGTTTTCGGGTCGGGTTTGGTTCGACCCCCCAAACCGTTCAAATTTTTTGACGATATTGGCAAACAGCGCTGCTAGTGATATAGTGACACCAGTGGTATTGAAACCGGATGTGATTGAGACCAGAGTCAACATGTTGGCTAGATGGTCAGGCTGCACATTATGCCAGGTAAATTTCATACAAGGTGATTAATAGCCTACTATCGTACCATAAAAATTTATACTACGTGGGTCAAGTTGGATATAATGATTGTTAGCAAGCTCGAGTTTCATGTAACACATTAAGATATTTGGCACTTTAACCATAGAGGCCGTACACCGTAATGAAATTAGTAGAGTTGAACAAATGAAGTTAACATGAGGATTCTGACATGTTTTTACTAAATGCTTTCGGATTACTTGTTTCTATTGTAGTAGTTAGTGATTAATAACCCATATTTTTTTGTAGTTTGCGCACAATGTGGTCGATCACTTGCCTCTTTTATTTTGTCCCACATGGATAGAAAGTGAGAGGAATGCAACCTTTATAAGTCGAATTTCAATTATATAGTTAAAAACCAACAAACTTTGGTACGATCAAAATTAGTTGGTTATATCTTTGGTTGCTTTTGTTTTTGCTGCTTTTCACATGAGAATTGAATTTCGTTATATGGATTTATTTTTTTTGGACGCACTTATACACGGTTAAGTATTGTTTTAGTTTTTTTTATTGTTTATGTTAGTAAAAATAATCGTGTGAAAACGTCATTTCTACTTTACGGTCTTCTTAGTTTTATTGAAGACAAATATAAAACGATATTACGTAAAACATAAAACGATATTGCCAGTCACGTGGTCAAGCCAATACGTATTAGTGTCGTTGCACTACTATTCACATGTTTTTAAGTAACATTCTAAAACTACGTGTTACATGTATGGATTTGACTTCGATTATGGTTAATTTTTATTTTCTCTCACATGGATAAAAACTGAGTGTAATGTAATCTTTATAATCAAATTTTGATTATATAGCTAACAAAAGTGACATGAGAGTGAATTTGTAACACACCATTTTACGTTTGGACGTTTTGTTATGGTGTAATGAGTTGTGATGATCATGTTAACAAGATTTTTAGGTGTTTTTTTGTTACAATGTTTACATGTTTTTAAGTACCATTCTAAAACTATATATTGTAGTTTGCATTTGATTTCGATTATGGTTACATTTCAATTTGTCCCACATGGATACAAAGTGAAAAGACGTCGACCTTTATAAGTAAAATTTTGATTAAATAGTTAAGGCAGAAGTAACAAGTACAATCAAAATTAGTTGGTTGTATCTTTGGTTGCGTTTGCTTTTGCTACTTTTCACATAAGAGTGAATTTTAAATATTTTAGACACACTTGTGCAAAATCAACATGTTCACATTTTCATATTCAAAGTTTTTCTTGGTGCCTTATAATCATTGTTTGTACATGAATACTCAAACCAAGCTACATACTTTGATATTGTCGTTAAAGCGACTTCAGAAGATTCCAACAAGATCAGATCGGTACGCTAGTACCATCTACAAATGCCTTCTGGTTTTACTTTATCGGACAAGCGTCATAAATAAGTGGACAAACGATCTTATTTTACGTTTTCATTAGTTTTTTTTACGTTTTCGTCATATTTTTCACATATTCATTAGATTTTTTTATGTTATATTTCTAAGGTTTTCATCGCTTTTTTACGCTTTCATTAGTTTTTTTACGTTTTCATCGGATTTTTTACGAAATGTGATCATATTTTTTACGTTTTGATCATAATATCTACCTTCTCTTTTATCCACCGATAAATGGCATTCTTTTATGCTCTTTTTCGCCAACAAGCCTAGCTGTCCGATCAGAGTTTTACGGTTTCGTCATATTTTTTACGTTTTCGTTAGATTGTTTACATTTTCATTAGATTGTTTACGTTTACATCAAATCTTTATGGTTTCATCAGATTTTTTTTACGTTTTATCAGCCATTTTTATATTTTCATCACCTTTTTTATGAACATATGTGGTCATCTTCTTCTTTTGTGAACAAACTAGCATGTCGTCCAATGCAGGGCGTGTACCCGGCGATTAGTTTTTAACTAACTTATGTTATATACTTTAAAACTATATATTGTTATATTTAGTCTTTATATTTCCTAAGTCAAGTCTAGGGATTAAGAGTCATGTTTCCTAATAGCTAAACTGAATAAAGGTCGGTTGGCTGTGTCCTAGCCCAACCCGACCCATAGGTCATTGTATGAGTCGGTTCCCCCTCATCTTTATAAAAGGAGGTGGGGGGAACAAACCAAACACGTCATTCTCAATAAACTAATCGGAGTCGATTAGGGATCATACCTTGTGGGCGTCGCTTTTCTTTTCTGTCGATTGCTGTGTGTTACGATCGAATATTCCGCATCTAGTAATCAGGGTTGTAGGGATTAAACCCTACAAGTGGTATCAAGAGCTTTTGGTTCGCGAGGACTGGTTTCTAGGATCGATCGAGGAAGGGTTCTTGGTGATCAGGTTTAGATCATCAAGGGAGCAGCAAAGTTTTTCGATTTGAAAAGGGATCGGTGGTGGATTTTCATCGTAGGTATGGTGGTTGGTTTTTGCAGCGGCTGTAATTATTAACAGGGAAGAAGAAGACACTGTGTTTTTATAGAAAAGTCAACCACACAGAATTATAAAAGGTTTTTCCTTTTACCACTTTTTGGGCTACAGTTCTTTGTTGGACTTTAAGAGAATTGTTGGGCCAGACTTCAAATTGTATTTTTTGTTTTTTTTATAAAACAAAAGGTATTATACAATTGGAAGGGTTTTAGCACAAGGGGACTTCGTAATTCGTGATTGTGAGGTTTAACGTATCACAAGGTTTAGCGAGTTATCGAAAGGATTTTGTCGGTTTGTGATTGTGAGGTTTTCACAAGGTTTAGCAAATCAACAAAAGGATAAAGAATGACGGGAGCCAAGTTTGACATCGAGAAGTTCGATGGAACTGGCGATTTCAGGTTATGGAGAATCAAGATGCGTGCTTTATTAATCCAGAACGGATGTGAAGCAGCTCTGGAGGTTTTCCCCGCGAATATGGAAGCTGAAGAGAAATCTAAGCTTGACAAGAATGATCACAGTGCCATGATTTTGTGTTTAGGTAACAAGGTCCTGAGAGAGGTTACCGGGGAGACGACTGCAGCGGGGGTTTGGTCAAAGCTCGAGTCTTTGTACATGACAAAGTCATTGGCCAACAAGTTGTACCTAAAGAAGAAGTTGTATACATTCTACATGCCGATTGGACGAAAGATTTCCGAGCATATAGATGAGTTCAACAAAATCGTTCTTGATTTAGCAAATATTGAGGTAAAATTCGAGGATGAAGATCTTGCTTTATTGTTACTCACGTCATTACCAGCATCATACGAACACTTTGTGGATACCTTGCTTTATGGACGGGAAGATTTGACTTTGGAGGACGTGATGGCCACACTAAATTCAAAGGAAATCAAAGAAAGGTTCAAGACGAAGGGGGATGATGGTGAAGGGTTATATGTGAGGGGAAGAACTGATCGCAAGAATTCGCATCAGTCAAAGGGAAAGTCAAGATCGAAATCTCGAGGTGGAAGACTCAAATGCTTTATTTTCCAATCTGAGGAGCACTTGAGAAGAGACTGTCCGAAGAATAATCGCAAGAAGTCAAAAGATTACGTCAAGAAAGATGATCAACCAAGCTCCAGTGGTTCGGTTTACGATGATTCTGAAGTGATGATGGCGATGAGTGCAGAAAGACTGCAAGACTGGATCATGGATTCAGGAGGTTCATATCACATGTCACCCAGGTTAGATGTATTTTTTGATTTTCTGGAATGCGATGGGGGCAGCGTACTGTTGGGCGACAACAGGGAGTGTAAGATCAGGGGTATTGGCAAGGTAAAGGTACAACTGGAAGATGGGTCAAGTTTTGTGTTACACAATGTCAGGTATATACCTGAATTGAAAAGAAACTTGATATCGCTGGGAACTCTTGAAAAAGAGGGATATACCGTAAAATTGTAGTCGGGCAAAATCAAGGTGATTAATGGTTCTAGGGTTATTATATCTGGAACCAGAAGGGAGAACTGCGTGTACTCTTTGGATGGCCATGCATTGGCCGGTGAGCTTAATGCTAGTGTTGAAGAGAAAGACAGTCTTGTACAGGTTTGGCATAAAAGACTAGGACATATCAGTGAGGCGGGACTACACGTGCTGGAAAAGCAGGGTTTGTTTGGCAAGAAGAGTCTAGGTAAGCTCGATTTTTGTGAGAATTGTGTTCTGGGAAAGTCACATCGAGTCCGTTTCGGTGTAGGAGGGCACACTACTCAGGGAGTGATAGACTATGTTCATTCAGACTTATGGGGTCCGTCTCAGGTGGAATCATTGGGAGGTAAGAGGTATTTCTTATCTATTGTCGATGATTATTCCAGAAGGGTATGGGTTTATGTTCTCAGGTTCAAACACTAAGCATTTGAGAAGTTCAAAGAGTGGAAACAGTTAGTAGAAAATCAGACTGGGAGGACGGTTAAGAAGCTTAGGACGGATAATGGTCTTGAGTTCTGTAACCGGGAGTTTAATCAGCTATGTATTGAGAGTGGGATTGCTAGACATTTGACAGTTGCCGGGACGCCGCAGCAGAATGGGTTAGCAGAACGGATGAACAGAACTCTCATGGACAAGGTACGCTGTTTATTAATACAGTCTGGATTGCCCAAGACCTTCTGGGCGGAAGCGACATGTACGGCCGCATATCTTATAAATAGGTCACCATCGACAGCGATTGAGAAGAAGACACCTATGGAGATGTGGTCGGGACATCCTAGTGATTATGGAATGTTGAGGGTTTTCGGCTGTGTCGCGTATTCACACGTTAAACAAGGTAAGCTCGAGCCGAGAGCGGTAAAATGCGTTCTTTTGGGGTATCCTGAAGGTGTGAAGGGGTACAGACTATATAGGCTTGATAATGAATCACCTAAAATAGTCACAAGCAGGAATGTAGTCTTCAATGAAAGTGTCATGTACAAAGATACGTTGAAGGATACTGGTGCAGGTAATGATAAGTCTGTTGAGGAATTACAGGTTGAGGTGGAACTGCAGAGGTTAAATAATCATACGCCTGAGGAAGACCAGACAGGTCAGGAAGATCAAACATGTCAGGAAGATCAGACAGATCAGGAAGACCAGACAGATCAGGAAGATGGCTATGATGAAGGTGCAGGGGTTCAAGAAATTGATCATCCACCGGATCTCACAGATTATCAATTGGTTCGGGATAGAGAACCAAGGACAAGAACGAAACCGGCAAGGTTTCGGGATGAGAGTAATATGGTTGCTTACGCGTTCGCTGCAGCAGAGGAAGAAGATACTCATGAACCATTGACATACCAGGAAGCAGTTGCTTGTGAAGACAGTTCTAAGTGGAAAGCTGCTATGAAAGAAGAGATGGATTCTCTGAAGAAGAACAAGACCTGGGTGTTAGTAGATCATCCAGCTGGGCAAAAGCTGTTGAGCTGCAAATGGCTGTACAAAATAAAGGAAGGGATTGAAGGTGTTCAAAAGCCTAGGTACAAGGCAAGGCTGGTGGCTCGTGGATTCACACAAAGAGCAGGTATTGATTACAATGAAGTATTTTTGCCGGTAGTTCGACACAGATCTATTCGGGTTATACTTGCATTGACTGCGTGTAAAGATTATGAGCTGGAGCAGCTTGATGTAAAGACGGCGTTTTTACATGGAAATCTTGAAGAAGTGATCTACATGAGGCAACCACCGGGATTTGAACAAGGTAACAAGGTATGTTTGTTAAAGAAATCTCTTTACGGTTTGAAGCAGTCACCTAGGCAATGGTACAAGAGGTTCGATGAGTATATGCTGAGCAACGGGTTTAAGCGTAGCAGTTACGACAACTGCGTATATTACAGGAGTTATGCACCAGGGGAGTATATCTATCTATTGTTATATGTAGATGATATGTTGATTGCTTGTAAAAGCAAGGCTGAGATCGCGGCTACCAAGTCTTTGCTTAAAAGGGAGTTCGACATGAAAGAGCTCGGGGAAGCAAAGAAGATTCTTGGTATGGAGATCTTCAGAGACCGGAGTCGCAAGATTCTGAGGGTGTCATAATCCAGGTACGTTTCTAAAGTTTTAAAAAGGTTTAGAAGGGACAATGGGGAGTCGGTTCAGACACCATTGGATGGGCACTTCAAGCTGTCGTTGAAGGATTGCCCGGTTAGGGATTGTGATGTTGAAAGAATGAGTAGGGTGCCGTATGCAAATGCGGTTGGGAGCTTGATGTACTTGATGGTATGCACAAGGCCAGACATAGCGTATGCAGTAAGTGTAGTTAGCAGATATTTGGCGAATCCGGGTAAACTCCATTGGAAAGCAATGAAGTGGATTATGAAATATTTGCAGGGCACTGTAAACGTGGATTTGGTGTATGGGACAAATCGTGGCAACCATGTGGACGTAACAGGTTTTGTTGATTCAGACTACGCTAAAGATCCGGATAAAGGTAGGTCTCTCACTGGTTACGCATTTTTAGTACAAGGATGTGTTGTAAGCTGGAAGGAAACACTACAATACGTGGTGGCTCTTTCAAGTACAGAGGCAGAGTATATGGCCCTTACGGAGGCTGTGAAGGAAGCTATTTGGCTAAGAGGACTCTTGGAAGAATTGGGCGTGAAGCTCAACACTGTTGCAGTTAATTGTGATAATCAGGGCGCGATTCACTTATCACGGAATCATGTTTTTCATGAAAGGACTAAGCACATCAATGTGCGTTATCACTTTATCAGAGAAGTCTTGGAAGCAAAGACGGTTGAAGTTCTGAAGGTGGGTACTGAACACAATGCTGTAGATGCCTTGACGAAGGTGGTACCTGGACGCAAGTTACAACACTACTTGGAGTTGCTGAGTGTTGGGATAGGCTAATATAAAGTCTAAGGTGGAAATTGTTATATTTAGTCTTTATATTTCCTAAGTCGAGTCTAGGGATTAAGAGTCATGTTTCCTAATAGCTAAACTAAATAAAGATCGGTTGGCTGTGTGCTAGCCCAACCCGACCCATAGGTCATTGTATGAGTCGGTTCCCCCTCATCTCTATAAAAGGAGGTGAGGGGGAACAAATCAAACACGTCATTCTCAATAAACTAATCGGAGTCGATTAGGGATCATACCTTGTGGGCGTCGCTTTTCTTTTCTGTCGATTGCTGTGTGTTACGATCGAATATTCCGCATCTAGTAATCAGGGTTGTACGGATTAAACCCTACATATATTATATGTAAGCATTTTCTTTCATGTTTTATGTTTAAATTTTATTTTATCCCACACAGATTGAAAGCGAGAACATTACAATCTTTATAAGTCAAATTCAATTTCAATAGCTTACTCAAAACGTCTAAAGACAAATACAACTAACTATTATGTTTACAAGTTAGAACTTTGGTAAACATAATAGATAAGAAGGCGATGACTAATGAAACGTTTCATTAGTCATCGCCTTCTTATCTATTATGTTTACACTCTCTTTCAGCCTGCAACTTTGGTAAAGGGCAGTAGGTCAAAGACGCTAGTCCACCTCTGTAAATAGTGGTTGTCGAGGATGCGGGCTTGCCGTTTAACACATCGAACATATTTTGGGTATGAGAAGTTAAAGTGGCAGCCAAAAGTCCAACTGCCATCAAGTCAGCTCTCGTGACCACTGCCTATACAATGAACACACCTACTCGTCTCTACGTGAGGCCAAAGTTCAACTGCTTTTGGGTCAAAAATTTGGGTTTAGTTCAAAAATTTTAAAATTTTTAATTGGTCATTATAGCTTATCGGGTTTATCGGGTCAACCCGATAACAAATTAACTATGACCCTAACTCGACCCTATTAGGCTATCGGGTTTCGTTGACCCGATATGCTAATTTGAACCCGAATCAACCTGACCACATAAGGCTTTATCGGGTTCGGGTCGACCCATTTGACATATATGGGATAAACTGCAAAATATCTATAGTACCAATGCCATTAACATAAGTTCATCTTCTAGTGCAACTTCTTATTTATAATCCTCAAAAATGTCCAACGATATGACTAACTAGGATCACAAGTTTGTAAGTTGTACTTTTAATAATCATAACATTAATACAGATTCAGATGAAAAAGCAAAGGTCCACGTACCACGGTTTGTATGAAGCTATACTCTGACTCAAAATTTCGATAAGGTTGCTTTCATTTTGACAAACAAAATCACCATCAATGGAAACACGGCACTCCATATAGCGGTAGGTACGACCAAGAAAACTGATTTTTTACAGCAAATGCTGGAAGAAATGGCCGATAAGAGCACGCTATTGGACATGCGAAATGCAGAAGGAAGCACACTACTTCATGTTGCTACTATTGTTGGCAACACCGATGCTGTTAAGATCTTAGTTGAAATAAATTATTAATTGTCGTTTTCCAGAAACAACGAGCTGAGGGTCAGACACCGTTACCCAGAGCACTTTCTAATATGCATATTTCATATGTATTTGACTTTTGATGATCACGTAAACTGGTTTTTAGGTGTTTTTCTTGTACTATGTTCACATGATCTTATGTAACATTCTAAACCTACAGGTGTTACATGTATACATTTGCTTTCGAGTTTTATGGTTGAAATTTAACACGGGTTAGGTTTTCGGGTTTGGTTCAGCCCGCCAGACCGTTCAAAATTTGAGATGATATTAGCTAACTATCGGCTAGGCGGGAAGAATTGGTGGCAGACAGTCAATTATTACCTGCACTTGCGATGGGAAGTAAGGCTCGGGACAAGACTAGAGAGTACGTGAAAGCAGATGCAAAACCGACAACAATATTTATCTTTGGCGGGACGGTGGTGGGGGTAAAGCCATCACCCATGGTAGCGGCTTTTAGCTCGGGGGTACCTAATGCAGTGACAGCAGAGATACTGAAGTCGGATGTGATCGGGCCTGGTGTCAACATCTTGGCTGGATGGTGTGGTGCTAGCGGACCTATTATGCTAAAAGTTGATACGCGGAAAACACAGTATTACATTATGTCAGGTAAGTTTCATACGCGATAATTAATCAATAACATGCTAGGCTCCAATTGGGTTATTAATAACAAATGTGTTTTTACTACAGGTACGTCCATGTCCTGCCCGCATATTAGTGGCCTAGCGGCTTTAATAAAAGCAGCAGATCCAAAATGGAGTCCAAGTTCCATCATGTCGGCTCTCATGACGGCTTCGTATACAATGAACAACACCAACTCCTCTCTACGTGATTCAGCGGGAGTCCAACTTTCAGCTCCTTTTACCCATGGAGCAGGTCATGTTGACCCACACAAGGCAATCTCACCAGGGCTTGTTTATGATATATCAACGAGTGAATACATTGCATTCGTGTGCTCATTGGACTACACCATGAAGCAAGTAGTAAACCATGCAGATGTCAACTATACCAGGAAATTTAGGGACCCGGGTCAGTTGAACTACCTGTCGTTCTCTATTGGTTTTGGGGAATCAAGAGTAGCGAGATACACTCGTAGGTTGACTAATGTTCGGTCAGCAGGAGACGTGCATGATGTGGCAGTGGAAGCACCTGAAGGTGTAGAAGTTGATGTGAAACCGAAAAGGCTTGTTTTTAAGAAAGTGGGAGAAAGGTTGAGATTTATCGTTACATTTTGGTCTAAGAAGGGTGTGTTTATACAGGATGGTGCATTTGGGTTGATAACTTGGAAAAATGTTAAAAATCAAGTTAGGAGCCCTGTTGCTTTTAGTTGGGACCAAAATGTATAGACCATGCTTTGTCAAACCAAGTTAATTTGAAAAAGTTCGAAAATGGTCTTTTGTTTTCTCATGTTATCTCGGGTTTCTTGCCACTCGGGAGAAACCGAACATACGACTAGCCTAAACTCCTACCATAAATTACACAGTAAATAAGTTTCATGAATAGCATCAACCTTCAGAGCTTGTGATCTCACCATACATAGGAGATATTAGAGCAAATTACAGAAGCTACTCAATCTATATTTTTGATCATACAAACATTATAATATCATCACCAATTAACTCACACACTCTTAGTTTTTTTTAGGCCATTCTCCACGTTTCCTTTTAGCACTTCAGGGTAGTAATCTTTTATAACTTCAAAACCCGTTAATTTTTTTAGGAGAATGATATCTTTTGGAAAAGACGTTGCTGCGTTACAATCACCAAAGATCAATAGAGTGGACTTCAGGGTAATCTTTTGTACAAATTAACTCTTACATCATCTGCAATATGTGTTGATTTTGAAGTTGCTAGCTTTTATAATTGTAGGATTCTGTTAATGGTTTAAGCTTTGCATGGAATGAATATCCTGATATGGGAACCGAGGATGTGAAGGATGTTGTTGATTATAAAGTTTACACAGTTGAAGCCGTTTTAGACCTTTCGCAGTAGCTCCAAGGATGATGAAGCGCGGTAGTGCTCATTATTCATATGGAATTGCAGACAATTTAGATGATAAAATGTACGAGAGTACAATCATGCACCACCGGTGACTCTACTAAAAGGAAGGGGTACACAGAGCGGTGCACATGTGGATATTATGGGTAAAAAGATGCGCTGTTAAAGAAATCACCATGTATGCACAACTGTTTAGCCGATAATATATTTTTGTGACAGATTCTTGTAAATTCAGCAGACTATTTCTCAGCGATGAATGTTCTTTACTACATGTTAAATATTTATCTTTTTTAATGTTTAAGATATATTTGATTGTTGTCCAATAAATGATCGAAGTGGTCGATTGATTATTTGTCGCTCCATCGTTTGCTGTTGATTCTGCAGATTATTAAGTATCCAAATATATCACTACAATGTAATATGGTGTAGTGCTACTCTTTTTTCTCCGCACTCAACCTTAGACATGTCAATTTATTGGCTTTCTCACGTGTTAATAGAGGTGCACCACGTGCTAAGGTCATTACAGGAGTAGGGTGCACCACGCGTGAAGCTCAGAGAAAAGGTTGGTGCAAAGACCACTGGCTGAAGTGGAGGGTGATCGTGTATCCTGTGTGTGTGTTGTGAGGTATGCAGGGACCAGAAAATTGAAGATGTAAAGAATGCGTTTATGTGTGAGCATTCTGTTCTTGATCAAATTCATCCACACAAACGACACGATATTTAAAGAATGTGAATTAACTTCACATCATAAACTGTAGGTAAGCCAAATTATTCTTCAGTAAACCTAAATAAATTTTTAAACCAAATCAATAATAAACACACATAGTAATCTGCTACACACTTCCTCTCGGTAAACAACGGATTCATCACTTCTGATCTAATGAATAAACTTGGTAGTAGGTGGACTCAATAACACGTCGACCTGAACCTTTACGAAACTCGAAACATTTAGCTTCAAAACGAGTGAGAGCCTGTCAATGGAAAGAGAACATTAATAAAGCAGTGCAATGAATACAATCACTAGTAACGGATATTAAACACACACACACAAACAAACCTAAGTGGAAAATAAATAAAAAAGACATTCTTACCCGAGCGCATCTAGAGATCCCAAATGCAATCTCGTTGACATGGCCAAGGCTTGATAAAAGTCCTTGGAGCATTTCTTGTTCTATATCAGATTCATCTTGTTTAAGTTTTCCCGTAAATAGGTAGCATACACGGAAATTCAAGTAAGCTTTAACTAAAGAAGCCACATTTTCCAACAATAACTCCTCCAAACACATATAATCTTCTATTCTTAGTGTCGATATATAAGGAGCATTGATTACGAGAGTATCTATATAATTATCTGCCTTAGTATCCGCACAGCCGTAACCAGAGAGAACAAAGTTCTTAACACTCTTTGAAGTAACATCAATCCGCGTACAACCACAACATTGATTCAGCTCCAAAGTTTCCAGAAAAGGACTTCCGGATAATATATTTCCAATTGAATCTTCATCTAATTTCCCACTCTCAATACACAAAAACTTAAGTTTATCATAACGAATAGCAACATTAAGAGGATTAAATACACAACGCAAAAGTTTCATACCCACAGAATATGTATCATCCAGTGACAACTCATCGTCATTGCTAAATCTTTCGTAAGTTTCCAAATCACATGACAAACGTTCAAGTACACCAAAGTTTCCAAACAAGGACTTCTGGATACGCCCGGAAAGATGACAATAGTTCAATTCCAAAGTTTCCAAACAAGGACTTCTGGATAATATTTTTCCTATTAAATCATCATCTGATTCCCAGTAGTCAATACACAGAAACTTAAGTTTATCCCAACTAATAGCATCATTAGGAGGATTCAATACACAACGCTGAAGTTTCATACCCACAGCATATGTTTCCTCCAAAAACAACTCATCGTCATAGCTAAATCTTTCGTAGGTTTCCAAATCACATGACAGACGTTCAAGTACACCGAAGTTTCCAAACAAGGACTTGTGAATACGCCCGCAAAGAACACAATCGTTCAACTCCAAAGTTTCCAAACAATGACTTCCGGATAATATTTTTCCTATTATATCTTCATCTAATTCCCCGTCGTCAATATGCAGAAACTTAAGTTTTTCCCAACGAATAGCACCATTAGGAGGATTAAAAACAAAACGCGAAACTTCCAATCTTGTAAGACATGAATTGTTGAAAAACAACTCGTCGTCACACGATTCACGAAACCCCAACTTGTCCATTATCCTCAAATCAATCTCTTGAACGTTACGCGTAATAGCATAATGTATCCAACTATTGAGTTGCAACCTTGGCAGGTTAACGTTTATAAGTTGGAGTTTGAATTCTTTAAGGTTCACGTCGGTAGGACATTGAGTTAGGGTTTCACTTATAAACGAAAAGTAGTTGGTGACACAATCATCACGATAACCTTTGATATCGCATTCTAGGAAAAGGAGAGTAGGAAGTCGAGTCCAAAGATACTGCCATCGTTTGGAGATAGTAGTAGTTGTTTGAATCACCTCTTTTGTGGACATGAATCTCTCTTCTTGTTTTTCGTTGTCCATGATTTTCATTCTGGAGATGATTTCCAGTAATAAGTGATCCGGCAATGTATTGATTATATCTTCTTTGTCCATGATTTTACAATAAATTTAGGTTACGAATGGTCGAAGGTAATCGATATTAGGTAGCTACGATATGTATTTATAAAGCGTAACTTGGAGGGCAAGTAATAAATATTAAGTTTCTTTAAAAAAATTCTTACCAATAATAATAATAACATATCAAAAGGCTATATATTATATGCGTTTCAAACAATCCTCATTCGATATTTCAGCACCAACTTATGGATATTTATAAATGATCAGTGATCTAAAAACCTTTTCACGGAACGTAAATTAATATGACGAGGCGACGAGGCGTAGAAGCTAACAGATTCATCATGTGAGCCTCATAAAACAGAAGAGGAAGATATAAGCGTAACGAGTCGAAACAGAAGAAGAAGAAAGGGAGGTGCATAGACAGTTGTTGTTGGGATGATCGAGTCCATTTGGTGCAGTTTTGCGTTTGGATGTTTGTTATGGTGTTTGAGTAACATTTTAAAACTACATCATGTTTACATTTGCTTTGATTTTTAGGGGCAATTACATCTATATCCTTGTCGAAATTAAATATTACATCAATATCCTTCTCACTTTTCCAATTACGTTTATATCCTTTTCAAACTATTATATTCTCATATATATCCAAAGTTCAAGTTAAATGTATTTTAATTAATTTCAATTTATAAGATTATTATTTTCTTCATATTTATAAAGATAAATGACCATTTTACCCTTAACTAAATATTGCAAGTTCATAACAGTCATTGAAGTATTAAGATTAAAAAAGATGTAAAATTTAGGAACAAAAAGAAAATGCATTGAAATCTCAAGAATTAATCCATGATAAATCATTCGAAAAACACATAACTCAAAAGAAAATCTCAGTACACAAACTACTAATACAAGTCCTTTAAGATAAGCTCTTAAACTAGTGACTAGGAGAAAATATAACAGCTCCTTCATCTAAATCGTTTACTTTGGCATCGACTTGTTACTTTCACCAGCTTTTGCATTCTTCACTCGTCCCCTGAAATATCAAAATAAATCAGTAGCACTCACAAAAAATTTAAGCTTGTTTCAAAAATCTATATAGTAGATGACCAAGAACTATTTTACCTTTTACGTGGGGGTGGTTGACAAGGTTCAGATGCCTGAGAAGTACTTGCATCAGATGGAGGAGATCTTTTGCATGTTTTTTGA
This sequence comes from Glebionis coronaria, assembly GCA_025667525.1. Lineage (NCBI taxonomy): Eukaryota > Viridiplantae > Streptophyta > Magnoliopsida > Asterales > Asteraceae > Glebionis > Glebionis coronaria. The sequence goes on along the minus strand of CM046882.1, from coordinate 2,752,857 downwards.
AGGTGCCCAAGTCCACCACATCGTCTACATTTGCGTTGTTTCTTTGTCTCATCATAGGGCACAATTCTATTCTTTTTTGGCCGTCCGACAGGGCGTTTGGTTATAGGGGGTAGATCTTCTCACCTGTGTCTATAGGTGTCCACTGATCTTTATCAGGAATTGGAGAAATCTCTAAAGCGTAGGCTTCTTTAAACTTACCAATTGTGAAGTAAGGGTCAACATAATTGTCCCAATTAGCATCTCTTATAAAAGCAATAAAGGCCGCAGCGTGTACACACGGAAGCCTTTAACTTGCCAAGCCCGACAACTACATGTTCTCTCATCAAGCAAGACCTCCCATCGGTATCCTTTATACTTTACCTCAGCACGATTTTCACTACTTCTACTAACATGATATTCACCCAGGTTCTACATGAAAAAATAATAAGTAAGAAACAAACTATAATATGTTTCAGCAAGATTAAATATAGAATGAACATGAATCAGATAACTTGCCTTAGATATGTGTCTCAAATATTTCATAGCAGCTGGAACTAAAGTTCCCTTCCATTTCTTTACAACCTGTCTTTTATCTCTCAACCGTACCATAAGCCTTTCTCTAATGGAATCAAGGAGATCAAGCACCGGTCGGGAGCGGGCATCACCAACCCAAGAATTAAAACTTTCTGATATATTGTTTGTAATATAGTCGCATTTGGATATCGTGCCAAACTTGCTTCTACTCCATATCTTATTATGATGCTCATTAAGATACACGATCGCCTCTTTACTTACTTTAGAGATTTCCTCAAGTAACCGGTTATGTTTAGTGATAGAATAGGTGTTTGCAGCACCCCATATGTTAGTCTTGAAAAAGTCACCACGATATTGTTTCTTAAAATTGCTATACATGTGCCTCATGCATTCTCGATGCTCTACATTAGGGTAAACTTTGTGATGGCAGCACCTAACCCTTTTTGCATGTCGGACGATATAACAAGACCATTAGGTGTCTTAATTGCCTTTTTAGCGACTCCAGAAACCATTCCCAGGAATTTGTATTTTCTGATTCAAGCACACCATATGCTACTGGAAATATACTATTATTACCATCAATACTTACAACAGCAGCTAGCACACCATTAAACTTCCCTTTCAAATGGCACGCGTCAAGACTTATATAAGGCCGACAACCAGCAATAAATCCCTTAGCACACGCTTCTAAACATATAAAAAACCGTTGGAAATATTTTTTGTCACCCTTTGTCTCAAATGCAATTTCAATAATGCTCCCTTTGTTTCTAGTTAGTAGTTCTTGCCTGAAAACATCCATCTGCATAAAACTATCTTCCCACTTTCCATACATATCCGTGTACACTTGTTCTTTACCTCTGTAAGCTCTCATGTATGGTACATCAACATTGTAGGTTGTCATGAGCCACTTCATGATTTCAGTAGTAGATATATCCCCATCAGTCTTTATTTTATCACTGGTCACATTAGCTATCCATCCTTGAGTAGCGCGCTTATTACCACACTTGTTACTTCGAGTACACGAATGTGTTTCCACAAATTTCTTGACCTGTACATTAGTAAAATAAAGACAAAATTTGAGTTTGCAAAATAAGCATGTCAGAAAGTATAATTTTTATACTTACTTGAAAAGTGATGTTATCATCCATGGTCGACGCATGAATCCTCCACTCACACTTAGTATCTTCACAACATGTTGTCAATCGTGTGAAATCACTTTTCTCAATTTTATACTCAAATTCATTTATGACTGCATAATGGTTCAATGCTCGTCTAAATGCAATCACGTTAGAAAATCTTTTATGCACTTCTATAGTTGCACTATCCTGTATATCTGAGTGAACTTCATCAGAATATTTCAAGTCATATTCATCATCACTACTATGAAGGCTGTGGTAACTATTTTCACTCGGACAATCTGAGTCCGAACCATTTTCACCATCAGGTACGATAGCAATTTCATCATGAAACCTCTTTGGTATATGAATATTTTTCGACACATATATTGTGATTTCTTTTTCTTGCTCATACATGTTAAGCATCAACTTGAAATCCTCACTAGTTTCAAGTTGAATAAAAGTTTGTTCTTTTGCATTTTTGTCAACAAAAAGTATTGGTAAAACATCATCGCTATGTGATTGATAATGTTTATTCACTTCTTCAATCAGTTGACTCAAGTTGTATGAGCACGTGTTTATGTAGATACACTTTCTTTTGCCAAAACAGTATATCATCTTACTCGAGTTTCTTGCTAGTTGAAATAACCCTCCATATTTCAAATTGAGCTTGTAGCTGAGTGCTACTTGCCTGACCATGTACAAACAACTAGTTAGCTGAAAATGAAACCAAGCATTATTATACCAAAAAAAACTTAGAAACTTACTCAAGTATAAACGACTAGTTAGCTGAAAATGAAACCAAGCATTATTATACCCAAAAAAAACTTAGAAACTTACTCAAGTATTGATGATTCAACTATGTCATCTCGTCCTCGTCGTGAGGAGTCACTCATACTAGTGTCGACAATATTATTCATCTTTAACCAAGCGTCTAACCACTATTAAAAAACATTGATTATAAATTAAACATAAACCATCAAGAGTATCTTATCAAACTAAAAGAAACCTGAGGATGAAAAATAACCCACCATATATGGAGCTCAATGAAAAAGACATGCATATCTTAGATAAACAAAGTTTTCTTATGAAATGAAATAAATCAAACTCAAATATACGAGTATGTATGAATGAAATGAAATAAACTAAACACCAAATTACCAAAATATTATTCAATATAAACCTACAAGATATTTAATAATTAAATACAAATCAACAAGATATTGTGAACTTACAATTTTTAACGAGAGAATCAAGATCTCAGATTAGTTGCTAGAAAATGATGAGACTATGGAGGAAAATGAAGAGGTTAGATAAAAATAAGTTTCTGGAAATTGAAATAGTCCATTATGATGGTTAGGTAAGAAGGGTAAATTAGTCAAGTAAATATTAAATTAAAGATAATTAATATTTTCAGATTTTAAAAATGATATAATTATGACAATATTGATTTTCGGATATATATGTAAATTTTAACTTTTGGAAAGGACATTAATGTAATTAGAAAAATGGAAAGGATATTGATGTAATATTTAAATTCAACAAGGATATACATGTAAATCTCCCTGATTTTTAGATGGTTAAAAAGGTGAAACTAGTGCACCTTTTGTAAGTCAACTTTCAATTAAAAAATTCAATTAAGATTACTTAAGACTCAAGTTGGTTTTGGATTTTTTAACACATAAAAAAGTCAAAGAAGTAAACATCAATGTAACTTACTATTTACTCATAAAAATAATGATTGCTCAAAAAAAACTCATAAAAATAATGAATTTCTAAGATAGATCCGGAAATTAAATGTTTTAAATTAGTAGTAAATAAAATAGTTAAGGCATCCAATTTTTTTTAAAAAAGACTGACTAACATACTTCCGGCAATTTAACCATAGAGGTACACTATGATGATTTTTTTTTAACGGCAGTTTGGTGCAGCGGAGTATCTTGCGTGTCACCGATGCACTAAGTCTCTCAACCGAGTTTGAATCATCTCACGAAGAGAATATCAACCCCATGCTAGCCATCCAGTTTCCATTAAGGGGCTTCAAGGCATTGCGATGGGATTCAAACCCGGCTGCCAATTCTGGAAAATCCCCCATATGGGGAATGACAGGAGTCGAACCCCTGACCTCCCCACATGGAGACTATAACCAAATGCATCCATCCAATTAAGCTAGACTTCATTTGCAGGTACACTATGATGATTAGTAGAGTTGAACAAATGAAGTTAATTTAACATGAGGATTCTGAAATAATCCATTATGAATCAAATATACTCATTTTCATCGATTCCGTTTTTTATTTTCGAACGTTTTGTTTCGTAGATTTAAAATAAAAATAAAATTGTAAAAATATGAAGTATGAGAATCCATTTTGGGATGAGCCGAGTAACAATTTAGATTAAAAAATGTATGTTACATTATAGTTAAAAAAGGACTAATGGCACGAAAATGTTATATTTGTCCCATTTTCTTTTTAAATGTACCATACAATAAAATTAGCATCTATATACATATTAGTGAGTTTTATTGTATTGTAAATGCATCATTTTACCTGCCCATCCGGTTGTGACACGCGGTGCAGGTTACCAAACATTTCATGTATATGTCACAATTCTTTTTAATATATATTATATTTATTACAATTTGTTTCCTTAATGGACAATTACCCAAATGCCCCAAAAAACTATCGACTTTGCGGAAATGCCCTATGCGAAATGAGAATTCCTCATTTGTTCCATGCGACTTAAGCAACCTATGCAACCATATGCGACCTATGCAACTTTCTCAAATTTTTAAAAAAACACTATGCATGTCTGGAAAAAAATACACATTGTGTAAGAATGTTGTAAGAAGTTATAAGTGTCCTTTCTTATGCGACTTGTATCATTTTTTATTATTTAAAAAGTTATTAAAAAAGTTATATTAATTAAAAAATAATTTAAACATTATGCAACTTCTATTTTTGTTTATGCAACTTTGACTAATTGCTATGCGACTTGTACTAATTTTGATGATTACCTTATACTTTTGATAGAACTAATATTTATCAAAATTACTTTTTATTCATTATGCGACTTAGGATAATGATACTATACTTACCAAACAAACACAACCTCTCTACCACAAAATTAAACTCGACATCATCACCCATAAATTATCTCTACCCCATCATGCCTCTACCACATTAATCCTTATTTAAATTATTACCCAGAATAATGTGAAATCCATCTTTACTACCCCATCTACATCGTTCAATTGTACCATTTCTACCCCATCCTCTAACACCAATTCTCAAAACCGTGTTCAAAATGTATAAACCCTAATCATAGTTAATCCCTTTATTTAATTGTAACTTTTTCTCAGTAGATCTGTTATTGATTAATTAAATGGAGTTTGGGCCAATGGAAATGTTTGATGCCAAAGTAAGTATAAGATCAAAAATGAGGTATTTTACAGAGATCAAAGGTAAGTTGTTAAGATTCGACGCACGTTATAGGATCTTTAGGAATACTGTTTTTGGCCTTTGGTTAGATTTTACTAAGAACCCAAATGACAACCACATGCTCAATTATGTTCTTCAACAACAACTACCAGTAGAACTTCCAACAAAAGATTGCCCACCTTTAATCTTTAATATTGCTGTACACCAAGTTAGTTTTGGTCGTAATGAGTTTTGTTTAATTACTGGTTTTAGATGTGGTGACGTTCCCTTAGGATATAATGATAGTAGCCCTTTTTGCTCACGTGTTTTCCCTGAAAAACCACGATTCAATCTCAAAGCTAGAGATCTTTGGGAACTTATAGAAAATGATAAGCTTTGGGCTGAATTGGAAGACACAGATGCGGTTAGGGTTTGTTTACTGTTTTTGGAAGAGGTAGGAAGGTAAGTTTATGCTAACACTTGATAAGTTTTTTTTTGGTAATAATAGTATTTTCATTGGAAACATTTTTCTAATAGGTTATTGAAGATTTGGATTTCAATTTTGACCGTGTGGATCAAACCTATTCCCTAGATAACATGTCCATTGGTATCGATGATATTACAAGAAATGAGGAGATCATGAACGAAAGTATTTTTGAAAAAGTGGAAATTGAAAAGATGGATAACCAGGATGGGTCCGTCACAGACAACCAGTCACATATTAACAGCAATACATATGCGGATGAATGTACTCATTTAAAGGAAACTAGGTCAGACAATGGTTGTCTTTCAAAGGTAGGAATTTTGTTCCAAGTGTTAAAGCAATCTTTGTAATTATATATCTAAATGAAACTAAACTGTTCAAATTAATTTGTTTTAGCTCAAAGTCGTCGACTTAGATCATTTCATAGCGGATGTTAATCATGCTGAAAAGATTACTGACACAAATGTAAGGGTAATTTTCTAAAGATCTGCAAATTAGAATTACCAGATAATTAGTCAAGGGCATTTACTTAATACATCAGTTTTTGATAATTGTAGATCAAAGATTCTCAGTTTATTGGGAGGCCCTCGTTGCAGTATGTATTTGAAGATATTGGAAGGAAGAAGAAACCGGGTAAGGATTTACAAGAACCGTATGAGCAACAAGAGACCACAACCCCGGTTCCAAAAAAGAGGAGAAAGATAACAAAGCCAACTACAAGCAGCGTCAAATATGGACTTTTAGATGGCGAGGATGGTGTTATTGGCCGAACACAGGTTTAAGCAGTGGCGATGTTTTACCATTTGAAGAGGTCTATCATATGACTACCTTAAAATTTTAAAATATTATTTATTATTTTCATTTAAGATTAACATTGATTTTTTTAATAGGTGTTGTCTAGGGGGAAAAAAGAAGCCTTTACAGGGTAACAATGCCTTCTTTTATTAAGAAAATGTTAGAAGACATAAAAAATGGAAAGGCTACCCAGTACTACAAATTTGCATGGGATGAATTCGGTTTTGCGGTCGATGACAGGTTCGGGTTACCAATGCTTGGGTTGGATCCAAAGAAAAGTGGTTGGTTGACAAAAATTGTAAGTATATTTTTATCTTTATAATTATGACCATTTGCACAGCTTGTTGTCAATGTGTAGTAACATCATTCCACGGATGTTTTCTACAACATATTGAAATCTGGCTCCAACTAATGTGGTTTTTAGAGCCAATGATGCAGACTGGGTTATTGTTGGTCCACATTTCCGCCCGTCCATAATATCTGGTTCAATGCCAACTTATTCTGCAAAGCCTAGAAAAAACAGGGCAGGATGGACAGACGTTGAAACGGTTTGATATACGTAGTTTATTGTGTTAATTAGAAAATGTTGATCATATAGACATAAGTTTGTTTGTAAATAATTAATATGAGTGTTACTAAAATGTAGGTATATATGCCTTTGAATCAACCCACCGAGTATTGGGCATTAGGTGAGCTGAACATTAGTACATGTGTTATTACAGTGTATGATTTAATGGCTCCCCGTAAGAGAAAGAAACATTTACCCCTCCAGGAGACTAGACTTTGGTGGTTGGAGATGAGGGAGAAGATGTCAACACACTTGCCCCTATTCTTGGATAAAGTGGGTGTCTTGAAGAGCAAAGAATTAACACTAGGTGAGTACAAAATAAGCTTTGTGTTTGAAGATAAAATCCCTCATCAGGGTAATGCATTGGGAGACTGTGTCATATGGTTATGCAAAATTTTATACCAACTCATCAACAAAATCCCTTTTGACTTTGGGGACCCCAACCAGGTAGCAATGGCTTACCGTGAACATATGATTTCTTACTTATGGAAGTACAAGGTAAGTTACTAGTTACCTGAAGATATGGTCCATTAGGTAAGTTTTTAACGTATTATGTCTAAGACATTAATTAAGTATTGTAATAATTCAGGGAGACGAAAGTACTTGTATTGTATTCTAAGACTTAATTTTGTGTAATACATTAGATGCTACTTCTATAATATCTTATTCCACTATAGATATATATTAGCTTCTACTGTTATGCAACTTACATATTCCCTCAGGCCTCATGTACTGGTACAATTTGTAGAAGGTAGATGAAGGAATTAATTGGTATGTACTTTTTATGCGACTAACAATTTTGATCTTAAAAGGCATTCTCTAGCTTATTAGATCTATAAGGCAACCTCATATATGCCAAAACTTATTTTAGAATGCCTAGAATATCAAAGACAAAACGACGTCTGGTGTTTGATTCATCACCCTCTGAAATTTCGGAAGATGAATCAAACCATCTAGAATGGCGTTTGAATTGTCCACCACTAAAAGAACCTTCAATGGTAAATGTGGTACAACGTGAACTTTCTCCATCTATTTCTAGGATGAGGCTAAGAACTATCAACGGGAAAGTGGTTAGGATGAGAGGGAGAGGTGATGGTTCTAGGTCATTTATGTATCGAGATGGAATAAAACCTATAGGGTTTGGTGTTTCTTGGGATCCAGTGGATAGAGAGCCTATGCTAGGTGTAAGTAATCAACTAATGTATACCTATTTTAGTTTTCATACTCACATCTAATCTTTTGGTTATATGATATGTTTTTCCTTAGAATGTTATGGGTTTGCCTGTACCGGCGTGGCCACTAGATATCAAGCCAGAAGACTGTAGGATTCATGCCGAAAGACCAGAACCTGTTATTCTAACATCTTCTTATCCAATACCTATTGTAATAAGACAGGTAGAATATCTTAGGTCCCTTTCTGAGAAAGAAACAAGCAATGGCAAAGAGACTCAGGAGTATTGACTAATAGGTTAGGATGTTTTGTTGGTTAAAATAATGTATCGAGTAACGGGTTTTTTTAATAATTGTTTGTGTTCGTCATTTCAATGTTTAGCTGTTGTAGTAATAAATTGTTATAGATTGTATTGATCTCATAGTACAATCTAATAAATGCGAGTTGATCCACATAAAGTTACTGTACATATATGTAATGCCTATATAATGTGCCACTAATCCATATGTATTACTCACAACTTCTAACCAGCAAGACAATAACCAATGGCTAACAATTCCCCTCCTATTCAAATTTCTGGCCGTGTCATTAACAATTGATGAATTTGAGTGGCGAAACAAACATTCACAAGTGTATGAAATACTTCTTTATGCAACAAGTGGCCGAAGAGAAAAAATTTTCCAATAAGCTTCGTGATCAAGCTAAAGACATAAGGTCTGGTATGACCATGCTGAATACCATGATAGATGAACTTGAAAATGTTGTTGATCGTGCTTTAGTTTATGATCCTTTGGATTGTTTGATTGAAGCACGAACAACATAACTTTCAAAGCTAACTTCTTTGAACAGGTTGATTCAAGAACTAAAGTATGATATCCGTAAAAAAGATGGCCATGCTTGTCTTATGGATTTGTGTACCGATGATGAAGTTGATCTTGTTCAGGATGATGACAATTATGATGAAGGAACTAGCTTGTGGCACCAGTTTGATCTTGATATGTAAAAGATGTCTTTTGTGTGATGTTTATGTTTACTATGTTGGTTGTACTTGATGTTTCGGAATAGTTAACTTATGTGTAGCTGTAAGTATCGGTTTTAAAAAACATATTAGGCTAAAATGAAGCTTCACTTACGCGAAACAACATATGAAAGTCCCTAATCAATGCAAGAAACCCTAATCTTAGCTTAATCAACACAAGGTATTACTTTTCAAACGTAATCTTATTATTGTATAATAAAGAATTACAAGTGTTATGGATAACACAGTTTGATGACAATGTGTTGTGCACACTTTGAACAACAATAAACCCTAACTTATGAATACAGTCGTAGCTGTTTGATTCACTAAGTTATATGCACTAATGTTCTTAATATCTCAAAGTGTTAAACATTAATGCATGGATACACATCCTATTTATAGTGTTACGAGTTTGACTTAAACAGTACTTGATGTCGACTACACAAGCTTTTACAAGTTCCCACATCAGTCACATGATGTCCTTCTATTCTTGGTAGTCTTCCATTATGCTTTAAGGAACAGTTGTCAAAAACAGTTTCCTTATTCTTCATAGTCTCGAACACACAAATGGCATGTCCAAAGTGTGCTGAGAGTTATCAGGGTATTGCCACCCCTGTTAACTCTCAACCCCTCAGAGTCCCTAATACATCTTGGCTGTTATCCACCACAGCCAAGGAGTATGTATTCAGGTAATCTTCGACTTCCCTGACAATGTCTCTGACATGGACTCCTCTGAGGTTGCTCACAGAGACTTGGATCTCTGTGAGTCTTGCGAAACTTGCCTGCCTCCTAGGCACAGGCAAGGGACTATCTATCAGCCTAATTATATTTAAATCAATGATCAGGGAATCTAATAAGTTTAGATTCCCAACAATCTCCCCCTATTTAAACATAAATAATGCTAGATCTAATTAAGTTAAGGTAAGTGAGTTCAACAGCTTCTTCTTACACATAACAGATCTAAACAAACATACCTCATGATTTTATTAAGACTTAAAGAAAATTACAAGTTCATTACATAAGTAAAATAAAAGATGAAGGTAAAAAGGGCTGAGACCATCTTCAATGGTCATCATTTTTTATTCTTTCTTCAGCTTCGGCCACGTCTAATCTGTTATCAGTTTCATCCTGCAAAGTCTTTGCAAACTTCTTGGAATACTCTGTGTTGATCTTGAGACACTTCTTGTGACAGAGTAGCTGAATAGTTGAAGCCAAGCACAGCTCATCTTCCCTCTGAAAAGCATACTGGCAAGCCTTGTTCATAAATGCCATTCCTCTTTCAGGCTCAGAGTATGTCTGACCATCAACAGGGCCAACAATACCATTTGGAAGGATCAAATCCCTGTGCATACCATCCACATGAATATCTTCAGTAACAAAAGTTTCATTAACAATTTGTGAAATTCTTCTTCTTTTGTTGCCTGTCTTTGGGGGTTCTTGTTCAAAAAGCTGTGGTGGGGGATCAATCTTGAGTTTGGCTGCTATTTCCTTGATCCAGATAAACTTAGCCTTAAGAGTTTTAAGCAGAAGGAAATTTGCCTGTCCAGACTTTTTGGCAGCTAAGGCTTCGAGTTCAAACCATTCTGATAACCCAAGTGTCTTTAACCTGAAGTTGCCAAACACATCCATATTCCTCTGTTGGTTTTCCCTCCATAAGATCATCTGTGGAGTGTTTGTGGATTTATGAATGGTGTATTTAAACTTGGTTATCTTGCCAGCAGCATACCTGTTGTTCACGCAGGCATCATAGTCAGCTTTGACTTTCTTTAAGGCCTCAGCGCGTTTTATTTCCATTTCCCTCAACCTTTGTTTTTGTTTTTCTCTTTCAGGTGGTGTCATCTTCCTCAGAGTCGCTTCATTTAATTCTTTGGTTGTCTTGAGTTCACTTAATCTTTTGAATTCTTCAGCCTGTTGCTCAATTTCTTTAGGGGTCAAAGGAATCTCATCGGAAGGTGTAAAGGTTGAGAATTGTGAAAGGTCTGTGGTGGATCCTCCTGTCTCTAGCATCGCAGCTATCTTCTTAAGTTTGGTATCAGTGTCAACCAAAACTATCTCCTTTCCTTTCTTCGAGACAGAGGACTCCACACTTATGTTTTTCAAAACATCAGCTCTTTTGAGAAACGCTGTCTGAGCCTGAGTTTGAATAGATTTGGGGAGAGAGCTAACAGTGAATTTTAATTTCTTGGCCGCTGGCTCATCATCATCCTCAGGCTTGCTGATGTTGACTAAGATCAGAGATTTAGATGAGTCAGCTCCATCTTGAGTTTGTTGCTCCCCCTCAGTATCATCCTCATCATCAGGTACTATAACTGGTGTGATGACTTGTAGAGGAACAGGTGTAGTTGAGGGATTAGCTGATGATGAGCCTTGTTCAGCAGATGCAAGGCTGAGTGTAGTATTCTTCTCCCCCTCACGTTCATCCTTACTTCGCTGATGCTTGGATGAACGTGCCTGAAAACGTCTTGCAATCTGCTCCACAGAGGCAGCCATGGCACATTGTCTTTTTCTTGAAGCCCTGGCAATCTTCAGCAAGAGGTTGGCATTGGCATTAGTATTTGCCTGAACACGCCTGACAATAAAGTTAGCATGGTTGTATTGCCTGTTGCGAACAACATTAAATTACCTGTGTAGGGTGAGTTCATGTTCATGGAACATAGCAGGGACAGCTGAGTCAATAGCATCCTTGATTCGTGTTGAGAGATGACTAAGTCCCTGGGCTACACCTTTTCTTGCACCATCCTGAATTGGCTCAGTGACAGCCTCAGTCACAGCCTTCTTTATGATGCCTGGAAATGTCACAGTAAAATTGTGCATCTCTGACTTGATCACATCCAGCTTCCTTGATAAGCGCTCAATATCAGATTGATGATGTACGGGCTGAAGATTCTTAATATTGAGGCTTTGCTGAGCAAAATCATCCCCCCTTGGAATTAAGTCAAAGTTGGTCTGGGCAGGATGATCAAACATGAGGAATTCGGCTGTTGGATCATATGTTGGTCTTTGGAAGACTGTTGTTGCAGATGTAGTAGAGTTTGGAGTGTCAACAGCTTCCTTGAGAGGAGAAGTCTTGTCATCAGCTGGTGTGGACACAGCTATTTCTTTAGGAGGATAGGCAGACAGCTGGTCTTCCTCATCGTCTTCATCCTCTTCATCGAACATTCCCTCAGGGAATTCATCCTTAGGCATTGGCTCAATATCAGAGACATAATCTTCTAATGTGAGCATTTCTTCATCAGCATTGAACACAGGCTCTTCATCAGTTGGTTTGTCCTGAGTCATAGTTTCAGCCTCCTTTTCTTGTTGTACCTGAGACTCGAGGACTGGCTGTACAATTTTAGCCTGCAAATTTGTTGTAATTAGTAACAGGGAAAAATATAAGGGGAATGGTCGCCATTTCGCTGTCCCAGAGAGGCTGAGGGTGATTACTCAGCCACTCTAAAGGATAAATCCTTGGGATTCTTTTAAGTGTGAATAAAGTGTGGTTAATGATCGCCACTCGCTGCCCCTAGGAAAGCTGAGTGTGATTATTCAGCCCCCCCAAAAGGTAAAAAACCTTTGGGACTCTTTTGATTGTGAAACATATGTTGTTTATGGATCGCCAGTCGCTGCCCCTAGGAAAGCTGAGTGTGATTATTCAGCCCCCCCAAAAGGTAAAACCTTTAGGACTCTTTTAAGAGTGAAACATATGTTGTTGTAGGTCGCCTGTTACGCTGCCCCTAGGAAAGCTGAGGGTGATGATTCAGCTCCCCCTGAAAGGATAAATCCTTTGGGACTCTTTTAAGGAGGGAACCAAGAGGCTGTGTGAAGTACAGCTGATCAAGGTTGAGACATTAGTATATTCAGGTTGTTGTTAGCCTGAATACTGTCTAGAGGGTTCAGGGTCATCGGGGTGCTTTATAAACACAAATGAATCATTCCCTGGTGCAAAGACAGGGTGTACAGAAGTCTTAAAGTATTCTAAGTGTAATGACAGACTTCTATGGGTCGAGGATTACCCTAACTTCACCACTCTCTCCTACAGACAAATGAGAGTGGCTGCTTGTGAACCTCTAAAAATGTACACTGATTACCTGTGAGATATCAGCTTGATTTGGCTGGTTTCCTGTTGTCTCTGCTGACCTAGAGACACTAGACGCCTGTTGTTTGTCAGCCAAAGATTCTGAATCCACAAGAGTATCTGGACCAGAGGCGGTGTCAGTCTTCTTTTCCTTGGCCTTAATAACAGCTTTGGAGAGGGAAGAAGAGGGGATTTTCTTCTTCTTTGGCTGTTGGCCAGATGAAGCCTTGGACTTAGTAGTGTGCTGCCCAGAGGTCAAAGACATAGACTTGCCAGCAACACTAGAAGTATTCACCTTCTCAGAGGAAGGGAGCAAGGGCTTCTCAGCGTTTGGTACCTGGTTGGCCACGTTTAGCATGTGGGCGGTGACAGGGATATCCTCAGCTCCTATTTCCTTGTAGATGGCGCCTGTGATGCGATAGGGCTTAAGAGCAGTCAAGGCCTTGTTGTGGTAATTCTCTCCCAGCAAACTTTCAAAGATCAGGGACAGGAAGCGCACATAACAGATGTTCTTTTCCCTGACCTGATTCCTTCCCTTCAGTTGTTCTACCAGGTTTGAGAATAGGATGCTTCCAACGTCAACATCAGCTCCCCAGATTAATCCATACGCAATAGCCTGATGATTGAACGACATCTGATCCTGTGATCCCTGCATTCCTCCCAGGGACTTCACAATGTGGGTGAAGAGGACACGCCACATAGGAGTGAAATACTTAATCTTCAGAGGGGATTTGGCGAGGACTTCAGCTGGTGTGAGGGCAGGGTTAACGTCATGGCAAGGGTTGAGTGTGGCCAGGGCTTCCTTGACAGCCTTTTTGTCAACTGCCTTCAGGCATTCATCTCCATGTTTTAGTCCGGCCACACTGGAAAAATCTTTAAGGGAGAAGGCAAAAGGATGTTCATTGCATGAGAGGCTAAATGTAATGGTGTCTTCTACTACTTCAGCAGAATACCAGAATTCCCTAAGGTATTCTTGGTAAAAAGTGGATGGAGATTTGGTGAAGGCTTCATTTAGGTCACAATTCTGCATGCAATTTACCAGATCTGAATATGTGCTGTTTGGTGCCTTAATCCATCCAATGGCGTTGTTGGAGGCGAGGATGCTCTCGTTGATCTCGAAGTTAACATTGGAGGCTTTTGGAACGGGAAACGCCGTGGATTTGAGGTTGAAGGTGAATGAAAATGGCGGATGGTTGAGAGAGATAAGAACTTAGAGAGAGAAGTAGATTTTAGAATGGTGGTGGGTGAGAAGAGAAAGAAGACAATATATATTCAAACTTAAGTGAACATTTATTCAACCGTATTAAATGCGAGGTGCGAAAAAGACTGCTCAAGTGGGTCCCCTTGACCTTTCAAAAAGTTTGTCTCCTCGTTATCCGAAAAATAAATGATTAAATATTTAAGAATGTTTTTTGCATTTACTTGGAAAGTAACTACCTAGTTTCATATGAAAAACATTTAATATAGAATCAATCATTTAATGAACACATTTAATATCAAGCCACAGGCTTTGAGATATTGAGCATCCCTAGCTCAGCAACTAGCCTATTGAACGAAGGTTCAGCCAAAGGCTTTGTAAATATATCAGCTAGTTGCAGCTCATTGGGAACAAAATGCAGCTCAATATCTCCCTTCATTATATGATCCCTGATAAAATGATACCTGATATCAATGTGTTTGGTGCGAGAGTGAAGAACAGGGTTGTTGGATATGGCAATGGCACTGGTGTTGTCACAAAAGATTGGTACTTTGTCATACAAGATTTCGTAGTCAGCCAATTGACTTTTCATCCAGAGCACCTGAGCACAACAGCTGGCTGCAGCGACATATTCTGCTTCAGCTGAAGACATAGCCACAGAGTTTTGCTTCTTAGCACTCCATCCAACCAATTTTCCTCCTAGGATTTGACAGCTGCCTGAAGTGCTTTTCCTGTCAATACAGCATCCAACATAATCTGAATCTGAATAGGCCTTGAGATCAAAGCCTGATTCCTTTGGATACCATAGACCTAGGGATGGTGTTCCTTTGAGATACCTGAAAATTCTCTTAACAGCCACTAGATGGGATTCTTTTGGGTTAGCTTGGTACCTTGCACAGAGACATGTGGAGAATTGGATATCTGGACGACTGGCTGTTAGATACATCAGTGACCCAATCATACCTCTATATAAAGTCTCATTGACAGAGACCCCTGACTCATCAGGGCCCAAGTTGTTGGGTGGAAGCATGGGGCATTTCACTGATGCACAATCAGCTAAGTCATATTTTTTAAGTAAATCCTTAACATACTTTTCTTGACAAATAGAAATTCCCTTAGGACATTGTTTAATTTGAAAGCCCAAAAAGTAAGTTAATTCACCCATCATACTCATCTCATATTTCTTGGTCATTAATTTAGCAAAACGTTTACTAAGATTGACATTTGTTGACCCAAAGATGATATCATCCACATAAATCTGCACAATGATGAAATCACTCTTGTCCTTGAAGGTAAAGAGTGTTTTATCAATAGAACCCCTGATAAATTTATTTTCAGATAAGAAATTTGAAAGAGTTTCATACCATGCTCTTGGAGCTTGTTTCAGACCATACATTGCCTTGTGAAGTCTGTACACATGGTTGGGAAACTCGCTGTTCTCAAATCCTTCAGGTTGTGCAACATACACTTCCTTAGCCAAATCACCATTGAGGAAGGCACTCTTTACATCCATCTGATACACAGTGATGTTCATATAGGCAGCATAAGCAAGAAAGATTCTGATGGCCTCAAGTCTAGCAACAGGTGCAAAAGTTTCATCATAATCAATTCCTTCAGTCTGAGAGAACCCCTGTGCTACCAGTCTTGCCTTGTTCCTGATGATGTTCCCAATTTCATCCATCTTATTTCTATAGATCCGTCTAGTGCCTGTGATATTCTTTCCAGGTGGAGCTGGCACTAGTGTCCATACTTTGTTCCTTTTGAACTGATTGATTTCTTCTTGCATAGCAGCTACCCATCCTTCTTCTACCAGAGCCTCAACTACTCTTTTAGGTTCAATTGTGAAAGAAATTCAACAAATAGACATTCATTGGCTGAGGCTGACTCTGAGTCTTGGATTCGCTGTCTGGTTGTGACCCCTGCATTTGGTTCCCCAATAATGTTGACAAGAAGAATGTGTTGATCTCTTGACCACTTATTTTGAGGAGCAGGGGATTCAAGAGCAGGGGTACTTGAGGGCACAGCTGGTACAATTTGAGTCTCATCCTGCTGACTAGGAGGGCTTTCTTCAAAGACTACTTCAGTGTCAGAGTCTTCTTCAGCCATATCAAGGGAAGCTATTACATTATCAGCAGGAGAATCTTCAGATATTTGAAGAATTGGTGAGTCATCAATATCATGAGAAGGACCATCAGAGATTTGAGGTTCATCTTCATCAAGTTCCTGAGAAGTAGGAACTTCTATGTTGTGAGTAGACAGAGGGTCAAAAGCAGGGACATAAGGAGTGAGAGTGTTGGAGTGATGATGACTGGTAGGTCTGGGTTCTGTGAACTCATCACTTGGGAAAGAAATATTTTCATTAAAATCTACTTCATCACCCTCTGTTCCTGTTCTCTGTATGACTTCATCATCTTCATTGAATCTGACATGGAATGTTTCTTCTACTTCTTGTCTTCTGATGTTGAATACTCTGAAGGCTTTGGCTGTTGGAGAGTATCCCAAAAAGAAACCATCATCAGCTTTTTCATCATACTTTCCAAGTTTATCCCTGTAGTTATAAATAAACACAGGGCATCCAAACACATGAAAATAGCTGACGTCTGGAGATCTTTTTCTGAAAACTTCATAGGAGGTTTTGCCATGTCTTTTGACAATGATTGATCTGTTTTGAGTGTAGCAGGCAGTGTGAACAGCTTCTCCCCAAAATTGCTTTGGTAAGGCTGCACCATTTAACATAGTTCTTGGTGCTTCAATCAGAGTCCTGTTTCTTCTTTCAGCCACACCATTTTGTTCAGGAGTGCCAGCTGAAGAGAAGTTCTGAGAAATCCCTTTTTCATCACAAAATGATTCAAGTTGATGATTCTTGAATTCTGTACCATTATCACTTCTTAGAGCTTTGACTCTAACATGATTCATATTTTCAACCTGTCTGATGAAGGACATGATGGTTTCAGCAGCATCACTTTTCCTTCTGAGGAAGAACACCCATGTATATCTTGAAAATTCATCAACTATGACCAAGGTGTATTTGTTGTGATTAATGGTTTGAGGTTTGACATGCCCAAACAAGTCCATGTGAAGGAGATGTAAGCACTTGTCAATAGAGAATGATTGCCTAGTCTTGAATGAAGACCTGTGATGTTTTCCTTTGACACAGGCAGAACACGTTTTGTCTTTGGAAAACATTACTGAAGGTAGACCAGCAACCAAGTTTTGAGTGGCTATCTTATTGATGTTCTTGAAGTTGAGATGAGACAGTCTTTTGTGCCACAGCCAGTTGACACTTTCAGAGGCTTTGGCAAGAAAACAATTTGAACTGTCTTCAGAGCACACAGCCATGTTGATGACATAAACATCTCTCCTTCTAGGTGCAATCAGCACAACATCATTGTTTTTGTTGAATATGGTTCCCTGAGTCTTAGTAAACAAAACCTTATAGTCAGCATCACATAATTGGCTGATGCTAATAAGATTGTGTTTAAGACCATTCACATATGCAACCCTGGTAAAAGTGATCCCATTGCAGTTCACTGAGCCATATCCTTCTGTGTCACCTGAAGAGTTATCTCCAAACACCACTTTGGGACCTGGCTCCTTTGAGTATCTGTGCAGGTATTGTTGAATCCCTGTCATGTGTCTAGAACATCCACTATCTAGATACCATACCGATTCCTTGAGATATTTCTGCACAGATACATAGAAACAGATTAGTTCCTAGGGTGAACCCACTTTCCAGTGGGTTCCCTGAATTGCTTGTTAGCAACTCTTGTGTTCCTGAAAAACTTTTGGCGTTGGGATGGACAGTTCATTGTTTCATGGTTGTAACTCCCACAGATATCACACCCAGGGAAGTCACCACACTCGTTTGAGTGATGGTCTGTGAACCCACAGAATTTACAAGGAGGATAAGATTTGTAATTTCCCTGTTGCCTTTTGGAATTCTATGGTCTGTCCCTAGAGGGTGTCTGAGCTCTTTTAGCTGTTATGTGTCTGTCATGATCTAAGGTCGAATGGTGAGAATTTTTACATACATTGCAATAAGGTTTGATTAACCTTTCCCCTTTGGGTTCACCTAGGACTGACTTAGGTTCATGAGAAGTAGAGCATTCAGCGGAAGGCTTAATGTGTTGTTTCAAGAGTTCTACTTCTTTCATAAGAGACAACAAGCGATCTTCAGTGGTGGGGTCAACCTTATTCACAGTTTTAGAAGTGACAGGCTTAAAAGCTACTTGTTTACCAGTTTGTTTAGCAGGCACACGAAAAACTTTGGCTGGAGGATTCTCAATATCTGTCCTAAGTTCGTCCTTAGCAGATCTAGAAGAGCTGCTAGGTTCAACTCCAGAGAGTTTGGGCAAAGGTGGTAGCTCAGCCACATCTTCAGAGACAGGGTCATTAGTCAAAGAGGTATCTGACATATGAATAGTCTCTGTAGATTTAAAGACAATGTCTTTGGGTTTGGTGAGAATCCTCAGCTTTTTATTCTTAGCAGTTATATCCCTGTTTAAGTCAGCAGGCACTTCATCCCTAAGCAATTCATCAATAGTAAACCTAGCACACAGCCAGTTTTCAATAATCTTGTTCAATTCAGAGACTTGATCATTTAGAGCTATGTTTTTCAAGGTTAATCTAGCTACTTCATTTTGCAGGGATATTTTCTCTAAATTAACCCGCCTGAGAGTTTCACATTCAGCCTTAGCATTTATCATTTCAGATTTAATAGAGTGAAACTTATCAAGTAGGTTCTTTCTTTGTTCCTCAACAAAGTGCAAATCAACAATGGTGTAATCAAGGACATGCTTACGTTCATCACTATCAGACATAGATAAAAGCCTGTGTACCTTTTTCATTGTGATGTCAACCCATTGTCCTGATCTAGCATCACCTTTTCCAGCAGCTGGTTCATCCTCAGCTATCGCCATAAAAGCCCTGACTCTTGTGGTGTCTTCTTCATCTGAAGTCAGTGGTTCATCATTCCAATCATAAGTTTCAGCAACCAACCCTTTCTCTGTCTTTTTCTCACCACCTTTCTTTTTAAGTTCATTTGTTCTAACTCAGCTTTAAGTGCCTTGTACTTATTTTTGTAATCTTTCTTCTCAGTGTCTGAAGAATTAGATTGAGATGAGTTGTTATGTTGTTTGAACTTGTAGGGTTTGGATGAAGATGATGGATAAGATGGTGAGGATGTCTTGGTGGAAGGACAATCTTTTTGATAATGTCCAAGCTTTCCACAGGCAAAACATGTTTCTTTTGACCTGTCAGTTGGTTTGCTAGCTGATCCTACTCTTCCAGATCTTTTGTAGTATCTTCTTTGGTTGGCTAGCAATGCTCTTTCATGGAATTCTGCATTGAGGTCTGACAAGAACTCTTGGCTGCTACGGGTATCTTCTTCAATATCAGAATCGCTGTCATGAGGATGTGTTGCAGAGATCAAAGCTTTGGAAGATGCTCCTTGGACTACAAATCTTTCAGTCTCTGATTTGTAGATAGTATCGATCAGCCCTTCTTCATAATTGTACTTACCATAGAGCTGAGCAAGGGTATCATTTTTGATTGAGTTGTTAGCTCTCTGAGTCTGATTCATGCTCAGCCACTTTCTTGGAAGGCTGTTGACAAAAGTAGCATTGATCTCAGCTTGACCAATAGTGACATCATTCATAGCAAGGTCATTTAGAAGAATCTTCATCCTAGTATAGGTTTGCTGAACCTTTTCACCTTCAAGTGACTTAAAGGCATTAAACTGAAGTCTGAGTGCCTGAATCTTTGTCTCTCTTGTTTCAGAGGGTCCTTCATGGACAAGAATGAGGTCTGTCCACATTTGTTTAGCTGTGGGACACTGAATGACAGACTTCATGATATGCTTGGGAAGACAGGAAATTATGATGCTTTTGAGACGTTTATCTTGGTTTGCTAATTTCCTATCAGCTGAAGTCCATTGTTTGATAGGTTTGGGAAGAGGGTTTTCTTGAGTGGATGTAAGCGCCATGGGAATATATGGACCATTTTCTAAAATTTC
Organism: Glebionis coronaria; assembly: GCA_025667525.1. Lineage (NCBI taxonomy): Eukaryota > Viridiplantae > Streptophyta > Magnoliopsida > Asterales > Asteraceae > Glebionis > Glebionis coronaria. Next base: position 2,732,506 of record CM046882.1, on the reverse strand, counting down.
TAAGAGAAAAGGTTCAAGTCCATCAAGGTATACAAGAAATTGACTCTTCCAACTGGCAAAGTCTTCTTCATCAAAGACTGGTACACTAGTTACGTGTGATCCACCTCTTGAGTCAAGAAGTTGGGGTAGATCATCGTCATTGGCTGGAGGGTTAAGTCTTGGTGAAGATGGGTTTGTGGAAGGTGATTGTGGGCTAGAAGTTTCCGGCATGGTGGATCTTGATTATAAAACTGAGAACGATGTTTCTTGAAGGTTTTAATATCAAACACCGCTCTGATACCAATTGAAAGTCCCTAATCAATGCAAGAAACCATAATCTTAGCTTAATCAACACAAGGTATTACTTTTCAAACGTAATCTTATTATTGTATAATAAAGAATTACAAGTGTTATGGATAACACAGTTTGATGACAATGTGTTGTGCACACTTTGAACAACAATAAACCCTAACTTATGAATACAGTCGTAGCTGTTTGATTCACTAAGTTATATACACTAATGTTCTTAATATCTCAAAGTGTTAAACATTAATGCATGGATACACATCCTATTTATAGTGTTACGAGTTTGACTTAAACAGTACTTGATGTCGACTACACAAGCTTTTACAAGTTCCCACATCAGTCACATGATGTCCTTCTATTCTTGGTAGTCTTCCATTATGCTTTAAGGAACAGTTGTCAAAAACAGTTTCCTTATTCTTCATAGTCTCGAACACACAAATGGCATGTCCAAAGTGTGCTGAGAGTTATCAGGGTATTGCCACCCCTGTTAACTCTCAACCCCTCAGAGTCCCTAATACATCTTGGCTGTTATCCATCACAGCCAAGGAGTATGTCTTCAGGTAATCTTCGACTTCCCTGACAATGTCTCTGACATGAACTCCTCTGAGGTTGCTCACAGAGACTTGGATCTCTGTGAGTCTTGCGAAACTTGCCTGCCTCCTAGGCACAGGCAAGGGACTATCTATCAGCCTAATTATGTTTAAATCAATGATCAGGGAATCTAATAAGTTTAGATTCCCAACAACATACCTGCCGTAAGGGTGTACATCAATCTGTTCAGCCAGATATTTGGCTATACATGAGTTGAACCGTAACTATCGGTTTTAAAAAGCTTCAAACCGAACTCCTTGTATCCAAATAATTTTCTAAATCGAACTTTGGTTTAATGCATTTGATGGTTTATGCCTAAACTAACTGATCTAGAAATATATATGTAAAAATGCTTAAATAATCAGCTCAACCAGATCTTCACGATTTCGTACAATTAAAATTCGTTGGTTGGATTTAGTTGTGTAAATTAACAAAATTGTCTTACTCTCTTCAGTTCGGGCGCGTGCTAATAAAGAGATTTGACGGTTTTATCACCCGACATTAATTTACTGTAGTCTTAATCATGTCTTTCTAAAAAACTGCAAACAAAACACTCTCTAGCATTAAAGAAAACACGTAATGTTATTAATATGATGAACTAATCTGCATAACCAAAATAGATCCAACTAAGGTTCTATCAAGGATCCTGAACATAGCTCTAATCAATATCATAATTTACTTGATCAGTTGTTAGAATGATTATTAAAAACTATTATCAAATAAAAAATCGAATACAAATAAAATCAATAATTAGAAGGTTTAGCAAATAAAAATCCCCAATTCAAATAATATTAAGGTTAGAAAAACAAATTAATATAATAAACTTGATAATAAACATACCTGAACAATGGATCATGATGCAACGATGAAAGAGAAATTATGAATATGAATAGAAACGGTTTAAAAAAAGTTTCACAATTCCTATTTTGAAGGTAGAAAAGCACGAAGATGAATCTTGATAAAAAAAAGTGGTGGTGGAAATATGACATCAATATATGACGTCAGAATAGGAGAGGATGGAATTTAAAAAGTTTTTCTTTCATTAGGTATGTAGATTAGTAATGTGATCGGCATGTATTATTCCAAACATGACCGGACCTTGAAATATTGCTGCACCTAAGTTGTGCAAATAAGCGACCTACATGATGCCCTGAAAAAACAAAAATATATCACAAATACATACAAAATTTGCATTTGAATTCAGTTCATTTCTCATAAGACAACCGGTTAATTATTTCTCATAAGACAACCGTTAATGATTTCTCATAAGACAACCAAACGTCATGATCATATAACAATAGGAAATCGAAGTCGTAGGTAAAGGTCAAATAGACCAACAAACATGATACATAAATAAACAATTCAGCTAAAAATCAAACACAAGAAAAATTAGAAACATTTATTCCTTTTAGTGTGGAAGTTCATGAACAAGTTAAATGTGCTTAAAGCTGCCTTAGTGTAATTTTAATGTCCAAACTACATAATTAATTTACTAAAAACGCAGCAAATAGGTTCAAGAGACACATAGGTTATTTTTCACAATGTGTAGAAATCATTATGTGCTGCAATAGACATTCAAATAAAGTCATATGTATATTGTTCAACTCTTGAGGACATGTGGTATCAAGCTATGATATAAACTTTCTAACATAACTTTGATAAATCACATGACCATAAAACTGAGTTAATTTAGTAGCAAACTTTCTTTTGTAATCAGCTTTTCAAAGTACCTTTTTATCGAACACAATATTGTTAGTAATTGACTCGCTTGCTGCAACAAAAAATAATGGGGAACATAAACTGAACTCGCTGACTTTAGATTGACATAGTCAAATGAAAAGAAACTTTTGAAATATAGTAATATAAATCTTGTTTTACAGTCAAGTTCACTAATTTCTTATTCATATCATATGCTTTATCTTGTACCTGTCTACTCGAACCTTTTAACCACTTGCAATGTCAGCTCAATTACCTATAAAGTGGTAAAACATCATAAAATGATTTCAGTCAGTTTAGAATATCACTTTAACATCTAAATATGTAACTTATTAAAATAGTGGAAACTAAAAAAAGGTCAAATTGTAACCAACCAAACCCAGAATAATTTGTAAACCTATTGATTGATTATAGTGGTCCATATTGATGGTTAAAGGAAGGATTCATATAACCATTTTAAAATGCCATGTCAAGAACATCCATAAGAAACATTTGAAGCACATGATGGAATATTATTTTAGAAGTATTGAGAGCTTCACCAAAAACACTTCTTACATCTGTCTCAAAACAGTTCTTAAAAGTCAGACTTTAACAATAAAGTTCTGATCAATTTGTCCATATAAAGGACTAATCGTTTTCAATCTACTAACCCATCCCATTGTCCATCTAAATATAACTTTTGCAATTTTGAGTATGGTGCCATGGTATCTTTGGGGTTTAGCGTCAACTTAAAATCCGGGGAGCAGTTAGAATCATTTGCGCAACTTGATATTGCATGCAGGAGGTCTCATTATACATCTAAATGGCCTCATGCTATAATATATCAATAAGATTTTGAAACAAAAAGGGAAAGAAAACAACTAACATGTCAAGCACTCGCCACTTATCACCAAACTTAGCGTCTTCATCATCATGTTTTTCTCAAGTTTTTGCAGCATAGAATCAACCTACATATGAATCAGAAAATATATATCAGTTTGAACAACAAAAAATATGTGTGTGAGTATATGTCACTGGTAAGGTTAAAGGGTACAAAAATGAATGGAACCTACTGAGCATCTTACTCTCTTTGTAAGTGCTGAAAAAGCCCCATCAGGTACATATTCATCATTGGATCAATCATCAATTCCTTAATGGGCCACTTTATAGTATCTTGTTCACCATCCATGCCTTCTTTATCCATCATGTTGTGGTACAAATTGATCTAAAAAAACCAAGAGTAAAACATGAATTTGTGTATTGTCATGGTGGTTAGGTAACTACACAACCCTCAGCACTATGGCGATCATGATCTGTCAAGATTTGGAGAAGCAATAAGCAAACCGTTTAAGAGAACCGTGTGATGTATATCTATTTCAATGACTATCATCTATTTTTGTACTATTATGATATTATCAATGAAACATGGAGAAACATTGTGATGGAGAATAGCAGAAGTAACAATTCCCTCCCACAAACTTATAAAAGGTTTCTTTGGCTTGCATTTAACCTCAAACGGACAAAATGAACTTTTATGCATTTGATCTCCTAAATCGTTTGTTCCATAAATAGATCCTTGTCACTATATCAATATTTGCAAGTAAAACTGTGGAAACCATTGCTACCTATGTTTCTATGAAGTAAAAGATTAGACCGGAACACCAAGACCTATATAATTGACTTGGTGCAGAAAGGAACCACAGAATGATGTTTGACCATGAAACTGAGATAAAACATTCAAAACCCCTAAATTAAATCAACACTAAAAATCCTAATACGAGGGATTATGATCAAACAAAGAAAACCAAATTAAATTACAAAATAACTTACTTTCATTTTTTGAGGTGAAGTTCCATAAATTACGATAGCAGTTGATTTATATGGAAGATATAAGGGGAGATGAAATAGAATACTGGTGGTTTGGAATTATGACCTAAGATTATGACGTCATATAAGGGGTTATGTAATTCAAAAAGATTTTCTTTTATTGTATATAAAGATAAAGATTTGAAAAATGTCGTATCATATTGAAGTTTTTCTTTTTTTTAACCCTTTTATACTTTTTTTTTAGATAAAAGCTCTTATTACTCATCAAACTCCTACAATAGAAATAAAAACTAAACTATTTTCTCTAACTAAAGTCAATTACCGTGTTTGCTTCTCACAAAATGATATCTCGTTACAATTATCTTTCTGGCATTGCAATAAATCTATTTTTGGATAATCATGGAACATAGTGAACATAAACTTTAGACAGTTAAACGATAATGAGCAGAACTTTATGATCATGCAATGTGAAAAACTTCTTGCATGACACAGTTAACTAAAAGTCAACCAATATTTCTAATGTCCAAAACCCCTTAGCTGGAGTCTAGCAACTAAACAGTCAGTTGTTGATTATGATGTTGCGAATGGCTATCGTCGTCGACTAAGCATTGTTCTATGCCTTTGGCAGGGTTTTACGGATTCGAACACAGAGGAGGATACGCCATCATCATCTCAGTTTGGAGATACACACAATAGTCGCGAAATGTGTCCGGCACATTTTCTGCTCCTTTCACTGTCATTCTAAAAGTCACGTGTATACGAAAATGAAGCCAAGAACGATGCTTGAATAACTTCATAGATTATAGTTGCTCATGGTGAGTCATTTACAGAAGATATGCGGTTTTTGTATTCATGGCAAATAAAAGATTTGGAAATTTATACATAGTTACACACCATGAAGTAAAGTGGTGTTAATTAAAACAATTATTCACATATTACATTTCTATTTTTGACGAAATTTTGTTTTTTCTTTACTTAACCAGATAGCACAAACCAAGGTGGTCAAGATCCCGATCTTGATCTTAGGATCTTACGATTTTACGATACTGTAAAACAAAAACGATCCGAATCTTACGTAGGATCTTTGCATGTGTAAGATCTTATAGGATCCCGATCTTGATCATAGGATCTTAGGATCTACTACGATCCGATCTTACTTTTTCTCGAACGACAAACTAAAAAATTACAAACTTATAGGATCTATTTTGTATAATCTAAAAAACAACGTGTAAATCTTCTTATGCATTTCATATCATAATCTTTGACCACATTTTTAGGAAATATTCCTATAACTTTTTGTTTACGATGTATATTAATTTGTAAATTTGTAAAATATTGCAAAGACTACTAAGAAAATTACATTATAGTAGGATCTTACGATCTCGATCCTACTTTACGATCTCGATCTTGCAAAGACGAAAACGATCTTAGGTAAGATACCGATCTTGAAAACCTTGGCATAAACTATGCAAATCCCTCTAGAGTATGCTGAGGATATCATCGGAGTTGCAGGGACAAACATCACATTCATTCGTCGGACTAGTGGTGTTGCTTGGTATGGCGGTAAGCTGTTTGATATGGTTTCAACTTCTACAACAAGGCTTCTATGTATAAGGTCCTAGCATTGGCATTTAACTTTAGTTTTTTTGTTAGAATTTATAACTATTGGGTTGTAGTACGTCGACATCATTTTACGATTATAGATTTATGTCCAATGGGTCATGTATGTGTCTCGGATATTGTATTTCTATATTTTTGTAATAAATTAATGGTAGTTTTTCATATCGATTTTGGAATTCAGAAAATGTCGAATTATGTGGGAAATTCGTGTGAATATGTTCGTGGGAAATATGCGGTATTATGCTCGTGGGAAATATTTGAGGGAAATCTGTGGGAAAAACACGTGAATATGTCTGTGGGAAATCTGTAGGAAACAACCTGTGGGAAATCCGTGGGAAACATACAGGAGAATGGTTGTTAAAAATCGTGAGAAATCCGTAGGAAAATGACCGTGGGTGATATGTGGGAAAAATGTTTATGGGAAACCCGTGGGAAAATGTCTGTGGGAAATCCGTGGGAAAAAACCACTCTTTGAATGTTAAAAATGTGTAATAATAACCGTGGGAAATCCGTGGGAAAATGGTCAACGCTCCGTGGGAAATTCTGTGGGAAAATATTTACCCACGATGTTTTTACAAACGGAATAATTCCGTGAAAAATCCGTGGGTAAGGCCTTACCCACAGAATTTCCCACGGATCTTGTTGTGGGTATCGGCTGTTTCTCTAGTAGTGAACACGAATAAAAAGTCAATTTCGAGTATGTTCATCTCAGCCATCGATATTCCTCCAATTCTAGCATAGTAAGCGTTATTGTAACATCTGTGATTTCCAAACAGAAAAAAACAATATTTGTTACATTTTTGGAAAGAAACATCCAGCTCTTGTACAATAATTATCATATATTTATTTGTTTTAAACAGCCTAACACTAATCTTTTGTTTATGTGCAGAAAACAGCAACAGCAAAACAACAAAAAAATACTTAATCTCAAATCGTACAAAATTTGCATTTGATAATAAGCAATCTAGCATAAAAAATTTCTTGTTACAATGAAGAATTATCCTGTTTATATGCAACAAATAATTCAGTAATGTAGATAGATGAGTTTAATGCATTTTAATCTTATACTCAAACTCTCAAAGCATCTGTTCATGTGAAAAGTCCTGTAATCTCCAACGAATTTAGAAATGTGACACGAAAATAGATCAGGAACAACAACCAACATGATTACAGCGAAATAACCGCCTAGCTTGAACCTTGGACATCTTACATCTAGGAAAAACAATATGCATGAACTTGACAACATAAACCTCTTGTAACCCATTTGGATAACATTTACATCTTTTAGGCATGGAAAATTAGATTAACGACTCGACACAAATGAATATATATATGTTGATTGATATATCATTAACAAACAAGAAGTGGATAACAGAATAAAAAAACTCACATATCATCCATGAATTTGATTAAAGTAAGGACACTGGTAAAAAGAAACCGATGAACATTGAAAGAGTTGATTGGCAAATAGGGTTGTTTCTTCACAAACCGATCCAGATAAACATATGCCACCACATAGCAAGATGGACTACAATTAGCATATTTAAAAATCCGCTCCAAGTAACTCTGGACACTTATATTCGGACGAATCAAACCGTTAAAAACCGATAACTTCTGAGTGTTCAATGGGCGGTTGTGATCATTTGATTCTGCAACTCTTTGTAGAAGAGATGATAACAAGTTTATGAGGCTGGGCATGAGGTGATCAGGCATTGTTGATGAAGAAAAGTTTTAAAAGAACACACACAAAACCTAATAAGTAGTGTGTGGCTATATATAACAGGAAAGGGTTTCAAAAGATGTGTTGTGTGTGACTTCTTTTGTAAAAAATCATGACATGCATGTCATCAACATCAACCTCCAGATAAGTCGTAGCTAGATTGTTCCTCATAAAATATTTGATGAAGTATACTTAAAATATTTCTATATATCCTTATGATAAGTACGTATTAGTACAATTAATCCAAATGACAGCTAATGATAATACATTCCAAAAATCTTTATCTTCAATTTTTAAGAAATTGATATCCGTAAATGATAACATTTAAGGGTATTAAGGGTATGGAATGGAAAATGGAATGATTAATAGTGCTTGGTTTATGAATATAAATGTAATCATTACCTATTAATGGGTAATGAACCATTCCCTGTAAATTAGGGGTAATGGATTAAAGGTAATAGATTGACGTATGTATATGTGTGTCTCCACCAACCACCACCACCACCACCATCACTAACCATCACCATTGTCGTTATCACCACCTTCCTAACGCCACCACCACTCTCCGACGCCACCACCACCACTGACCACAACCATTGTCGCTACTACCACCCTCTTAACGCCACCACCACTCTCCGGCACCACCAATCTCCGACGCCACCACCACCACCACTAACCACCATAATTTTTGCTACCATCACCCTCTTAACGCCACCACCACCACTCTCTGACACCACCACCACCACTGACCACCACCATTGTCGCCACCACCACTCCCTGACACCACCACTCTCCGACGCCACCACTACCACCGACCACAATCATTGTCGCTATCACAACCATTGTCGCTACCACCACCCTCTTAACCTCACCACCACTCTCCGCCACCACCACTCTCCGACGCCACCACCACCACTGTCGTTACCACTACCCTCCTAACCCCACCACCACACCACCTCTACCGATGTCGTCACAACATTTTATCACCATCATTAACGACTACCGATGGCGTCACCCCCACCCTCACCACACCGCTGATCATCACCACTACCACAACCTCCACATCTTGTCGCCATCTATATCAACTAACACAATCGCTTATTGTAACCACCAACCAACCGTCAATAACCACCCAAAACACACCAAACCACTCTATTACCACATCTCCACCTCCGATCGTCACCTCTGCCGACTACCATAAGTATGCAATCATCTGTAATGGACGCCGTTCTCAACCACCACTAAGCGTCACTAATTTTATTAAATGGTTCGTCATCGTCGTGACCACTGACTATCACCCTAATAGTTGTTGCCACAATCTCAAATCACCACCACGTCTTATATTAACCAAGCACCAACAATGGTAATGATAATACTAAGGAATGTTTGTAACACCCCACTTGGATAAATGGACCGTTACGTGTATTTATGGCGTGTCATCAAAGCATGCAAGGCAATGTATTAAACATTAACTGACCATACGGAAGTATCGGAATCAAACATCGGTAGTCCAACATAAGCTCAAAAATATAAAGATTAAGTACTGAAAGAAAAGGGATGAAACAGTGTCCAAACAACCAAAGTAAAGTAACATAATGTGTTCATAAAAATAAAAGAGTCTGGATAGCTCCCATCCAAATGCATGTACTCTCTTAGAAGTCCTAAGATCGTCCATGTGTACCTGCGGTTTGGAAACATGAAAGGAAACTACGGCTGAGCATAACGCTCAGTGGACGGATATAGCATGATAAGAATGTACTGAAAGTAATGAAATAGAAGACAACAATGAAGCTATAAGACTGATATGTAACATGTGGTAGAACACTGCATAAAATCTGAGAAACCTGGTTCATATATACTGATACTGAAATATAACTATTAATTCTGAAAACATGTATTTACTGTATTTTATTTGCCAGAGCTTATATAGGTCACGTGCTGTAACAACCGTGCATGAATAACTGGAGGGGTGACCTCGTCATACTGTAGAGGGGTAACCTCTAAATACTGTGCTGGGTGGAGGGATCAGCTCCAATGTGAAGGGTGTAGAGCACACACCACATTCACCCTGATAACTTGTAACACATACAAGCCTAGGATGCATCCATACGCCCCACTAAACATACATATAAAAATGGCCAACCTGAACATGAGTGGGACGATGCAGGATATCAATCTCCTGCATGTGAGTCACGACACCGGTGCCTCTAGTGCCGTGGTTACGGTACCTCCGTAACTAGTACATAAACTGGTCCTGCTTGTATATAATGCTCATGCAATTTATTTAGTTATTAACATGATTACTGATAAACTTAAACATATACTGGGAAACATTTGGCTGAAGACGGGGAATCCTAATCATGCATAGAAAGGAAGTCCTTACTGAAAGGACGGAAATCCGTACCTCGTGTCCAGTAACCGACCGAGATCAACTGACCGAAAGTCTACTCTGATTTCACGCGAGCTACATGAATAAGGGACGTGGATGAGTAAACTGATATTCGCTTATTTAATTTCATGTTCTTATTGGTCTTTCATTTATTTATTTATTTTCTGAAATTCTGTACGTATTTTAACTGATAAATCTGACCTTATAATAATTCTTTTTAATGTATTATCTTACTACTATTAGTTACGGTACAACGTATTTCCGACGCTATAGTAGTATGATATTACGTATCCCGTTAAAATAGAAAGTTTCTTAATTTAGAAAGTTCCCAAATAATTTAATTCATTTCATAAAATTATACCCTTTTAGATATTAAAGAACTATTTTAAATTAATACATTTAAAATATATTTTAAACATTTATAAAACAATTTAATTAAAAAGGTATAATATAAGAATATTTATTTTATTATTATAATAATGTCCCGAGCCTACCGAGATACCCCTTCTCGGTCGCACTAAACAATTTAACATAATATACAAAATCTGTCAACAAGAATTAGTGACAGAATTATGTGTCACTAAAAGTGTCACCAAAAGCTGAGAGTTTAAAACTGTCATTAAAATGAATCTGCGACATAATTTTCTGTCGCCAATCTGTTGCTAATGTTATATTAAAGTTACTAGTTTTCTGTCCAAACTTTTCCCGCTGATTCACTATAAGTTCCCACTGTTATGCTACGTGTTCCCACTGTTTAAATAAACCAAACACACCCTTATGTTTCTGCAGACCCAAACGCACCCTTATTTCTTTAAAAAAAACAACCCGATGGTTTTGGCAGCCCCCTTTGGGTCGAACCTGGCCCTAGCCGCCCCTGTGTGGGTCACGGATGGGCAGGGAAGGGACCACCGAGACATGGTGGTCTCGGTTTCTTGAATCACAGCCAAACCCGACGGCCCCTTTTATATATATCCCCCCGTTTGGGGTTGTTTTGCTCGCGGCTGGGTCAAAGAAAACACCACGCCAGACTGTATGGTCACGGCTGGCCAGCGACACCATCTACCGAGACCCCATGGTCTCGGTTCACGTGAGATGACCAGAAACACGACCCCCCCTTTCATTTTGTTTATTCAAGATTTGTTTATATAAAATATAATATTAAGACATGTTAATTCTTGAAACAAAACTGAAATCAAAAGATGGGAAAAATGGATTACCATTGTAGATTGGTAACACAAGATGAATGATACGAATCCTTGAAGAGAACTGAATCGAACCCCCTTTTTCTTTGTTTTTTTTCCCCGGCGGCCAACTCACTCACAGAAACCCTAATATTTTTTTTTGTTCGTTACTGTGTGGTATGAGGGTTATACCCGTTTTTTTCTATTTCCTTGTCCATGCTGGGCCTAAAAGCCCATTAATTCTTATTTACTACTAAAAACAAACGCCCCCTTGTAATATATATGTTTTAGTTTGGTTTCTGACACTTGTAACTTATTACGCATGCGTATTTATTTTTCTCGTGTTTATATTTTCCTGAAACGTAAAAATCTTTCTGCTCTGATAATTATTTTTCTGAATAATTAGTCGCAGTATTATTTCTGAAAAATTAGTTGTAGTAATAATTTATTTAAACTGAGGTTGCGTATTTAATATTCGGGAATATTTAAATACGGGTTTTACAATTCTTCCCCTCTAAAAAGAATAATTCGTCCCCGAATTAAGGATACGGCCGTACTGGGTTTTACAATTCTTCCCCCCTAAAAAGAATTCGTCCCCGAATTATAAGGTATTTAAGCTGACTGGAGTAAAAGTCGAAAGTGGTAATGAGCTGGAATACAAAAAGCTGAAAGGACATACCCGAATCAAAACTGAAGGTGAGGATAAGAAGTCCGTATAGACTCCTCTGTTTCCCAAGTGGCCTCCCGCTCTATATGGTTCCTCCACAGGATTTTGACGAAAGGAATGGTCTTCCTTCTCATAACTCGATCCTGGCGATCTAAAACTGCTTCGGGTTCCTCAATATAAGATAAATCCTCCCGAATCTGATCGAGTGGATAATTCACTTTGTGAAACTCATGATAGTTGTACCCTCTGAGTAATGATACATGAAACACGTTGTGGACGTGTGAAAGTTGAGGTGGTAACGCCAATCGGTATGACACTTCACCGATACGTTCAAGGATTTCGAACGGTCCGATGTAACGAGGGCTGAGCTTGCCCTTGAGGCCAAAACGTCTGACGCCGCGTGCGGGTGATACTTTGAGGAACACACGATCCCCAGTCTGAAATGATAGATCTCTGCGATGCTTGTCGGCGTAACTCTTCTGGCGAGTACGCGCTTCTTGCAGTTTTGCCCTAGCGATGGCGACCTTTTCATTGGTCAGTTCTATCAACTCTGGTCCTTCAATCAAACGTTCTCTAACCTGATCCCAACAAATAGGAGCACGACATTTCCTGCCGTATAACATCTCGAATGGAGCACGCTTGATACTAGCATGCCAACTGTTGTTGTAGGCAAACTCGACCAAGCAAATATAGTCATCCCAGTGTCCTGTCCATTCTAATGTACAGGCGCGTAGCATGTCCTCCAAAGTCTGGATGGTACGCTCTGACTGACCGTCCGTCTGTGGATGGAAAGCTGTGCTGAGCTTGAGCCTAGTTCCCCAAGCTTTATGCAAACCTCTCCAGAAATGAGAAGTGAACCGTGGATCCCTATCTGATATAATTTCAGAGGGTGTACCATGTAACCGTACAATTTCCTTGGTGAACAGTTCTGATAATTTACTGACTGCGAAATCTTTACGGATAGGAATGAAATGAGCCGACTTGGTCAAACGATCGACAACAACCCAGATTGCATCATGTCTCCGCTGAGTCTGTGGTAGTCCGGTGACAAAATCCATAGAGATCTTGTCCCATTTCCACATTGGAATATCTAATGGCTGGAGAAGACCACTGGAACGCTGGTGCTCTATCTTAACCTGCTGACAGGTTAAGCATTTAGACACAAATGTTGCGACATCCTGTTTCATGCCGCTCCACCAGAAATGCTGCTTAAGATCGTGGTACATTTTTGTGGAACCTGGATGGATAGAGAACGGAGAGCTGTGAGCCTCAGTCATTAAGGCTTCTCTGAGAGCAGGGTCTTCTGGAACGCAGAGTTTGGTACCCTGCCATACGATACCATCGTCATCGATGCGAAATTCGGTCTGCTGGTCAATGTTCTGGACAATCGCCCAGATTTCACCATCATCCTTTTGTGCGGCTTTAATCCTAGAGAGTAAATCTGGTTCTACCCTCAAACTAGCCATGTATCCCCTCTGTCCGCGTACTAAGAGCTCAATATCATACCGCTTGATGCCATTTATCATACCTGACTTTCTGCTAAGGGCATCTACTACTACATTTGCTTTACCTGGGTGATACTGGATATTAGTGTCATAGTCTTTTAGCAGTTCTAACCATCGCCTCTGCCTCATGTTCAGCTCTCGCTGTGTAAATATATACTTGAGACTTTTGTGATCGGTGAAGATATCACACAAATCACCGTATAAATAATGCCTCCAGATTTTAAGGGCGAAAACGACTGCTGCGAGCTCTAGATCATGAGTAGGGTAATTTTTCTCATACGGCTTCAGTTGACGCGAAGCATAAGCAATGACTTTCCCATGCTGCATAAGAACACAACCTAAGCCCTTTCCTGATGCGTCACTGTAAATCTGATAACCACCTGTACCGGATGGAAGAGTGAGTATCGGTGCTGAGATCAATCGATGCCTGAGTTCCTCAAAACTCTTTTCTCTCTCCTCGGTCCATATAAACTTCTCACCTTTTCGCATAAGTTGGGTCAATGGTAACGTCAAACGTGAGAAGTTTTCCACAAACCTGCGGTAATAACCCGTCAACCCCAGAAAACTACGTATCTCTGTGATAGATGTCGGTCTTGGCCATTTGGTGATAGCCTCCACCTTTGCAGGATCCATAGTGATTCCTTCTGCAAAAACAGTATGGCTTAGAAACGCCACTGTATTCAGCCAAAACTCGCACTTAGAAAATTTAGCATATAACTTTTCTCGTCTGAGAATCTGCAACACTGTACGGAGATGATTCTCATGTTCCTCTTTGGATTTGGAGAAAATAAGTATATCATCGATGAATACGATCACAAACTTGTCTAAAAATTCGTGGAAGACTCTGTTCATCAAGTCCATAAATACTGCAGGCGCATTCGTGAGACCGAATGGCATAACAACAAACTCATAATGACCGTACCTCGTACGAAAAGCATTTTTGGTTATATCCTGCTCTTTTACACGCAGCTGATGGTAACCTGATCGTAGATCGATTTTTGAGAAGTGCTTGGCACCCTGAAGCTGATCGAATAAATCGTCAAAACGGGGAAGTGGATAACGATTACGAATAGTGAGCTTATTCAACTCACGGTAGTCAATACACAATCGCATACTACCATCCTTCTTCTTGACAAACAAAACTGGAGCGCCCCAAGGTGACACGCTTGGACGAATGAAACCCCTTTCTAGGAGTTCCTGAAGCTGATCTTTCAGTTCCTTGAGCTCTACAGGAGCCATACGGTAAGGAGCTTTAGATACCGGTTTTGCACCTGGAATGAGATCGATACCAAATTCTACCTCTCGCATGGGAGGTAAGCCTGGGAGTTCCTCTGGAAAGACATCTGGAAAATCTGACACCACAGGCTGATCATGAATTGAAGGTGCCTCAGAAGTCGTGTCATGAACTGTAGCTAGAAAACCCTCACAACCATGGTATAGTAAGGTACGAGCCTGTAAAGCTGAAATGATCTGAACATGTTTTCCTGGTAGGAAACCCTGGTGAATATACTCTGGTGTCTGGACATCACCAAAGATAGCCCGGTGAGCATGACAATCTATGGTGGCACGATGAACCGACAACCAATCCATACCCAGAATAACATCGAATTCACACATATCTAAAGGAAGAGCACTGACTGGACGGATTTTATCATCAAAATCAAGAGGGAGATCCTTATACACCTGGGTAATGAGTACAGAGTCTCGCATGAGGGTAGATATACTAAGTACACTGTCTAGTGGCGTAGGGGTCATGTTTATTCTAACAGCATAAGAAGTAGATATAACTAAGTGCGTGGCGCCTGTATCGAAAAGCACGCGTGCAGACTGTCCGTGTATAAACAAAATACCAGTAATGGTACATGTGGTCTTATTTGCTTGCTCACGGGTAGTAGTGTAGACACGACCAGTGGTTGGGGGTATCGGTGGTGGTGGAGGTAAAATCTGAGGAATCTGGACTGAGGTACCGGCAGCATCCCCGCTCTTGCAATCCCTCTTCAAATGGCCCGGCTGACCACACTTGTAACAATTACCCGTACCACGACGACAAGGTCCCGAGTGTTTCTTCCCACATGTGATGCAAGTGGGATAAGTATACCCGGTGGGAGTAGCTCTGGTTTGCTGAGAACCTGATTTACGATGATAAATACGTGTCACGGTTCTGATAACTTAACTGAAATAAGGCTGATTGACTGAATTTTAAAATTACCAGAATTTGCCGGTCGGGCAACCTGCTGACCTCTGTTGTTTTGGTCACGCCCCTGTCCAGCATCTCTGTTGGAATTTACAAACAAATTTAAGATCTGTTTTACACGATAGTTTAGTATTTCTGGAGCTTAAAGAATCACCTGTAGCTGCCAGATGAGTTGGAGCTGCCGCGGTAATTATCACCGCCGCTCCTCTTATCTGATCGATTACGGTCATATGACTGACCGTGGTTCCTGTAGTTCTGATGTGGAGTCGCCGTTTGGGATCGGTCTCCTCCTCTGTGTCTGTAAGATTATAATTGGATAAGTCATAACATATAAGTTGACAAGCAATAATGGGAGCTAAATTTTTTAAGTCTGTTGGGTGAGATGTACCTCTTCTCCGGACGCTCTACATTCTCGAGCTCATCCCTCTCGAAAAGCATCTCAACATCACGAGCTGCATTAGCTACTTGTGACACATTAGTGAATGTGGCACTCACCAGCCTATCTGCAGTCCTAGAGTGAAGAGCCCAGCGAAATTGCTTCGCTTGCTCCTCTGCGGTACCCGCAGCCTCCCCTAAGAATCCAGCCATCCTGAGGTATCGGTGCATGAACTCTATACTGTTCACGCCATGATTCTGACGAATAACGTGGAAGTCCCTCTTCATTTTAGCTTGCTCCGCATGCGGGAAAAACTGGTCATAGAACATCGTCTTGAAACGTGCCCAGGTCAATGTAAGCTCCCAAGCATCTCCCCCATTGGACAGCTTCTGAGACCTCCACCAATGCAGAGCAGGACCCTCCAACTTGTAAACTGCAAGCCTAACCTTGAAAACATCACCACAACCCATAGCTCCAAAAATTTTCTCTACATGGTAGATCCAGTCTTCCGCACCAGTTGGAGCTACAGTCTGCTCAAACAGTCGGGGTTTCTGCTTGTTAAAAAAATCCAGCCAAGCGGGTAAAGTGGCAGGTGGTGGAGCAGGAGGGTTGTTATTCTGCTGAGGTCCATTTTGATATTCAGCTCGGATCTCATCACGAATTTGGGGTAACATGGCCTGTATAGCAGCCTGAACAGCAGCAGCAATGGCAGCTGCATTAGGATCATTCTCGGTTTCGCGTCTGGGTGGCATCTAAAATAAAAGAGGATAAGTTGATAAAACTGCCAAAATCTGGGGTAATAAATCTGTATATGCATAGTGTAATTCATGAAGGTATAACCAATAAAATATGACATGAATACTGGTGAACGCCTAGGGTCAGTTCACAAAATGACAATTACTGAAACATAAATCTGACATGAGTAAGGATGAACGCCTAAGGTCAGTTCATCTACCCAAAATTTAAACTACAAGGGTGAACGCCTATGGTCAGTTCACCAAAACGAAATGTTCGTTGAAAAGCACATGTGATTAAGTATGGCCAGTCCTGTACCAACCATTTGCTTAATCAAAATTTTGAAAATCCGACTGATAAAATTCATGAGTAGCATGGAAGATAACGACGCCAAAATACAGGAAGTTCTTTGTGACTACCCACTAGTCACAGGTCAAGTTTTAGAGCCTACAGGTCGAACCTTGCTCTCTGATACCATAATTGTAACACCCCACTTGGATAAATGGACCGTTACGTGTATTTATGGCGTGTCATCAAAGCATGCAAGGCAATGTATTAAACATTAACTGACCATACGGAAGTACCGGAATCAAACATCGGTAGTCCAACATAAGCTCAAAAATATAAAGATTAAGTACTGAAAGAAAAGGGACGAAACAGTGTCCAAACAACCAAAGTAAAGTAACGTAATGTGTGCATAAAAATAAAGGAGTCTGGATAGCTCCCATCCAAATGCACGTACTCTCTTATAAGTCCTAAGATCGTCTCTGTGTACCTGCCGTTTGGAAACATGAAAGGAAACTACGGCTGAGCATAACGCTCAGTGGACGGATATAGCATGATAAGAATGTACTGAAAGTAATGAAATAGAAGACAACAATGAAGCTATAAGACTGATATGTAACATGT
Organism: Glebionis coronaria; assembly: GCA_025667525.1. Taxonomy (NCBI): domain Eukaryota; kingdom Viridiplantae; phylum Streptophyta; class Magnoliopsida; order Asterales; family Asteraceae; genus Glebionis; species Glebionis coronaria. The sequence goes on along the minus strand of CM046882.1, from coordinate 2,714,812 downwards.
GGTAGAACACTGCATAAAATCTGAGAAACCTGGTTCATATATACTGATACTGAAATATAACTATTAATTCTGAAAACATGTATTTACTGTATTTTATTTGCCAGAGCTTATATAGGTCACGTGCTGTAACAACCGTGCATGAATAACTGGAGGGGTGACCTCGTCATACTGTAGAGGGGTGACCTCTAAATATTGTGCTGGGTGGAGGGATCAGCTCCAATGTGAAGGGTGTAGAGCACACACCACATTCACCCTAATAACTTGTAACACATATAAGCCTAGGATGCATCCATACGCCCCACTAAACATACATATAAAAATGGCCAACCTGAACATGAGTGGGACGATGCAGGATATCACTCTCCTGCATGTGAGTCACGACACCGGTGCCTCTAGTGCCGTGGTTACGGTACCTCCGTAACTAGTACATAAACTGGTCGTGCTTGTATATAATGCTCATGAAATTTATTTAGTTATTAACATGATTACTGATAAACTTAAACATATACTGGGAAACATTTGGCTGAAGACGGGGAATCCTAATCATGCATAGAAAGGAAGTCCTTACTGAAAGGACGGAAATCCGTACCTCGTGTCCAGTAACCGACCGAGATCAACTGACCGAAAGTCTACTCTGATTTCACGCGAGCTACATGAATAAGGGACGTGGATGAGTAAACTGATATTCGCTTATTTAATTTCATGTTCTTATTGGTCTTTCATTTATTTATTTATTTTCTGAAATTCCGTACGTATTTTAACTGATAAATCTGACCTTATAATAATTCTTTTTAATGTATTATCTTACTACTATTAGTTACGGTACAACGTATTTCCGACGCTATAGTAGTACTATATTACGTATCCCGTTAAAATAGAAAGTTTCTTAATTTAGAAAGTTCCCAAATAATTTAATTCATTTCATAAAATTATACCCTTTTAGATATTAAAGAACTATTTTAAATTAATACATTTAAAATATATTTTAAACATTTATAAAACAATTTAATTAAAAAGGTATAATATAAGAATATTTATTTTATTTATTATAATAATGTTCCGAGCCTACCGAGATACCCCTTCTCGGTCGCACTAAACAATTTAACATAATATACAAAATCTGTCAACAAGAATTAGTGACAGAATTCTGTGTCACTAAAAGTGTCACCAAAAGCTGAGAGTTTAAAACTGTCATTAAAATGAATCTGCGATAGAATTTTCTGTCGCTAATGTTATATTAAAGTTACTAGTTTTCTGTCCAAACTTTTCCCGCTGATTCACTATAAGTTCCCACTGTTATGCTACGTGTTCCCACTGTTTAAATAAACCAAACACACCCTTATGTTTCTGCAGACCCAAACGCACCCTTATTTCTTTAAAAAAAACAACCCGATGGTTTTGGCAGCCCCCTTTGGGTCGAACCTGGCCCTAGCCGCCCCTGTGTGGGTCACGGCTGGGCAGGGAAGGGACCACCGAGACATTGTGGTCTCGGTTTCTTGAATCACAGCCAAACCCGACGGCCCCTTTTATATATATCCCCCCGTTTGGGGTTGTTTTGCTCGCGGCTGGGTCAAAGAAAACACCACGCCAGACTGTATGGTCACAGCTGGCCAGCGACACCATCTACCGAGACCCCATGGTCTCGGTTCACGTGAGATGAGCAGAAACATGACCCCCCCTTTCATTTTGTTTATTCATGATTTGTTTATATAAAATATAATATTAAGACATGTTAATTCTTGAAACAAAACTGAAATCAAAAGATGGGAAAAATAGATTACCGTTGTAGATTGGTAACACAAGATGAATGATACGAATCCTTGAAGAGAACTGAACCGAACCCCCTTTTTCTTTGTTTTTTTTTTCCCGGCGGCCAACTCACTCACAGAAAACCTAACATTTTTTTTTGTTCGTTACTGTGTGGTATGAGGGTTATACCCGTTTTTTTCTATTTCCTTGTCAAGGCTGGGCCTAAAAGCCCATTAATTCTTGTTTACTACTAAAAACAAACGCCCCCTTGTAATATATATGTTTTAGTTTGGTTTCTGACACTTGTAACTTATTACGCATGCGTATTTATTTTTCTCGTGTTTATATTTTCTTGAAACGTAAAAATCTTTCTGCTCTGATAATTATTTTTCTGAATAATTAGTCGCAGTATTATTTCTGAAAAATTAGTTGTAATAATAATTTATTTAAACTGAGGTTGCTTATTTAATATTCGGAAATATTTAAATACGGGTTTTACAATGTTCATTGCATTCCCTTACCCTTACCCATTCCCATTACCCTCAAGTTAACCAAACGCCCCCTTAGTTTTTTTCCATACAACCATATTTGGAAAATCAAATAATTTCTTTGATGAAACAGACTAGCAATAGCCACTTGGGCTACGAAAACGATCCAACGGGCTCCTAGATAAAGAATATGTATTGTTTCTAACTGTATGATTTTTATACTAACTTTTTGATATCTATAAAAAAAATTATAAGTCTAAACGTTTTTTACTCCAAGAAATAATACTCGTCATGATAATGAGACGGCGAGCAAATTAAGATGAGGAGGGCGATGACGAGGACAACGGGAGGGTGGGCCGATAGCCCTTGAAATGTTGGTAAGTATATGTCATTTTGTGTCTTAAGTATATATTAGGATCCTTATGAGAACATTTGTTTCCTTGTACAATTAGAACATGTCATCTAGGTGAATTTTGCCTCGTATCATGCGGATAATGCAGGTTTTGTGACTTTGTCGTCCGTGTTTAGACTATTTTGTATTTATTCAGATTTCGGACGTATTTAGCTTTATTATATCTAGAAAAATTCGAGAAAAAAAAAATTTGTGTTGTGCAGGCATTAGAAAAAAATGCAGAATATCACGTGCGTCATGTCGCTCGAGAAAGTCTTGTCTAGCGTTGACAAAACAACATGTGGCGAGATTTTCCTGGGCGATATGTCCATCGGGAAACATCTGTTAATTGACAAAAGATACGATCGAGCATTGACAAATAAACTTGTAACTAAACTCGTACTTTCCTCGGTCGAGATGTCGTCCGAGAAACCCTCACGAAACGAAAAATGGTAATCCATGCATTGACAAGTCAACGCACAATGAAAGGTATTTCGGTCGACATATCTCTCAGGTTAACCTTCCACGTGAAACACATTAGGGCTTAACTAATACAAGATGGCACTTACCGAAAAATATAAGAAAACTATCTCGTGCGACATGTCGCTTGGGGAAACTCTCCACTTTTGCACTTAAACGTACTGAAAATATGTGACCTGACCTTCTCGCCCGGGGAAGTATCCCATCGAGCTTTTTCGGTCAACTTTTCCCGGTCGACAAGTCGTCCGGGAAAACTATCCCCAGCGACAAGTCGTTTGAAAAACCCCTTTCCTTTGGTTAGCAACTGTTGTAGTGTACCACGTCCTGTCGTCACATATGGACAACTATACATAATTGTTTCAAGAGTGAAAAGTAGAAAAAGAGCGACCCGGATGGTAATATATAAAACTAATACAAATGTGTAATGTAAAGAAGCACTACAAGATCTATGAACAATATTTGAAAGGTATGTACAATTTATATTTTCGAATGTTTTTTACCATGTCTCTACCATAAAAGTTTATCAAAATACACATGAGGTTACATGGAAATTTAAGATAGTGGTTATCCACCCTAAAAGTATCTCAACCATTTTTACTCACTATCTCTATAAATAAATGAAATTGTTGAAAAATGGTTTAATTATAAAATTGTTGAAAATCTCTACTACCTAGTATATTTATTGGGAATGTTGGTTTTGCAATGTCACTAGTTGAAAATATGTTTATGTTTTAATGTAGTTGACTATTTAATAATCAAACATATGACCAGTTGCAAAAATAAAGCAGTCACCTACAATTAAGGATCGTTTTACTGAACCAAAGTTTACGTTAGAGAATAACCATAACAGAAATACATTTTTTATGAAATCATCCCATAAATAAAAACATTCCACTCCCCCTATTTTTCCGCTAGAATCATCCTATAAATTTGTCACACATTTTCATTCATTTCTCACAAACAGAAAATGGTGAAAATCATTAAAATGAGCGAGACTAGGAGGAGCTCTAGAATCCAAACTCTGGAGTCGAACAAAGCCGCAGTTCGACAAACGAAAAAACAAGAAGCCCTTGCTGCTGTCGCTGCTGCTGTGAAGAAGAAGCAGCGTGGAAATAAGAAACAGCGTGTGGATTCCATGCGCAGTGATGTATCCGCCAGCGTAGTGGTGGTGAATCCAAAGAATGATAAGGTTACGGAAAAAGGTTCTACGCTAAGTGATTGTGTGGTTGATGTGGACCGAACTAATGTTGAAGCGGAAACGACTTCCTATCAACGCGTCACGGATACAGTTTCGACATTTATTCAGTACTTTTCGTATTTTGTTAAGGTATGTTTTTGAATATGTGTGTTTTTGTGCCGCTGTGATTGAAAAATTTATTTGTTATTATTATGACTAATAACACGCGGTATATAAAGATCATTCATTAGAAACTAAGCTAAAAGACAAATAAAAAAGTACAATCACGTTAGGTCATATAGATACGCTAGTTAGAAACGTATGTTAACTGAAATTATTTACAGGAGGAAGAGGATAGGTGCAACAAGCCAGATAATGAGAAGAACCCAACGAAACCAAACGCTAAGGCTAAGGTTAGTATTTCGATTTGCTCACTTTTACACCGGGACCTTATTAAGCTTTCTTTAATTGTTACAAGTTAGTAACTCGAAAACTTTGTATGTACAGTAATTGTTTACAAAAAGGAGAGGAAAAATCCAGAAGACATGATCTTAAGCCCGATTCCAAAAGACCTAAGAAACAAAAATCCACTGTTAGAAGTTAAAACTTACTTTTATTTATTCTTATCGGACTTGTAAACATTTACTTGTACAATTATATGTAGGAAATAAGGGTTAGTGTATGTGATGAATCCTGGATATTTTGTTTGAATCGTGTTGAGTTCACTTTCCATATAAAGTATTTCGACCCTATCGGTGTCTGGGTTGCACAAAATCCTTATCGGGATAAGACAAGAAGAACACTTTGATTTCTAGGCACAAGAGATCAAAGCAAAACACGGAGAAGATTGTATGAGTTGTTATGATTCTTCATATTGATAATATGAAAGACCAAACATGTAGGGAAAAGTTATATCCCTTAATCAAAAGTCAAAACTTTTCATTTTACTGTATTCAACGACGGTTTTGTAACAGTAAAAACTGTCGCTAACAGCTGTCAGAAAACCATATGATATTAGTGAGAGCCCAGTGACTATTATTCTGTCACTATGACGTATTTAGACGTTGTTTCCTATCTTTTTTAGTGTCCGAAATCAAGTTAATTTGTTTATACGAGCGTGTAATCCACACCTCCAAACTCGTATTATAACTTAGCTCGAAATTCCTTTGGTCTCGAGTAAATCATTATTACACAAAATGATTTGATAACACTAAAATCACCAACAAACCTGCCCCATTTTAGTATAATCCTTGATTTTCCGCATAATCAAAACAAGTCAAACCCATGCAAAAATGAAAATGTCTTGCGATTGAATTTTCATCTTAGTATACTACACATTCCAAATAATCGAGAATTGGGGTGTCGTAACGATTGAACCCGTCAACTCATTTGAATACCTGAAGATAATATACACACGAGTTTCTACATTTCTCCAATGTTTATGCTTGACGCATTACAAGCCATGCGTCCCTATCCATTCGTGAGTATATACTAAGCCAAGTCCAAGCTTATTGAAGCGGCAAAACTTCATACTCATATAGGTAATTCTTTTAATCATGCTCTGCTTGCACTTTTTCAAAAGAACTATTAAGAAGATAAACTTCAACCTTGTCATCTTGCAGGTCCGAACACATACCTTAGGATGTATAAAACGTGTTCCAATCTCTAAGTGTGAGTTGTCCACATTGAATTCAGCCTTTAGCATTGTACTAGAGGGGAATTGGGTATCTCACAATTAGATGATCTAATGGACTTTTATCCATATTACCGACTTTGTGCACCAAGTCCACCGAACCTCTATTTCAAGCGGTAAGCTATTGTTATTGTATTTTCACTATGATAATACAATAAACATGGTACGTTGACTTAAAAACATAATACCATATGTTTATTACCAAGTCCTTTAACCATTACACTTCTTTAAAACAAGATGATAAAACAACAATTTATGATGCCAAAGTTAACACTTGTTGTACAACTTTTCTTCAATGATCCAAAGATATAATATCACACCAAATGTGAAGATTGATCTATTCACAAGTGATCACATAACTTTCTTGATCATGTATCCAACTTAATTGCATCAATAATTATATCATTTATAAACTATAATTTATAGTTTTTAATTATTCAAAATACTTGGGGAATTACAGTAAGCATGCCAAGTAAAGTGACATTTTTTTTACCATCGATAAATTTGTCTAATTTACAATTATTATGTATGCATTAGACAAAATTAAACTTGATAAATATCCTTTAATAACATCATTGGCTATTTTAATATAACAAAATGTTACATTCACTTTTAGCAAATAGATCAAAGCATGCCTAAATACATTTGTTATTACTAACAAATAATTACACATTAAGAAACATAATTTATTGATCCCTAAAAGGTTTACATCCCATCAAGTGTAAAATCAACACTTATGGATGTACATTTTTATTGATCAATTTTCCGACTTGCATTAATTCATGCAATTTTTACGAATTTCCTTTTTAGGGTATTATAATTTTGTTGCATTTTAAACCATAAGCCATGGTTTTCTTCAAGTAACTAAATACTTGATAAAACATATCATATATATATATCATGATACATCATTCATAAGAAACTAAGTAAGTGACGGTACAGTTTCTTTGCTAGTATATCCATTGTCTGATCTGTTGATATTAATCCAATCAACTAGACAAAAGGATTGACTTGAATAAATTTCTATGATTTTACATACTGTCAACTGTCAACCGTATAATCAAGCCCCACACTTGGATTTATTAAGTTAATAACAAAACTTAATTCATTTGTCCTAGTATTAGGAAACATTTAGATGATTTCATACACACCGAAATACAATGTTTAAAACGTTTAAATGGCCATTAGCATACACTAATCCATCTAAACACATGCAAAACAAGACAAAAAACAGTTTTAAGGTAAAAGCAATCATGTTTTCTGAAATAGGTTTTTGTGGTTCAAAACTGGCAATTTACGGTTTACCGTATCATCGAACACACCAGTGAAACCTTTCACCACAAAACATCATCACAACAAGAAATTAACCAAATATCGACGTGGGCGATTGAAATATTTATATATTCATTTATGACAAAATATATGTAACCGTTACCCATCACAAACCGTATGATGTATTTGCATGCATAAATACACTTTCATATTTTTATATGCATGTTCATACAAAGTAAATACTATCACGTAAGTAACATTTACTATGTATATGTTAGTATATATGAAAAACATACCAGATTCCAATGATTAGACATGGTTTTACCATCTGACCATATAACCAATATGCATGCTTTAGTAAGTATGGTTATTAGACCAAATCCTTTCCATTTTCTTCATTGGTTACCCCATATATCAAATTAAAACTTTTTAGGCCAATATTACAAGATCCTTGCAAATATTTTTTTCCATGCACACGATAGATAAGAATCAACATGATTCACAAATTCACGGATCTCGTTCACAAGATTCTCCAATCATGATCATCACAAAGTAACTACTTTATATGTTTGTTGGAAATAAGGGTTAGTGTATGTGATGAATCCTGGATATCTTCCTTGAATTGGGTTGAGTTCACTTTCCGTATAAAGTATTCGACCTATTGGTGCCTGGGTTGCACGAAATCCTTATCGGGATAAGACAAGAAGAACACTTTGATTTCTAGGCACAAGAGATCAAAGCAAAACATGGAGAAGATTGTATGAGTTGTTATAATTCTTCATATTGATAATATGAAAGACCAAACATGTAGGGAAAAGTTATATTCCTTAACGAAAAGTCACATCTTTTCATTTTACTGTATTCAGTGACGGTTTTGTAACAGTAAAAGCTGTCGCTAACTGCTGTCAGAAAACCATATGTTATTAGTGACAGCCCAGTGACTATTATTCTGTCACTATGATGTATTTAGACGTTGTTGCCTATCTTTTCTGTTGGATCACAAGTGTATGTTGACAGTGAAAATTAAAGAGGAATATATAGTGATTGCTGGAAGATTGATTTCATTAAGGGAAAAACATACAATACTGAAATTAATGATAAACTACTGCTCCTACCTTGCTTAAATATGAAAACACAACTGAACAAGTAAAGTATAAACATAAGACCAGGAGATAAAAGTGCAGCCACTTCCTCCACTTATTTGACTACTCCAGGGATAATCCTAGAGATACGGTCTTCCAATCGAACGTGCAGAATACCTATTCTTATGTGTTGTTGGGCCACATAAAGACTTGCTGACTGGGTCAAGTTTCTGTTCTGGACCAGCCCAAGTCCAGTTTACAGTCCACAATCTCCCCCTTAAACTGGACCAAGCTCGGTGTTAGTCAAACCGAGTTTGTATCGCATTTCAATGAACTTCACTAGTCCCAATGCCTTAGTAAAGATGTCTGCCCTCTGATCGTTTGAGTTAACATGTTCAACAATCACCTGTCCTTGTTCAACACATTCACGTATGAAGTGAAAACGGATGTTAATGTGCTTACTTCTTCCATGAAAAACAGGATTCTTCATCAAGGCAATTGCTGATTTGTTGTCAACAAACAGGGTGATTGGTTCAGCGTGTTTACCCGTTAGTTCCTTCACTAGATTTGCAAGCCAAATAGCTTGACATGCTGCTGATGTTGCTGCCATAAACTCAGCTTCACAAGAAGATAAAGCAACCGTCTTTTGCTTCTGAGATTGCCATGTAATTGCATTCCTTCCAAGGTAGAAAATCATACCGCTCGTACTTTTACCACCGACAGCGTCACCACCATGATCACTATCACTGAACCCGACTAAGTCTTTGAATTCAGATCCTTTCTCATAATTGAGGCCGTAATCAAGAGTGCCTCTAATATACCTTAGAATACGTTTCACAACTTGAAAGTGCAAAGTTGTAGGTTTTTCCATAAAGCGGCTTGCTATCCCTACACAATATGACAAATCTGGACGAGTGTGAGTTAAGTACCTTAAGCATCCAACCAATCGCCTATATTCAGTAGAGTCAATCTCTTCGCCACCTTCGTCTTTATCGACCCTCAACTTAGGTTCCATGGGACTTTTCGTTGGGTTGCAATATTGCATTCCAAACTGCTCCAAAATCTTCTTTGCATAACATGTTTGCCGCAAAGCTATTCCCCACTTCTTTTGTGAAACTTCAATTCCAAGGTAATAAGCTAATAATCCCAGGTCACTCATTTCAAATTCATTCTTCATTTGCTCCTTGAATTCGATAATATCCTGTGTGTGTGACCCGCTAATAATTAAGTCATCAACATAAACTCCAACAATAAGAGTTTTACCTTTGGTGTTTCTGGTGTAAACGGCCGGGTCTTGGGAGCTTTTCAAAAACCACAACCCTTTCATGGTTTTGTCCAACCGCACATTCCAAGCTCGAGGGGCTTGTCGTAAACCATAAAGAGCCTTGAAAAGTTTAAGCACTTTATCACTTTGACCTTTCTTGACGTACCCTTCCGGTTGAGTGACGTACACCTCCTCCTTGAGGTCTCCATTGAGAAAAGCTGACTTGACATCTAAATGGTGAACACTCCACCCATTTTGAGCTGCTAAGGCAAGAATAAGCCTTATGGTGTCGAGTCTAGCTACGGGTGCGAAAACTTCATCATAATCCACCCCCTGTTTTTGCACACACCCTTTCGCGACGAGACGTGCCTTATACTTAACCACATTTCCCATGTTGTCTTTCTTCACCTTATAGACCCACTTCAAAGCTATTGCTTTATGACCCGGTGGCAAGCTAGTAAGCTGCCACGTCTTGTTCTTTTCGATCGCATCCAACTCAGCTTGCATAGCCTCCTGCCATGCCTTATGTGCCACTGCTTCTACAAATGTTGAGGGCTGATCCGTTTCAGCCATCATAAGTTCTTCGGGTTCAAGTGTCACCTCATGAGTTCTAGCATAAACATTATCTAAGGAACGGAACCCTCGAGGTCCAGTAGCATTTGGGGAGTTACTTGAATGTGATGAGAAGGGGGAAGAAGGGTCAAAGGTTGCAATGTTTGGGTCTGAATTGGCTTGCACATCTTCGGGGTAGGGCTGTCCCGAAAACGCAGTTTCAAATTCGGGATTTTCTTGTTGGTTAAGTGTGGTTTCGGGGCTGTTTTCTGGAGTTTCTAATGGTACTTCGGATTGTGGTTTGATTATAGTAAAGGTGTTTGATACTGGTGTCTCCTCCTTCATGTTTTTACACCAATCCCAACTCTCTTTCTCATCAAACACAACATCACGACTGACCCGCAACTTCCTCTCTTGTGGGTCATACAAACGATTTCCTTTTGTTCCATCTTCAACTCCAAGATACACCATCTTCTTACCCCGATCATCAAGCTTTTTTAAGTGCCCACCTGTATATTTAGCAAAAACAATACAACCAAAAATCTTTAAATGTTCAAGATTTGGCTTTTTACCATACCAAGCTTCATACGGGGTGATGTCGGGAAGCGACTTTGATGGTAAACGGTTGAGAAGATAGACCGCGTGTCTAACAGCTTCACCCTAGAATTCTCCAGGTACTTTCCTTCCTTTAAGAAGGCTCCTTGCCATCTCCATTACTGTTCGGTTTCGCCTCTCCACAACTCCGTTTTGCTGGGGCGAATAAGGGGCTGTCAAATGCCTTGTAATACCATTTTCTTCACAAAAATTTGCGAACTCCTTTGATGTGAACTCTCCCCCGCGGTCGGTACGAAGTGTCTTTATTTTATAACTCGAGCTTTCCTCAATCATCTTCTTATAGCGTTTAAATGCATCAAAAGCTTCAAACTTTCCAGAAAGTGTATACACCCATGACCACCTGCTAAAATCATCAATCAAAAGCAGAAAATACTTACTTCCCCCGACAGTTGTGGGTGTGATCGGGCCACACAAATCAGCGTGTACAAGCTCGAGGGGTTTTTTAGCCCGAAACACCGCTTGTTGTGGGAAAGGAATTCGGGTTTGCTTTGCTAGAACACACCCTTCACACACCTGATTTGGGTGAGTTATCATGGGGACACCTGTTGCCATATTCTTCTCAACCAATCTCCTTAGCGAGTAAAAGTTCACATGCCCGAGTCTCAAATGCCATATCCAAGCTGGTTTGTCCCGTTTTGCAAGAAGACAAGTAGAATGACCTGTTTCTAAGAAAACTTTATAGAGACGGTTCGGTGATCTTTTCACCCTCATAAGAAGATTTTTGCTTCTATCAAAAACTCTTAATAAGGACCCTACTAATTCAATCCGACTCCCCTGTTCTGTCATTTGACCAAGACTAATAATATTACTTTTTAAACTTGGAATAAAGTATACCTCATTAAGGAGTCTTTGATCACCATTTTTGCAATCAAATAAAACAGATCCTTTCCCCATAATAGCTACTGTCGAACCATCTCCGAACTTTACTCTACCCGAAACACTTTCATCCAGCTCGTGGAACTTCGAACGTTCTCCCGTCATGTGGTTGCTAGCACCGTTGTCGAGATACCACACATCAGAGTTAACTCGAGGTTCACCCGTTTGAAGAAGATTGGCTGTAACTTTCTCTTCATTCAAAAACACTTCACCATAGGAATCCTCTTGTGAAATTGCCATCATCAAAGTAGGTTCTTCATCAACACTTTGAGTGAGGTTAGCTTCCTCAGCTAGCCTTTTTCTTGGACATTCGGATGCATAATGGCCAAGTTCGTCACAAGAAAAGCATTTTACTTTGCTCTTATCTTTCTGGACATGCTTTTGATCATTCCAATTTGTTTTGACATCATGACCATCACCTCGACCACGGCCACGTCCGCGACCTCGGCCTCGACCCCGACCTCGGCTACCATAACCTCCTCTTCCTCTTGGAGCACTCTGCGAGTCCCTCTCCTCGGTTCTTTTGGACCGTGATAACCACTCGGCATGAGTGAGTAGTAGTGTTTGTTCTCCTTTTGGATCTCCATAACCTCGGAGTCTCTCTTCATGGGTCTTGAGACGACCCACTACCTCTTCCACTGTCATAGTCTTCAAGTCCCCAAACTGTTCAATCGAAGTTACGATTTGCATAAATCGTATCGGAACAGCCCGTAGGAACTTTTTCACCACCGTAATCTCCTCGATCTTGTCACCTAGAGATCGAATACCCGTCACAATGGTATTCAGTCTCATCGCAAACTCGTCCACTGATTCACTGTCTTTCATTCGGATCACCTCGAAGTCGCTTCTCAAGGTTTGTACTTTAGCCTCCTTTACCCTTTCTGCTCCCATGTGCATAGTACGAAGCGTCTCCCACGCTTCCTTAGCCGTATCCTTATCGGCTAACATTAGTAACACATCTTCTGGAATCGCCTGATAAATGGCGGCTAGAGCCATCCGATCTTGCCGTTCGTCAACCCCTTCTCCTTGAGTGGCATCCCACACTCCTTGTGCTTGCAAGTTCACCCGCATCTTAATAGCCCACACAGCATAATTTGTCTTTGTGAGCATCGGATAACGAAGGGTGACACTACCCTCCTTTCCGGTCCCTTGAACATCATCATTAATTGAAGAAGATGAACTTGCTACCATGGTTGTTCTTGGCATGCACTTGACCATACACTAACACAAGCTCTTGATACCAATTGTTGGATCACAAGTGTATGTTGACAGTGAAAATTAAAGAGGAATATATAGTGATTGCTGGAAGATTGATTTCATTAAGGGAAAAACATACAATACTGAAATTAATGATAAACTACTGCTCCTACCTTGCTTAAATATGAAAACACAACTGAACAAGTAAAGTATAAACATAAGACCAGGAGATAAAAGTGCAGCCACTTCCTCCACTTATTTGACTACTCCAGGGATAATCCTAGAGATACGGTCTTCCAATCGAACGTGCAGAATACCTATTCTTATGTGTTGTTGGGCCACATAAAGACTTGCTGACTGGGTCAAGTTTCTGTTCTGGACCAGCCCAAGTCCAGTTTACAGTCCACATTTTCTAGTGTTCGAAATCAAGTTAATTTATTTATACGAGTGTGTACTCCACACCTCCAAACTCGTATTATAACTTAACTCGAAATTCTTTTGGTCTCGGGTAAATCATTATTACACAAAATAATTTGATAACACTAAAATCACCAACAATATAACTGTAATAATTGTGAGGCGAACTTCTTTTGGTTGATACAAAAGTTGCTATCTTGTATTATTTTTTTGTAGAATATGGATGAAGTTGAGGAAAAGTCCAAGTCCAAAAGGCATGATCTTAAGGCGTTGTCATTTGTAAGTCACTCCTTTTCGTTATATACCGTATACATTCAAGATGTTTCAGTCTTATTTATCTAAGATCTTTAAAATCATTATTAACACGACCCCTAATATTTCGGACCCCAATTTAAGATCACAATGTTTGAACAACTTGAATGTGAAGATGCAAAAATCCAATCTAACTCTTGTCCCCCAGAACAGGATTGGATCAATCCCAGGTTGGTAACATTTTGCCTTATCTGGTTCAGTTACAAATTTGTACATGAGATTATACAAAATAAGATTATTAAACGATTTAAGACTGTAGGGGTTGAAGTTGGGCACCAGTTCTTCTCAAGTGTCGAGATGGTGACTGTTGGTGTCCATAATCGTTGGCTAAATGGCATTGACTACGTTGGAGCTAATCAGCAAAAGGTAACACATTTAGCAAAGAATTACCAATAGTATTGTACTTTGTACTTGTTAATAGTTATCTTGCAACTCAGCTGGTAGAAATAATGTGTTTTGATTTCTAAGTGCTAAATGGATCTTTTGCTTAATTGTGAAGAAATAATCACTTATAAATAAAAGCATACGGGCAGAAGCAAAAAAATCTACAATCCAAACACCCTTTCACTTTCGAATTCTAGATCAAAATTCTTTTTTTTTTCAAGATTATCCTGAGTACGATTTACCAATTACTGTTGGGATTGTGATGTCCGGTGGGTACGAACATGACATAGATAACCTTGTGGAAATTTTTTACACTGGCCAAGGTGGCAATGATCTACTTGGAAATAAACGACAAATTGGTGATCAAAAGATGGTGCGTGGCAACATGGGATTAAAGGTTAGTTGTTTTAGCTTCAACGTAACATGGCTGTGAATTTTCAGTTTTATATTCGGCTGCATGGCAACACTTGGTGAACATTAATTCTTTTTTATTGTAATATGACTAACATGGATGTGAATTGAATTTGATTTGGCAAGTTATTGATAATTAATAACTTTCACCACTAGTTTTTATGTAACGAAATATTGGCGATGATATTTTATTTCGTCACTAAACAGTCCAATAGTGACAAGAATAAAGGTCGTAAAAATTTTGTTTGTCACTAAAACCATTTTTTCTTGTAGTGCATGGTCGAAACCTTTGCGTAGAAACCACACAAACGTCACAAGATTCAAACTTGTGGCTTGTGAGATGTGATGTAAATAACGTGCCTGAAAATTAGCAATCTATGTATGAATGTTAGGTATATATATATATTTATTATTATACGTCCAATACATTCATAGTCCAACTACATATGTTATTGTCCAGCGGTTTCCATAACTCTTTACGTGTGCTTTACAGCATAGCATGGTACAAAATGTGCATGTAAGAGTTATTCGAGGGCACAAATCCAAATCCAAATACAATAAGTCGGGAAAGGTGTACACCTACAATGGGCTCTATAAGGTAGATACTAGGAACACTTGCCGAGGCTGAATAGTCGATGGTTATTGTTATTACTTATGACTCTTGCTTTGTTTTTTAAGCGTTAATTCATTACTGCTCTTGCAGGTTGTGAGTTACTGGCCGGAGAAAGTAGCAGGGACCGAACTTATAGTTTACAAGTTTAAATTAGTTCATGTTCCAGGGCAACCTAAGCTCATGACTAAACAGGTAATGCTTAATTTTTCATTGAAGAAGTTTGAACACTCTATACTCCGTGAATGAATATATGACACATATTATTTTATTAGGTTTTCTTTTCACGAAGGGATATTGCAAACTCTATTGTTGAACAACTAGGGTATTTGATAAAATTAAACATAAATGCTTCATGTGTGAGTGTGTACTATGGCATATCTGATATTTTTCTTTACATGTAAGGCTTGTATGCAAGGACATCAGTGGAGGCCTGGAAAATATCCCCATCTCGGCAACCAACGTTGTTGATGATCCACCTGTTCTCCCAACTGGTAATTTGCTTGTCTCGGTAAAAACTAAATATATTTGTTTGAAATTTAAGTCTACATACTTGTATTTTTTTACATTTATGTTCTTAATTTGTTGAGGTTTTTATCTTTCTATGTGACATATATTGGCCTACTGAAAAAAGAATTGTGAATATAATCAACATCAATATGTTTGTATCATGAATGGTCGCCAATACTTTTTTTTATTTCATTGATGCAAGGTTTGACATATATCCGGTCCCTCAAAAAATGCCAACTATGTTACCCCTCCGCCCAAAGCATCTAGATGCAATTGCAAGGGTACATGCAATCTCAAAAGTTGTGAATGTGCTAAGTTAAATGGGTCTGGTTTCCCTTACGTTTGTGGTGATGGTGGCAGGTGACAATCAACTTTTAAAAATAGTAACTATTTTTTAGGTTTATGAAGACAACTCTAATCATGGATGTTATAATCCTTTATGGTTAATTCTTCTGATTTTAATATATAGGCTGACTGAACCTAAGGGGGTCATATATGAGTGTGGCCCAGACTGTGAATGTGGGCCAAGCTGTATTAACAGAACAACTCAGAGGGGGCTGAAATACATACTCGAGGTTCAATCTTTTTAGCCTTGTTAACCAAAGAATACATGGACACAGTTATTTTTAAAATTTGTATACGTGTTATCGTCATCAGGTCTACAAGATTCCAATGAAGGGTTGGGCTGTTCGGTCATGGGATTTGATCCCATCTGGTGCATTTGTTTGAGAGTACATAGGAGTACTCAAGAAAACAACAGGGATGACCCTGATAACATGTACATCATGGACATTGATTGCCGGGAGACCATGTATGGGGTTGGTAAAAGAGAGGTATTATCAAGCTTAAAATATAAAGAAATAGTGTCTATATTTAGATCACTTTGGACAAGTTGTTCAGAATGTACTAAATCCACCATTGATGAATGCATATGAACTATACACATCTATTATGAACTTGAACATTAGTTTTAAAAAATCGCTTTTAGGTAAGCATTAACAATGCAATTACCAATCCATTCAAGGGTTCATATCCATATCAAAATTAAACTAAATTACTTTAGTCAAAGGCACCTGTGAAAACTTTTGTTGTCACCGGTTATAACAGTTGCTCAAGCCCGTAACTAGTAACCGAAATAACCCTTTATCTTCTTCTTTTGATCACTACTAACAGTCCCAAAACACAAGTGTAAATCACCGGTCACCCCGTCATCTCAACCGGCACTCCTCCGTGACAACGACCAACCGAAATTACCATAACGCCATTTCTGGAACAAGTCTCGCCATTTCTGGTGCAAGTCTGATCCAAGAGCACCTGGAACAAGTCTGATCTATTTGGGAAACACACGAAGCCTTTTAGACTAATACTAGAGGAAGAGATAAGTTTTGTGGAAATTAAGTTTATTGCTTAAACTTTTCTTGCTACTTTTCAGATTCTTCACAAATGCTTACACTATTACATATTTATACTACACCATTGAACTTTCTAGATACAAGATATTTCCATGGTTTTCTAGATTATTCATACTTCATCCTTATCACTAATCTAGATATTTCTTGTTACATATCTTTCCATACTTATCTTCTTATTTCTACACATTTCCATAAATATTTTCTATGAGAATTCTACGAGTTTCTAGAAGCTTCCTCATCGTAGGCTCGGGATTTTATGTATATTTTGATCTTTATCGGACTAAATCAAGTTTACCATCCAACACCCCCCTTTAAACTTGATTTACCAACTCCAAGCATCATCCTTTGTCTTGAGAAGTCTCGCTTGTAGAGCGGCTTAGTGAAGATATCTGCAACTTTATCTTTGGACCTCGTATGTATCACTCGACCATCCTTCCTTGCGATGCAATCCCAAATAAAGTGATAAGTGTTGTTATGCTTACTTAGATCATGGTAGACTCGATTATTCATTAACTCGGTCCCATGCTTCTTCTTGTAGCCTTTTGACACATGTCTTGCCTTGTGCTTCTCCACTACGCCTTTGGCGTTTCTATTTTCCTTGTATACCCACTTGACTCCACTAGCCTTTTGGCATTTTAGAAGGTTCCTCGACTCTCGCGTATTCTTCTTTGAATGTATCTCCTTATCCTTGGCTTGTTTGGGTTTCTTTCCTTCCATAGCCTCCACAAAGGCTAAAGGTTCAAAATCAGCATATAAACAAAGTAGGGGTATCTCATCAGTTACCTCGTAAAGCTCCAACAGACTTCTAGTCTTTGGTTCTCTTTCACTTGAAATTGAAGGTGAGTCTTGGGTTAGAGTTGGTTGTTCGACTTCTTCTCTTGATTCACTTGTCTCCTCTTCGCCTGTCATAGGAAGAAAATGATATCTTTCATTTTCCTTAATACTCCAATCCCATGAGCCTTCTTCATCAAACTCCACGTCTCTGCTCACTACCACCTTCCTTGTGATCGGGTTATAGAGCTTGTATCCTTTGGATTGCTTGTCATAACCCACAAACACATGCTTCTCACTTCTATCATCAAGCTTGATTCGCTTTTGGCTCGGAACGTGAACATACGGTATGCTCCCGAATATCCTTAGATGAGAGACTGTAGGCTTCATCCCATTCCACGCTTCTTGTGGGGTCTTGTTGTCCAAACTCTTCGACGGACACCGGTTTAATAAATACACCTCGCAATCAACCGCTTCAGCCCAAAACTCTTTTGGCATCTTCTTACTTTTCAACATGCTTCGGACCATGTTAAGAATGGTTCTATTCTTTCTCTTCGTCACTCCATTTTGTTGTGGGGAGTAAGGAGCCGTTAGAAATCTCTGGATCCCATTATCCTCACAGAATTTGTTAAATTCTTTTGACAAGAATTCTCCACCTCTATCCGACCTCACGGATTTAATCTTTAAACCCTTCTCCTTCTCAACCATAGCTTTAAATTTCTTAAAAGATTCAAAGGCTTGGGATTTTTCTTTTAGAAAATAGACCCAAGTCTATAATAATCATCAATAAAGAGCATAAAGTAGAGATTCATACCATGAGAAGGTGGTTGTAACACCCCCAAATCAGGTTTGCAGCGGAATAGTAATTGGGTGTCACGTTGCGGACCACAGAGCAAATGGCATACAAAGCATTGATCATAATTACATGATTTTGAAATACAATTAATACAAATATGAGTGAATTACATAAATCTTCCCTGTGGATTATCGAATCCAACAAGATTAGTCCCTAAGTTTTTTTTCCATCATGATTAGTCCTCGTGGTTTCTTTTTCATACATATTCAGTACACCCATCAATATTTATAACTAATTACCCAAAAACATGAAGGGTATTTTGGTCTTTTTCAAAAAATATTTTTTGAAAAACTTTTTCGAACTTTTTTTTCCCAGAATTTGTTTTTTCTATTTCGAAAATATTTTTTCGAAAATATTTATTTTATAAAATTCGAAAATCTTTTTTTTTTTAATTCGAAAATCTTTTTTTTAATTCGAAAATCTATTTTTTTATAAAAATTCGAAAAACTTTTTTTTTTAATTCGAAAATTTTTATACTTCGAATTTTATAAAAAAAGATTTTTGAAAAATAAAAATTCGAAAATATAATTCGAATTTTTTTTAATTCGAAAAATAAAAATTCGAAATTTTTTTTTTATAAAATTCGAAAATCTTTTTTTTTAATTCGAAAATCTTTTTTTTATAAAAATTCGAAAATCTTTTTTTTTATAAAAATTCGATAATCTTTTTTTTTAATTCGAAAAATAAAAATTCGAAAATCCTTTTTTTTAATTCGAAAATCTTTTTTTTAATTCGAAAATCTTTTTTTTTAATAAAAATTCGAAAATCTTTTTTTTTAATTCGAACAATAAAAATTCGAAAATCTTTCCCTTAGAAAGCGCGGGATTGAGATGAGACTTCGGAGGATGCCCATGGAACTTGACTTCTTTGATTCTTATTTCGTGGAGGCGAAGATGCAATCTGAGATGTAAGGCGTGCAACAGCCTGAGCTTCTGAGATAATAGCGTTCACAGCGGAGGAGATTCAATAGCTCAAAAATCGGTGGAGTTCGTCCTTTAAAGCATAGTTCAGTGTTGCAACATGTGGGTTGTTCAGCGAACGGGAAGCAAAGTCTCCATATCAACATTGAAGGCTTCGCAGCTATCCAGAAGATCAAGTGATGTTTGAGAAATACAAACAGTCTTTTTTTTTTAATTCGAAAATCTTTTTTTTATAAAATTCGAAAATAAAAACTTTCGAATTAAAAAAAGATTTTCGAATTAAAAAAAAGATTTTCTTAGAAAAAAAAAATATTTTCGAAATATAAAAACAAATTCTGGGAAAAAACAGTTCGAAAAAGTTTTTCAAAAAATATTTTTTGAAAAAGACCAAAATACCCTTCATATTTTTGGGTAATTAATTATAAATATTGATGGGTGTACCGAATATGTATGAAAAAGAAACCACGAGGACTAATCATGATGGAAAAAAAACTGAGGGATTAATCTTGTAGGATTCGATAAACCACAGGGACGATTTATGTAATTCACTCTACAAATATTGTTTTAGTACAATCAGTTGAAATATTGAATATCAGTTGTTACAAGTATCCCAGTGAAAACAGATCCCCCAATTATAATGATGCTCCTAAATGATGCTCAGTCCATGCTCAAATAATCCAGCCTAAATTCCTGACAAAAACATGCTTAAAACAGTCAACATAAAGTTGGTGAATTCATAGAGTTTTGTAAAATCATAGTTCATTTGATATAAAAATCAAGTTTAGTATCTCAAAATATCCTGTATAGTATTTCATAAGGTTTGATAAAAATCAAGTTCAGAAATATCAAAATGTTCCATATTGTACTGCACAAGGTGTGATAAAAATCTAGTTCAGAGATCTCAGTATGTTCCATGTATTAATGTACCAATTAATGTAAAGTCAAGTTTAGAACCGCAAACATCACAAAACTAGTATTGCACAAAGCTAAATACTATAAGATAATTACATTTCCTATTGCCCGAAACTGACACTTGACATAGTTGAGCCCTCACAAATGAGAGCGCTTCGCCTTATAAAAGGCACCCATTAATAATAAGTTCTGACATGGTAAACACCTGTTGTCTCGGCCAAGGCACAGTGAGCATGACTCACCCAAGTGGGGATGGTCAATCCCAAATAGATCTATTTATAACATTCAGGTAATCCAACGATTTTAACAGTTTCAGTTCACGGCTCATGAGGAATTCTACAATAGGCAAATCTAATTAAATGTAAAGTTCAGTTTGCGTCCCATAAAATATTTTACTTCTTTAGTCTCACAGTATTAAGCAACAGTTTATTAAATATAAGTATAGGGCCATGATCTCATGATATTAAATCATATTATCCAAAACAATTGATAGGTCTTTAGTAGAATGTATCCCCCTCGCGGGTTAGTAAAAACATAAATAGTAGTGAAAGGCGAGGCTATGAACTCACCTGAATAATACTACTCGAGGATGATCACAGTATCCAAGTTACAGTGGACACAGTACATCAAATACCTAAGTAATTGAGTAGGTCTCAGTATATGCACAAATAATAAATGTATGCAATTTAATTACTCATACGTTCGTTCTCGTTATTAATGGGTCACAGTATATTTAATTATTTATATATACTGTTATGACAAAGGTTATGTGTGCGTATTGTTCGTTTACTGTTTACGCGTACCCTCGATGGTTAAAAAGATATACATGTTGTAGTCTTTATTCATGAATAAATTATTAAATTTATTTAAAAAATAATATTAATAAAACTTAAGTTAAATTGCTCATGAGTCCTTGGTTTTAATTAATTACCAAAACAACCCCTAGGGCTTGCTAAACTTTCATAAGATGGCAATATTAGTCCTTGTGTTCCAAAACTTTAGGTACAAGTATATTGAAATTGCTGATTTTTGGAAGTCGTTTACGGGTTCGTTACTTAATCATTTTGCAAGCTGAAAACATATTTGTATTCTCGGGTACCCCGTCTACAAGTTTTGTTTTTTTAAGTTTTGCTTGAAAACGACTCTAAAATGTGGAAAAACGAGCTTAAAGTCAGCGGGTCAGAATGACTAAATTCTCATCAGCTTTTATAGTGTGCGAGGCAGATTTTTAAAGGGCTGTAACTTATTCGTTATTGATCCGTTTTTAGTGTTTTTGGTGTCTACGGAAAGGTAGCCAGGAGATCAACAATATCCTAGTTGGTGTCGGGTTCTGGTTCTAACTCTAACTCGCTCAAAAATGCAGCCAAAGTCGGCTGGTCAGCCAACATGCAAATGATGTCAGCTTTTTATACAAGTGCTGACAGCCTTTAATGTGTAAGCGCAGATTTTCAAACTTAATTTCCCGTATCGTTATAGCTCCGTTTTAGGTGATTCAAGAGGCTACGGAAAGCTGGCTAGGTGTTCTACGAAATGCCCCCATAACCTGATTTTTACACAGGGTCCTACTAGGTCTAAACAGGGTCTAAAGTAGGCTGGTCGGGATGGTTTTACACATAAAATATCCTCATGTTTTATTCGTTTAGCATAACTAATTTGCACCGTTTTTGTTCAAATTTGGCAGAGTTACTATTTAACGGATGACCTAAGACCTAGCACTCACGTTTTTGCCCAGTTCATGCTTTAAGTGCACGTTTCCCTATGGTGTCTCGCTTATATCATAAGGTTTGTTTAGTTCCTAATACATGTTCCTGGCATATTTGTGTGTATCATTCGAGGGGCTTATAATTCGATTTGAGGATAGATATTCTTGGGTTCTATGGTATCTTGGGTACATATTAACATGTCAAAAATATATCCTAGGTTATTAAGAGAAATTAGATGTTTCAACAGCCTAAAAGTAACCCGAGAGGCATGGTTCAGGATTTCATGTGAAAGTGTAAAATGCATATTAACTTGGTTTGGAGTTGAGAGTACTTAAAGACTAGATGTTAGATGACTTCATAGGTATAATAAAAGTGTAGAAAATGAGAAGGAAACTTACATGAACTCGAGACGAAATGAAAGGTGTTGAAATGAGAAGAACAATGAGACGCGATTGTTGCACTACTTGGATCAAGAACTCTTCCTTGGCTTCTAAACAGTTTGGTCCTTGGCTTCTAAACAGTTTGGTCCTTGGCATAGGACCTTTCTTGCTGATACTCGCACTCCATACGAGAGGGATGAAGAGGTTTTAAAGGTGTGTGTTGCGGAACATGTTGACAACAAATAGGAGGAAAATGTGTTTGTGTTTCATGTGATTTCTAAAGAGAAGATGGTGAGGGAACTATGAGTTTCACTTGTGGTGTTTCCTGGTATAGTTCGATTATGATTTAAAGAAGATCAAGGAACTAGGTTTGGTAAGAAGCATGGTTCTAAAATGGCCACCAAGACACAAGTACTAAGTTTAACTTAGGTTATACTAATAAGTGGTAATAACTTATGCTAGATCTCTTTGATCCTAAGGGGTGATGTGTTCGATTTTCGGTGGAAGGAGGTGTATGAAACTAACGAATGGTCACCATGAAGCAACATCAACAAAATATCAAGGCTTTTGGTTGATGTGTTCAAATTTTGTGGGAGGTGAGGTACTAAGACCTTGTCATGGGATCTAGTAAGAAATATGAAGGTGGATTTGGTTGTACATAATGCAACGTGTAGATGGTTGCATCAAAGGGAGTTGGATTTGCTTTGATTAAACCATGTAATATAAGAAATAATCCAAGGAAACATTTGTTTGTTTATGTTTTATGTCTAAGTTTAGTTTGATTTGTTTTGTAAATAAATGCTCCACGTGTCCTAAGACATTTTATTGAGACGGGCTTGTATCGGTTAATTGAACTAAAAATTTATGTCTAAAAATTCTTGTATATAATTTTATTGCGTAATATTTTGGATCGTCATTATAAATATTATTAGTAATGCACATAAGATGTATCTAAATATAAATAAATAAAATAGCTCCATGGTTAAAAATGTCCAGTTTTTAAGTAATATAAGTAAATATATAATATTTACTTTATTATGATCTCGTTTGATAAAAGTGGTCGATGAAATATTATACGATGAGTGGTTATAAGAGTAAAACCAGTGACGTGTTAAAAGCCCAAAATTTAGGGTTTTACAGCACTTACCCGTTATTTTAGCTTTGTCCTCAAAGCTTAAGATGAAGTTACTCGTCCAGGGAATAAGTGAGGACACTTTTTCTTGAACGTGTAATCTTGTGAACTCAAGTTTAGACTCATAGGTGATATTTAGAATGTAGTTATTGATCCCATGCCTCCGATGAGTAAATTTTGATGCACAAAGTAACTCATCTGTTATGTTTTGATATT
The DNA here is from genome assembly GCA_025667525.1 of Glebionis coronaria. Classification (NCBI taxonomy): domain Eukaryota; kingdom Viridiplantae; phylum Streptophyta; class Magnoliopsida; order Asterales; family Asteraceae; genus Glebionis; species Glebionis coronaria. Next base: position 2,691,030 of record CM046882.1, on the reverse strand, counting down.
TTACACATTTGGTCCTTCTACTGTTGTAATGTGGCCCTTAGGGCACGAATAGTTTTCCAACAAAATAACCTAGGGCTTAACTTTAGTTTCAAAAGTTGCAAAATCAACCCCTAGGGTTTTTAATCCGTGTTAAATCAACTAGGGCTTCTTTTAAGTTCATTGAAATCCATGTTTATTCTTTAGAGTTTTATCTTATTATTCTGGGGCTTATAATATGTTTGACAATTGGCAACATAAGTCCCTAATAGTTTACAAGGTTGGATAATATAGTGCATGTTCGTTTTAAGTCTTGGCTCTATTTAATGTGTTTCATGGGCCTTATCGGGCCTCAGTGTGCATAGATAAGGCTTGTTTATGTTTTAATAGTTCTACAAGAGATTTTTTTAAGTCTATTAAGCTTCAATAAGCTTATGTGATGTTGGGTTAAATATGAGCCTAGAATCAATAGCACAATGCTATGATCCGAGAGATATGAACACGAATCTATATAAGGGTTTAATAATGATAAGGTATTTTAGAAAAACCACGAATCAAAAGGAATACATTCCATAGCTGGATTAATAAAATAATATCAATAATGAGTCACGTCGAATATATTTAAGCGCAATTGTTTATAAATTTTTATTTACATCGATAAGCGTCCTTATCCACGTAAGGTAAAAATTTATAACTTCATGGTTCGGTGCCCTATGATTTCTTTATTCAAACGAAAAAGCGTCCTAATTCGTTTCAATAAGGATTTCATAGCCCAACCTACTTAAACATTCCTGGCAAGGCTTACCATCAAAACGAATATAGTATATATGAAAATAGGTATTACTAAGAGATTTTACAGTCGGTTTATTTATAACTTTCGTCTTCAGACGTCCCATAACATCTTAATACGAAACTATAAATAAACTTCTGGTCCGGTGGCTTATGATCAAGAGACTTACGTTCCATATTTAAACGTCATCAAAATATAGAGTCATGCATTGATTTGGGTCCCACCGCATCATTTTAACATGCAAACTTATCCAAATAATATCACATAAAATTACCAAAAGCAAAAGTAGATGTTCAAATCATGTGCGTTAAAATATGTATCAATCAAGGATTCTATAATATAATGATATATAATAGTTATATAAGGAACTATTAGCGTATAAGCATAAATAGGCACCGCAAGTAGTCATGAAGTATTCGAAAATCTTAGTATAAGATTTTTGGACTTATTTGGATATTATTACAACATTTGAGTTTATTTGTCAATTGGTAACTGTTGTACAAGGTTTAAAACAAGATAAAGAGTAATCTCAACATTTGCTAGTAATATTAGCCGAAAACATTAGTAAGATATTTTTTGAGATGTGGTTAGATACTAAATGTTTCGGTTTAGATCTCCAAAAATCAATTACGGTTTACAAAGATTAATAAGATTTCCATAGTTCGAATAAGATTCCTCAAGAATTATAAAACCTAATTAAGTTTTTTTTTTCAAAATTTAATTAGATTCTTAAAAATACGATTCTTTAAAAAAAATTCCAAAATCCTTTTTAGATTTTTCTAAAATATATTTAGATTTTCCAAGATTTATAAAATCAAATTTAGATTTTCCAAAGATTTCCAAAGATTTGGTTAGATTTCCAAACATTTCCAAAGATTTGATTTACATTTAGATATTTCTAAGGGTTTGTTATGTATTAGGTTGTTCGTGGTTATAATGCATTGTTCGGGTCATCATACTTTAGAAGCCATTCTATAAACGTTTGAGGAGCGATGGCACTTTAAATCGTAAACCCAACCACTCAGTTAAAACGTAACATCGAGATGAAACATCTTTAGTATAAAGCTCCCTACTAACATGACATGTTTATATATTTCATTAAATACCTTAAGTATTTTAATATTTTAATATCATAAAGATATTAAATAGTCGTAATATGTAAAGTACGTAAAGGGCTAGTATATAATACTATCATAAAGTATAAATGTGTAAGATAATGAATTGCATTTAAATCATATAGTTATGCATGCTCTCTATGCTATATGCTCTCTAAGTATGTCCCCGTCAAAAACCCAGTTTTTGAAATCTAAGTTTATGAAAATTTTATCTGGTTATAGTTCATTTAATAAAATGAAGATTTTATTTTTGATCTGATTCTCTATAACCATTGCTCTGATACCATTCTGTAACACCCCCAAATCAGGTTTGCAGCGGAATAGTAATTGGGTGTCATGTTGCGGATCACAGAGCAAATGGCATACAAAGCATTGATCATAATTACATGATTTTGAAATACAATTGATACAAATATTGTTTTAGTACAATCAGTTGAAATATTGAATATCAGTTGTTACAAGTATCCTAGTGAAAACAGGTCCCCCAATTATAATGATGCTCCTAAATGATGCTCAGTCAATGCTCAAATAATCCAGCCTAAATTCCTGAGAAAAACATGCTTAAAACAGTCAACATAAAGTTGGTGAATTAATAGAGTTTTGTAAAATCATAGTTCATTTGATATAAAAATCAAGTTTAGTATCTCAAAATATCCCGTATAGTATTTCATAAGGTTTGATAAAAATCAAGTTCAGAAATATCAAAATGTTCCATATTGAACTGCACAAGGTGTGATAAAAATCTAGTTCAGAGATCTTAGTATGTTCCATGTATTAATGTACCAATTAATATAAAGTCAAGTTTAGAACCGCAAACATCACAAAACTAGTATTGCACAAAGCCAAATACTATAAGATAATTACATTTTCTATTGCCCGAAACTGACACTTGACATAGTTGAGCCATCATAAATGAGAGCGCTTCGCCTTATAAAAGGCACCCATTAATAATAAGTTCTGACATGGTAAACACATGTTGTCCCGGCCAAGGCACAATGAGCATGACTCACCCAAGTGGGGATGGTCAATCCCAAATAGATCTATTTATAACATTCAGGTAATCCAACGATTTTAACAGTTTCAGTTCACGGGTCATGAGGAATTCTACAATAGGCAAATCTAATTAAAGGTAAAGTTCAGTTTGCGTCTCATAAAATATGTTACTTGTTTAGTCTCACAGTATTAATCAACAATTTATTAAATATAAGTATAGGGCCATGATCTCATGATATTAAATCATATTATCCAAAACAATTGATAGGTCTTTAGTAGCATGTCTCCCCCTCGCGGGTTAGTAAAAACATAAATAGTAGTGAAAGGCGAGGCTATGAACTCACCTGAATAATATTGCTCGAGGATGATCACAGTATCCAAGTTACAGTACACACAGTACATCAAATACCTAAGTAATTGAGTAGGTCTCAGTATATACACAAATAATAAATGTATGCAATTTAATTACTCATACGTTCGTTCTCGTTATCAATGGGTCACATTATATTTAATTATTTATATATATTGTTATGACAAAGGTTATGTGTGCGTATTGTTCGTTTACTGTTTACGCGTACCCTCGATGGTTAAAAAGATATACATGTTGTAGTCTTTATTCATGAATAAATTATTAAATTTATTTAATAAATAATATTAATAAAACTTAAGTTAAATTGCTCATGAGTCCTTGGTTTTAATTTAATTACCAAAACAACCCCTAGGGCTTGCTAAACTTTCATAAGATGGCAATATTAGTCCTTGTGTTCCAAAACTTTAGGTACAAGTATATTGAAAATGCTGATTTTTGGAAGTCGTTTACGGGTTCGTTACTTAATCATTTTGCAATCTGAAAAAGTATTTGTATTCTCGGGTACCCCGTCTACAAGTTTTGTTTTTTAAGTTTTGCTTGAAAACGACTCTAAAATGGGTAAAAACGAGCTTAAAGTCAGAGGGTCAGAATGACTAAATTCTCATCAACTTTTAAAGTGTGCGAGGCAGATTTTTAAAGGGCTTTAACTTATTCATTATTGATTCGTTTTTAGTGTTCTTGATGTCTACAGAAAGGTAGCCAGGAGATCTACAATATCCTTGTTGGTGTCGGGTTCTGGTTCTAACTTTAAATCGCTCAAAAATGCAGCCAAAGTCGGCTGGTCAGCCAACATGCAAATGCTGTCAGCTTTTTATACAAGTGCTGACAGCCTTTAATGTGTAAGCGCAAATTTTCAAACTTAATTTCCCGCTTCGTTATAGCTCCGTTTTAGGTGATTCAAGAGGCTACGGAAAGCTGGCTAGGTGTTCTACGAAATGTCCCCATAACCTGATTTTTACACGGGATCCTACTAGGTCTAAACAGGGTCTAATTAGGCTGGTCGGGATAGTTTTACACATAAAATATCGCTCATGTTTTATTCGTTTAGCATAACTAACATGCACTGTTTTTGTTCAAATTTGGCAGAGTTACTATTTAAGGGATGACCTAAGACCTAGCACTCACGTTTTTGCCCAGTTCATGCTTTAAGTGCACGTTTCCCTATGGTGTCTCGCTTATATCACAAGGTTTGTTTAGTTCCTAATACATGTTCCTGACAGATTCGCGTTTATCATTCGAGGGGCTTATAATTTGATTTGAGGCTATATATTCTTGGGTTCTATGGTATCTTGGGTACATATTAACATGTCCAAAATATATCCTAGGTAGTTAAGAGAAATTAGATGTTTCAACAGCCTAAAAGTAACCCGAGAGGCATGGTTCAAGATTTCATGTGAAAGTGTAAAATGCATATTAACTTGGTTTGGAGTTGAGAGTACTTAAAGACTAGATGTTAGATGACTTGATAGGTATAATAAAAGTGTAGAAAATGAGAAGGAAACTTACATGAACTCGAGACGAAATGAAAGGTGTTGAAATGAAAAGAACAATGCGACGCGATTGTTGCACTACTTGGATCAAGAACTCTTCCTTGGCTTCTAAACAGTTCGGTCATTGGCATAGGACCTTTCTTGCTGCTACTCGCACTCAATACGAGAGGGATGAAGAGGTTTTAAAGGTGTGTGTTGCGGAACATGTTGACAACAAAGAGGAGGAAAATGTGTTTGTGTTTCACGTGATTTCTAAAGAGAAGATGGTGAGGGAACTATGAGTTTCACTTGTGGTGTTTCGTGGTATAGTTCGATTATGATTTAAAGAAGATCAAGGAACTAGGTTTGGTAAGAAGCATGGTTCTAAAAGTGGCCACCAAGACACAAGTACTAAGTTTAACTTAGGTTATACTAATAAGTGGTAATAACTTATGCTACATCTCTTTGATCCTAAGGGGTGATGTGTTCGATTTTCGGTGGAAGGATGTGTATGAAACTAACGAATGGTCACCATGAAGCAACATCATCAAAATATCAAGGCTTTGGGTTGATGTGTTCAAATGTTGTGGGAGGTGAGGTACTAAGACCTTGTCATGGGATCTAGTAACAAATATGAAGGTGGATTTGGTTGTACATAATGGAACGTGTACATGGTTGCATCAAATGGAGTTGGATTTGCTTTGATTAAACCATGTAAAATAAGAAATAATCCAAGGAAACATTTGTTTTTTTATGTTTTATGTCTATGTTTAGTTTGATTTGTTTTGTAAATAAATGCTCTAGGTGTCCTAAGATATTTTATTAAGACGGGCTTGTATCGGTTAATCGTACTAAAAATTTATGTCTAAAAACTATTGTATATAATTTTATTGCGTAATATTTTGGATCGTCATTATAAATATTATTAGTAATGCACATAAGATGTATCTAAAAATAAATAAATAAAATAGCTTCATGGTTAAAAATGTCCAGTTTTTACTGTAATATAAGTAAATATATAATATTTACTTTATTATGATCTATTTGATAAAAGTGGTCGATAATATATTATACGATGAGTGGTTATAAGAGTAAAACCAGTGACGTGTTAAAAGCCCAAAATTTGGGGTTTTACAGTGGAGTAATGGGACCGCACAAATCCGTGTGAATTAGTTGTAGATGCTCCTTAGCTCTTAACGTCGCTTCCTTTGGAATCTCCTTGCATGCTTCCCAAGAAGACATCCTTCACATACTTGATTGGGATGATCAGTTTGATCTAACCCTTTCACCATTCCCTTAGAAGATAACAACTTTAAGTCACCAAAGTTTAAATGCCCATACCTCATGTGCCAAAGCCACGACTGGTCCTTCAAACAGCTCTTTAAGCACTTAGCTTCATCATGTTGAATGTTCAAGATGAACATTCGGTTTTTAGTCATAGGCACTTTTGATATGAGCTTTCCTTCATGATTTCTTACCGTGGCACTATGATCTTTGAAATGAATATCGTAGTTTTTCACCAACAGTTGTCCCACACTTAAAATGTTACTTTTAAGATTGGGAACATTGTATACGTCTGAAATATATTGGTGACTTCCATCTTTAGCTCGGATAAGTATTTTACCTTTTCCTTTCACCGGTGCCTTTGACACATCTCCGAAGGTGACGTTCCCTTTACTTTGCTCCATCTCCACGAACAAGTCTTCCCGTCATATGTTTACTGAAAGCGGAATCTATATGCCATGGCTTTGTCCTCTCTTCTTGTTCGCCATGTCTCGCCATTAGCAAAGTAAGTTCATCTTCGTCATCTACCTCCACAAGATTGTCCTTTTCTTCCACTTGTCTTGAGCTAGTACACTCGCTAGCATAATGACCAAACTTTCGACAAATATAACATTGTATTTGAGACTTACCTCCTCTTTGAGATTGGTAGCCTCTACCACGACCTTTCCTACTAGGAGACTATTGGTTCTCTTCTTCTTTATTAACATCTTCTCTTCCTCGTCCTCGTCCTCGTCCTCGACCATGGAAACCACCACGACCTCGAAAAGTACCGTGTCCTCGTCCTTGATCGCGTCCATTTAAAAAGCTCTTTTCTCTTTCTTTGAAAGAGACCTTTGAGTATAGAGCTTGTTCTAAGGGTTCTTTCCCCTTATTTTCTTCAACTACTCTTCATGGGCTTGTAATGATCCCATGAGCTGATCGACGGTCATAGAGTCGATGTCTTTTGACTCCTCTATGGCCACAACAGTGTAATCAAAGCTTGGTGACAAAGAGCGGATAATCTTTTCTATCACCCTTGGGTCAGTCAAGCTTTCACCATTTCTCTTCATTTCATTTGAAATGGTCAAGACACGAGTGAAATAATCCGAAATGGTTTCGTGCTCCATTTGGAGTTTTTCGAACTCTCCTCTAAGAGTTTGAAGACGTATCTTCTTTACTTTATCGATTCCTTTGAAAGCATTTTGAAGGATCTCCCACGCTTCCTTAGAAGTGGTTGCGTTTGCAACTTTCTCAAACATCGCATCATCAAGACATTGATAGATGAGAGTTAGAGCACTTTGATCCTTCTTTCTCGCCTTCTGTAGATCTACCCGTTGAGCAGCACTCAACGAGTTTTCATCTTCAACCTTCTCAATCCCTTTCTCGACTATCTCCCACACATCATGTGAGCCAAGTAACGCCTTCATTCGAATACACCAACTACCATAGTTATCTTTGGTGAGACGAGGAAATTGCAACAAGTTCATTGAACTCGACATCTTAATCTTCAGCGCAGCTCTGATACCAGTTTGTTGAGAAACACACGGAGCCTTTTAGGCTAATACTAGAGGAAGAGATAAGTTTTGTGGAAAGTAAGTTTATTGCTTAAACTTTTCTTGGCACTATTCGGATGCTTCGCAAATGCTTACACTATTACATATTTATACTACACCATGGAACTTTCTAGATACAAGATATTTCCATGGTTTTCTAGATTATTCCTACTTCATCCTTATCACTAATCTAGATATTTCTTATTACATATATTTCCATACTTATCTTCTTATTTCTACACATTTCCATAGATATTTTCAATGAGAATTCTACGAGTTTCTAGAAGCTTCCTTATCGTAGGCTCGGGCTTTTATGTATATTCCGATCTTTATCGGACTAAATCAAGTTTACCATCCAACATGATCCAAGAGCACCCTGTTTCCCTACTGCGTCCGCCCCGCAACGAAGGGCTACGCCTTACTGGAAACCGACTATCAACCCGCGTGAATCGAACGAATCTCTTGACACCAAATGTAAATGTAGAATATGAAATATACGTTTGGAACCAAAAGACTACCAAACTGTCTGTGTTAATTTATTCATGTTTTACAAGAAATATATATGGCCTCCACAAACCTACAAAATAGCAAGAGTATAACTATTAGCTAAAACCTTAAACCATAATATGCCATGCATACGTAACTCTTTAACATAAAAGATCAATCCAACATTTCAAACCAGGTTGTTCAAATGACAATATTAATGCATATATACGATTCTTTCTGTATATGTTATAGCATTTTCAATATGTATTGTTAACATTGCTGGTATCTGATTATTGTGAACAGGTCCAAAAGCGTGGATCAGGAAGAACAATCGACGGTACAAGGGGTACGAAGAGCTAAAACATGACCTGGCTCGTATATGTTCGGCATCGAAGGACATGTTACTAGTCGGTGACGACCCATGGGAGGAATTCGTAACCTGTGTACAAAGCATAAAGATTTTATCATATTCAGAAGTACAAAAGATGAGTTTGGATGGTGATTTAGGTGGAGCAGCATACGATGACAACTCGGCTGCATCCTTTAACAGGTAGTAAAACATTTTAGACCCGTTTGAAGATGGTTTTCGCCAAATATGTAGAGTACGCGTTGTGAAATAGCTATACAACATAGTGTAATTAAAGAAACAAGAGGCAGGTAGTGTGTTATATTGCTGTTGTATCGATGATGATGGCGATATGATCCGAGTAGGTACTTGTAAATGTTCTAATACTGAGATATGATCAGAAACAAAGATAGGAAGGAAGTAACTACCATATTACATGTTGTAGCTTCTGGGCACGGTTCAAACCCAAATCCTGACTAATTAGGCCAACTGGGAAAAGTGCCGTTGTACACCTTTCGGTTACTAACTTGTGTTTACATATTTATGTTAGCGTTATGAAAATGAAAGCAAATATGAGTACTTATAAATGATGGGTTAGTTATTTGTCGGATAATTATGATTTTTGACACATTGATCTGCATATGCATAATTTTCAAAGCAGGGTAGAACTCGTGTGCTAGCAGTGTGTTGACATTTATATACTAATGGAAAAAAGGTTTAAGAAAATATTGGTTGACCTTGTTTTTTTAATAATTACTATTATTAAAAAAAAATTATTTAATAAATCTATAACATGTGAATAAGAATTGAGGGTCAATGTTTGAAGGTCAACCAGTCATTTATAGTGGTTGGGACTTAGGACAAGCCTAACCCCACATTTCAATTTCAATATCACTTTCACTGTTCAATCAAAATGACAACCAAAAAAGTTTAAAGTTTAAATATTTTCTGTTGGTAATGACGTCATAATAATATATATCTTTCTAAGCTCGGTTCATTCGAGTTTTTTACCGATTCTATCTCGAGCTTTTCACGAGCGGCTTAGTTCGTTTCCATCATAGACAAAACTATAAGCAAGGTTGTTTTCGGAGGTGTGCAAAGTGAGTGATTACACAGGGCCTCAAAAAATCAGATGCTCCAAAAACTGTTCAGTCAACAATTATATGTATATGTGTACATATTTATCTCAGAGAATAAATATTTAAATGACGAAACATATAGAATGCATACTATGTTGAACGTTTAGATAACTTGTTGCGTTTTATCTTTATACACGATGAAACTTTATGTACAACATTTTATCTTGATAGGCCTTGCTATGTAATTCCCTCCGAACCTTTTTATAATTTCAAATTTTTTTAGAGACGACCGTGTTAATCAGATAATAGAAATCTTTGCAATCGAGATTTGAGAATGACTAGCAAAATATTGACGTCTATAATATATACTCGTATACTTTTCATATGCATTAAGTAGGATGGGCCAAAATGAAAATGGCCGACGGTCAAGGTATACGTCTAAATCCTACACATTTGAGAGTGACAAAAATCACGATTGTTTATTTTAGTTTTGTTTATATAATGTACACTAGACTATAGATCCGTGGGCGGGAACTAAAAATATACTAAAGCTAAGATAAAACATATCGATGTTTAATGTATACTAATTATAATACTCGTGTACGTACGAGTTTTTTTCTAAATTTTATAATAACGTTTTTTTGCCTATTAGTATCTTATGTTTTAAATGTCAAACACATGCGGGATTTTTCTAAATTTTTGGCTATCAGCAACCAGTTTTTTTTATGTGAAACACATATGGATTTCTTTCTAAACTTTTTAATTATGTTCTCTTGGCTATTTGCACCCACTTTTTTAATTCATATAAAAATGGCGAAAGTTGTTATGTTGTTTTTCTTTTATGTTACCCACACTCCGTTGCAAGGTGTTTGACGCCTTGACGGACATTGTTTTGGGTTCAGAGATTCGCTGCGGGACGCTAACAGAACATGACTATTTCATAACTCTTTTGAATTGCTAAACTGAATAAGCTAATTACTTGCTACAAATTTTTTTCAAAAATTAATCTAGCGTCTCTCAACAAAAGGGATGCCACTAATCGACATGCAGCAACGCAATCCAACCCGCTATATCAGCACCTTCTGCATAAAATATGACATGCAATGGTGAGACCATTGTTCAGGTAACGTCACATCAGTTAGAAGCTTCCTCATCTTGGCATGCCTACCTCATCTTGCTGATCCACTGGTACAACTTCAGCTTTGTGCAGAAGTACTTGTTGATCTACACCAACAATATCAGTATCATAAAACGAATTGTTATCAAATTATGAAGCATATGCAGACACAATAATACATCAGCACATAATGTTTCATGAAACTGCATTTACTACTATATTTTAAAAGAGAATAAACGTACCTAACAACAATGTCGATTTACATTGTACGACGCATAATGGAGAGGTATGCGTCCGCCACCTGAAATTAGAAATTATACGCTCTACCTGGATCAACTATCACTGAAACAAACATTTAAAAAGTTTAATATTCAACGCAGCAAAGCAGTTCCAAACACCCTCTTAATTTAACGGACACCCACAGCAAAAGCATCGTATATGAAATTAATCGAAAAATCTGATGATTACCTTTGTAGGCATGGAACCATTTTAACCCCTACTTCAATCCCCAAACACACCCGTTAGGGGCTTCCGTTTTATAACTTGATCCTAACCTAAAAGGGCATGTAATGACCAAAAATCTAATAAATTGTCATAGAGTGGCATCAAGATATCATTTCTATATTCTAACATTTAAGAGTAAATTATCACTAAACTCGTGAGAGTAAAAATTAAATAGCAGTTGTAGTGGCAAAAAGTATGCTTTTAAAGTCACTTGCCAGTAGGTAACTTTATCGTATATGGAAAAGTGGTGAGAATTTCGATCTAAACATCATATGAAGCAAGTAAATTGCATTTTTAAAGTTCACATGGTAGTTCTCAAATCACTTAAATATGAAGCGCAAAATAACTGATAAAAATAGTTTGCTTTTAGAGAAAATAAGATATACATTGTAGAGGACCATGCAAACGAAATACGCACACAGATAAACAATCATATAAACTTTTGCATCATAAACAACCACCAAAGACAAATAGAGATACTAAACTAGATTCATTTAACCAAAAGAATAACAGATGTTCGGCCCTATCGGTCTATAACCAATATAGAACTCTAAATATTACATCAAATCCTCTTGTCACCCCCTTATTTTTCATTCACATTAAAATGCATTCGTATGATCAAAACAAAGTGTATGTTTAATTAATATAGGTGAATTAGCATAAACTTAAATGGCCATATGCAACAACAATATGTTATTTTTCATCTTCATTGAGTCATAAGCATCATAATAGTAACCAAACATACTCTTGAATAGCATCGAGTTATCTCTCTAAAAATAGTACACTTTGAACAAAGCTCATTACTTGTTGCCAACCATTAAACATTTAGGACTAAACATTTTACTTCGTAAATTTAAGGTAAATGACTTAACAATAATCTGATGTAAGCTTAGGGTTTGGTAATTATGAATATATTATAGAAAATTCAAAAATGAATAGTTTATATCAAATTACATCTGGTAATGGATGTATACCTGAACATAATCAATACTATCGCGATGGAACTGGCATATTTTCCACAATGCAGAAACAACATTGTCATCATCACATTCTCGAGCTGAAGAGGATTAGGGAATTTAACCTTGAATAAGCCTCTACGAAATATACACATGGCAGCAAATGTAAGAGAATACAAAAAATTGTGAATCCTCTATTTCCGTGTCATCAAATTTACTTATGATAAGTGGCTTAATAACAGTGTGACCAAACTTTGTAACACCAATTTTCTATCAAAGAAGGATGCCGAAGTAACCCCTGGTATCTTTTTATACTAATAGAAATCAAAATTCCAATTGGTTGCGTCTAGAAGTTCTACGACAATTTGCAGAGGTTTTCATCGGGTAACTCAGATCCTTAGTAACAAGAATAAGTATAGTAAGTTCACTAGTATAACCATGAGCCTAAAGAGTTGTGACAGACCTCAGCCCCACCCACTGAACACCATAAGATTGTATATTAACATTAGAAGATTGAATAAAATGCGTACAGAATGTTCCAATCAGTAGTATCTTCATTAAGGAGTTGAGTCCATTTTGTTCTTTCACTACGACCAAAATGTTTAATGTGAATAACTTTTGGAAACCTTATCATATCCATCTTATCCTCACTAGTTGGTGCAGTGTAATAAAAAAAGATTACATATTTTTGTCTGCAGTTCAACCTAACTGATTTGACCCGTTACACGTTTGGTATGTTTTATGTTTAAGAACCCGAGTAAACTTGCTAAATATTTTTTTCCTATATTATTTTTTGTTCTAAATATATGCAGGAAAAAGATGAATATTACATCATGTTTTGTGGCTGAAAAATTCAAGTACTTTCTTACACTTTTGAATCTGGGGTTGGATAATTTTCTAGAAGCTCTACTGCAATTCATTCACAGATATCAAATTAAAAAAGATAAGTTAGTGGATAATCGTGTCTTTTTTTCTCATCTAGGAAAACCGAAGGAAAGCAAAAACGAGTTGAAAATACCACCTTAATAGTCACTATCATTAAGTGACAAAAATAAACTATATTGCAAATAGGCTATAATGCCTTACCTCAGGAATAGAATCAATAAGTCCTTTTGGTATCAGAATGACACCAAAATTATAACCAAGATCTGCATGTTTCCAAATTACATTCGTTATCTAGTGTGTGGCCTTTTTAGTATCAGGGAACATGTCGTAAGATAAGATCATGAGAAAAAAAGTATAAGTCATGCTTTGGGAATTCTGAACATGAGTGTATTAGCTGAAGTATCATACTATGGTGTCATAACATTGAATATATTTGATAAGCTTGTTTATATGATATGAATGTGTAAATTCTTTTCAAGTTAGATAAATTTAAGAAATTGACAATAAGCATTCTAAAGAATTAAGAAACTAAATATTTTATATTGTGCACGCGCAAAAGTAATGTTAGTACCTCCTCTCTGATAAGATTAATGTTTTGAACATATCGGGCTCAATGGCGCGGCCTCGGTTCTTTTGGGATTGAGTCAACTCGGGATTTTTCTATTTGTATTTGTCTCTAAAAAAAGTCAAGCACTTTTATGAGATAAATCTTTGTTTTTGTTCTCTTGTTTATATATAATTTCCGCCCAAGTCAACAAATTTTCTTGATTTTCGTCACTAAGCATCTTTGTTGTGTCGTATAGCAAGTTAAACTTTGTTATTTTGTGATTCATCAGCGTCCATTTACTCATCAACATATTTTTGTTACTCTCTCTAAGATTTAGAGCGAGAACACATTCGTTATAAATATCAAGTATTTTATACCAAAATGTATCTCGGTCTTGGTCATCCCTGACTTTCGGTTCATCGGATATCTCGATAAAATATTCGGTCAAAAGTTCTTCCTCTGCTTGCGACTAATACGTACGATCCGAATTTTTTTTGGTTGCGTCTTGACGCGCCTCTCGGGTATGCTTCGCCGTATTTTTTGGCCTTTTTTGACGATCCCCTTTCTTCGAGTTGAGTCTCGGGTACTTAGGTTTCTTGTGTCGATTCTTGAGAAGAATTTTGTAGAATCTGTTGTGAGTGTTGGGATTGTTGGAATAGTTGAAATTGCTTGGGTGTACAAGTGAGAAATGCATTATAGGTGGGAGCTTGATAATTTGAAACACATGTTGTGCTTGACATAAGATTGGTGATTTTTACTTCTGGAGTTAGCGGATGATGGAGTATTCGGGTTTGATGATAATGACGAACCCGGTAATTGGGTATTTGGTATTTGATTTCCACGTTATCAAAAAAATTATTGATCCATTGGTTAGGATTCATTTTTGTTTTTTTTGGAGATAATGAAATATAAAAGATATATGAAAACAAAGTTTATAAATGAGATTATATAGGTAAAAATATAGGTTAAAGTGCAAATTTCTTCCCTTTACTTTGCAAAAACAGCAATTTTTCCACTAAGTGGAAACATCAGGCAATTTTGTCATCGAATTTGTAAATATCATGCAAACTAACCCCTGAGTGGATGTTTTGTAACTCTCACTAACTTATTTTGTTATCTCCCCTCATGTGCCATGCACATGAGGGCATTTTCGTCATTTTAAGTCATCACACTTCTTCTTCCCCACTTTGATTTTCCACCACCACCACTGATGTGTGACTCTAATTACAATGACGATTTGCATTGTAATGGTTATATCAAGTTTGGGTTTACGGTAAAAATTGGGATATTATTAGAAAACTAACCCGATTACTTGAAATCTTTAACAATGCAACAAAAACATTATCGGGCGTCTATTATCCAACGTGTCATTATCTATTATCCAACGTTTAATATGGTGTATTTGAAGGTGGTGTATTTGCAGAATTGGTCATACCAATGAAAGCAAAGCTAAGATAATACTTTCAAAATTTGCCATCAATAATTACTTGTTCTGCTACGTTAAGCCCATTTTTCGATATTCATTGACTCAATTACGAGTGATTTAGGGTTGTTTAAAAAGAACGTGAACTTTGCACATGATGCAAAACAATTTTTCAATGATGCTTTCGAGGGTTTATGGAAATTTTACTTTGAAAAAAATGGTAACGTACCTCTTTAACCGTATGTTGGTTCTACATCGGGTTCGAGTTCAAGGTATCCGGTAACTTAAATATTAAATGCTTAAAAGAAAGCACAAACAAAAGGGCAAGGCATGAAGAACAAGCATCCAACAAATTTAAAATGTATACCAACGGCAAATGGATCCATCTTGAAACTCGGTCAGTTTTTAGGCTTTGATATTTTGGCTTGGTGGAATGCAAAGGAAGAAATGTTTCCCGTTTTATCCCAAATGACTCGTGATGTGCTAAGCGTACAAGCTACTTCGGTTGCTCGGAGTCGGATTTTTCAACAAGTGGAAGAGTTCTATCTAATCGAAGAACAAGACTCACTCCAGTGTCCTTAGATATGTTCATGTGCTTGATAGATCACTTAGATGCACAAGAGCGGGTACAAGACACTTCAAACCACAAAAACACCTTAGACTTTGAAGAAGCGGTCTTTGATGCCGAGGTGGAAATGGGTGAAGCGACATCACTCGCCAATGAAGAACTCTCACAAGATGAACTTGTTGTAGAAGCTAGGTCCAACGGAACATTCGACAACGAAGTCAACCTAGGCAGTTCTGAATACGATTAGCTTTCGATTTTTATTATGTTTATGTATTATGTGTGATGTATATTCTTTCCAATGTATTTCCTTTCCAATGTATTTGTAATGTTCTATTAAATAAAAGTGATGTTTTTAATAATTGTAGTCTTACGATTTTCATACAGTTCACCATATGCTCCAAAACGAAAAACGAAAAAAAAAACCCGCCCCAAAAAACCCGGTTAATCGGTTAGTAACCGGTTTGACCAGTTGTAGTTTTTCATCCCCTCGACCGGTTAGTAACCGAACAGGTTAACATGTGATGCGGTCCAACTTTTTGGTTAGGAAAATATTTTCTAATCAATTATAAATTTAGAAAAACACTGTTTGAGAATAAATTTTGGATAATAAAATATTTTCTAATCAATTGTGTATTTAGAAATAGAAAAGTAATATTCAATTTTTTATAGGTTGATTCTACTTTTTCCTATAAGTTTATGTCATTTTCTTTGTATTAAGGATGTCTGTTTTTGCTAGGTTCTTGGCAGTTCGCTAATATTCTATTAATAATCGGTATTCGTTGAATCAACGACTGCTAAAGTTTGCCTGATTATCGATATTCTTTTGGATCAACGATAGTTGAAATATTATTTCTGGTATTCATTTGAATCAACAGATTCAATTAATTATTATCTTTGTTTTTAACTACATCAATGTGTCAACCAGATTTTATGTCTTTGACCAAAAACCAGTTGTGTATACCAATAACCGAAACAGGTTCGATTAACTAGTTTTACGCACCTCTAGCCCCAACATTAAATGGAAATGCAACATAGAATGAAATTTGCAGAAAAACTTTGAAAATAGTGATGTGATTCTCTTGTTTGGTAAAAATTGAGAATGAAGAGCTAGAATCAAAATTTAGTGATATTAGTGATTCTTGTGTTTGTCGTGAGCAAAGAATCAAAATTTAGTGGCTAAGGTCAATGGTGTGGTGGCTAGCAAGTGACGAAAGCCATTTCAGACTGGCGAGCAATGGCAGACCTAGAAAACTAACCCACCATATGCACAATTTTTCATTACATAACACACATATTTGACATCGAGTTCATTTTAAATAAATCAATGTTTTTAGCGAAAATTTCTAATATGTGACAAACTGCCATCGGGTTCCCAAGAACCCTCTCGGTTCACCCCTGCTGACGAGAGGTGACATTCACCACACCTTACGCAATAACATCTCTTTTCTTAAAATAAAATGATAAGATTTTAGAAAATAAGAAACATGAATGTGTGTTATACCACAAATTTTTAATTAGGCAAAAATCAAGTGAAAACATAGGAGAAAAAAATGAACAAACAATGATCTTTATAGCAAAAGAACATTATGAAACAACACATTGTACGTAGAATTTTCTAGGAAACAATACTATTGTGCTATACTAGGCAAAGGACTATCCAGATTAACTTCAATGGGTGGTGGCATATAGGTGTCTCCTTTGCAGCGTCATCATACCCTAGATCAATGCTCGCAAGTCCGTGTAGTTGTCGATTTAGACGCAATGTGCATGTTATTATAATAACATGTATGTAGGTTCATCATAACACAATCAACTACAACAACAACATCAACAAAACCAACAGTTGCTGCAACAACCTCAGCAAAGTGGTTCGGCTAATAGGACTTCATTTCATTCGTCGCCCATGTCACATAATCAAATGGAACAACAACAGGCACAGTTACAGCATAACCTGTGTCAGAACAGCAGCAAACGCTGCAGATACTGCAAAAACTGCAACAACAACAGCGGCAACATCAATTCCAAACTTCAGTCTGGAGGGTGATGGTGTTCACTCACAACCTAGTAGCGAGCGATCTTGCTTTTGGAGCTAATCTCTATATAGATATAGAGTGTTTGTGAAATAGATATATAGCATGGTGTAAATGTTCTCTAGTTATTGAGATATGATCAGAAACAAAGATAGGTTACTTAGTCGGGTAAGCATGATTTCTGACACATTAATCGACTAATTATTGAGATATGATAAGAAACAAAGATAGGAACGAAGTTACTACCATATTATACGTTGTAGCTTCTGGCTTCGGTTCAAACTCAACTTCTGACTAATTAGGCTAACCGGGACAAGTGCCGATCGCCTGAAGCCGGGTCATTAGGGTTACTAACTTGTGTTAAGATATTTATGTTAGTGTGATGAAAATGAAAGTATATATAGATATGGATAATTTTCAAAGCAGGGTAGAACTCGTGTGCTAGCAGTGTGTTGACATTTATATAACTAATGGAAAAAAGGTTTAAGAAAATATTGGTTGACCTTGTTTTTTTAATGATTACTATTATTGAAAACAATAATTTAACAAAATCTATAACATGTGAATAAGAATAGAGGGTCAATGTTTGAATGTCAACCATATTGTTTTCAGTCATTTATAGTGGTTGAGACAAGCCTAACCCCACATTTCAATATCACTTTCACTGTTCAATCAAATTGACAACCAAAAAAGTTTAAAGTTTAAATAAAGCCATTAGACCATAAATATTTTCTGTTGGTGTATGACCTCATAATAATATGGGCTAATTCTTAAAATGCCCCAAAATGTTATCTTGTTTTCCTTTTTGCATCCACCAAATGAAAATTTCTTAAAATAACTTATGCAACTCATGCGACTTATGCGACTTATGCGACTTTTCCAAAAATAGAAAAAAAAATTCAAAAATTTTCTAAAATTTTCCTAAAATTTTGCCATTTTTGGAAAAGTTGCATAAGTTGCATAGGTTGCATAAGATATTTTGGGAAATTTTCATTTGGTGGGTGCAAAAAGGGAAATAAGGTAAGATTTTGGGGCATTTCAAGAATTAGCCCTAATAATATATATGTCCTTTTAAGCTAGGATTATACTGGGTCTGAGCACGGCAGATTTAAAATCGATCAGAATCAGAAAATTGGACTGGACCGGATCGAATCGAATCGGATCAAACAATTTTGGTCTGATTTTTGGTTCGAGGTTTTGAACGAATTCGATTTTTGTTCCGATCAGTCTTACCAAAATTTCGTCGATTTGGTCTAATAAGACCGCACCGGACCGAAAACCAAATCGGACCGTACCAATTCAGACCGGACTGGACCATTTCGATCCGGTCTTGGTCCGAGGTTTGGGACCATTTTGGTCCTCGATTTGATCCGGTCTTAACCGATCCGGTCCAATTCCAGACCAATGGTCAGCCTTAGGATTATATACTCTATTGTTAAGCATGGACAAAACCAATCTTTTGAAAATTAGTTTTTAAATTGATTCAATTGAGTCATTAGGTTATTAAGTTACCAGTTTGAGTTAAGTTGACTTGGATTAATCCAATTTTTTAAAAATATTAAAAATTTATATTTTTGTCAGTAACAAGAATTATATATAAGAGTAAACTGTAAAAAACGTCTATAAACTTTTTTATTTTCGTAAATTTGTCAATGAGAGTAAACTTCAAGTAATATTGCCACTATAAATCAAAATCTCGTGTAATTTTGCCACCGAATTGACGATTTTTTAATTTTGGTCGTTTTCTTCGTTAACTTCTACACGTGCCTAGCACGTGAGGGTATATTCGACATTTCCCGTGGTTCCCAGCCTATACCCACCTTTGTGCAAGCAAAAAGCGTCCTCGAATAGATTTCGATTATCGAGTGTCGTAAACCCACCTTTCGGTCAAGCAAAAAACGTCCTTGAAACATTATTTTCTTATTTCACCCCGTCATTATTACACTCATATTTTGTTTCGAGGACGTTATTTGCACGAAGGTAAACTTTTCATCTTCTTCATAATCACACTATATTTGATTCAAACACACGCACACACAGTCACACAGAAAGGTGCACACACACAAACACCAATCAGAACATGGATAATGTGAGACAAGCTGCAAACAAGTTTCACACTGGTCCAACTCCCAAGAACATGGTTTGGAGACCTAAAAAGGTGCAGCCAGTAGAAAGCACTAAAAATGATCGAATTGAGAAACAAGGTTCTGTTAGTTCAGAAGAAGAGGTAAATGAACATGTTATTAGGATGTTCAAAAAATATGAAGCTATGAAAAAGCTAAAATATGATGAAACAAAACCACTCTCTACTTGGGATCATCAAACAAACAGTTAAACATATGAGTTTAGAGATCTGCATGGAGATCCATATTACGAAGTATATAAGTTTGTTGGGCTAACAAAAGAGAATCCTAATGTATATTGGGAATTCATCAAAGATACTTATATCAAAAGGGAACTATTAAATGTGTTTGTCTAAATCAAATCGGTTGTAAAAGAATATGATGCTTGGTTCTAATCTTTTATTATGGCTAACTTGTAGAAGAATATGATGTTTGGTTTTAAACAATCATTTGGTTATGTAATAGGAAGCATAACATTGACAACTAATAAACAAGGCTATTTCATTTATTTGAAAAAATAGTCATTGTTGTGGAGTTTGCAGATTTGAATTATATTTTTAGATTGTCTAAATGGTGATAAAAATACATGTCAAAATAGCCTGATTGTCTATGTGTATATAAAATCTAAGCAAACCTCAAACAAAATTAAGGTTGATATGTTTTATCCTAATGAATAATTATGACCTAACCTAAACACTCCTTACATCCTTATCAGTACTT
This sequence comes from Glebionis coronaria, assembly GCA_025667525.1. Classification (NCBI taxonomy): domain Eukaryota; kingdom Viridiplantae; phylum Streptophyta; class Magnoliopsida; order Asterales; family Asteraceae; genus Glebionis; species Glebionis coronaria. Next base: position 2,670,717 of record CM046882.1, on the reverse strand, counting down.
GTACTATTTTTTAGGTTTAATGAAAGTTAATGTTGAAAGTTCAAAATTTCCAGAACAATAGAACAATCAGAAGCAAGACTAGCAAGTGATCATTTAAACCAAAACCCAAAAGAAAGGGTAGAAGTTTATTGAAGTTTGACTTAAAAAAGTCAAAATATAAATACAACCCAAACATAAACAAAAGATGCAAGACTACATTTTTAATTGTTTTAAGATAGATTGTTTAGGATTTTCCAATTTCTTCTTCACAATTTTGTCCCAAATCGTCATAGACGCAAGCCATAAGATGCAATTCCTTATTGCAAGTGGCCTTTTCCCTGGAACAACAGGTCGTTGAAGTTTCTTATTAGACCTCAATTTAGCTTTATAATTATTAGAAGTTGAACATGGCCTAACTGGATCATTCACTTCATGCTTTTCAGTGTTTGAGTCTGACTCAATTGTTATAATTTCTGCAATTATGATATGAGTCTAGGTTAAAAATCAAATGATAAAATGGATGTTTGGAACAACACATTTTTTTATCAAAAGCCCAGATTGATTATTTAAATGTTTACCTATTCAATAGCAGTCGCTCATTTGCTGCTTGAAATATATTTTCTAATTTTTCTATCTTGATTTCAAGATCATCGAAGCCCTTTTCAAGATTCTGTCCAGATTCAGCCATTGATGCACAAAAAGTAAGTTTTTTTTGTTATTCGTTAAAGATGTTGTTACTACTGGTTTTATTTATAAAGCCAACGCCCTAAATCTAATGGGCTGGACCCATATGCATGACTAATTGAATTTTGACTTTTGTTGAACATGTGATAATGAAATAAGATAACAAAATATGTGAAGCACATCCAAACACCCCTTTAACAAGAACAATAACCATAAAAAAACTTCAGTATCATTTCATTAGTGCAAAATGTAGTACATTAGATAATGAAATAATATTACAAAACATGTGAAAAAAGCCAAACAAACTGTCGTGTTTAATCACTAAGATGTGAAAGCATCTTAGTCATGAACACAATGTTTGTTGTTGCAGCATGGCGGCCTGCTATCACCAGCTCGTCTAACTTCGCAACCATGTCGTCGTTACACTCACGAGCGTTCTTCAGTTCGACTGTCCCTTCTACCGCAGGTATACAACCAGTCAGAATGCTAAGCTCATCGATCAACAGGTTACAATGGTTCATACTCTCTTGAATTTCGTCAACCAGAACCTGAAGGTCCCTAGAATATGCAAGATTCTGTTGCCTTTCCCTTCTAAATTGGACAAACAACTACCTCTCCATGCGAGAGGAGTTTAAAGCATGTGTCAACCTGTCGCATAATACCAATCTCACTAAACCCGCCTCTTGGTTTGCCATTGATTAGGTTTGGATTATTATAACTCTTTACGGTAAAAAGTATAAGTGTATGTTTCAAATGCGGTTAGAGGATCACATATTTATAGCCTGACGTTGATTATTATTGTTCACGAATAGTTTAGAGGAGTTTAATTTCTTGATTATTTCAAAGGTGGTGTAAATAATGTCCTTGAAAGTGTGTCACAAAATGAATACCAAGAGTTTTTCTTTTTGCGCGAAAATTAATTTCAGGGATAATATTTCGAGGACTTTTTTTGCTTGACCGAAAGGTGGGTTTACAACACTCGATAATCGAAATCTATTCAAGGCCTTTTTTTGCTTGCATGAAAGGTGAGTTTAGGCTGGAAACTACGAGAACTGTCGAATATACCCTCACGTGTGGGAATTAACGGAAGAAAATGGCCAAAATTAAAAATCATCAACTCAGGGGCAAAAATGCACAAGATTTTGAAGTATAGTGGCAATATTGCTTGCCTACTTTTGTGCCTAAACATATGTAGCATAAATTCATTGGTTGTATCAACCGGACCCACATCTTCACAATCTAAAAAGCTAGTGACATACAGTATAAGTTAGGAATAAGATTAGGCACAAATTTTAAGTCTCCCAATCTTTTTCCTATATAAAAATCTTCCCCTGTATCGAACATATACACTATTTGTCAACAAATATAATATGTAAAAATAAAATTACGTCGTAAATACACATAATTTACATGCTTTATTTTTAAAGAAACACGTGAATATCAAAACCTGACCGGGTCTCGAGAACCGAGTTAACTCGAATCACCCAAAATCTGACGAGTTTAACTAGTTTTGAAAATATGAAACTCGATTTAATATGACTCGTTTTTTACTAATATCGAGTTAATCGATTAACCCGGCCGGTTCGAATCTTGAGTCAAACTTTATAGCTTTGCACTTGCTAAGTACAATTGCATAGTCATAACATCTAGAATATGGTAGGTAACATAATAAAAATCTTGCGATCGAGATTCGAGAATGACAAGCAAAATATGAACATCCACATATAATTTCATATTGCATTAAGTACGATGGCCCAAAATAAAAACGGCTTATGGTTAAGGTGTCTAAATCCTACCATTAATTCATTAATTAATTTTAATTTTTTAAACACAATACCATACACACTTGAGAGTGACAAAAAATAATAACTTTGTTTTTTGTTTTGTCTATATACAAAAATTATAAAGAAAAATAAATAAGAAAATAATAAAAACTTATCTTTTATCTTGTTAAATGATTAGTTAATTAGCTTTAAGATTGCATTAGCTTATTTTTTAATTCATGTCTTATAACATATAGACATGAAATCTTATTATTTAATCACATAATATATGTTTAATAATATATATGTATTTGCTATTTAACGAATTTATTTCGAGAAAAAGAAAGAATAAAAATTAATGCCGATTATGCTGGGAGCTAAGGGGATTTAAACTCGATGAGATTTTATCGTGTAAATATATTTATTTATATTATATAATATTTTTAAAAAATGATGTTAACGAAAATTCATTTAAAATATTATCTATATATTTTGCATCAATGTTTATATAACACATCCCAAATAATTTGGGTCAAAGATGCAGAAAAAAAAAGAATTTCGAAAGTTAAATGTAGACATTTATTTCTGGACGGAGGTAGTATATTGTTATGACTTCGGAGGTGTTTGGTTTGGCTTATATAATGTAAGCTTATTTCGGTTTATATAGCATAAGCTCCAATTTTGTGACTTATTTGTAATTTTATGAGCTTATTTGTTAGTTTATGAGCTTATATAAGTTTATTATATCATGATAAACTTATATAAGCACTTAAGTCTCAAAATAAGCTACTAATTGAGGTTTACGTTATATAAGCTTAAAATGAGTCATATTTCGCTTTATATTTCATAAGCTTTAATTTTTTAAGCTTATTGATAATTTATGGTAATTTATAGGCTTATATAAATTTATTATATCATAACAAACTTAAACAAACCTATAAGTCTTTAAATAAGCCATGCAATCAAAGTTTATGTTATATAAACTGAAATAAGCTTACTTTATATAAGCTGAAAAAACAGCTTTCCGGATAAGTGATGATTTGCACAATCTAAAAATTTATTAACACATTCGGAAATATGTGTGTCATGACTATTATACCTTTATTACACAGTACTATATAATTAAATATGGCAAAAAACTCTGAACCCGACGGAGAATCCGATACCCGAATCCGATTTGACCAGGGATTTCCCGAGTTGACCGGGTATGGGGATGGGGGTCGATAATAAAAAAAGGGTATGGAGGCGGGGATGGTAATACCCTTGGTTCCTCAAACCCGTCCTCGAACCCGCCCCCGAAGATCTATATTCTACATATACATTTACATATCTTGTATGTTTCAAATATCTATTAAATATTTGAAACATTATCAATCGATAGTTAATACTCCCTCCGTCCCATAATAATAGTCCACCGACAAAAAACACACATATTAATAAAAACATCACTTTTTCAGGTTTCTCTCTTTTACTTTTTACACAATGACAATTTTACCCTTAACCATTTAATTTACAACTTCTTTATTATTTGTAATAATACCTTCAAGTGAGGGTAATATTGTAAATTTAATCCATATTTCTTATCTATTTTTGGATTGGACTATTAATATGGGACGTCCAAAAATAGTAAGATGGACTGTTAATATGGGACGGAAGGAGTATCTCCTTTGATACTAACCTTCTAGGATGAACTCTTGTGTGTTAATTTTGTTATTTTTAATACTGAGCATGATCGTATAAATGTTAATCTCGTTAATATTGTTTGATATTACTGTATTGTGTTATTTATAATGGTTGGATCATTTGAAACATAGTTTAGATATTAATTGTGTAACGAGGAAAAAAATCCTCGATTCCCTATTGGGATCCCCGTTCCCCGCTGGAGATGAGATGGTATATAGCTTGTAATTCCCGATGAGGATGAGAACAGGGATGAAATAGATATATTTAACTTTAAGGATAGGGATGGTAGCAACTATTCATCGTAAATTTGGCCCTACTATCATCTCTATATATAATATAAAAATATAAATGTCAAAACTCATATAAATTAAATCTGTAAATAAAAATTTTATAGAATATGCAAATCATCGCTATTTCGAATGGGAGTTGATTTGCACACTCCAAATACTTATTTGTACACTCAAAATATATGTGTTGTGATAAATATACCCTTAATAATTACACACTTCACTAAGTAATGTAAGGGTATATATGGCAAAACACTCAATATTTTGAGTGTGCAAATAACTTTCAAAAGTGTGCAAATCATTAGCCATTTCGGATATGTCATGGTGATGAGGTAAGTCTTTGATTTGGATGTTTGTAGCCTGTTGGATGAAATAGAGTAATGCGGAAATATAGTGGGGGCACGTGAAATAAACCTAGGGAACATCATGGGTCCTATATTAATGATATCACCGCGTGTTATTGTTTTTTAGTGCCATCTGGCCTTTCAATCTCATTTCTAGATCATTAGAAAATCAACGCGCCCACGCTGACTTTCATTTTTAGCCGCCAATTTTTATTCAAACTATATATACTCACTTGCACAAACCTAAACTCAACATAACATAACATCATACACTACTACTCAATACTAATAGCAACTGTGTTCCTACAAACATGCTGAGACCTTCTACTTCTGCGACTGTCGTAGTTGAAGGAGACAGAGCGAACGAGGCGAATGAGGCGAAGTACAGAGGTGTTCGCAAGAGGAAATGGGGCAAATGGGTGTGTGAGATCAGGCTACCCAACAGCCGCGAAAGAATTTGGTTAGGTTCTTATGATTCTGCTGAGAAGGCGGCTCGTGCTTTTGATGCGGCTTTGTTTTGTCTAAGAGGCAGCAATGCGAACTTCAACTTCCCTGACCAAGTACCAGATATTCCTGGAGGCACTGAGCTTCACCCTTCTCAGATACAAGAAGTCGCTGCTCACTACGCAAACTCCTATTCATCCGAAACAGCATTGTCAAATGACCATGAGACCACATTTTCCGCTGCTGAACAACCTAATTCGGACGATTACTTGCAGACTAGCTCCTCCTTCATGGACGTCGTTTCGTCGTCATCATCTTGCGGTTTTATGATGGATTATGATGTTACTAATAACAACTATAATCCAAACATGAGTAACATACCAGATTTTGGGATATTTCCAGGTTTTGATGACTATTTCATGACCCATGAGGCCACATTTTCCGCAGCTGCTGACTATGGATCAGAAGAACAAGTTGTCTACGACGGAGGCATGTATTCGCAAGATCCGACCGTCCTGTGGAACTTTTGAAGATAATTGATACGTACTTATAGAACTTACTATATATAGGAGTTGATGAAGAGGCAAGGAGGGAAATTATGAGTTGAAGTTGCCATATATAGAAATATATATGTGCATGGAGATATATGATTGAGGAGCATGCATGCATGCATGCCCCTATATATTCTCGTTTTTAGCTTCCAACACTCATGACTATACAATAATCATCATGCAAAATATACATTATTAAGGTTTTTGTTTTCCTCATATAGACATATATATATATGCATGCCCCTATATGAGTATCATGTATCTTCTCATAATTACCCCCTTGTTATATAAATATATGTTCAATCGATATAATCTTTGTCATGCAATGCTACTGCTAATTTACGGTGACAACATCAGAACTAAAAATGACATTTTCGAGAATTTGAACTTTTCTACATGAACTAACAATGTACGACACAAAAATTCATGGATGTCTCGAAAACCAGCATTCATAACCAACCAGAATAAGCGCCTAAAGCCTATTAGGATAAGCACCTTGACGAGCTTAATATCCAAGCTTTCCAATGATCGTTAGTTGCCAAAGAAGAACAGTTTGCTAGCCAAAGTAAAGAATATTGTACGTTGAACTTGTGAAAATATATCTTCAGCGAGAATATTTGGTTTTTGATCCTCAGATGCATGAATATAGTGGTTTCTCTATTTTCATATAACCCAGAACAATAATGAAACAAACACCATAGAAGGCTTTCGCGGTACTACGGTACTACTACTTGCGCCTCTTAAGACAATCGAGTTACGCACGATTGTGGTGAGTTCAATAGCATACAACCCCATGCATATACCCACAATTGTTTTGGTTTCTCTAAAGGTGACATAAATGTCACTTAGCTAGTTTGTGAACTATGAAGTATATAACTATATATAATATGGAAGTGAAATTTCTTGCTGATGATATCATAAATAAATATGTTTAGAAGAGTGTAAAAGGTCAAGTTTCAACAATCAACATCACATGAAGATTTATTATATTATTAAATCATTGGTCTTTTATATTGTGCTCATTCGACTTTACAATACAATAAAATAGTACACCATATGTATATATACTAATATATTACAAGTAACTAGAAACTAATAAAACTGGTCAACAATTATACAACAAACACTCGGTCTGTAGTACATACACGGGTGGAAGGGGTTTCGGGGTTCAGGGGAATCCGGTGGATATTTGTCTCGTAATATAAGTTTCGAATATGTGAAATATAAAACTTTAGCTAAAATGATGGGTATAGCATAAATTTAACTAAAGGTACGTTTGATATGTTGTTATGAATCACAATCGAAATGAGTATCGGTATGAGATGGAATGAAAATGAATTGAATTCAAATTATTGTTTTCATTGTTTTTGTTTGGATTGAATTTTGATCAATGAAAGTATAACATATATTTACATAGTTGCAAAATCAATATAGTCATGTTTTCATGTATATGGCGTTGTTAATCTTTTAATAGAAAAAAATACGTCGTAATTGTTACAATAAATGATGATCCTATCGACGATATTTAAAAAATATTTCAAATAAGAAAAAGGAAAAAGTAGATAATGAAACCCGCATTTGATAACAAAAAATTATATGACAATTGTAACGATTCATCGATACATATAATAATTTGCAAGGAAAAAAAACTATTAAGTGCAGAAATAAACAAAAAATGAAAAAAAATGATAGATATGATATGAGCCTATCATGAGTGATATGGTGGATACCAAAAATAAATATATCATTACAAAATTTGAAAACCACATTTTTAACCAAACATCATGTATCACATTCATTTCCATTCATCATTCCCGCAAATACCATACCAAACGCGCACTAAGATTTTTTTTCCAAATGAACCCGGTCCTAATTTTGTGTTACGTAAATACTTCTTAATCCGAAATTTCGGGTACTCGTAAATACAAAAATTTTATTCGAAATTTCGTATATCTGTCATCGCAAGTTTCGGATATCTATATCTTGTTATTAACAAGTCCTTTAAATGATTTAAATTAACATGGTGAGACCTTCTACTTATGCGACTGTCGTAGTTGAAGAAGACATGAACAACAACGAGGCAAATGAAGCTAAGTACAGAGGTGCTCGCAAGAGGAAATGGGGCAAATGGCTGTCTGAGATCAGGCTACCCAACAGGCGCGAAATAATTTGGTTAGGTTCTTATGATTCAGCTAAGAAGGCGACTCGTGATTTTGACGCGACTTTATTTTGTCTAAAAGGCAGCAATGTGAACTTCAACTTCCCGGACCAAGTACCAGGTATTCATGGAGGCACTAATCTTCACCCTTCTCAGATACAAGAAGTCGTTGCTCATTACGCAAACTCCTACTCAACAATAGAATCATCGTCAAATGACCATGACTTGTCGTCGTCGCAGCAGCCTAATTCAGACGATTACTTGCAGACTAGCTCGTCCTTCATGGACGTAGTTTCGTCATCATCATCTTGCAGTTTTATGATGGATTATGATGTTGCTAATAACAACTATAATCCAAGCATCAGTAACATACCATAAATCTGGATATTTCCAGGGTTTGATGACTATTTCATGACCCATGAGGCTACATTTTTCGTAGCTGCTGATTATAGATCAGAAGATCTTGTCTATGACGGGGCGCGTATTCGCAAGATCCGACCATCATGTGGAACTTTTAAAGAAAATTTATACGTACGTATAGAACTTACTATATATAGGATTTGATGAAGCAGTAAGGAGGGAAATTATGAGGTGAAGTTGCCACATATTCATGAAAAACAGGAAGTGTTACACAGTGAAGTGTAACAGGAAAATATTTTCACATTGTTAATCTTTTAGGATTTTAAGGATCCAAACCACTTTACAGAAGCAAGAACTGTATACTCTACTTCTGTAGATGATTTAGAGAGGGTATTTTGCTTTTTACTCTTCCAAGAAACAAGATTATCATTTACAAAAACACAATACCCAGTAGCAGATTTTCCAGTAACAATGCATTTAGCTCAGTCAGTATCATAATAAGCTTTAAGAGACATACCAGAGGTCTTCTTAAAGTGAATACCCAAACCTGGAGAGCTTTTAAGATATCTTAATATCTTAAAGGCTATTTTTAGATGAGAGTTCAAGGGAGAGTGCATAAACTGGCTTAAACTATGAACAACATAAAAAATGTTAAGTCTAGTGTTAGTCAAATAGCTAAGCTTACCCATAAGCTTCTGATAGTCAACAATATTTTCAAGTAAAGGATCACTATCAATAGGCTCATTAAATATAGAAAGTTGAGACACCACAGGAGTGTTAGCAGGTTTACAAGCAAGCATACCATACTTAGACAACAAATCTAACACATACTTTATCTAATTCAAGCAAACACCAGATTTAGTGTCAACGACTTCAATTTCCAAAAAATACTTCAATTTACCCAAGTCCTTAATCATGAACTTGGTTCTCAAAAACCCTTTGAATTTCTCAATTTCAACAATGTTGTTACCAGTGATGATAATATCATCAATATACATAAGCAAGGCAAGAAAAATATTATCATCAGACTTAGTATAAAGAGAGTAATTAGATTTATTTTGACAAAAACCATTTTCATTAAAGACAGAAGTGAGCTTTAGCACTCCATTGCCTAGGTGCCTGTTTGAGGCCATATAAAGACTTTCAAAGTCTTCAAACCATGTTTTCACCTCCAGGAAGATATCCTTGAGGTGGTTTCATATACACAGTCTTATCAAGGTTACCATACAAGAAAACATTATTACTATCAAGTTGAAAAATAGGCCAATACTACACAATGGCTAGATTAAGAAGGCATCTAACAATAACCATCTTAACAACAAGGGCAAATGGTTCCTCATAATTTATTCCTTCTTTCTGACCAAACCCTTGAGTAACAACTTTAGCCTTATACCTTTCTATCTCCCCACTCTAGAATTAAATTTTAATTTCCAAATCTATTTGCAAACTAAGGATTTCCTACATTTAGGAAGCTCAACAATATCCCAAGTATCATTCCCAAGGAGAGCAGCAAGCTCAGTATTAATTGCATCAACCCAAAGAGGGTTCTAGGATGCTTCAAAAAAGCTTTTTGGTTCACTATTTTTATTAAGTTGGTTGACAAAGCAAAAGTTTTCTTGATTAAGTTTAGAAAACCAACAATTTTTCAAGACCATACTTAACCTTAGAGTTGACAACAAAATCATTATAATTCTTTGGAAAAACAGAAGTTCTAGTAGACCTTCTTAAATTTTGAGTTCCCTGAATTGAAGTGTGTGGATTTTGATCCAAATTTCCTTTAGACTCATTGTTTTCATCAAGTATAGGGGCCTCCTCTTCCAATCCAGCATTAGTGTCTTTACTGTTATGAGCATCATCCCCAATAATTGGGGAATCAACAGTGTTCACACTATCCTCATGGTTGGAAGAGTAGCCACCTTTACTATGTGACCCATGGTCACTGTTATGATTATGTGTTACTCTCTCATCATTATTAGGAAGCTTATGGTTATTATGATCAAAGAAGGTTAACAAGTTTATATCTTTAAAAACATTAGAATCCTTATCTTTATTGGCTTTAGAAGCAGTACTTAAAAGGAAATATGGTCTTAAAAAATCTAACATCTCTAGAAACAAGAAACTGATGTCTATCAAGATTATAAACCCTATAATCCTTCTGGGAACCAGAATTGTTGGGAATCTAAACTTGTTAGATTCCCTGATCATAACTTTAAACATAATTAAGCTGTTAGATAGTCCCTTGCCTGTGGCTATTAGGCAAGCAAGTATCGCAAGACTTACAGAGATCCAAGTCTCTGTGAGCAACCTCAGAGGAGTCCATGTCAGAGACATTGTCAAGGAAGTCAAAGATTACTTGAAGACATACTCATTGGCTGTGATGGATAACAGCCAAGATGTATCAGGTAATCTGAGGGGTTGAGGGTTAACAGGGGTGGCAATACCCTGTTAACACTCAGCACACTTTGGACATGCCATTTGTGTGTTCGAGACTATAAAGAAAAAGGAAACTGTTTTGACAACTGTTTCCTTAGAGCATAATGGCAGACTACCAAGAATAGAAGAGCATCATGTGACTGGTGTCTGAAAAGTAAAAGCTTGTGTAGTCACCATCAAGTACTATTTAGGTCAACCTCGTATCACTATAAATAGGATGTGTATCCATGCATTAATGTTTAACACTTTGAGTATATTCATAACATTATTGCTTAGAACTTATAGAATCAAACAGCTGCGACTGTATTCATAAGTTAGGGTTTATAGTTGTTCAAAGTGTGCACAACACATTGTCATCAAACGGTGTTATCCATAACACTTGTAATTCTTTATTATACAATAATAAGATTACGTTTGAAAAGTAATACCTTGTGTTGATTAGTTAAGTTTAGGGTTTCTAGCATTGATTAGGGACTTTCAATTGGTATCAGAGCGGTGTTTGATATTAAAACCTTCAAGAAACATCGTTCTCAGTTTTATAATCAAGATCCACTATGCCAGAAACTTATAACCCACCACATTCACCTTCTACAACACCATCTTCACCAAGACTCAACCCTCCTGCCAATGACGATGATCTACCCCAACTTCTTGACTCAAGAGGTGGATCACATGTCACAAGTGTACCAGTCTTTGATGAAGAAGATTTTGCCAGTTGGAAGAGTCAATTTCTTGTGTATCTTGATGGACATGAACCTTTTCTTCTAGAAATTTTAGAAAATGGTCCTTATATTCCCATGGTGCTTACCTCCACTAAAGAAAACCCTCTTCCCAAACCTCTCAAACAATGGACTCCAGCTGATAGAAAATTGGCAAACCAAGATAAAAGTCTCAAAAGCATCATCATATCCTGTCTTCCCAAACATATCATGAAGTCTGTCATTCAGTGTCCCACAGCCAAGCAAATGTGGATAGACCTCATCCTTGGCCATGAAGGACCCTCTGAAACAAGAGAGACAAAGATTCAGGCACTCAGACTTCAGTTCAATGCCTTCAAGTCACTTGAAGGTGAAAAGGTTCAGCAAACCTATACAAGGCTGAAGATTCTTCTCAATGACCTAGCAATGAATGATGTCACCATTGGTCAAGCTGAGATTAATGCCACATTTGTCAACAGCCTTCCAAGAAAGTGGCTGAGTATGAATCAGACTCAGAGAGCTAATAACTCAATCAAGAATGACACCTTAGCTCAGCTTTATGGAAAGTATAATTATGAAGAAGGGCTGATTGATACTATTTACAAGTCAGAGACTGAAAGATTTGTAGTTCAAGGAGCATCTTCCAAAGCTTTGATCTCTGCACCACATCCTCATGACAGCGACTCTGATGTTGAAGAAGACACCCGCAGCAGCCAAGAGTTCTTGTCAGACTTAATGCAGAGTTTCATGAAAGAGCCTTGCTAGCCAACCAAAGAAGATTCTTCAAAAGATCAGGGAGAATAGGATCAGCTAGTAAACCAACTGACAAGTCAAAAGAAACTTGCTTTGCCTGTGGAAAGCTTGGACACTTCCAAAAATACTGTCCTTCCACCAAGACATCCTCGCCCTCCTATCCATCATCTTCATCCAAACCTTACAAATTCAAACAACACAACAACTCATCTCACCAATCCAATTCATCAGACACTGAGAAGAAGGATTACAAAAACAAGTACAAGGCACTTAAAGCTGAGTTAGAACAGATGAATTTGAAGCTTGAAGCTCTGTCTAAGAAGAAGGGAGGTGATAAAAAAACAGAGAAAGGGTTGGTAGCTGAAGCGTATGATTGGAATGATGAGCCATTGACTTCAGATGAGGAAGATACTACTAGAGTCAGGGCTTTCATGGATATAGCTGAGGATGAACCAGTTGTTGGAAAAGGTGATGCAAGATCAGGACAATGGGACATCACGATGAAAAAGGTACACAGGCTTTTATCTATGTCTGATAGTGATGAACGCAAGCATGTCCTTGATTACACCATTGTTGATTTACACTTTGTTGAGGAACAAAGAAAGAACCTACTTGATAAGTTTCACTCTGTTAAACTGAACTGCTAAATGCTAAATCTGAATGTAAAACTCTCAGCCGGGTTAATTTAGAGAAAATATCCCTGCAAAATGAAGTCACTAGGTTAACTTTGAAAAACATTGCTTTAAATGATCAAGTTTCTGAATTAAACAAGGTTATTGAAAAATGGCTGTGTGCTAGGTTCACAATAGATCAATTGCTTAATGATGAATTGCCTGCTGACATTAAAAGGGATATATCTGCTAAGAAAAATAAGCTGAGAATTCTCACCAAACCCAAAGACATTATCTTCAAATCTATAGAGACTATTCATATGTCAGATACCACTTTGACTAATGACCCTGTCTTTGAAGATGTGGCTGAGTTACCACCTTTGCCCAAACTCTCTGGAGTTGAACCTAGCAGTTCCTCACGAGCTGCTAAGGGTGAACTTAGAACAGATATTGAGAAACCTCCAGCTAAAGTTTTTCATGTGCCTGCTAAACAAACAGGTAAACAAGTTGCTTTTAAGCCTGTCTCTACTAAAGCTGTGAATAAGGTTGACCCTACCACTGAAGAACGCCTGTTGTCTCTAATGAAAGAAGTAGAACTCTTGAAACAACACATTAAGCCTTCCGCTGAATGCTCTACTTCTCATGAACCTAAGTCAGTCCTAGGTGAACCCAAAGGGGAAAGGTTAATCAAACCTTATTGCAATGTATGTAAAAACTCTCACCACATGACCTTAGATCATGACAGACATATGGCAGCTAAGAGAGCTCAGACACCCTCTAGGGATAGACCACAGGGTTCCAAAAGACAACAGGGAAACTACAGACCTTATCCTCCCTATAAATTCTTTGGATTCACAGACCATCACTCAGACGAGTGTGGTGACTTCCCTGGGTGTGATATCTGTGGAAGTTTTACCCATGAAACAGTGAATTGTCCCTCCCAACGCCAAAAGTTCTACAGGAACTCAAGAGTTGCTAATCAGCAATTCAGGGAACCCACTGGAAAGTGGGTTCACCAAAGGAACTAACCTGTTTCTATGTATCTGTGCAGAAATATCTCAAGGAATCGGTATGGTATCTAGACAGTGGCTGTTCTAGACACATGACATGGATTCAACAATACCTGCACAGATACTCAAAGGAGCCAGGTCCTAAAGTGGTGTTTGGAAATAACTCTTCAAGTGACACAGAAGGATATGGCTCAGTGAACTGCAATGGGATTACGTTTACCAGGGTCGCATATGTGAATGGTCTTAAACACAATCTTATTAGCATCAGCCAATTGTGTGATGCTGACTATAAGGTTTTGTTTACTAAGACTCAGGGAACCATATTCAACAAAATAATGATGTTGTGCTTATTGCACCTAGAAGGAGAGATGTTTATGTCATCAACATGGCTGTTTGCTCTGAAGACAGCTCAAATTGTTTTCTTGCTAAAGCCTCTGAAAGTGTCAATTGGCTGTGGCACAAAAGACTGTCTCATCTCAACTTCAAGAACATCAACAAGATAGCCACACAAAACCTGGTTGCTGGTCTACCTTCAGTGATGTTTTCTAAAGACAAGACTTGTTCCGCCTGTGTCAAAGGAAAGCATCACAGGTCTTCATTCAAGACTAGGCAATCATTCTCTATTGACAAGTGCTTACATCTCCTTCACATGGATTTGTTTGGGCCTGTCAAACCTCAAACCATTAATCACAACAAATACACCTTGGTCATAGTTGATGAATTTTCAAGATACACATGGGTGTTCTTTCTCAGAAGGAAAAGTGATGCAGCTGATACCATCATGTCCTTCATCAGACAGGTTGAAAATATGAATGATGTTAGAGTCAAAGATCTAAGAAGTGATAATGGTACTGAATTCAAGAATCATCAACTTGAATCTTTTAGTGATGAAAAAGGGATTTCACAGAACTTCTCTTCAGCTGGCACCCCTGAACAAAATGGTGTGGCTGAAAAAAGAAACAGGACTTTGATTGAAGCAGCCAGAACTATGTTGAATGGTGCAGCCTTACCAAATCAATTTTGGGGAGAAGTTGTTCACACTGCCTGCTACACACAAAACAGATCAATCATTGTCAAAAGACATGGTAAAACTTCCTATGAAGTTTTCAGAAAAAGATCTCCAGATGTCAGCTATTTTCATGTGTTTGGATGTCCTGTGTTTATTTACAACTACAGGGATAAACTTGGAAAGTTTGATGAAAAAGATGATGATGGTTTCTTCTTAGGATACTCTCCAACAGCCAAAGCCTTCAGAGTATTTAATATCAGAAGACAAGAAGTAGAAGAAACCTTTCATGTCAGATTCAATGAAGATGATGAAGTCATACAGAGAACAGGAACAGAGGGTGATGAAATTGATTTTAATGAAATTTGTCTTTCCCAAGTGATGAGTTCACAGAACCAAGACCTACCAGTCATCACCATCATTACTCCAACACTCTCACTCCTTATGTTCCTACCTTTGACCCTCTGTCTACTCACAACATAGAAGTTCCTACCTCTCAGGAACTTGATGAAGAAGAACCACAAACCTCTGGTAGTCCTTCTTCTCCTACTGCTATTGATGACTCACCAATTCTTCAAATCCCTGAAGAATCTCCTGCTGATAATGAAGTTGTACCTCTTGATATGGCTGAAGAAGACTCTGACACTGAAATAGTCTTTGAAGAAAGCCCTCCTAGTCAGCAGGATGAAACTCAAATTCTACCAGCTGTGCCCACAAGTGTTCCTGTCCTTGAGTCCCCAGCTCCTCAAAATAAGTGGTCAAGAGATCAACACATTCTTCTTTTCAACATTATTGGGGAACATAATGCAGGGGTTACAACTAGACAGCGAATTCATGACTCAGAGTCTGCCTCAGCCAATGAATGTCTCTTTGCTGAATTTCTCTCACAAATTGAACCTAAAAGAGTAGCTGAGGCTCTGGTAGAAGAAGGATGGGTAGCTGCTATGCAAGAAGAAATCAATCAGTTCAAAAGGAACAAAGTATGGACACTAGTGCCAGCTCCACCTGGAAAGAATATCACAGGCACTAGATGGATCTATAGAAATAAGATGGATGAAATTGGGAACATCATCAAAAACAAGGCCAGGTTGGTGGCACAGGGGTATACTCAGACTGAAGCAATTGATTATGATGAAACTTTTGCTCCAGTTGCAAGACTTGAAGCCATCAGAATCTTCCTGGCTTATGCTGCCTATATGAACTTTACTGTGTATCAGATGGATGTAAAGAGTGCATTCCTCAATGGTGATTTGGCTGAGGAAGTGTATGTTGCACAACCTGAAGGATTTGAGAACAGCGCGTTTCCCAACCATGTGTACAGACTACACAAAGCCATGTATGGGCTGAAACAAGCTCCAAGAGCATGGTATGAAACTCTTTCTAATTTCTTGACTGAAAATAAATTTGTCAGGGGTTCTATTGATAAAACACTCTTTACCTTCAAGGATAAGAGTGATTTCATCATTGTGTAGATTTATGTGGATGATATCATCTTTGGGTCAACAAATGTCAATCTTAGTAAACGTTTTGCAAAATTAATAACCAAGAAATATGAGATGAGTATGATGGGTGAATTAACTTACTTTTTGAGTTTTCAAATTAAACAATGTCCTAAGGGAATTTCAATTTGTCAAGAAAAGTATGTTAAGGATTTACTTAAAAAATATGAGTTAGCTGATTGTGCATCAGTGAAATGCCCCATGCTTCCACCCAACAACTTGGGCCCTGATGAGTCAGGGGTCTCTGTTAATGAGACTTTATATAGAGGCATGATTGGGTCACTCATGTATCTGACAGCTAGTCGTCCTGATATCCAATTCTCCACATGTCTCTGTGCAAGGTACCAAGCTAACCCAAAAGAATCCCATCTAGTGGCTGTTAAGAAAATTTTCAGGTATCTCAAAGGAACACCATCCCTAGGTCTATGGTATCCCAAGGAATCAGGCTTTGATCTCAAGGCCTATTCAGATTCAGACTATGCTGGATGCTGTATTGACAGGAAAATAACTTCAGGAAGCTGTCAAATCCTAGGAGGAAAATTGGTTGGATGGAGTGCTAAGAAGCAAAACTCTGTGGCTATGTCTTCCGCTGAAGCAGAATATGTCGCTGCAGCCAGCTGTTGTGCTCAGGTGCTCTGGATGAAAAGTCAATTGGCTGACTATGAAATTTTATATGACAAAATGCCAATCTTTTGTGACAACACCAGCTCCATTGCCATATCCAACAACCCTGTTCTTCACTCTCGTACCAAACACATTGATATCAGGTATCATTTTATCAGGGATCATATAATGAAGAGAGATATTGAGCTGCACTTTGTTCCCACAGAGCTGCAACTAGATGATATCTTCACAAAGCCTTTGGCTGAACCTTCGTTCAACAGGCTAGTTGCTGAGCTAGGGATGCTCAATATCTCAAAGCCTGTGACTTGATATTAAATGTGTTCATTAAATGATTGATTCTATATTAAATGTTTTGCACATGAAACTAGGTAGTTACTTTCCAAGTAAATGCAAAAAACATTCTCAAATATTTAATCATTTATTTTTCGAATAACGAAGAGACAAATAAATTTTGAAAGGTCAAGGGACCCACTTGAGCAGTCATTTTCTCACTTTGCATTAAATGTGGTTGAATAACTGTTTACTTATTTTGAATATATATTTTGTCTCTCGTCTCTTCTCACCCACCACCATTCTCATTTCACAAATCTATTTCTCTCTCTAAGTTATTCTCTCTCTCAAACCATCCTCCATTTTCTTTCACCTTCGACCTTGAATCCATGGCTTTTTCCGTTCCCAAGGCAGCAAACGTGAACTTCGAGATCAACGAAAGCATCCTCGCCTCAAACAACTCCATTGGATGGATCAAGGCTCCTAATGACACCTACTCAGATCTGGTAAACTTCATGCAAAACTTTGACTTAAGTGAAGCCTTCACCAAATCCCCAACCACCTTCTACCAAGAATACCTTAGGGAATTCTGGTACTCTGCTGAAGTGGTAGATGACACAATAACCTTTAGCCTTTCATGCAATGAACACCCATTTGATTTCTCCCTTAAAGATTTCTCGAGTGTGGCTGGATTGAAACATGGTGATGAATGCCTTAAGGTTGTTGATAAAAAGGCTGTTAAAGATGCCCTGGCCACACTCAAACCCTTCCATGATGTAAACCCTGCCCTTACACCCGCTGAGGTCCTCTTAAAATCTCCTCTGAAGATTAAGTACTTTACACCCATGTGACGTGTCCTCTTCACCCACATTGTTAAATCCCTGGGAGGAATGCAGGGATCCCAAGATCAGATGTCCTTTAACCATTGAAATTAAGATTTTGTATGTTGAAAAAGTTCGTTTCTCGGTATCTTCTCGAATTGATTTCCGGTTTAAAGTGTGACTCAATCGTTTCTGGTAAAGAATAATATTTTTGGTTTTGGTAAAATAAATGTGCAAGACTTTAAAATAAATGACGGGTAATTAAAACTACAACTAGTTAAAACGTAAATGATGCAATATTTAAAACTTTAAAAGTAAATGACGAGAAATTAAATGACGTAAAATTAAAACTTGACGAAAAGCAAATTAACAATCAAATAAAAATGCAAAACATAATTAAAATAGACTAAAATCAACCCATCGGAATACACCTGATCGGAATCCAATCGGAATCCGATCGGAATATATCCCCATCGGAAAGTGGTCGGAAAGTGACAAAGCAGGACTCATCGGAATAACAATAAAACTCACCATCGGAATAATGTTTGGAATCCAAATCGGAATACAAGAAACAACCCTATCGGAATGTTTAAAATAATACCCCAGATCGGAATACACTAAAGTAATCCAAATCGGAATATCTAAAAAACACCAGAATCAGAATATTTAACAACTTAGTCCAATCGGAAAGTGCCAAAACCCTAATCCGATCATCAGATCAGAATAAGGTGTGCTAATCGGAAAGCCAATCGGAAAAGGGTTTACCCTTTTCCGATTAATAAGGGATTCGACAATAAGCAAGTGATAAGCTAATTTGATAAGCTAAAACCAAACCTTGAACGAATCTATAATGAAAAAGGACTAAATAAGCACAAATAACAACTTTTCCAACTTAAAATAAACAATCTTTTAAATCAAACTATAAAAAGATGAACTTTTTAAAGAAAACTTTTAAAAAGTAAATAAGCTAAACATAAATTAAGCCAATATGCATGTCAAGCTCAAAGCTTAATCCATATAAAAACTCATGGATGAATAAACAGATGAACTTTTCAAGCACGAAAACATCAAGATCAACTCGGATCAAATATATTTCGCACCAAAAGTAAACTAAAATCAAGAAAGGGAGATGAGAGATTAAACAAGAAAAGTAAAGATTCAAGAACAATAAAAGAAAACTTACTTGAAAATTAAATGGATTAAATGTGCATAACAAGTAATTAAATTGCAAGAAATTAAATAACAAGGTATGAAAATGGTGGAAGTGTGGGTTGTCAAGCCACCCAACAACTTGAAATGAAATGTAGTCTAATCTATAATATGGAGATTAGGGAGGAGCTTAGGAAGCTTCCTCCCTCTTTCTTCTTTTCCTTAATTGCACATTTGAGTCCTTAATCTTCTTTAATCTTCTTAATCTTGGACTTTAATGACTTCGCCTCGGGATTTCTTTGAACTCGTCTTGACATTTCTTCATAAATAAGACTTTAGTTCTTCGGCTTTTAGTACACTTCCGTCTTTTGACTTTTTCTTCGATAAATCTTCAGAATTGGTCTTGGACTTCCGTTCTTTTTGCACTCTTGACTTCTTGACTTCGTCTTTTCGTCTTTTTCTTTGATAAAAGCCCGTAAAATCCCGTGTTTTCTCCACTTTTCACCTTTTCGTCCTAAATCACAACAAAAACACAAACCACGCATAATTCCGACATAAAAGACATAAAATACACATTTTGGCTCGGTTATTATTGTAATTAAGTGGTAAAAAGGATGGGTGTTTACACACCTATCAAATCCCCTACACTTAACCATTGCAATGTCCTCATGCAATGCATTAGTTACAAAACATGTTTACATTTTTCATCACAATTAATCCACGTTGGCCTTTATTAAAGAGATAGAAAACTATAAACATTCAAAGTAAAGAAATCAAAAACATACCTTTGGGTTTTGGAAATGTCGTGAATGATCATCATCCTCAAGTTTTCACTTTCTCCAAACCAAGCTTAAAAACGAGATCATTGTTATTATAAGTTAGCAAACTAACACGAACTCATGTGGGCCAATTATTCACTTAGACTCCCTTATTCCTAGGTGTATCTCTTATATTTTATTATTGTCTCGAATGATTACGAGGATGCATTTTTGACTTATTTCGATAGTTTATTAGGCTGAAAATAAAGTGAACGATTTAATCAATAGTTAGCTAAAGGACAAAATCTTTTAAAACTGCTTCTCGGGACCTCATAAAGTTCATATCTTGGCATAACTCGCTTCGCGATTTGAGACCTTTCTCGGACCGATATTTGGCAGCGACTTCATACTTCAAATCTTGAGAGACGTTCATGAAATAATGGCCTTCTCTTCATAATAGGAATTTCTTCACTTTAAGTTTTGAGAGATTGATACTTGGACCACGACTTCTTCATTTTTCTCCAATCTTTATTTTGGACTTTGATATACAACTATCCGCCTCCTTTTTGGACTTGGCTTCATTTATCCTCATACCTTGTTAGGGTCTTTTCGGATAGACTTCTCCATGACTTTTAGGGAGTTTTTGCTTTTCGTCGTGTGTCTCGATCCTTCATATTGATTTTCGATAAATGATTCTTCACATCACTTTGGATCTTTAGCAACAAAATGTAGCCCTCATGCCTTGTTAGGACCTTTTTGGACTCGCCAATCTTCGCATCCCGCTTCAATAAGTTATGCCTTGGCTATGAACTCTAATCCATACCGAGCAACTTTTAAACGATCTTGGGCTAGAAGCTAAGTAACTTTTCAAATCGTACAACCTTATTTATTGCAGATAAATTTATTAGGAAGCGATGGGAGAATAGGCTTATAATTAACTCACATAAATTCACGAAAGAATACCAAGCTTATAATTGACTCTATCATCTCTCGTTCTCCACAGTTTAAAATCTCAAGGAATGAGACTCGTGGATGCTTAGCCTATTAAATCACAGTTTTGGGTTTTCGAGTCGCCTATAGGATCTTGCAAATTCTTAGACTCTTTCAAGTTTAGAAATCGCATTTTAAAGTTCCCTTGATAAACGACTCTCTAGGATCAATTATAGGAACTTGCGAAAAGTTCTTGTTCTTAACCCGTGAGAGTTAAGACTTTCGCGTTTTATAGCTCCATGTATAAAAGCCTAGCAAAACTTGACTTAAACACGTTAAAGATACTAGCTAGAGTAACTTAGATAAGTAAGCTCGGGTTGAGTCAAAAGATTTACAACGTTTGAAAATTAAAACCACTTTATTAAAATTTATTCTAGATAAGGAAAGAAAATAACTATACAAAGGTAACAACAACTATACAACTAGGCCAAAATAGATTAAAAATTTTGAAAAATGTCGAAAAATCAAATTTTCCGGTTAAAATGAGGACAAATACAAGGAAAATGCCACTTAACTTCGATAGAAGTCCCCCTACACTTAATATAAACATTGTCCTCAATGTTTTTTTTTGGTAAAGGGTTTCCCCAGTAAATATATTAACCAAAAAAGCGTTGAAGTACAAAGGAATGTGGCTAAGATACCACATTAACCGCATGCTACAGGCAACATGTTAACACGTGATTATGTTATGGCATAAACACAAACTAATCTAGAACTACAATGCAAGTAAACTAGAAAGAAACCAAGATGCAAACATGAAGTCACACATTGTCTTTAGCTTCCACCAACAGCACGAAAGGAGCAAATGATATCCAAATGAGCCCGCCTCCTTAAAAAACCTTGACAAAGAAAACCCAGTGGGAAAAACCTTGGACAAGGAAAAAAGAGTACAACCCTCACCCGGAACTCCCATCATGAAGAACTCTCGGGAGCTCGGCACCCTCCATTTGTCAAGCAGCAAACTCGACCTGGCAGACAACTTCTTAAAACGAAATGAAATCAACTTCAACCGAATAGTATCACAAATAAGCTGAAAAATCTGATCAGCAGCCAACAGCTTTTTCTTGAAAAGTCTTGAATTACGTTCCATCCATATAAAGTACGCAGTAGCAGCCAACACAAGACGGGCAAGGATGCTAGGACAAGACTTTCCCTTAGAAATTGGAATAACATAGGCTAAAATATCATCAATCCGAGGGGGGATGTTATCCATATCACATAGGCCCCGAACCTTAAACCAAACCTGCATAGAATAAGAACATTCAAAGAAACGATGGTCATGAGAATCCGGCACCAATTTACACAACGGACATCGTAGAAGGCTTAGATCCACCAAAGGGCCAACATCCCATTGCCTAAGCCGATCTTGTGTCTTCAATTTTCTTATAACCACTAACCATAAGTGGATAGAGTGACGAGGAATACAATGAGCAAACTAAGCAGCATGAAACCAATCAACCATCAAAGCCCTATCCCGAATGGAGTCCCAAGCTAAAGAAACTGAAAAAGGATGTAAAACCACATTTATATCCCGCCACATCAAATCATCATCCTGAGCATCATTAATAACAAGGACCGGGATAGAGACAATGTTCGGAAATCTAGCATACCAATCCTGCGGCCACTGCCAAATACCATCAGTAATAAGATCCCTTACCTTATTAGATAGAGAGAGCCCTGATCTTGTAATACTTCGAAACGAAAGAACATCCCTTAACGGACATAAATCTGCCCATTTGTCAAACCACATAGAAGCCAATCTACCATTATTAATCTTGGACCAAATAAATTGACGAATGCGTGGTCTAATCTGTAGAAGTTTTCTCTAGCCCCAACTCATATCACCTATACATGGAACGTCCCAGAAACTTCGATCCTTTAACTTGTAAGAATAGATCCATTTAACCCATAAAGACTCTTTACGAGTGAGAATACACCAGATATGAGAAACCATTAAAGCAGTATTAAAATCAGAGAGCTTACGAATACCAAGTCCACCTTCATAAAATGGGGTACAAATAGAGTCCCAAGCAACTTTAGCCTTACCTTTCTTCATTTCACCTTGACACCATAAGAAGCCTCTCATAAGCTGTTCCAAATCATGAATAATCCGAACAGGTAAGACAAAGACAAACGCCCAGTAGATATGCATTGATGAAAGAACTGAACGAACTAATTGGAGTCTTCCTGCTAAAGAAAGAAATTTATTGCGCTAATCATTAACTCTACTTTCAAGTTTTTCAACAAGTACTTTACAATCCCTATATAGAAGCCTGGACGAAATGAGAGGGACACCAAGATATCGGACAGGTAACTCGCCTTCAGCAAATGGCATGATATGTAAAATACTATTCTTAACAGCAATAGCCACATTACAGAAGAAAACTGTGCTCTTAGGGATACTTGGAACCAAACCTGAAGCTATCTTAAATTCCTCCAACGCATCCATAATAACCTGCACAGAGTCCAAGTGACCCCTAGCAAACAAGAAAAGATCATCTGCAAAACAGAGGTTGATAATACGCTGTTGCTCACAACGGTTGTGAAAATAAAAAACCTCTGCATTTAGAACCCTCCGCTGCAACATAAGTGAAAGGATCTCCATGATCAACGTGAAAAGATATGGAGACAACGGATCACCTTGCCGGAGACCTCTTTTTCCTTGAAACCAGCCATATAAATTACCATTTATGCAAATAATATGAAATAGTAGAAACACACGTCATAATCCAGTCAACCATTAAATGGTGGAATCCAAAACCAATCAGAATGTTACGCAGAAACTGCCAATCCACCGTATCGTAAGATTTCTGAATATCCACCTTAAAAGCACATCTTGGAGGACCAAACTTTCTGTGATAATTCCTCATTAGCTCCTGCGTCAATAAGATGTTACCCGAGATCCTACGCCCTGGAACAAAAGCAGATTGATTAATATTAACCAAATCGCCCAAATCCCCTTTAATACGCTTAGCAATTATTTTACTAATGCATTTGAAAATAACATTACAACAAGAGATGGGGCGATAATCAGTAATCTTATTTGGAACAGACACCTTAGGGATAAGAGCAATAATAGTATGATTAACCTCTTTAAGAAGTTTTCCATTAGAGAAAAACTCCCGAATAGCACATGTAAACTCATCACCCACAATATCCCAAGACTTCTTAAAAAACGCAGCAGTAAAACCATCCGGCCCAGGCGCTTTATCATCACTCATGGAGAATAACGCACTCTTAATTTCAGAATCAGAGATGACTCTAACCATATGGACAGATTTCTGAGCACCAAGCTTTCGAACAAACAAATCAGACGTATTAAAAGAACCTGAAACACTTGCCTGACCAAGAAATTGCTCGTAATGAGCAACGAAAGCACCAGGCACAGCATCTCCATCATGAAGCACATTATGAGAATCACGAACCATTTCAATACGATTACGAGCCGCCCTACTCTTAACCGAGTTATGAAAATAAGCCGTATTTGAATCACCTGCATCAAGCCATTCAATTTTAGATTTCTGACGTAAGAAGCGTTCCTCATCAAGAGAAGCTTCCTTAAAAGCGACTAGATAATGAGCATGCTCTTCTTTCAACAGCACATTGGATGGTTCTCTATCAAGGGCTTGTTGAACAACATCTAATTCCACACGTAGTCTAGTAACATGATCATGAAGATTACCCTGTTCAAACATCAGCTTACGAAACGGAGCCTTTAAACCTTTTAAGCATTTAACAAGCCTAAACATAGCACAACCATGAACATTAGCCAACCATCCGTTAGCTACCACTGCATGAAAACCCTCCTTATGCACAAGAAAATTACTGAATTTAAAAGGTTTAGGCTTAGGTTTGCTAATTGTAGGGATTCGTAACACACAAAGAGAATGGTCAGAAATCCTGTAAGGTTGGAATATCGCAAAACAGCCTGGAAACTCATCAAGAAACTTAATGTTAGACATAATCCGATCAATCTTTTTGAGAATACCATCATCACCCTGTGGTTTCTCATTCCAAGTAAAATGTAAACCTGTAGCATTAACATCCATAACTTGCATAAGATTAACACACTCCTTGAATTCCCGCATGGCAATATTAGGAGTGTAGCCACCACATGAGTGATCCTCAATATTAAGAGCAGCATTAAAATCACCCATAACAGCCCATGGCTTATCCCGCATAAAAGTAGCATGAGCAACCAAATTATTCCAGAGAACACGCTGATGGATATAGTAGTTATCAGCATAAACGAAAGAGCAGAACAAAGTACGGTTATCCATACGCGTTTTAACCTGACAATGAATAACTTGACTTGTTTGAGACAACACCATAACATCCACATTATCATCATTCCAGCCAAGAATTATACGAGTCCCTTTAGGACACAAGCCACCATTTGACGTCCACTTCCATCTGCTAAAAATCTTACGACACATATCATAAACACCCGAAGCATCAACATGAGACTCCAAGATAGCACAAACACTCAGATTATTTTCTTTAATAACCTGACGAACCTCTATTCTTTTAGGGGATTGGTTCAGACCCCTTATATTCCATGAGGCTATACTAAACATTTAAAACATTCGTGGCAGGAGTGCTTGCCCCTGATTGAGAATTAAGAAGATTAGCAGATTCATCATAAATGTTTTCAACCTCCTCATCATCATCATCATCTCCACTTAGGTCACCTATATCCCCTGAAAGAGTCCCAAATGAATTCGAAGTAGAAACGCCACTCACCACAGATTTACCGTTATTTGAACTACTAGTATGCAACCCAGATTTGGTACCACTATCAACTTTGCTATTATCATGTTTAGATGCATTCGAAGTCTTACCAAGATTAGATGAGTTATCATGTATATGAGCACAAGAAGTAGACGACTTTGGACTAAAAGTAAAAGGATTACCAATCTGGAAGCCTTTGCTTAACGGGACACCTCTCGGAATCTGGCTTCCTTGCTTTCCTTTGTTGTTATGCTTCCTACTACGAACTTGTTGAAATCCATCATCTTGTTCATGTATAACTGTAGGTGCCACTTTAGGGATAACACGTTTAGGACAAGTTTCAGCCGTATGACCAAAGATATTACAAGTAGGGCATCTAGGCGGCTTCCACTCATATTCAACTTTAATAGTTTCCTTAGTAAACCCCTCACCCTCCAAATCAAGAACACAAATAGTAATTGTCTCATGTAAATCACAATCAGATTTAATTTCAATTAAACAGCGAGCAAAACTACTACGACCCCAAGATTCTTTACACATAGTGCTAGTAAAAGAATCAAGCATAATAGGCTTACCAAGATATGTAGCAATCAGACTAATACCCTCTTCTTCAAACACTTGAAGAGGCACATCATGAAGTTTAACCCACAGGAATACAGGTAAATTCTTCTTTACGAAGGCTAGTCTTCATAGTATACCTTTTAAGAATAATGGGAGAATTACGAATCATCCATGGTCCACAACACAACTTCATACCCAGATTGTGCATCAAATTGAAAGAAAAAGAAACCATTGGAATTCATCATGATCCTTTTTAACCCAAATTTAGCCCAATTAGTTTTAGCATAATACTCAACCACTGGAAATGCCATTCGTTTACCAATAAAGTATCCATAGAGCGTATTATGAAAACGTGTATTAACCTTCTCAACCACTTTACGTGGAATAGATACCTGAACACCCTCAAACCTGTTTTCAGATATGATAGAACCTATATTAACACGAGCAACAGGTGAAGCTTGTTGGCTTGAACTAGCAGCAGCTGCATAGGAGCTAGATGGACTACCAATATCCACCGACTGTACAATAGGACATTCCTTCACAGTTTCCTCGACATCTGTCGCTGGATCACTTGGATTAGAAAACGTGAAATCATCCATATTTGAGTCAAATACATCACTCCTCTCATTAGGGTTTATATCCAATTGTTCAAACGATAGCTCATCATTAACCAATTTACTAAATGTAGGAGATGAGACACTCACCTCTTTATGCTGATCCAAGGACATACGCATTGTGATATTAGATAAATCTGGTGTAACCCTAGCATCATGTCCAACAGTAGTGCTCATAGACGGATCACTTGCATCATCACGCACACCCGCTTTGGAAGAAATAGCATGTCGTCGTTTAAGTGTTCGAACACTGTTCTCCAACTCCAATTGGTGCGCACATACGATATCAAGAGTCTTAGTCCATTTCTCAGCAGTCATTCGCTTCAAGAAATCATATTTGTTATTTTGGACATCATTCATAAATCTACTAATCACTTCCACCGTATTGAGGGAGATCGAGAACAATTTTTCAACATCCTCTAATGACCCTACATTCAAATTAATTCGTTCACCATTTTCTGTATCAACAACCGAATTAGGATTTGGAACATTAGTCTTACTGGAACCCACCATAGCTTCAACAATCACAAAAAACCAAACCCTACACTCGACGAATAAAAACCAAAGAACCCGACAAAAACTACCCTAAAAAAATAAATGCGATTCGACCCAAATAATAACACCAATCGTACGATGTCACTGGAATTCACAATTTACTACACACTTTGAATCTATAAATGCAAAGTCAGCCGACCAAACAATTAATTGTATGTCAGCCGACCATAGTCAGCCGACCAATTAAATGCTAGCCGCCAAAAACCTTCCACTTGAACCTTAAACACGAATCGTGACAAAAAACACTCCGATGAATACCAATAAAATTACGAGGATAGATAACCTTGAACGTATAAAACAATGACGGCAGAAAAGTAAACCCTAATTTAATTAACCCTAAAACCAATCAACCAAATAAGGACTTTGTTAACTGAAGAATTAATCGAGAAAACAACATCATTATAAGGTATTCAGATTAAAGGAATAAGAAAATCAGGTTATGAGAAGAGGAGATTTTTCTGGTAGCCATTGATGTTTTTAGAACTTTTTCCTCAATGTTTAAGCATGTGGGAGTAAACTCCCCTACACCTAGGACATTGTGCACTTTGTTTAAATCTCGCTAAGGAAGAGACAACTAAAGAGATTCCTATTTTAATATTCGAAAATATAAAATAGTTAATCGAAAAGAGTTTAGGATAGAACCAGGAAATCGGGAACACGGAATCACGGTTCGTCAAAAGTCATCAAGAGTGTGTCTTTAAAGCTCTAATCCCTGCACATGATAAGAAAGAAAACAAGAAACACCAACGGGGCTGCCCCTTACACTTATGGTAAAGATAGATAGATAATTGGGTTGCCTCCCAAAAAGCGCTTGTTTTTGTTAACCGAGTCACGAGCCTGACTCGTCCCCGAATTAAATGGTCCATGGGGAAGCCTCGAATGTGATACCGGGATCAAAGACCTTGTCCTCGTTCCCGGAGGACATCAACAAAGGAGAGGCGAGAGGATAAGTCTTGAATGGTAGGAAAGTCTGCTCAATATAAGAAAAGAAAGTGAAATCCAGATTGACGGGAGGTGGGGTGGGTAAGCGAATCACATTGTCATCCTCCAAAGACAATGGATGCAGACCAATTGGCAAAGCCGTAAAATTATCAATCATAGAATGGTCCATGTCACCTCCCGGGTCAAAGCATTTATCCTCGTGAAAGTAGATCTTGTCGATATCATCGTAGATAAGGAGTGTAGAAACTCGTTTGAAAAGATCACGATCAAGTACGAAACCATCATTCATTTGTGGGGATTGTTGATAAGGTAAATCCTCACGAATGTGGTAAACGTAATTCTCATAAGAGGAGTGTTGATTAGGTAACTCCTCAAGAATAGGATGTTTGGGCATGTGAGTTGGTTCGTCATTATTATGAAAAATAAGACGTTCCAACTCATCAAGTTCGGCATCGATGTTGGAAAAGTCGACCTCGCTTGTAGGAGGAAGCAGAGGTAAAAGAGCTAGCTCTCGGTCGATAATTTCCTCAATATCGGGCTCGAAGACGAAATGACCATACTCACCACATGTTGAACTCTTGTTGGGAGGATCAAATATCGCATGTGGAGTTGTGAGTATGTGATCATTAACTAGCGAAGCAAACTTATCCGTAAGCTCCGCAAAAGTCGGAACATCACACAGATTTTCTGGAATACCCGCGGGCTCACTTGGGATGACGACAAGTTCCTCGACACTAGACTTTAGGAATTTGTCCGATTCAGATGCCAAGATAACGTCAAGATGCGCATCCTTCATGATGAGAGAGCCAACGGGCTCCTCGGGTGTGATAGCAATAGACGAAGGAGGAATGGGAGAAGTCTTACGTTGCTTTAGAAATTCCTCCTCGTCGAAAATAACCTCAATATCGCCATCGCTCTCCTCAATACCTAAAGGGCTAATAATAAGCTCAGGGATATGAATACTCGTCTGATCTTGCTGCTGTAAAAATGACTCCATACAAGTTTGCAGCGTGTGTAAAAGCTCTTTCGTTTGTTCTTGAAAAGTTGTAGCAAGATCGTTTCTTTGTTCTTGAAAGGCTGTAGCAAGATCGTCAATTGGTTCTTGGTAACTCATCCTGTGACGAGGCTGATGATCAATTGGGTATTGCAGGGTTGGTCAAAACTGGAAGGGTATAATTATAGTAATTTTGATCCCCCGTTGGACAGTGAAAACTTTCGTGAGGACCCCCACACTTATAGCACCACGGGGATGGAGAAAAATCCGGTGCATTTTGAGGATAAGGATTGTCATAGATGGGAGAGGGTGAGAAAGTATTGTAAGAGGAGAAGTACGAATTTGTTGAATTGCAAAATGGACAAAATCTAAATTGTGTATCGTCGATATCAGAACCACACCGCTCACAAGTACACCATTGACATGTTTGAAAACCATGCCATGGTCTCCCACACCGTACACAAGACGAATCCATGAAGAAAAATAGATAAGCAAGAAGAATATTTTTTGGTGCAAAACTTTGAAAAAGAAATGCTTTTTATGATTTTTCAAATGTTTTTGGATTTTAGAAAAATTTTGGACTCGAAAAATAACGTTCACAAGTGAACGGATCCCAAAAGCCAACGCGTCTCTCACTAAATACCGTTAATCTTCACGAAAAGAGCCGGCAGCGGCGCCATTTTGAAATTAAGAT
Source organism: Glebionis coronaria (assembly GCA_025667525.1). Lineage (NCBI taxonomy): Eukaryota > Viridiplantae > Streptophyta > Magnoliopsida > Asterales > Asteraceae > Glebionis > Glebionis coronaria. The sequence goes on along the minus strand of CM046882.1, from coordinate 2,640,751 downwards.
TTTGTATGTTGAAAAAGTTCGTTTCTCGGTATCTTCTCGAATTGATTTCCGGTTTAAAGTGTGACTCAATCGTTTCTGGTAAAGAATAATATTTTTGGTTTTGGTAAAATAAATGTGCAAGACTTTAAAATAAATGACGGGTAATTAAAACTACAACTAGTTAAAACGTAAATGGTGCAATATTTAAAACTTTAAAAGTAAATGACGAGAAATTAAATGACGTAAAATTAAAACTTGACGAAAAGCAAATTAACAATCAAATAAAAATGCAAAACATAATTAAAATAGACTAAAATCAACCCATCGGAATACACCTGATCGGAATCCAATCGGAATCCGATCAGAATGTATCCCCATCGGAAAGTGGTCGGAAAGTGACAAAGCAGGACTCATCGGAATAACAATAAAACTCACCATCGGAATAATGTTTGGAATCCAAATCGGAATACAAGAAACAACCCTATCGGAATGTTTAAAATAATACGCCAGATCGGAATACACTAAAGTAACCCAAATCGGAATATCTAAAAAACACCAGAATCGGAATATTTAACAACTTAGTCCAATCGGAAAGTGCCAAAACCCTAATCCGATCATCAGATCTGAATAAGGTGTGCTAATCGGAAAGCCAATCGGAAAAGGGTTTACCCTTTTCCGATTAATAAGGGATTCGACAATAAGCAAGTGATAAGCTAATTTGATAAGCTAAAACCAAAACTTGAACGAATCTATAATGAAAAAGGACTAAATAAGCACAAATAACAACTTTTCCAACTTAAAATAAACAATCTTTTAAATCAAACTATAAAAAAATGAACTTTTTAAAGAAAACTTTTAAAAAGTAAATAAGCTAAACATAAATTAAGCCAATAAGCATGTCAAGCTCAAAGCTTAATCCATATAAAAACTCATGGATGAATAAAAAGATGAACTTTTCAAGCACGAAAACATCAAGATCAACTCGGATCAAATATATTTCGCACCAAAAGTAAACTAAAATCAAGAAAGGAAGATGAGAGATTAAACAAGAAAAGTAAAGATTCAAGAACAACAAAAGAAAACTTACTTGAAAATTAAATGGATTAGAGGTGCATAACAAGTAATTAAAGTGAAAGAAATTAAATAACAAGGTATGAAAATGGTGGAAGTGTGGGTTGTCAAGCCACCCAACAAATTAAAATGAAATGTAGTCTAATCTATATATAGGGAGATTAGGGAGGAGCTTAGGAAGCTTCCTCCCTCTTTCTTCTTTTCCTTAATTGCACATTTGAGTCCTTAATCTTCTTTAATCTTCTTAATCTTGGACTTTAATGACTTCGCCTCGGGATTTCTTTGAACTCGTCTTGACATTTCTTCATAAATAAGACTTGAGTTCTTCGGCTTTTAGTAAACTTCCGTCTTTTGACTTTTTCTTCGATAAATCTTCAGAATTGGTCTTGGACTTCCGTTCTTTTTGCACTCTTGACTTCTTGACTTCGTCTTTTCGTCTTTTTCTTTGATAAAAGCCCGTGAAATCCCGCGTTTTCTCCATTTTTCACCTTTTCGTCCTAAATCACAACAAAAACACAAACCACGCATAATTCCGACATAAAAGACATAAAATACACGTTTTGGCTCGATTATTATTGTAATTAAGTGGTAAAAAGGATGGGTGTTTACACACCTATCAACCATCAATCTATAGCTTATGGGCTGATCTGGGGAGCTGATGTTGATGTTGGAAGCATTCTCTTCTCCAACCTTGTAGAACAGCTGAAGGGAAGAAATCAAGTCAGGGAAAAGAATATCTGCTATGTTCGCTTCTTATCGCTGATCTTTGAAAGCCTGTTGGGAGATAACTACCATAACTCTGCGTTGACTGCTCTGAAGCCCTACCGCATCACAGGTGCCATCTACAAAGAAATAGGAGCTGAAGATGTCCCTGTCACCTCTCATATGATGAACATTGCCAACAAACAACCAACAGCTGAGAAGTCCTTGCTCCCTTCTTCTGAGAAGGTGAATACCTCTAGTATGTCTGGCAAGTCTAAGTCTTTGACCTTTGGGCAGCACACTACGACGTCCAAGGCTTCTTCTGGCCAACAGCCTAAGAAGAAGAAAATCCCCTCTTCTTCCCACACCAAATCTGTTGCTAAGGCCAAGGGAAAGAAGACTGACACCTCCTCTGCTCCAGATACTCATGTGGAATCAGATACTTCTGCTGACCAACAACAGGGGTCTAGTGTCTCAAAGTCAGCTGAGACAACAGGAAACCAGCCTAATCCAGCTGATATCTCACAGGTAATCAGTTTACATTTTTAGAGGTTCACAAGCAGCCACTCTCAATTGTCTATAGGAGAGAGTGGTGAAGTTAGGGTAATCCTCGACCCATAGAAGTCTGTCTATGCACTTAGAACTCTTTAAGACTTCTGTACACCCTGTCTTTGCACCAGGGAATGATTCATTTGTGTTTATAAAGCATCTCGATGACCCTGCACCCTCTAGACAGTATTCAGGCTAACAACAACCTAGATACACATATGTCTCAACCTTGATCAGCTGTACTTCACACAGCCTCTTGGTTCCCTCAGAAAAAGAATCCCAAAAGTTTTACTTTTAGGGGAGCTGAATCATCATCCTCAGCTCTTCTAGGGACAGCGTAATAAGACGATCTTAACCCTTAACCTTTTCACCTTAAAAGAATCCCAAAGGATTTATCCTTTTCAGGGGAAGCTGAATCATCACCCTCAGCTTTCCTAGGGGTAGCGTAACAGGCGACCTTAAACAACATATGTTTCACAATCAAAAGAGTCCCAAAGGTTTTAACCTTTTGGGGGGGCTGAATAATCACACTCAGCTTTCCTAGGGGCAGCGAATAGCGATCATTAACCATATATTTTTCACACTTAAAAGAATCCCAAGGATTTATCCTTTGGAGTGGCTGAGTAATCATCCTCAGCCTCTCTGGGACAGCGAAATGGCGACCATTCCCCTTATTTTTTCCCTGTTACTAATTATAAGAATTTGCAGGCTGAAATTGTACAGCCAGTCACTGAATCCCAGGTACAACAGGAGAAAGAGGTTGATACAATTACTCAAGACCAACCTAATGACAATGAGCCTCTGCTGAATATTGAAGAAGAAATGATGCCATTAGTGGATGATGTCTCTGATCTTGAGTCAATGCTTGAAGATGAAATCCCTGAGGGGATGTTTGAGGGGGAGGATGAAGAAGATGAGGAAGATCAACAATCTGTCTCTCCTCCCAAGGATATAGTTGTGTCCACCCCAGCTGGAAATAATACTCCTCCTCCCAAGGATGCTGTTGTTACTCCAAACTCTGCTACCTCCACAACAACAGTCTTCCAACGCCCAACCTATGATCCCACAGCTGAATTTCTCATGTTTGATCATCCTGCCCAAACCAACTTTGATCTTTTACCAAGGGAGGATGATTATGCTCAACAAAGCCTCAACATACATAATCTTCAGCCTGTTCATCATCAATCTGACATTGAGCGTTTATCACGAAAGCTGGATGTGATCAAGTCTGAAATGCATAACTTCACTGTCACGTTTCCAGGGATCATCCAAAAGGCTGTTGCTGAGGTAGTTACTGAACCCATCAAGGAGGGTGCACGAAAAGGTGTAGCACAAGGACTTAGTCACCTATCCACAAGAATGAAGGATGTAATTGACTCAGAGGTCCCTGCCTTATTTCATGAACATGAGCAAACTATGCACAAACATTTTGAAGCTATTCGCAACAGGCAATACCGTCATGCAAACTTCATTGTTAATCGTGTTCAGGCCAGTACGAATGGAAACAGCAACCTTCTGCTAAAGATTGCCAGGGCTTCAAGGAAAAGGCAACGTGTTATGGCTGCCTTTGTGGAACAGATTGCAAGGCATTTTCAAACACGTTCATCCAAACGTCTGCGTAGCCAGGATGAACGTGAGGGGGAGAAGGAACCAACACTTAACCTTGAATCTGCTAAACAAGGCTCATCATCAGCTGACAACACCATTACACCTGTCCCCCTCCAAGTCATCACACCTATTAACATATCTGATGATGAGGATAACACTCAGGGGGAGCAACAGAATCAAGATGGAGCTGATTCATCAAAGTCCCTGGCTTTGGTTAACACAGCGAGTCTGGGGATGATGGTGAACCAGCTGCCAAGAAACTAAAGTTCACTGTTAGCTCCCTTCCCAAAGCAATACAAACTCAGGCTCAGACAGCATTTATCAGAAGAGCTGGAGTTTTGAAAAACATGAGTCTGGAATCCTCTGTCTCGAAGAAAGGAAAGGAGATAGTTTTGGTTGACACAAACACCAAACTAAAGAAGATAGCTGCAATGCTAGAGACAGGAGGATCCACCACAGACCTTTCCCAGTTTTCAACCTTTACACCTTCCAATGAGATTCCTTTAACTCCTAAAGAAATAGAGAAACAGGCTGAGGAATTCAAGAGATTAAATGAACTCAAGACAGCCAAAGAATTGAATGAAGCTACTCTAAGGAAGATGACTCCACCTGAAAGAGAAAAGCAAAAACAAAGGTTGAGGGAAATGGAAGTTAAACGCGCTGAGGCACTAAGAAAAGTCAAAGCTGATTATGATGCCTGCGTTAACAACAGGTATGCACCTGGCAAGATAACCAAGTTCAAATACACCATTCACAAATCCACCAACACCCCACAGATGATCTTGTGGAGAGATAACCAACAGGGAAACATGAATGTGTTTGACAACTTCAGGCTAAAGACACTTGGGTTATCTGAATGGTTCGAACTTGAAGCCTTAGCTGCCAAAAGAACTGGACAGGCTAATTTTCTTCTGCTTAAGACTATTAAGGCCAAGTTTACCTGGATCAAAGAAACGGCTGCCAAACTCAAGATAGATCCCCCACCACAGCTTTTTGAACAAGAACCCCCAAAGACTGGTAACAAAAGAAGAAGAGTTTCTCAACTTGTTAAAGAAACTTTTGTCACAGATGATGTTCAAGTGGATGGTATGCACAGGGATTTGATCCTACCAAATGGTATAGTTGGCCCTGTTGATGGTCAGACATACACAGAGCCTGAAAGAGGAATGGCATTCATGAACAGAGCTTGCCAGTATGCATTTCAAAGAGAAGATGAGTTGTGCTTAGCATCAACAATTCAGCTGCTTTGTCACAAGAAGTCACTCAAGATCAACATAGAGTATTCCAAAAGGTTTGCAAAAACTTTGCAGGAAGAGTTGGATAACAGATTAGACTTAGATGAAGCTGAAGAAAAGATTAAAAATGATGACTATTGAAGAAATTCACAGCCCAATTTTACCTTCACATTTTATTTCACTTTTGTAATGTACTTGTAATTTCCTTTAAGTATTAATAAAATCATGAGGTATGTTTGTTTAGATCTGTTATGAGTAAGAAGAAGCTGTTAACTCACTTACCTTAACTTAGATAGATCTAGCAATATTTATGTTTAAATAGGGGGAGATTGTTGGGAATCTAAACTTGTTAGATTCCCTGATCATAGGTTTAAACATAATTAAGCTGTTAGATAGTCCCTTGCCTGTGCCTAGGAGGCAGGCAAGTATCGCAAGACTTACAGAGATCCAAGTCTCTGTGAGCAACCTCAGAGGAGTCCATGTCAGAGACATTGTCAAGGAAGTCAAAGATTACTTGAAGACATACTCATTGGCTGTGATGGATAACAGCCAAGATGTATCAGGGACTCTGAGGGGTTGAGGGTTAACAGGGTGGCAATACCCTGTTAACACTCAGCACACTTTGGACATGCCATTTATGTGTTCGAGACTATGAAGAAAAAGGAAACTGTTTTGACAACTGTTTCCTTAAAGCATAATGGCAGACTACCAAGAATAGAAGAGCATCATGTGACTGATGTCTGAAAAGTGAAAGCTTGTGTAGTCACCATCAAGTACTATTTAGGTCAACCTCATATCACTATAAATAGGATGTGTATCCATGCATTAATGTTTAACACTTTGAGTATATTCATAACATTATTGCTTAGAACTTATAGAATCAAATAGCTGCGACTGTATTTATAAGTTAGGGTTTATAGTTGTTCAAAGTGTGCACAACACATTGTCATCAAACGGCGTTATCCATAACACTTGTAATTCTTTATTATACAATAATAAGATTACGTTTGAAAAGTAATACCTTGTGTTGATTAGTTAAGTTTAGGGTTTCTAGCATTGATTAGGGACTTTCAAGAATAACCCATCATAACACATTTTTCAGATCTATTAGTGAGTTTATCATGACTATTAAGAGTAGTATCAAAATAAAGACATCCAAACATTCTGATATGAAAGAGATTTGGGCAAGTATTGTAAATCATTTCAAAATTGGATTTTCTATTTAGCACAGAAGAGGGAAATCTGTTAATAAGATAAGTAGCAGTTAACATAGATTCAGTCCAATATTTAAGAGGGATTCCCCCCTGAAACATAAGGCATCTAGCAACATTTAGCATATGAATATGTTTTCTTTCAACCACATCATTCTGTTGAGGGGTGTATGCATAAGAAGTTTGGTGTATGATTCCTCTTTCATTGCAAACCTTGGTAAAGTTTTGATTCACAAACTCTGTTCTATTATAACTTCTAAAAATCTTGAAAGTTCTTTTTGTAGGATGTAACACACGACTTATAGAACAAGAAATAGAGATAACGAAGAACAATATTAAACCAAAAAGAAAGATTAGATTAAGAAGAATAAAAGAGAAGAACAAAAAGGTTGTGAATTCCTAGTGAGAGAAAGACAAAAGTTTCTCTTATGAAATGAAAAACACACACACTCAAATGAGGTGCTAGGGGCCTTTTATACTACAAGTGTAAAGTATAGAAGGCCTTCCTCATTTGAGTGTTCGGGACTAATTCCCGTTACATACCAAACATTATACTAGAACTCTCAACACCATTATGTAGCATTTTCCACGAGCTTCGCAACGGTATATTATATGACCATCACTTTAAATACGGCTAACAATCTCCCCCTAAGGGGTGGTCATGTAATATGTGACTTCACTTCTTTGGTGTTGTTGACTTTGAAGCTCGTTGTCTTGAGAGTTCTTTCATAGTTCCTTTCATGACTTATGATCTTGGATCTTTGATCTTTGCCTTGACTTGATCTTAAAACTTTGCCATCTTGTGTTTTTGTGTCTTTCCCCACATACTCAAACTTTGATTTGAGATGAAAGCTTATTAACAATCTCCTTTGATCATCAGAGTAGTGGAAGTCTTTGTCTTTAGATGTTCTTGAGCTTTCTTCTTTTACATGAGCATGTGGTCTTGAATTACGACTCTTGAGGTTACACCACCGTTTGCTTTCCTCTGGTTTCCCGTTATACAGTACGAATATTGTACCTGTGATTAGGTAAGTTCACAGAACTTCCTTGACAGGGTTTCCGGCTGTGGTAGCCGTTCTCATTACTTGAACATCTCGAAAGATAGTTCATAGTAAAGAGTGAATCATGCAGTTCCATTCTGCTGATTAAGTCGTCAATTCATTTCCTGGAACAAGTTTGAATCAATTAAGAACCAAACCATTGTTGCTTTCCAGTTGACACAAGTTTGATTCGTATAGAATCTCACAAGTTACCTACCGCAGTGCTGTTTGATGATGACACTGGAAGGATTTCCATTCGTCACAGTAAATACTAAGAAGTATTACTCTGAATGTTCTGGCAAGATCATAAAGATATTGCGTCGAGACCTGGAACGAGTTTGAATCAAGAAAGAATCAAACTACTGTTGCTTTCCAGTTAACATATGTTTAATTCAAGTGAATCTTACATATGACCTACCGCAGTGCTGTTTGTTGTTAACACTGGAAGGATTTCCATTCATCACTGTGAATACTAAAGAGTATCACTCTGAATGTTCTGGTAATATCACAAGGATAGAGCGTAGGACTTTTTAAATTATCGCTTGTGTTCTAGTGATGAACAACAATTGATATATGGAATAAGTGTCCTAATGAGATTTTAGATAAATCTCGTTGGCTCTAGACTCTATAAGTGCACGTTTATTTGGTGATCGGAGGCTGGAGCAGACTGCCACCATTTCAATATCTACTATCTCGGAGTGAGAAAGTTGATAGAAATGAGTTGAACTCCGTGACAATAAAACAAACTTCTTTTGAGAGAAGCTTGAGTAGGCTGGGAAGGGTTGTGCATTGCATCACTGGGTCCATGATGCTTTGTTTCAGTATCAGAAATCATCAAAGTGATTCTGATAATAGATGTATTGACCCGGTTTCTGCCTAAGTTGTATGGAGGGCTTCTTTCTTTACACCCTTTATCCTTACATTTCTTTTTCATTCTTCAACCCCTTCAATGCTTACCAAGACGTCATAACTAGCACCTTGTTGTGATTGTTCCAGTGCTAGCTTAAGTCATTAGTCGGCATTTTTCTCGTACACTCAACTACTCCATCTTTCCTAAGGACATCTAAATTCTAATGGATTGTCCCTGGGAAGATCCACCCGGTTCTGGTTGGATCATAGGACGAATACCTAACCACCTTTTGACACCAATACCGTCGTGAATTAATGTGTTGAAGGGTATAAATATCGTAACCAAAAAACCTGTTGAAAAAACAATAAAGGTGTTGATGAAATCAATGTTTACACCTTGAAAGTTTTTTGTATCACCAAAACGCTCCCCCTACATATGTGCATCATAAAAGGAAAGGTTTTTGCACATATTAGGAAGAGAAAGCACTTATATCAAAGATCTTATCCAAGATAACATATTTTAAACACTATTCTCCCCCTCAAAAATTGCATGACATTGAAATTTTTGTGAAACTAGTGATGAAACATGGAGAGAATAATGTTGCATGAAAGTTTGTACTCCCCCTCGAAAAGAAATTCTAATTAAAATTAGGGGAGTATATGAGCACACAGTTTTGAAATACTTTGAAAAATTATGCTCAAAAACCCGAGAAAACTTACTTTCCCGTTGTTAAGGAATAATGTACATAAATGAACATTTTCCTTGTGTTCATGAGCTTAAAACTTTGAATGTTTTGATATAAGCCCATGACCGAGAACAATTAATTTCTCGTTGTTGAGGATAAGTCAAAGACTTTCCTTTCTTTGGGGATCGGGTTATAGTCTAACATGTGACTATAAGCCATTATGAGAAGAAAATAGATAAGACATGTTTTAAAAACATTTGAACTCTCATTCGAACTTTATGTACGTACCCGTGTGGTTACTGAACAACATTTCTAAGTACGTCCATATTATCGATGCTGAGAGACATGTCGAAGAATAATATTTTTGGTATTTTTGAAAGATTTTCTCATTTTTTATTTTGTTTTTATAGGTTTTATATTTTTGTATTTTGATTTTCTGATAGATATATACAAGGTTACTGCGAATGTGCAAGACGTTCAAGTTCATCTGGAGTGAAAATACGCATACCAATTCGACGAACCAAGAATTCAAATCTTTCTTGAGAAAGAGCTTTGGTGAATATGTCGGCTAGTTGGTAGTCCGTCTTGACAAAGTACAGTTCGATCGTTCCTCTTTCCACATGCTCCTTTATGAAATGGAATCGGACAGCTATGTGCTTGGTCTTGGAGTGTTGGACCGGGTTGCAGGATATGGCTATGGCTGATTGTGAATCACAATAAATAGGAACTTTGTTAAAGTGAAATCCATAATCCGTGAGTTGTGTTCTCATCCAAAGGACTTGAGCACTACACACGGATAGAGACACATATTCTGCTTCCGCGGTGGACAACGCCATACAGTCTTGTTTTCTTGATGACCAGCTCACTAGCTTCTCGCCTAAGAATTGTGCTCCACCGGAAATGCTCTTGAATGTATCATGACACCCTGCATGGTCGGCATCTGAAAAACCAGTGAGATTAAAACCAGAATCCTTCGTATACATCCTCATATGCACGTTGTGTATCTTGTAACCACTTCTTTTGTTGTTCCAATGTGTTTAATAAAGCTTTATAGGCTTGTACCTCTAAGTAATACTTATCATTTTGTTCATTTACTTCATTAAATTGGGACAACAGTTCTGTGTATTTATCATGACAACCAAGAGGACAATGTTGTACCTGAGGTGAGATGCCCATTAGAGCAAACTCTTCTGCTTCTTCTGCATCAGAGAGATTCCCAGCAATCATTGCCAACACATCAGTCGTTGATTCCGCTGATTCCAGAGTAGAAGCCTGATGATCATTCCAGTTGACCATGGAGTCAACAGATACCAATGCTTTCTTGTCATCTTTAACCTCCTGAACTTTGAAAGCGGAGTACCTGCTCTTCTCCTGATCATTCTTGCTAGGGCACTCTCTAGCAAAGTGACCCTGTTGCTGGCAGTTATAGCACCGTACCTTGCTTCTATCGAATCTTGCTGGCTCCCGAGGGTTGTAATTAAACTTCCTTCCTGCTTTCTTCTCAAACTTGTGAACCCTCAGAGTAAGCATGGCCATCTGCCATTTAAGATCTATCTCATCCAGATCCAGCTTATCGATCTGTTTGAAGTCATCAAACGCAAGTTGTTGTTCAGCAGTAACATCAGCAACAAAAGAATGAAGAATGGCTTCTACCATACTACCAGACTTGGCAGGAGGATCAGAAGCAGAAGACATGGGGCTAGATGCATATGACATGGGACCAGTATGCTGAATAGTATGCTGGGGAGACACATTATTGCTCTGGCTACTTGCATATGTCATGGGACTAGATGCCATAGAGCTCACAAAGGCTGAATTAGCAGGAGTGGGAAAAGAGTCACTCGGATATCCTCTCACATGAGGTTCGAATGTTCTGAGCCTATGAAACAGATCATCAAAACTGAGATAATCAAGCCCACCTTTGGCTTTAAGAGAGATTACCACCTGGTTCCAAGAGTAGGGTAAGGCTTTAAGAAACCTTGCATTAACATCACCATCATCAGGCTTGGACCGAAGTTGATTCAACTGGCTCAATATCTTCTGGAACCTATCATACCCTTGATTCAGGCCTTCAGTTTCTGAGATTTTGAATTCTGTGAATTCATCTCTCAGCATGGACCTTCGCATTTTCTTTGACTCCTCATTTCCGCCAAACCTTCCTTTTATGCCGTTCCAGATCTCTCTGGCATCATCCAAATGGTAGAAGTCACCCATGTGATCTTCAGGAAGAGATTGAAGCAAAATTGTTTTTGCTTTTACCTCCTTCTGAATAGCGATGATTCCTCATGAGTTTTAGGGTCAAGAAGAGTAATATTACCGTTCTTGTCTCGTCCAGTAAGCTTTCTGCTGTTTCCATTCAGAATGATCTTCCAAAGATCTTGATCAGTGTTGGTGATCCACCATTCCATCTTCATTGCCCAGTTGTCATATTCACCTTTCTTCAGAAGAGGGAATTTTCCATTCGTGTTGGAAACCGTAGCCAGGATCTGCTGAGGTTGCACAATTTTAGGAGTGCCTTCTTCTCCTGTTTGAGTAGAAGTTGAGGCAGACATGATAAACAGATTGTTAATAATAGGAGAACTTGATTCTTGTTGTATAGAGAACTTCATTCAATGTTGCTTCGGGCTCCCGTGATGCTTTCCCTGATCCAAGCTCTCTTGGTGGGCAGGCAGAGGAGCCTACTACTCTGACATCTTTGCTAGATCTTATGCACAGGTACCATGAGAGGATGATTTGCTTGGAAGCTGACTTGAACCAACATCGGAAGCTCACACAAGAATTTGTTCTTCCCCTGGCCGATCGTATTAAGGTATTGGAGAATCAACAGCGTCGTCGAAAGAAGCATGTGGTTCTTTCCGAGTCTGAGGATGAGGGTTCGGAGAATGTTGAGGATGGCTTGACGTTGCTGGCAAAGGCTGCCTTTGCTGATAAAGTTTATGATGATCTGCCTGGTCCTCCAATGTCCTCCAATGCTCCTTCTTCTAGTACTGTTCCCCCTTCTATGGGTGGTGCTTCTGATGCTGCTGCTGGTTCTCATGCTGATCCCTCTCATGATCCAAAGGGCAAAGCTCCAATGACTGATCCTCCATCTCCAACCCGCAAGCGCTCTCGTCGCCAACTTGAAGAAGACAGACTTGGTGAAGAGGCTGCTCGTCGAGTTCAGGCTGAGCTTGATGCGGAGGACATTGCTGCTGAGGAAGAGCTCCGTGAGCGAAGGCGTGCGCAAATTCAGCATGATGCTATGCACTGGACTGATGGCGAATGGATGCAAGTGTTAACTGTTCTCACTCGGGATTATGCTCAGTTTAAAGATTTGTTGGGTGATGATGTTGATGAACACAACTGCATTCCGCGTGCTATGGTAATGATGCGTAAGCATCAGTTGACTCTTGCTGAGGAACTCAAGAAACAGCGTAGGAACAGACCTCTTTCTCAGGCTGAGCAGCGCCAGCAGATGCAACGTTATGTCAAATTTCAATCTGCTGCTCATTTCAATGCTCCTTGGACTTGGGCTCGGGTGCGGGCTTTGACTTTTGATGAGCTCAAGAAACTTTATGAGAATATGGTGAGGCGTGCGAGTCAACCTATACCGGAAAAATTTGTTTACCATCCTCGTGGTGTGACTGCTTCGATGCCTGCTACTTCTACTGTTTCTTCATCCATGCCCATTCCTGGTTCCAATGGTAGTTCTTCTGGTTCTGGTGCTGTTTCTGTTGGTCCTTCTACTACACCCTTGGTTGCGCCTATTGGTTCTACTACTGGTCCTGCTACTACTATCTTTGTGACAACCACCACCACTCATGCTTCCCCCACCACACCTGGTACTTCCACCACTCCTGTTCCTGCAAGCACTTTTGTTGATTCCACCATACCTGTTGCTGCTCCATCTGATGTGCCATCTTCATCACCACAAGTTTCTGCAACACAACCTACTCCCACTTCTGATGCAGCTCCTAGTGGTTCTTTGGGTGGACATGTTCCTGAGTCTACTCCTACTGCTTCTCCTGCTGTTGCTGAAGTTCAGGTGAAGGTTGAATCCACTCCTTCGGCTCCCACGCCTCGACGTTCCACTCGCCAGAAACTTACTCGTCGTGTTCGCCGCGGTAAATCAGTTCCTTTTGAGAAGCGTGATCCTGAAAACTTAATTGATGCAGCTTCGGATAGTGATTCTGACTTACCTTTAGGCAATGGAAGTATTACGGGTTATACGGTTGAGAGGTCTACAACACTTCCTGGTGGCGTCTCTCATCGGATTACTTTGAGTGATGGGACTGTGCGATTGGTCACGAGTTTGCAGGGTGTGTTATCATGGGCTGACCGGATGGATCTTATGGCATTGTTTGGGCTTGTTGATTCTAGTATGCCATTTGACCCAATGGCGGTGTCTTCCTGGCCTGGTATTCGTCTTTGGGCTGATCTCAAGCTTATGTTGGATCCTCCTCCATCTGCTACTCCTTTGGGTGTATGGCAAGATCAAATGCAATGGGAGATTGTTCGCTGGAAGCTCTATGCTGGTTGTGGAGTACATATGTTGGAGTTAGGTTCTGGTCATGTGGCGTTTATGTTGACGGATGTTGTGTATCCTTTGACTATTTCTTCCATGGAAGCAATGTTGGCAAGTCATTTGCAGATTTCTACTGCTCCTTCTGGGAATGAGTCGAGTATGGCCACATCTTTGGTCGAGGGTATTCAAGCACGGTTGTTGGCGGATAAGAAGGCAGCTTCTGGTATGTAAGGTGAATGGGTTGTAAGTAATTATACTTTGATTTTTGTTTTTATTTTGATTCTTTTCACCAATATGTATAGTGATTGGTGACTTTTATTCTTTATAGTTTTAAACAAAAAAAAAAAAAAAAAAAAAAAAAAAACATAAAAATTAAAAAAAAAAAATATATATATACATTTTATATAATATCTGCTTATACTTTAACACAGTTTAGCTTTTATACTTGTACATAATATCCCTTGGCTGGTTCAAAATGTGGTTCCTGGTTTGAGATGGTTCTGGTCCTTGGTTTCACTTGGTGTTGGACGTGGTCCACACAACAAATGGTTCTCAACTTACCATGTCTCATCGACAAGAAAAAGTTGATTCACCTTGAGGGTACGGCTCCTGGTGCGATTATCAAATCCGTTGATGGTTGCCAGGTTACCTAAAACTGGATGGTTTTCACTTGCCATAGTATTGGACTGAAAAGTGGCTAATCCAAGGGGGTACGGCTCTTGGTAAAGATCTTATCAAATCCGTTGACAGCTGTAATAGCTTGCTTAAAGCTATAGGGTGTTCAACTCACCGATGCTTAATTGCTAAGAGTTGGCGAGTCCAGAGGGGTACGGCTTCTGGTAAAGACGCATCAAATCCGTTGACGGCTGTGATGGTTTGCCTAAAATCATCAGGGTACCCCCACTCACCATTGATTCACGTTCTAAGAGTTGGGCTGGGTTCTAGTCTCCCAGGGTGATGCTTATTCCACCAGAATGACTAGCTAGCCCAAGAGCGAGCAGCTACTTGGTAAAGGCTCATCAAATCTGCTCATGTTGCTGAGAAGATTCAACACGATGCTGATTTGTTGCAAGCTTTGGAGAAGCTTCTAGTGGTTCGTGCGGCTGTTCTTCTGATTCTTATCTTATTGATGTTGCTGCTGCTACAATCCTCGGGCTTTATTTGCGCGTTTTCCAGGAAACTTGAACTCAACAGGTCAAATTCAAGTTTAGGGGAGGATTGTTAGGACCATTGTAATAGTTATATGTAATAGGTAGACTAGGAGGTATGTAGTTCCTCCTGGTCCTAGTCGTAGTAGGAGCAAGTCCTGCTCCTGGTCCTAGTCAAAGTCAAACATTGTTATTTACTTAATATTCTGTTAGGATATGCATGAGTTATATTAGGAGAAGATATGCATATCAGTTTTACACGTTTTCTTGTAAGCTGTATTAGGGTTTCCTTGTAGTATAAAAGGAACCTTAGGCAGAAGGGTTAGACAGACATTCACAAAACGTAGTTCTAGTCTTTATTAATATTAGAAATCCTTAGAAAGGATCAAGTCTTCATAGTTATTCTGTTTCTCTTGTTTATATTTATATTCTACATTCATATTGTGTATAGAGTCTCTTTGTGATTTGACTTGTGATTACAGAAGTCATTCACCGGTCCTGACAGGCTGCAAGATCTATATCTAATAGACCCAACAGGTTCCCCGGAGATAACGAAAGATCCTTTTAACCTCCTTGAGGTGCTTCTCGGTTGGCTTCGCCTGGTACCGAGCACATAAACAAGTAGCATGCACAATGTCCGGTTTGCTTGAGGTTAAGCATGGTTCTAAATAGCCCGCTATAGCTCGCCTTAAGGCACGCTAAAGCTTGAGGCGCAACCTCCACGCAACGCAATAGGTTGAGGCGTGCTACGAAATGAGCTGCGGTGATTTTTTATATTTAACTTCAAAAAATGAATATTATTACATGTAAAAAGAGTTTTTTAACTTTAATTATTATGTACAACACATATTGTGAACTCAATGTAAATATAATATGGAAATATGATAAAATAAATAATATTTTTATATGTTGTGCCGCTATAAGCCACGCTTTTAAAAACGCTAAAGCTTCGCCTTAGCCGCTAAAGCGTGTAGCTTGGACATGCCGCCACGCCCGCTTCACGCTGTTTATAACCATGAGGTTAAGTACATAAGGGACCCGATCATGCTTCGGTATTTTGTAGCATCCACAAATGTCCCATTCTTATCCAAATCAAGCTTGTGTTTAGTGTCCATTGGAGTACCAATAGGATCACAGTTTTCCATGCCAAATTTCGTTAGAATCTCAAGCACATACTTGGACTGATTTATAAAAATACCACGGGGGATTGGTGAACTTGGAGACCAAGAAAAAACATCATTTCCCCCATCATGGACATTTCGAATCGGCTTTTCATAAGGTCGGCAAATAATATGGAATATTTTGGGTTAGTAGAACCAAATATAATATCATCTACATAGACCTGAGCCACCAAGATGTCGTTGCCGTAGTGCTTGATAAACAACGTTGGATCAATGGTTCTTTTGCTGAAGTGATTTTGTAGAAGAAATGATGATAATTCGTCGTACCATGCCCTCGGTGCTTGTTTCAAACCACAAATTTCCTTTTTCAACTTGTAGACATGGCTTGGATGTTCGGTATTGATGAAACCTTCAGGTTGACATACATACACATCTTCTTTTAACGGCCCATGCAAGAAATCCGTCTTCACGTCCATTTGATACACAGTGAATGATTTGTGTGCTGCGTATGCCAAGAAAATCCTAATAGCTCCCATTCGAGCAACCGGGGCGAAGGATTCTACGAAATCAATTCCCTCCTGTTGTTTATAACCTCTCACGACTAACCGAGTCTTGTTCCTAATGACCGTTTGCTCCTCATCCATCTTACTTTTGAATAACCATTTCAAAGTAAGGGGATCGATATTGTCCGGTCGAGGTACTAACTCCCATACATCAAGCCGGATGAACTGATTGAGTTCTACTTGCATAGACTCAATCCATGATGCATCGGTCATTGCTTCTTTCACACTTGTTGGTTCCATTATGCTGACTGATAGTGCATAGATACACATATCACCATCGGTACGCAGCTGATTTCGTGTTGAGACTGGTCGTGAGAGATTGCCAATCACTTGAACCAAAGGATGATTCTTAGTCCATTTGTGTTCATGTGGAAGTGTATGAGAAACTTGATGCGAGCTCGACGGATCCACATATGGTGTTGAAGGCTGAGTAGAACTTCTGGAAGCCGCAAATGGATTAACAAACTCGTGTTCGTTGAGCATCGCATTGTTTGCATTTTCAGCAACTACTTCATTCTGAAGATGAACATGAGTAGGAATTTGCTGAGAATGTTGTTGAGTTGCGTCAGCAGTCGGAGAAGTGGTTGGAATGTTTGGAGTCAATATGGTTGAGGTTGACGTAGATGGTGCAAAAATGGATGCCGTTGGTGTGTAGATGCAATTGGTGGTTCTGGAACTACCGTAGCATGTGCTGTCGGGGCATTTTGAGGAACACCGAATGACGAAGTACCCTCCATATATTCATCATAGATTGGCCCAAATAAAACTTCCAAGTCACATTCCGAGGGTTGTAACGATGAGATTGCTGACGTTGCAAAATGAAGCGCGAGTCCTGAACTTACGTGTCCAGAAGTCTGACCTTGAAGCTCGGGATGTGAATTTCTATGTTGAGAGGCCACACCCGAGAGTTCATCAAAGGTAACATTCAGAGTCTCCATTACCTTTCTTGTCCTTCGATTATAAACCCTGTAAGCACAAGCAGTTGAAGAATAACCAATGAAAAAACCAATATCACCTTTAGGTTCAAGTTTACCGATATCTTCACGATCATTCTTCGGATAACATAATGCACCGAAGACATGTAAAAATGAAATATCTGGTTTTCTTCCATTAATGATCTCATAAGGTGTTTTGTTGAAACAGGTGTGAATAATGGAGCGGTTTTGAGTATCACATGCAGTTGTTATAGCGTCGGCCCAAAGGAATAACGGTGCACTGGAGGAGAGAAGCATCGTCCGAGCAGCTTCAACTAAGGTACGATTCCTCCGTTCCACAACTCCATTCTGCTCTGGAGTTCTTACAGCCAAAGTTTGATGAGAAATCCCAACTTCGTCAAAATAAGCTTTCAATTTCTGATTGGTGAATTCTGTGCCGTTATCCGTTCTCACAATAATGACAGGGGCTTGCAGTAGTACTGATGTTTTCTTTAAGAAGTTAATAATTACATCAGGGGCTTCATCTTTTGATGCAAGAAAATGAACCCATGTGTAACGAGAATAATCATCCACAATTACAAGGACATACCGCTTTCCATTAATGCTTTTGATTCTCATTGGGCCACATAAATCCATATGAAGGAGATGCAACCTATTCGTCGAATTTGGAACGGGTTTGGGTTTGTGAGGATTCTTCTTACTTTTTCCTTGCTCACAGGAAGGACAAAGATGGTCTTTTGTATATTTGAACTTTGGAAGACCGGTAACGAGATCATCTTTCGCGAGTTGGGTGATGGCATCAAAATTGAGATGAGATAACCTTTGATGCCATAACCATGACTTTGTTGATGTGGCTCGGGCCATGAGACAAATTGGAGAAGCAGCAGACATTTGAAAAATATCAATGGTGTAAAGGTTGGTGGTACGATTTCCTTTCAACAAATCAATTCCTTCAAGATCTCTTACAAAACATGTATGACTTCTGAAAGCAACCTCTAAGTCTGAATCACAAAATTGCCCAACCGAGAACAAATTGTGTCCCAAGCCATCAACAAAAGAGACTTTGGTGATGATTATATTTCCCCAATGAAGATCACCATAGCCTAGAATTTCCGCAACATGATCATTTCTAAATCGAACAGTTCCCATGAAACGCCATACAAAGTTCTTGAGAAGGCTTCGATTCCCAGTCATATGTTTGGAACAGCCCGAGTCCACGCACCAGAGACAAATTTCAACAACCTGCCAATGATAAGAGAAAAAAAATATTTTGGCAACCGATGAAATAGGTTCCTGTAGGGTTAGATGATAATTAAGCCGTATCACATACCGACGTTTCACTGTCAGTATGAGATCTACTAGTGTCGATAATTTTGCCACTACAATAAAAATTTCTACCAGTAGGCAACCATTTAGAGATGAATCTAGGGCTACTAGGCTTAGCAAGACTTTCTGTGGACCCTACATGCGTACCTTTTGGAACATACACCTTAGCTTTAGGAGTGCGTTGTTGTTCACTGACTGACAGCTTGTCAATTCGAGTGTAACCACCATAATTCAAACCATTCATAGTCAAACCACAAGCATCATGACTAAAAGTAAAGAAACATTTATTACATTTAGCACAAATAACTTCAGAATTTTCATTCCGAATAGCAAGCTTAAAGTCATTACATTCAGATGAATTAAGTTTCTGATTATGATTAAAAAACGGTAAATTCCTAGGGTGTTCTTCTACATCCACATTATTGATCTTAGGGCGACTACTTCTAGAGGCAAAAGGGACCCTATCATTCCTTGTATTGCTCGTAGGTTGTGGCCTTCTGCTCTTAGTGTAGTTGTTTATTCTTGTAGAAGAAGACACACGTCTATTAGAATTAGCACTTTTTAAATCAATGACTTGTGGTTGAGTTATAGTGATCGGTTTTGTCCTAACGCTTGCTTTATGTTGTTTGCTAGGCACAGAGGGAGAACTTACACGAAACATTCCTGGGGCATCACAGTAGTTTTCGTTCCAGCAACCTTGGGAAAAGGTGTCACAGCAATACGAGTGGGTCCCGAGGTTGCTGGAGTTTGAATCGTACTAGGCTCAGAAGTCGTATCTTTTAATAAGGCTTTTAACTTACAGTTCTCACAGATTTTATCAATACGTTTCTGATAGACAGACTTACTTTGTTCAACAGCCCGCTTATATGAATCAACAACAGATTCTAAATCTGCAACTTTAGCCTTAAGCTTCTGAACATTTCCATCACTGACATTCTCTAACCCTGAAGAAGCCAGATTGGTTCCCTGAGCACCTCCCAACTGAGCTGTCAAATGTACGATTTTTTGTTGCATTTCATTGTAAGCTTTTTCGTAAGAAATCTTGTCATATTTGCATTCATCACTTTTTTTGACAAATTTATTCCAAAGATCGGTGAATTCTTTATCTTTTTAATGACATAAGATTCCATTTTCTCTTTCATAAGATCAAGCTCAGTTTGGAGGTTTTCATTATGCGACATAGAGGTACCTAACTCAACAGGGCTACTATCAATACAATCATGTGCTTTAGAGAGGCGTTCAAGATCGCTTACCAAAACTTTGATTTTATCTAGAGATTCATCAGCTTCCTCCGTCAAAGATTTAAAGTCTTCAACAAAGTTGGCTAATTCTTTTAGAAAAGCGTTTTCCAAATTGCCTAACCGAGCATCAACTTGATTAATAATCGGATTAATATCGTTTTGAAGAATTTCCTGAACCTCAATCTGAACAGGTGATGTAAAATTTCCTCCAGTGATTTTGGAATTAACAACACGTATAAGGATGACAAAGTTATCTTTAAGCTCGTTTAAAAATCGTTGTGTGATACTCGGTTTAGGAGGGTCGTCAGACAATTCCTCACTTGGGAGCAAAAGCATTTCAGTACTCGTTTTAGACCGAACAAAAATAGTTGGAGGATTAACTTTTGGATAATAAACGGGTGTCACTTCTTTATCAAGCTTTTTCATTCTTAAACGAGTCTCTACTGCAAGTTCAGTAGTTTCCTCGGAATCATGCACACTAGGAGGATCATGCTCATCAGACAAGAGCACACTACCATTATATAAAGTTTCATTAGTGGCCTGAACTTGCTTAAGATATCCGAGATTAGGAGGAAGAGGACAACCTAAAGCCAATTTGTAACGAGTGTAATTTATCTCATTCACTTTTGGTGCGAGCATATTTATCGTCTGCATAGTTTGGCCACGTTTTACTAAAGGGTTGTCTAATTCTCTAATCCTATCCTGAACTTTGCAAAAATCCTCAAGAAGCCCATCTTCTCGAATTTTGAAATCATGTTTCAGCTTTTTTCGTTCTTCTTTTAAATCCAAAATAGTAGATTTTTTAGTTTAAAGATGTTTATTAAGAGAGGTGATTTCATCATTCAATTCGCTTATCTTTTTAGCACTACTTAAATGTAAGGCATTTAATTTCTTAGTTGTGCATTTTTCTTGATAAACCGATGTATCATGAGCTTGTTCAAGTTCTTTAATTTTAGTCTGATGAATTTCAAAACTTTTTTCTCGTTCCTTATATCCCGCAAGCTCAGTGGTCAACTTGGCATTAGTTTCTCTAAACTTATTATTAACCATTGTAGCATGGTCAACATCCTTAGCAAGCTTATCAAATAGAGATTTATAATACGCATGAGACGCATCAGGAAGGTTTGTAGGCTGGGCAACTTGATCCACACTAAGGTCCACACTAGGCTCATTCGAACTAATATTACTATTATTTGTTTGATCCCCGTGTGTCTGAATGTAGGGCTCAAGCATCTCAGTATACTCCTCCTCCTCCTGATTAGACATACTATATATATCATTATCATCAAAACGTGGATGTACTTTAGAGGGACCGTCTGAATCATAAACGGGAGCTCTGTCAACATGCATTCCTGAAGTAGATGCTTGCTGTAAGTTAGCCATCAAGATGTAGTTGGCGTTCACCTCTTCTTCCTCGTCATATTCTGCAGCAGAAGCCATAAGATCGAATTCCTCAGCTTGAAGTGGAATCCCTGCCTCTTCCTTTTGTGCTATGAGAAGCTGAGTCTGAAGATAAGCAGCATCCCTCTTCTTTTTGGCTGTGCAATCTCTAGCATAATGACCAAATCCCCTGCAGTTGTAGCACTGAACTTGACGATTGTTGTTTCCATTTCCCGTACCAGTATTCTCACTCTTGCAGCCACAATGTTTCCCATCTGGTTACCAACCGCTGGCACAACTATTAACCCATTCTGATTACCCGCATTCGAAACACCCGGATTTTGACCATGGTTTTGACCATACTGATTTCCTACATTGCCAACGCTCTGCCCAGCATTCTGACCATATTGTTGAAACTGAGTCCCCGTGTTTCCAGCAACTACCAATTGGCGATCTTGATTCGCATTCATGAAAGGTTGAGCAATCTGCCTATTTCTAGTGTTCGAGGAGATTCTCTGATTGTTGTTGGTGGGGTTAATGGTGAATTTGAATGCCTTTGCAAGTAGGGCAAGACCAATATTAATAGCATGAGTAGGATCGGTGATGTCATAAAAACAGGCAATGGGTTGTTGTAAGTACTTCATAGCAGCAGGAGGTTGATATCCATAAGCAGTGAGTTGTTGTTGTTGTTGTGGCATGAAGTTACTTGATGAGGGTTGATGGTAGGATACCATGGGATATGACATAGATGATGGAGAGTTCGCCATAAAAGCCAATGGGTCTTGTGTCTTGGCACGTCTTTCTGCCCTAACTTCGTTAGCTTCATCTTGACTCATCTTCAAATATTCATATACTTGAGTGTAGTCCACGACATGAAGATCCTTGGTTTGATTGACAAGAGTCACATATCGTGACCATTCAGAAGGAAGATTATCAAGGAATTTGATATTGGCAGCAATTTGTGCATGTTCATGTTTGTTTCTTCTAAGATGGTTCATGAGGGTTGAAAACCAATGATAATAAGGTTCAATTTGTTCCCCTTTAGTAGACGTAAATATCTCCCATTCACGAAGCAACTTAGTTTCCTTTTCTTGTAAACCGATTTCACTGCCCTTCATCATTTTCTGAATCCTAAGCCACATCTCGTGTGCGGTTTCACAACTATCGACAGCAGCATAAACATCTTCAGGAAGTCCCATAATAATGACTTGAATTGCTTGATCATCAGCGTCGAGTTGTTTGGATTCAGCTTCAGTTAATTCTTCATCTGTTTGCTCATGACTAGAGTCAGCCACTTGGTTAGCATTCGTAGGGTCCCCAGGCACAATAATTTTTCTTCTAACATACGGACCCTTTTGAATCGAGTTGACAATCAACTTTCCCAAAGGTTTACATTTTGCATAACGAAGGAGACGACTAGCCCATGTAGTGTAGTTCTCCTTGGTAAGCATGGGTGGACGATTCTCAGTACCCGCAGCATAAATATCTTGTTGAGACGTCATCGTAGAAGTCGTTTGAAAAACAGGACCTCAATTCGTAGAAAGCGTGTGTTGTTGTTGAAATTCCGAAACTTCCGATTTTTTTTCAGTCCGACAATAAATTCCTCAGTCCGACAAAACGGTAAGCTGAAAAAGTTTTGTATCACCAAATTTTGAAATTGAGTTAGAAATAGCCAAAAACTAGTAGGGAAAAAATTTGATTTTACTTGACCTAAAAAATTTTAACTCTTTTCTTTTTTCTTTTTTTAATCTTCGTGTAAACTATGTGCCGGGACTAGTCTAGATGGTGGCTAAGTCTAAAAAATACTCGAACAAAATTTCCATCGGAATGTCCATCGGAATACATGTCGGAATGTCCATCGGAATACATGTCGGAATGTCTGTCGGAATGTGCTATCAGAATACCTGTCGGAATGTGCTATCGGAATACCTGTCGGAATGTCTGTCGGAATGTTCTATCAAAATACTTGTCGGAATGTACTATCGGAATACCTGTCGGAATGTATTATCAGAATACCTATCGAAATGGCTATCGGAATAACGATCGGAATGAAGAAACCCTTTTCCGATGGAATTCTGTCGGAATATCCGTCAGAATATATAACCCTTTTCCGATGAAACCTGTCGGAACAGTACCAAATTCCCGCTTTTCTCGGACAAAACCCAACCAATTCGAGATTTTAAGCCAAAAAATGATCAAAACACCCAAAAATTTTGTGTTTTTAGCCAAAGTGAGTATACCAAATCACTACCACAACAACTTAGAAGATATATGAATCATGAAACACAAGAAAAACAAGGACAACACCCAAGAGGTATCCACGAATCCCTTGGCGAATGATACCACTTGTAGGATATAACACACGACTTATAGAACAAGAAATAGAGATGATGAAGAACAAGATTAAACCAAAAAGAAAGATTAGATTAAGAAGATTAAAAGAGAAGAACAAAAAGGTTGTGAATTCCTAGTGAGAGAAAGACAAAAGTTTCTCTCTCTACACTCTATGAAATGGAAAACACACACACACTCAAATGAGGTGCTAGGGGCCTTTTATACTACAAGTGTAAAGTATAGAAGGCCTTCCTCATTTGAGTGTTCGGGACTAATTCCCGTTACATACCAAACATTATACTAGAACTCTCAACACCATTATGTAGTATTTTCCACGAGCTTCGCAACGGTATATTATATGACCATCACTTTAAATACGGCTAACACTTTTAAATTGATTTTAATCAGATTATAAAAGATGACAATAGAAAACATGACTTCATCTTTGTTTTTTATAAGATACACCCAAACATCCCTGGTATAGTCATTCAAAACAATTAAGAAATACTTATGACCAGAATAGCTGACCACTTTATAAGGACCCCACAAATGTAAATACATAACATCACAAGGAAATTTTGTCTTGTGGTCACTTAAAGGAAAAGATTTCCTAGTTTGCTTAGCTCTTTGACAGATCTCACAAAAAACAGTTTTATCATCTTTATGTATTTTTAAAGACTGTTGTAGCACATTGAAGGAAGGGTCAACAGGGTGGCCAAGTCTACAATGCCAATCATAGTGGGACAAAGAGCAAGCAATGGCATTGTTACAATATTATACTTAGTACCTTGAGTGTCTAAATAGTATAATCCTCCACACTATTTACCAATCTCCAATACATTTTTTAGATTCAAATCTTGATTCACAAAAAAACACTTACTCTCATCAAATACAACAAAGATTTTATTCTCTTTAGCTAATTTATGAACAAAGATTATGGTGACACAATATTCTGGTATAACAAGCACATCAAATAAAATCAGCCCCTTAGGAAGTCTAAGGTTTCAAATTTTAGATATGATAGCCTTAGTCCCATTAGGGTGAGCAACTTTGATATTAAGGTGAGAAATGTCATATACATTATCTAGCTCTTTATCATTGTTGGTCATATGCTGGTTAGCCCCAGAATCTACCACCTTCCCATTATAGTTCATATCAGACTTAGCACTAGTGTTAGAACAGTAAAACCCTTTGAAATTATCATTAAAGATTTTGCTAGAGTTAAAATATGTACCTGTCATATTGGCCTACACATTCTTTCCAGTTCAATTATTATCCTTAATAAAAGAGAGTAAAGTAGCCATTTGTTCATCAGTGAAACCAGTAGTACAAGTAGACCCAACAAAGTTATTTGAAACATTTTTCCTTTTAAAATTTTGACCAGTTTTTTCTTCCAAAAATCAGTGGGGTACCCAATGATTTTAAAACACCTATCAATGATGTGACCATTGTACCCATAATTCTCAGAAACCAACTCAGCATTAGAGGTAACATTAGGTCTAACAGCATTACGTTTATTAGGTCTAAATCTGGTGTTGCTATTGGTAGGTCTAAAATTGTTTGTAACAGGTCTCAACACATTAGCATTATGGTTTTGGTTCCTCTGAAAATTGTTTCTATTGGGCTCATTAGACAAAAAAAGTAGAGGTCTGGGCTCTATGAGAGGACCTAGACCCACTACTAGATGCCACTTTGTGAGACTTCTCACTAGATATGATGGCATAAGCTCCCTTCACATCAGGGAGGTTTTCCCTAGACAAAATAGAACTCCTAATACTCATATAAGAATCATCAAGACCCATTAAGAATTGCATAAGTTTGAACAATTGATTATGCTTTTTAAACTCGCTAGAGGCAGTGCACACACAATTAGGCAGCTTAATCATGGCATCATATTGTTTCCACAAAACATTCAACTTATGATAATAATTAGACAGATTAGACCCATTTTGTTTCAAGGTATTGATCTTATGATAAAGATTAAATATAACAGAACTATAAACCTTGTGATAAGTCTCTTTTAATTCTTTTCAAACATGTTTTTCCTTTTTTGAAAATATTTGTCCAAGGAACAACTCCTCCAATATAGAGTTAAGAATCTAACCCAACATAACAGCATTAACTCTAACCCATTATTTTCCCAAGACTTCATCAGTTACAGACCTCTTACAAGTACCATCAATGTTTTATTTTTTCCTTCTAAAGCTAACAACATAGTATTGTCCCAAACTTGATAATTCTTAGTTCCTTTTAGTTTAATAGACACAACTGTCAGCACAGCTGAGTCATTAGGGTGTAAGTGCAAAGGGTTGCTCACATCAAGTTTACTGATGAGTGTGACTGGATCAGTCACACTCTCAGTATCAGATTCACCATGTTCAGACATGGTGAAGGTCAACCAGGTAAAAAAAAGAACTCAACTAGAACCAACAAAGTTCCTAGGCTTCCAAACCACTCAAAGTGGTAGGTCAAGGGCAAGGCTAAGGTTGAAGGTCCAAATAAATGGTAGAAACAACAAAAAAACACAAACCAGCCAAGAGAAACCCAAAGAACCAAGCAACAGATATGAAACAAAAAAATCAACAACACATAAACCAACACATAGCAATTAAGGATAAAGAGAGAAAAGAGGTGTTACAGTGCACGCGAATAAGCACAATCGAACTGCTACTCCTAGATTCACTTAGTCCAGGAAGTAACAGAACCTCCTACGAACAAACCCTAATTTTTATTTGATTTTAAGTAACCTGACTCTGATACCATGCATAAAACATGATTCAAAAGATCCTAAGACGATTCTGATAATATTAAGCAAAGATATTTAAAACAAGATAAGGAAACAACTTAAACCTACCATTGCTAATCAGTTGTAGGTCTATTATCTCCATGATAATAGTTTTACAAGATCAAAGCAAGAAAATATGAGGGTTACAGAGATCGAACAAGAGAGAGAATGAGAGTAATAAACACACAGATTGAAAATATCCCACACATAACAGATGTGGGTGGCTAGGGTAGATAAACACAAAGTATTCGTTGTGCACCATGGGTCGAGTCTTTGGGCTTGGGCTTAAAACAAGCTGTATAACACTTTTCCATATTGACAGGTTTAGTCCTCTTAGTCCATGACATCTATCACTGCTAGTTCACAAGGGTGAAAGTTGAAACATCAATACAACTAACATTAGACCCTTAAAGTTAGATGGTTAGCAGATAAGGTCCTTAATTTTAGCTTCACCACTCATAGTATACAAATCATCATACCGATTAATGAATATACATTATTAAGTTTTTGTTTTCCTAAAAAATATATATACGAGTATCATGATTCATGTATCTTCTTATAATTACTCCATCGAGTTGTTTATATATATATATATATATATATATATATATATATATATATATATATATATATATATATATATATATATATATATATATATATATATATATATATATATATATATATATATATATATATATATATATATATATATATATATATATATATATATATATATATATATATATATATATAGTGTAACTTTATTTACAGAACCTATCTTAGTGACAGAACTTACAGAACTCTTGTTTTTGAAGGCAAACATGTATGTTTGAAGGAGTACATGTATGTTTTTAGAGAATATATGTATTCACGAAGCATATTTGAAGTTCTTTTTTGTCAAAATTAAATAAAATTAAAAAAAAGATATCCAAAAACATACATGTTTGAGGGCGTGCATGCATGTATGTGCACGCATTCAAAAACATACATTTTTGAAAGCGCGCATGCATATATGTGCACCGATATAAAAACATACATGTTCGCTTTCATAAACATACATGTAAGCCTTCAAACATACATGTTTGCCTTCAAAAACAAGAGTTCTGCAAGTTCTATCATTAAAATGAGTTCTGTAAATAAAGTCCCCCTATATATATATATATATATATATATAGATGATCAATCAATATATGTTAATCATCGAGTTGTCATGCAATGGTACTGCGAATTTACGATGACAAAATCAGAACTAAATATGACAAAGCGCATTTTTGAGAACTTGAACTTTTTTATACGAAATAACATTACAACACAAAAATTCATAGATGTCCCGAAGAACAGAGCGATTCTATTTCAACTAAAGTATCTTAATCAAGTGCATACAACCCTATTTGGTTTATGCATTGCAAATGCATATAACCAACAATTATAAACCTCATATCATATACAACTGTTTTGGTTTCTCTAAAGGTGACATTAGTGTCACTAACTAGCTAGTTGTATGAAATAAATTATGTTTGGAAGAGTATAAAAGGTCGAGTTTCAACAATCAACATCATGAAGATAATATATATAAGTTTCCATTTTTATTAAAGTAACACATGTCACAATCTTTATTTAATTCAATCTAAATAGTCTTTTATGTTCTGCTTATTTTTCTTTGACTTACAATAAAATAGTACTCCATATGTATACTAGTATTATTTTAAACTATTTATAAATCTTGGTCAACAATTATACAACAAATACTCGCTCTAATTATATAGTATAGTTTATTATGCATGCATGCATGTTTAAGAAACACATGATATTTTTTTTTTAAATGTTCGTGTTCGTTTATTTATTAAGGCTTTCTTCATGTTCATCCGATTCATTTACAAACCTAATTATAATTATATATTATAGTTTAATTAAGTATATGTTTCATTCTATACCATGCATGCATGTTTAAGAAACATAGAATTACTTTGAGGTGATCATTGTTCTTCTCCAAATCTCCATCACCATTAATCAATCATCGTTTTCACGATCGGCCGGTCACGCCGGAAGCACCCCGATATCGTCATGGCCGTTGTTTCCGGCCACCGATTCATATCGTCCCTTGTCTTGCTCTTCATACATTGCCATGTATCTCTTTCTGATAATCCATCCTCTCTCGCCCTCCTTACGTTCAAAAACTCTTTATCCAAATCCGATTCGTTAACAAACTGGAAAGAAAGCGATGACGACGACGATGACGATGATTCGTCCCCATGCAATCCGAATAACATATGGGTGGGTGTTGTTTGTAGCAAGGACGCGGTTAGCTCTATCAATTTGGCCAGCATGGGTCTCCAAGGACGTCCCAATGTTGCAGCATTTACGTCTCTTGAAGATCTTGAAGCTATCAGCTTCGAAAACAATTCTCTCGTTGGTCCTATTCCTGCGTTCAATCATGTCCCTAGTCTGAAAGCTATCTATGTTTCACATAATCAGTTTACCGGTGTCATACCTCCTAACTATTTCCAACGACTAGGGTCGTTAAAAAGACTCTGGCTATCCGATAACAAGTTTTCCGGGCCTATTCCAAAGTCCCTTGCAGACTTGTCGAGTCTTAAGGAACTTCATTTGGAAAACAATGAGTTTTCCGGACAAATCCCTCATTTTTCTGATGTAGATAGCTTGAATTTTCTCGATCTCTCGAACAACAAGTTACAAGGACCCATTCCCAAAAATCTGGACAAATTTGAGAAGAAATCTTTCGAGAACAACCCTGACTTGTGCGGTATAAAAGCTTCAAAACTCTGCCCAAAAATTGATGATCACCAATCACATATGGCCAAAAAACTGATTATCGCGGCTATAGTTGTGATCTTGTTAGTATTGGTCATGTCCATCAAAGATAAAAGAAAAGAAGAAAACATGAGAATTTTACGTAAAGAGAATGTCAATCATGAAGCTGTGGTAACGATTCCAAGCGTATCCAGCAGGAAGAGTAACAGCAGCAGCCGAAAAGGGTACTTTAGCCTCAAGAAGAGTAAGAGCAAAACCAAATTGAAAGATATGAACCGGTCATCTCCTAAAGGAGGGGGCGGGTCACAGCCAGTGGGTGAATTGGTGATGGTGGACGAAGAGAAAGGTTTCTTCGGGTCTGAGGACTTGATGAAGACTTCAGCTGAGGTTCTTGGTAACGGCGGTTTGGGATCTGCATATAAGGCGACGTTCCCCAATGGAATGTCGGTGGTACTGAAGAAAGTGAGAGAGATGAATGTGATGAGTAAAGATGTGTTTGATGCAGAGATGAGGAAACTAGGCGGGCTGAAGCACCGCAACATACTCACCCCTTTGGGATATCACTTCAGAAAAGACGACAAGTTTCTGATATCTGAATACGTCCCCAAAGGCAGTCTGCACAATGTGCTGCATGGTACGTATGTACCAATTCCTGCAGATATATAACTTGTTACATCTACGTATGCTAATGTACGTTTCCTTGATTATTATGATTCCATGTACTTGCAGGTGATCAGGGAATTAAGCACTCGGAATTAAGCTGGCCAAATCGATTAAAGATGATAAAAGGAGTTGCGAGAGGAATGGGCTATCTTCATTCTGAGCTTGCTTCATACGATTTGCCTCATGGGAATCTAAAGTCATGCAATGTACTTATTGGACAAAACTACGAGCCACTTGTTACAGATTACGCGTTTCATCCTTTGATCAATAGCACGCAAACGGCTCAATCTATGTTTGCGTTTAGATCACCTGAAGCCATACTTCGTCAACAAGTTTCCCACAAAAGTGATGTGTATTCTCTTGGAATCGTCATTCTTGAAATGGTTACTGGTAAGTATCCATCTCAGTATCTAACCACGAATAACCAAAAGGGCGAGAGTGGGACAGATGTGGTTCAGTGGGTGCGGTCAGCTCTTGTTGAAAACAGGGAACGGGAGTTGATTGACCCAGATCTGCTTGCATCGGGTACACAAGAGAGCGTGAGCCAAATACAGAGGCTTTTACATATCGGAGCTGCTTGTACAGAAAGCGAGGTTGATACCAGAATCGACATGAAAGAAGCCATAAGAAGGATAGAGGATATATAAATCGACTAATAGCTAGATTTTGTATAGTTAATTAGCTAAGGTTAACTAGCTAATTTATTTGCTTCCTATCGTTTTACTGAAGCTAATTCACCGGATGATTGTTTCCTAGTTTTCTAGTTTTTAACTCAATTGCTCCGAAATGTCTTATGTTTTGCGCCAGAATATTACATATCACAACAGATGCATTATATCGCGGCTGAAAAAGTGTACATGTTACATAAAGGAGAAGAATTTAATAGAAGGAACGATTACTTTTCTTACCAAAAATACTACGACCATATGTGGACCTCATCAAGTCTGCAATGAGTGGAAACTGCAACGTCGCAAAAGAAGTGATGGGTAGGCACGTTAAAACAGCTGTAGGAATGAGAATCCAAGTATTCGTTTCACCAAACATAAGGATCAGAGTTGCACTAAAAGCTACAATCATGGCTGTTTTATAAACATTTTTATGTTCACTCATCTGATATATAGGTTGTAAACCTTTTCTGAACGGTTTATCACAGCATACTGAATAATGTTGTGACCATCTTCATTGGTGCTCCAAATAGCATTAGGGAACGCAGATACAATCAATACTACAACCTCATACGCGTTTTGTCGTGTGGCTTCAAGAACCGCGTTGGTGTAATAGGAATGGTGAGAGCTCGAATCTTTGGAAACTCTTATAAATCTGCATATTGATTTTAACAGTTCTGTTGCATAAAGATGCATCCGAGGTCCCTCTTTAACAAACTTTAAGTGCAATGCTTCAATATCGAAACAAACACTTGTCTTAATTAACTTGAGCAACAAAATCACATATGTTATATCATCTTTCGTAGTATAAATAGAGATAGTAATGTTTTATTCATCTTACATAATTTCCGAATGGTATGCTGGAAAGGCTTATAAATCCCTGAGATTGCTGTACAAGATGGTAAGCACTGATTCATCATACGTAACATCCTGTTGATAAGCTGGATAAGCCTATAAACCACTACGAAAACTGTACAAGATAAATGGGAAGGTTATCGCAATGAATATGTTATAAAGTTGCCAATGATAAAACTTTTAACATGCATATTATCATAAGTTGTTTTACATACTACCGAATCATGACTTACCAATAATGGACACGAATGGTGCTCCCAGATACAAAGGAATTTTCATCCACGATCTGGATTTTTTGAACTTGATCGTATAGAAAAGGATTGTAGGCATCAGAAGCAATACAATAACTGCAATGAATGTCGGTGTTGGATAACGGTGTCTGACCCTCTTTGTCTTCGGAAAACACCAAATCATGATTTATTTCAACTAAGATCTTAGCAGCAGCAGTGTTGCCAACAATAGCAGCAACATGAAGTAGTGTGCTACCTTCTGCATTTCGCATGTCCAATAGCGTGCTCTTATCGGCCATTTCTCCCAGCATTTGCTGTAAAAATTCAGTTTTCTTGGTCGTACCTACCGCTATATGGAGTGCCGTGTTTCCATTGATGGTGATTTTGTCTGTCACTGTCACCGTAATATTATTATTCCTCAAAATGACAGCAACCTTATCGAAATTTTGAGTCAGAATAGCTTCATACAAACGTTGGTGGACCTTTGCTTTTTCTTCTGCTTCTTTTTTCTTTTTTTCCGCTTCTTTTCTGTTTTCTTCTTCAGATATTGGATTCACTTGTATTATTGATTCTGCTTCTATTGTTATCGTCTCGTCTTCTCCTTCATCTGAATCTGTATTAACGTTATGCTTACAGAAAGTACGACTTACAAACTCGTGACCCTATTGTAGAAACAAGAAAGGAAGATAACATACGCACCTGCTACTGCATTTTGAAGAAGATTCGGACCATAGATATTTTGCAGTTTATCCCACATATCTTTTGCAGTGAAATCTGTCGAGCTTGTGTTGAGAAGATTGACGACGTACCTTAATGTTTGTTCAGAAAGAGAACCAACTATCCAACCTTTGACCAGAGCATCCGATCTTCTCCACAACATGTGATTGCTGTTTTGCGACTCATAAATGAAAGAGAGCATACCATAACTCTCTAGGAGACATAGCATCTGCGTTTTCCACATACCAAACATGTCCCTGCCACTCACCTTCACTGTAACAAAGTTTGGTGCACAAACATGTGACGGGTACGCGAATTCTTCTACGTGATTAGAACTTGAGCTTGCCATCTCAATTGTTACTTTCTGTCAACCCGTTTTGATCAAGTTTAATTATAAATGCACCCTCAGCGCGCACTCAATCCCCACTTACGATTTAACAAAGTTTGGGGGATAACGATGTTCTGTCTTATTAGTAAATTTCTCAACACATTCCTATGACAGCAGCATCATATCTTCTTTTTTATGGCCGTCTTTCTGTCTTCTTACATTAAAATAGTCGTAGGTTCGAAATTTTCAAACTTAGACATGGCAAGTGTTACAACGACATATAAGTTAGTAAAATAGGTGTTACGGTCTAATCATTCTATGTATAGTCTCATGGTAGAAAAAAAGAACATCGATCTATAAAACTCATTCGATTAATAAATATGCCGTTTCATACAAAGAATAAGACAAGCATCAAACAAATATGGTATGAGTACAAACTTACATGGTATACTGTATGCATCTTCCAAATTTTTATATCTACCTTAATGCTATCACGAGCAAAATGTATAATGATAGGATTTCAGGTCTCTAGCGCTTCTATGGGAGTTCAGATTTGTGTGAAAAGGAGTTCATTCCATGTATCAGGAATGCCAGGTAAGCACCAATGTAAACAATCTTGCACCCCTGGAGTAGCTTTGATGCTGTATCTCGATATATGACCTTCATCTCTTACCTGAGATATTGCCGTTATATCCAAAAGCTTCACGTTGGTTCCCTTCACGGCCCCAGAGGCTATAAAATCAGTAGACTCGTCTTGTAAAACTTCGAGTGATCCAGGGGTGGTACTGTCACATGTACCTCCACTGTTCCAATCGCCATTAAAGAAGTGCCTGGGTGAAATTGACCTATAAAACGCCTTCAACCCAGGGTACTTTGGTAATTCACCATTCACCCACTTTATAATGCTGTGAATTGTTAAGTTCTTAGCATTGTTTATTTGTGCTATCCTCCTATCTGTATTACGTTTTCCATCCACATACATAACCCATCGGTTAGCATTAATTTTCCCTCTGTTCCAGTGATGCCCCGTGTTGAGAACAAGCACATTGAATCTACTGATATAACGTTGTAAGAAAGCGGGTGGGCGGTCAAGATGCATTGCAAAGTAGGTGGTACCGTTTATGGGGTCAATCGGGTCGAGTTCACAAAGACTGGCAGACCAATAATAAAGAATCGTAGTGTTGGTGATTGGGAACCGGTAAGCCCAACCATCAGGCCGAACTGACCCACGCGCTTTGACTAGACCGTATTTCTTACCAACATCTTCAACATCATGTCTCTCTTCACCACCTGTGATCATGCACATTAATGATTGGAACTGCTGGCGGCCTAAGGAATCCCCGATAAAGGCCAGTGTTTTGTCCTGCATTCTGATATAAATCAGCAGAATCAGCAAAAAACTGTAACGTGTGCGTAGAAATGACTATAAGCGTTAGAAGATTACAGTGCCAGACCTTTTAAGAAAATTAGGCCCTGTGAAATCATCCATTTTACAGTCTTTTGGCTGCCACTTCAACTTCTCATATCCAAAATCTGTTCGCTGAGTTAAACGACAAGCCCACATTCCGGACAACCACTGTTTACAACCAAAACCCGAATACAGAGGGCGACTGTCATCTTTGACCCATCTCCCTTTACCATAGTTGCAGGCTGGAATAAACAGCACATGAAACAGATAAAAAAGTCATGACTTGTGAAAGAAAACAAACTATACTGTTACTTAACGAAGATAAAAGTATGTGAAGTGCACCTTGGTTTTCCACGTTTGGCATAGAGACATTATCGCCTTCTCTTTCGACAGGTGCATCTAGTTTGCTAGGCGCCACTGGTTCAACTATCTGCTGTTTTGGTGGGCTCGAGTCGCTGTGATTTTGTGACAATTGACTAGGAACAGATGGTTTAACAAAGTCTGTGGTGTTTTCTGCACAAACATGATTGGAATAAGTATTGAGCATATAAATAACGTGCAAGACAAATGTAAAGCTCTAATTTATCTTCCATACAAGAGAATTTGTACCATGAGCGGTCAATGAAACGTCAAAAGAAGGTGGCGGGGGCAGAAGTGGTGCGTTCTCTAGAATGTGAAAAGAGGATGATGCGTTATTAAAAGTTGATGGAGGCGATATATTCACAACTCCTTGAGCTTCTCTTAAATCAGTACTAACTTGCTTAACTTTTACTTCTCCAGCTGCAATTGTAGTAAATTTTAACAATTAGCTAATGTATC
The DNA here is from genome assembly GCA_025667525.1 of Glebionis coronaria. NCBI lineage: Eukaryota > Viridiplantae > Streptophyta > Magnoliopsida > Asterales > Asteraceae > Glebionis > Glebionis coronaria. The sequence goes on along the minus strand of CM046882.1, from coordinate 2,606,024 downwards.
GTCTCGTAAAGTTATTGCAACAGATCTTAAAGTAATGTTATATCCTCCTCCTATACATGAATGAATAACTACGGTAACAAGCGTTTAAGCGCGTTTTGAAGCAACTAGCAACTAGCGGTTCACGTTACATTTTCTAAATGCTCCTAATCTAAAAAAAACGCTACTTCCGGTAGGCATTTACAACAACTAGCGTTTCCACTTGTTGGTACCGCAAACTTCGCCAAACACACCCCTAGAGCTCCCTAAATGAATCATAAGACTAACATATAAAGTTGATGCAAATAGAACATGTGGTATGACAATACCATGAGCACCTATTTAGTTATCTACTACATTTTTGTATTTACTAATTTTTTTTAGAACGGCACCACACTTGAAATCAGACCTCCCGAGTTAAACCATCCAAACGGGCAGGCCCCGGGACCCGAACCACTAGGAGAGACCGGCGAAGGGGAAACCCCTAGAACTCACGGCTTCGCAAGAGGAGCATAACCCGGGTTTTTGTCATGTAACACAAAATAGGTGTCTGTTTCTTTTTACATATCATTCTCCCATTAAAGCCAGTTTACCCTGCTTTCCCTGCAAATCAGTTTGTTACAGACTACTTACAGTTATACATATTAATGTTCGGCACCACTAAGTATGCCAAACATGTAGCTTGAATAACGATAATGTAAAAACTTTATTCCACATTGTAAAATTACTTCATAAGTATACAGCATGTCGATATGACCATAGACATTGAGAGCGAGATATGCAATAATTAGTACTGTTACACTTATAATCTACCACTAGCTAGTCGCCCTTGAAAATTTACCTCTTATTATATACTCCGTATATGTTAAAAAAGAAGCTTCATAGTCATCTTAGATTGTAATTAAGTTAGATTCAACACGTGTATGTGCCTAATCGACCAAGTCATATGTTATGATCCCACATCGGCCAAGTATGGGAATGGTTGATCGTTTATAATGTCAAGGTGTCCCCTCCTCAAACAAGCTAGCTTTTTGAGTGAGTTCTACAATTGGGACTTATGAACCGATTACGAGCCTAGTATGGGATAAGGTTTGTACCATCATCCATCAAAATAACATCAGCTCGTACTTAAGGGGGTGTTTGGTTTGGCTTATATAACGTAAGTCCATTTCTGCTTATATAACATAAACCCCAATTTTATGGTTTATTAGGAGACTTATGGGCTTATATAAGCTTATTATATCATGATAAACTTATATAAGCCATTAAGTCTCCAAATAAGCCACAAAATTGGAGCTTATGCTATATAAGCAGAAAATAAGATATTTCGGCATATATTTCATAAACCCCAATTTTTTTAAGCTTCTTTGAAAACTTATGGGCTTATATAAGGTTATTATATCATAATAAACTTATATAAGCCGACAAGTCTTAAAATAAGCCACAAACAAACAGCCCCTATATGTTACATAGGTACCAGGTGGGAGGGCAACTGTGGTAAGATAGTTGGTTATTTAAGTTATCTACTGCTACGGCTTTATAATAACATATATGTTTGCAACATAATAGTGATTGATACTTTTTTTTTTTTTTGAAAGCAAAAGTATGCTTATACAACGGGTCAGAATGGGTTGGTTCGAATTGACCGACCCGTGATCAATCCAATAGTTATAATTTACATAGTAGGAGAAGGCAAACGGGCAACAAGCTGCGTTGCTGGCCCTTTTTTTTATAGCAAAACCAAGTCTATTAAATACAACGTTTGTTTGTGGATTTAGGAGTCAAAACATTACTATTTATAAGACGATATATTCTGGTAAGTAGCTCCACCGCCTCAGGTGCAAGGGAACCTAATGTATCAAACGCGAAAGGAATAAACACGTGTTGATTTTCAACACATACTTTTAGTAAATGCTCCAAATCAAAACACTACTTCTAGTAGCATGTCCCTACTTATTTGTCTGGTACTACTACTAGCGTTTTGTTGAAAATGGTTGTTTGGTTTGGAAACAAGCGACTAGCATTCCTACTTTTTGTACTAGTACTACTACTACGGCTTTATTAAAATAACATATAGGAGTATGTTTGAAACATAATAGTGATAGAGATACATACCTGGAAAAAGGTTTAAGAGCTGAGCGTGAGACGGAAACAAGTACCAAAACAGAAAACGTTTTGAGACTAATAGGCATATATACGTTTATCATATCATAATAAAGTTACATAAGTTCATAAGTCTCCAAATAATCTACAAATTCGAGGCTTGTTATATATAAGCCGAAATTGGCATATGTTTCATAAGCCTTATAAACTACTACTACTAGGGGTTGAAACGAGCACGTATTTAGTTATAAACTACTACTACCAAGGGCGGACCCAGAACACTAAGCCATCAGGTGCATAAAATTTTTTTACGTAACACACGTATTTATTTTTAGTGAAAATTTACACTACGGGACAAATTTCCATCGGGTTCCCGGGAACCCCCTAGGTCCACCCGTGACTACTACTACTACTAGGGGTTGAAACGACATTATTATAATAGTGATAGAGATACACACCTGGAAAAAGGTTTAGTAGCTGAGCATGAGACGGAAACAAGGAAGTAACGAGAGGGGCTTTCTCCCAATACCAAACAAGTACAACCGAGAAAACAACGACAACCGCGATAAACAGAAAACGCGAAACATGCTGCTGGTGTTTATTCCTAGTATACAAATTCATTCCTCCTCCTCCTTTCATCATTTTAATTTCTCCAACTTAACAACAACCACCACATTTATTTAACTCTGCTACAAAAATAAAAGTAACAAATTCCCCGTTAATTAAGGAACAAACTAACAAACAAACAATTAATTAATTACAACATTAAATAGTTAGTTAGTTAGTTAAGGAATTGAAATTACATACCCCACACGACACACCAATTCTAATCAATTCACGTTAATTTTGTGATTGATTAATTTCCCCCCTTAATTATTCATTTTATTATTAATTTTGTAATAATAATTTAAAATATATATTTGATTTTAAGATCTATATCTTAGAAATTCATTATTTTCTGAGTAGTTAGATCAATGGTCGTTGAGGTTTTTGGGTTGACTTTCATTTTTGGTCCTTTGACTTTTTTCATTACAACAACATTGATTTAACTCTGCTACAAAAATAAAAATAACAAATTCCCCGTTAATTAAGGAACAAACTAACAAACAATTATGACATACATAAACAATAAATGAATTAATTACAACATTAAATAGTTAGTTAGTTTGTTAGTTAAGGAATTAAAGGAATTTGAAATTACATACCCCACACGACACACCAATTCTAATCAATTCAAACAGCAGATAATAGATCGATTCACGCTAATTTTGTGATTCATTAATTTCCCCCTTAATTATTATTCATTTTATTATTATTAATTTTAAAATATATATTTGATTTTAAGATCTATATCTTAGAAATTCATTTTTTTCTGAGTAAATAGTAAGTTACATGAATGGTCCTTGTAGTTTGAGTTGACTTTCATTTTTGGTCTTTTGACTTTTTTTGTAAGCTGGATGGTCCCTTAACTTTAGAACCTTTGACACACACAGTCCTTTGACCAAACGAACATTAAGATTGACCTTTAATGGGCTTGTAGTTTGAGTTGACTTCATAATCTTTAAGATGCGTTTGGTTTATGGGTGGTTTTTAGATTTAGGTTTGGATTTAGGGCCTGTTTGGTTTGTAGATGGGTTTATTTTTAGGAGTGGGTTTATAAAGTGGTGGGTTTAGAATTGGGTTAGATTTAAATTTAATACTATATGATTTGGAGAGAGAAAATATGTATTAAAATATAAATAGGGTTTTGCTAACCACCACCCACAGGGTGGTTTTTTGCCTTTCTGTAATTAAAATTATTTCCAAATATGAACTCATCATTTCTTTAAATACATAATTTCAGCATATACAGTTAAGGTAAGTTAGTTTTAATAAGGTATGCATTAATATCAAGTAAGTTCATATTTGGAAATGCTTTTATTTATGGAAAGTTAAAAAACCAGCCATAGGTGGTGGTTAGCAAAACCCATATAAATATTATTATATTATAAAATAATCTATACTACTATATAAAGAATTTGGGACCTTCTAAAAATAGAAAGGCTGAAAATTAATACTTTTTTATCTACTAAATAAAGCAAGTTGTTGATATACTTATCAACATAACAAACTTTTGTAACAACCTTTTGTAACAACATTTTTTCTTTTAAATTAAAAAATCTTTTTATTTATTTATTATTTTTATAAGCTAATTTCACTATATTTTTTAAAATTTTATGCTTTTTAATTCGATATCTATTTTGATATATATTTTTATTAACTTTTAGTCTTTTCCAATTTTAGTGGGTTTTTTAGTTCGATTTTTAGAACTTTAGAATGAGCAAGAGACTAATATTTGTTAGTCTCAAAATTCGTTATTAGGTACCCACCGCCGCATTGCGCGGGTACCATTCTAGTATTTATAATTTTAAATTGATTTTAATATTATAAAATAATATATAATAGTGTGAATAGTAGTATAAAAAGAAATAAAAAGAGATAGTTGAATGATCGGGCATACAGATTACAAAAAATTGTTAGAAAAGTTAGAAGAAAAATTAGTTTTTAAAAAGTCAACTAATTTAGGATTCACTACCAATTTTCAGATTTAAAGTTTTCACCAAACAATGTTTTTATTGTAATCCAATCTTAACAGTGCTCATGACCGTAAACCAAACGCACCCTTAGATTTTGATTTAAGGGCTTGTTTGATTGGCGGATTTTTACATTTGCTTAAGACCCAAAGTAAAAAATTATGGTTTGGTATCATTGTGTGGGTTCAAAAATTCGGAATATAGCCTCGATATCTACCGTATTACAATTCCCCTACATTAAATAGTTAATGAAACAAAACATAAAGTATACAAACAATAAATTATTATATTAAATAGTTAGTTAGTTAAGGGAATAAGGAATTAAAATTACATATCCTACATTACATAAATTAAACATACTTATTAATTAATATATAGGTATTATATTAAAACTTATTTATCTTAACTATATGATTCATTTATAAAAATAAATAGTTGACATTTAAAAAAAACACTTCATGAGTATTTGTTAACAAAATTTTTATATTTTATTATTGTTGTAATAATTTAAAATATATTTGATTTTAAGATCAATTCATTATTTTATGAGTACATAGTAATTAAACGAATGGTCCTTCAGGTTTAGGTGGACTTTCAAACAACAATTTACTTTATTTAATAATATTTATTTGATTTATAATTTATTTTTTCAAATATATTTAATTAAAATCAAATTAAAAAAAATATTTATATTGTTTTAATTAAAATTATGTATGAAAGTAGATGTGTAAAAAATATAATAAAATAAAATTTTAAATTCTATTAAATATCAAAGCTTTTTAACATACAGGGAACTCATCTACGCCTTCAATTAATGAATGGGTCATACTATAAATACCCCTTGGCCTACTAAAAAGAACAAAAAAGTACATTATTTGTGTACTTTTTGTTCCCTGATCATTTTTTGGACAGTGTTTTTATCTGTTTTTGTTCCGTATTTTTGTCAGTTTAACAATTTTAACCTGTTAAACATTATTTTTTTCATTTCGTATTTTTTGTTTCACAGTTTTATAACAAAAACAAAAATATAAAAATAAAAAAAAATAAAAAAAAAAAAAAAATCAAAATTCAGGGGTATATATAGGGTTTTAGGAGGGTCTGTATAACCTTGCCTTTAATGAATACATGTTCACTCCTCCTTTAATATTTTGTACAATTTAGTTATTTGACAATGACAATAACAACGTTGATTTAAATCAGATGAATAATAAAATGTTGCTGCAAAAGAAAACAACAATTAATAAATATTAAAATAAGTAAGAGAGTGAATTAAGTAATAAGGCTGAGCAACAGGTCTGGACCGGACCGAAATGGTCCAAACCCCCGGATCGAGATCGGATCGAAACAATATGGTCCGGTCTGGTTCAGTTTTCGGTCTGATCCAGTCCTATTAGACATAATCGACGGGTTTTTTGTAAGATCGAATCGAACCGAAGATCAAAATAATCCAAAACTTCGGATCGAAAACCGAACTAAAATTATACGATCCGATCCGAGTGGTTCGATCCGGTCCAATCCAATCCGACGGTCCAAATACTCACCCTATTAAATAACAACAAACAAACAAAGACATCATACATAAACAATGAATAAATTATACATTACAAATATTAATTAATTAGTTGGTCAGTGATTGGATGCGTTAAGTAAAGAATTAAAATTACATACCATATCGATCGATCCACACAAATTTTGTGATTAATTTCCCGTTAATATATTTGATTTTAAGATCTATATCATAAAAATTCATTATTCTAAGAGTAAATAGTTACACGGTTTGAGTTAACTTTCAAACTAGCTCCTTTGACTTAAATACCCCTTAATTCCAAAACCGTTAACACACACAGTCCCTTGAACAAACGAGCGTTATAATTGACCGCTCAAAAATAAAAAATTGATAGGCCCAACTTAATGGGCTTGTGGATGTAGTTTTTGACTCGTATACTCTTAACCCACTTCTGAAAAGTCACACCTTTGGGTATGTTTGGTACCAAGCGTTTGAGAGCATTTTAGAGCAACTAGCGGCAAACGACTAGCAGTTTAAATATAATGCTTGTTTGGCAAAGAGCGACTAGCGGTTGAATTGTGTGTAACTGCTCTTATTCAAAATGCTTTATCAACAAGCATTTAGATCTAACCGCTAGCGTTTTGATTTTCAAATTACATATATGCCCCTTCTCTTTATTTAAAGAATATTTATGTTAATGTCTATATGTCCTTTTAAGTAATTTTGCAGTGTATAATTACTGCTACTGCTTCATTTACCAAACACTTTATTTAACAAACAGCTACTGCTTACTGCTCCTACTAACTGCTACTGCTTACCGCTTATTGCTTCTGCTCATACAACTGCTTACTGCTACGTGTTACCAAACATAGAGTGAGGAGAGTGGGTGGCTGTTGGATGGCTGATAAGCATTTAGCGTCAGACCATTAATGGCGCACCACTTCTGGCCTCGCGTCAAAGCTAATAGCTCACGTCAAAGGATTTTTGATTTTTTTTTTTTGTTTTTTAGTTATAAAATGCGTTAGTGTGGGCTCATTATACCTCTTTGGCACCACTTTTTCTCGTACAAGAGGAGTGAGAAGGAGGGCTGGTAGCCCTTTGACGGCAGACCCTGGTTGGCACACCACTTCCGGCCTCACGCCAACCATAACAACCAGCACTAAAGTCCCTTTTTTCTTCTTTTGAATATGTAGCCATAGGAAGGGTTGGTAAAAAAAGATGCGATTCGCGCATCATATGCTCCTCCCAGGAACTAGTTTATTTATTTATGTTATGTGTTTTTCTTATTTTAATTTTCCGTAATATTTTCTTTTTATTATAATGTTTTTTTTATTAATAAAGTTTTTATTTAAGTTATTTTGTGTTTAAAAAAAATATTATTTTCGTTGGCATCAGAAATTCTGGTGCCAACGGCTACCCCTGAAATGTGGTGCCAACAGAAATCTGGTGCCAAAGGCCCAGAATCCTACGTGACGCCTTTGACACCACTTTCTGATGTCAACGGCTCCCAGCACTAGAATAATCTTGTAATGTCAACGAAAAGCAATTTTGTTTTATTGTATTTTAATGAAATGTATATATATATATATATATATATATATATATATATATATATATATATATATATATATATATATATATATATATATATATATATATATATATATATATATATATATATATATATATATATATATATACTAGTTGCAAAACCCGTCCGATGGACGGGTATGACTTCTTATTGTCGTTTAGTCTTTTCATTTGTGAAATATTTTTTTGTAATGTTCGGTTGACGGGTTTTGGCTTCGGATTGTTGTTTAACTTTTTTTACTTGGTAAATATTTGTTTGTCATTTTTTAGTATAATTGTCTTTTAATGCATAATCAGTCGTCATGACTTGTATTTGTTGTTTAAGTTTTTTATTTACCAAATTAATTGTTTGTATGTTTTTTCTTGGGATAAATATTTGGTTATTTAATGCTTTCTTTAGTATAATTATTTTTAATGCATGATTTAATTCTTCAAAAGTAAATTATTAACATAGATTTTAAGATGTCATTAAACTTAATGTAATTTTTACATTTCAAATAAGTGCATGTGAATCATAATTGTTGTGGAAAAAGAAAAACATATCCATTATAGTTGTTGGATAAATAAGAAGCGAATAAATAAACTCATAATCGGTAAAAAAAAACTTTACGACTTAAGATTTATCGTTCTTTTTAATCTTGAAAATAGCACATAAAGTGATCCAAAAGGACCGTTGTTGAAAGCTATAATACACAAACAATTATATTTTTTTGTCAATAGCATGTATCATATATTTCAGTCCAAACAACCCTTAAAATACATTAGTTTCAAACACCCCAAATTCAAAACACGCTAAACCAATTTGTATAAACTCGAAACAATAAGAACTTGTTTTCACTCATAACCGTGCGTTTCCACTTCGTACTTTATATAACTATTATAGATGTGTCTACTTGGCACTTTATAAATAATGTTGGATATGTCATAACCAACCTCAATATTCTAAAAGTTTTAAATGATACACTTATATATTTGTATGTTGTTAAATATATTGATCTATAGTAACTAAAACCCACCTAATGAAGCAGTAAAAAATGATAAAATTGATTTAAATTTAGAAGATAAATAATATTATATATATCCTCTAACTTTATACAAAAGTTAACTATTAAGCATGAACTTACAAAAATTCTTTATTTAAGCTTTTATTGTTGCGTCACGTTACAGAATTCTTTTATTACACTTAGTTTCATTATAACAATTTTTTTTAGCTAAATAGATGCAAATCGTCGTTCTTTGATCACATTTAAGTCAACTATGACTTTTCTTAATTTCACTTTAATTACAATAACGATTAAGCTGAAGTTATTATTCATTATTGTGGAGCGTTTATTTTCTATTGGGCTCATCCAAAATTGAAATCGTAGCTTGAGTACTAAAGTATGGTAATGCAAAGATTTGTCACCCGATCCCTCACTTGAGATAATAGAGTGGTCAAGATATTGCTAGCCGTTCCAACATCTATTTATAAAGCATTTGAGATCTTTTAAAAATAGCGAGACTGAATTTTCAGCTAATTTTACTTACTAAATATAGCAAGTTTTTGGTGTTTTTCCTACATTCTATATATGACCATTTGTAACAAACTTTTATAACAACTTATTAAAATAATATTTTTTATTTTAAATTAAATTTTTTTAATCTATTTATTATTAATATAAGTTCACCATATTTTCTAAAATCTGTGCTCTTTAATTCTAATACCAATTTCGATAAATTTTATTAACTATTAGGTTTTTTTGGATTTATTTTGATTTTACCTTTTTACCCCTTTAAAACCAACGCGAATTTCGCTTCAAAAATTATCACCGAATCCTCGTCGTCGCATTACACAAGTACCATGCTAGTAAAAAATGATTAACCTTTAACTGTGGTATTCAATAAAGAAAAATTAATGACATCCAAAATTAAACAAATTCATCAAATTTAACAAAACATGGTGTCTAAATCAGATGAGCAAAGAAGATTGCTTAGCATACTTGTTCAAGCAACGATAAATTGGACACACGTCGTATAAAGAAGCGCACATTGGAAAGAACATTTTATGCCGTCTAATAATTTATCATCATATTTTAAAGTCACCATTACAGATTTGTCAAAATTACCCTACAAAATATCAGTTTCAATTCAATTCTAAGAGGTGGTCTTGTGATTGGGCATGTCATAATTGACCATTTCCTCCATTCTTCACTTGCTTTTCGTTCATATTTTTGGCCGGTTATAGAGTTGCTGGATCACAAAAAATCCGTTAGAAAATTGAGGAGAGCCGGGTTACACTGTTCTATTCTCAATGCAAACTCAAGCAATTAAATAAGATTAAAATTAGTATGAGAAAATAGAGCCATTATTCTACGGAAAGAACTTACCTCTTTTCTGGTGCTTACTTGAATGAGCAGACATGGAGAGAATATAATAACTTGGCAGGAGTCTGCACCTTGAAGGCAGAAAATTTACCATAGTTGACTATAGACATGACTGCCTTCTTAATAATGATTTGTCCTGCACAATTTGGATTAATTTTGAGAAGCATGATAACTGAAGAAAGAAAAACAGTTGCTCAAGCCAAAATATTCAAAACTTAGTTACCCTTTGAGGATTTTATCTTGAGTCCACCAATGCCCTGTGTTAAACACTACAATATCTACATTTTTCTACTGATCACCCGATGTATATTATTCTACAGTCCTACTGCTGACCAACATCAAAGTGCTATATGACGTACATCATCTTTCATATGCTTTTGGCTGTGATCTATTGTTGGTTCCATGTATTGCTTTGTAGGTGGCCTTCTCATATGTACCTTTTCTTACAGGACCCTCCATCCGAAACTCATGATAATATCTCATCCATTATCAATATATACACGTTCAATATAAACATGTATTATGACATAAGATTATAATATTAGTTTATATTTAGCTAAAATAGTCTATCTTAGGGATAAGCATTTCGTCCCAAATCCTAAAATCGAACCAGAATCGTACACGAATCGTACTGATTTCTGGTACCCGAATCCCGTTGGGTACGGTACTGGTACTATGAAATAAGGTGAATAAAAATTAGGTACCACAAATTCGGTACGGGACCAGTACCAAATCGGGAAATTCTCGAAAAAAAGGGAAAAATTCCGATTTCCAAATCCCGTTCGGTACGGTACTGGTACCATTATTTTATGCTCGGGAAAAATTCGGTGCCACTAATTGGGTATGGGATCGATACGGTACCGGTACCGTGCATCCCTAGTCTATCCTATCATTTAAAGAACGGTACACATCATAAGAATATGGTCATATCCTATATTAGTCTATATAAACCATTTTTATAGCCAATATTAGTTAGTGTAGTCCTTAAGGTCAGTTATAAAAACTTATAAGAGCGGTATACTAATATATACTATATAGAAGAATTCATTTAATGGAATCATATTGCTATACCTCCAAAAGTGACTAACAAATAGTTCATGCGGCCAGACTTACACATGAAAATTTATTGTTTTCAATTACTAAAAGGACCAACACTTTACACATTAACATCTTACGAATGGTAAGAGACATAGACAGATGAAAATGGAAAGAAATACAGTATAATGATCATATCGTATTATTGCCATTAAAATAAAGAATGCAAACCACATGGAGCAAACCTCAATCTGACGTTGCTGCTCTTAACATCCTCGACTTACAACTTCATGTACATATTCGCTATAGCATCAAAGAAAAATGATTCATTTAATTTGTATAGTTTATATGTTGGAGAAAGCTGGTATCAATAAGCTATTTTATAAGAAATTTTGATAAGTGATGGAGCTCCTAAGGAAGATACATAGTCTGGAAGGACTTCTATCCGCGACTATCAATCCATATTTTTAAAACAAATGATGCAATGTCATGTGCATTAAAGTATTTCAACATATATCATGGTATACAACAGACAAGGAAACATCCGCCCATTAATGTGAAAATAGGTCAATCTTAAACACTTTTTTTTTGCTTATTGGTCAAATGGTGAATTTTTTTAGAAAGGTAAACGTAGGATTCAATCTGAAAGGCCGTTGGTTGAATTTTGGTTGATAATGTGTACGACAATTGAAAAATTGGAACATGCGATTAACAAAACTAAGCCAAAACAGAATGACAAATACCCTTATCAAATGTGAGAATTTCTTTTCACCTGCTGAGCTGCCTTCTGCAACGTACTTTTGCGAGTTATCACTTATGATTATGAATCGGGTTGTTATATCACGCCAAAGATCTACCTGTTCCCACAGTTGCAGCTGATTTTAAGTAAATAATCTCGAGAGAAACGTGAAATAATAGAATAGTAAACATAGTTACCAATGGGAGTTCCAAACAACAAGCATACAACGGCTGTCAGAAATAAAGTACACCTCCTATGGCGTCACTGTTGAAAGAACTTTCCCATTATGCTGATTTATTTTTTTTCTTACCTTGAAGATAAATCACCTCTGATGTGATGACACTCTTGCATGTCTTGAATATAAATTAACATTGTTCAATACTCAACCAAGCATTCACCAACTACCGATCAAGAAACCTTCCACCTTTGAAAATAAGTGAACACACGGGTAATCGATCATGTGAATGGAATGAGTAAAACATATTTTTAGTTATACGGCTGAAACAGTTATTGAAACAAAGATAATTAAAAATGCAAAGAACCACCATCAGAAATTCAAATGTATTAGCAGCGAAGTGATCCTATTATTCATATGCAAAATAATTGTGGAAATAGATGCTTAGGATCATTAAACCCAATTATATGAATTAATACCTGATGCATAAGAGTAAGCCAATTGAAAAAAACACTCAGGCTGCAGGACATCTGCTGGTGCGGTGTGTCTTGCTAGACATATATGTATTATGCTTAGGATCGTTAAATCTAGTTTGTGTAGTGTCTCCTTTTTTCGTCATAACCTTGTTCTGTATTATGATATATCTCAAACATAGGTGTGTTATTGCTGAAAGAGAACTTGTAAATGCTCCTAATGTTAATGTGTAGCAACTCTAGAAGCAGTCAAGCAAGTCATTCGAAATGAACTTTTTTGGGACACAATAAAAGTAACAATTTTTTATGTGTTGTTTAATATATGTAAGAAACTCATATAAGTTTAGAGAATAAACTTGAAATATAGCATTTGTGTGCCCTAAGGCATAACTTGAAACGTGTAAAAAACCCAAAACATTTCTTAATCAGGTCGAGTAAATATTTTGCACAGCTTAAATACTTTAATGCCAGTGATCATTGATGATGTTGGGATGTTGGTCTGAGATTGAGTATATACTAACCTCAATAAACAACGGGCTCAATGTGTAGAACCCATCTTCTAGAGCCAGACCCAAAACCCTTCTGAAAATGATATGCATGAACACTTCTGTCTAAACAATCTACATTACAGATGATGCGAAGAAAATTAACAATGTGTCATCAACCATAAGTTAACTGATGCATGATGAAAATATTTTTCTACCATCACAGAAGGCCAGAACCAAGACCTAGTTATCATTTATTACATATGTCACACTAAATATTTATCATTCAGTGTCCAGATCAACGGAAAAGGTTGAGGTGTTATTGGTGCCTATTTCAAGTAGGTTGTTATGGATCACATAGGTGAAGTAGGTCGGCCTTATGATATTTCTTAGACAAGAGGTGCACTTTTATATATCTCTGATGATTGATAAGTGAGCAGAACTCACGGGGACACTTACGAAATATCTGCATCTAAAGTTCTATCGGAGGGAGCAGTGGCTAAGTAGTGAGATCTACAGATAGAGAAAGCATATACAATACATGGTAATGTTGCTGTATAAATCTACATAGCTGCTTTTACAATTTTTAAGAATATAACGGCTATGGAAACCTCACCTTTGAACAATGTATTAGAACCCTATCATGATTTATAGTAATATATTGTTATGAACGAAAATATCGTATTATTATTAAGATTCTAAATTTATCCAGTAGCTTGATTAAGAAATTTTAAGCATCTCCGAACACATTAATTTAATCTAAACAAACTAATGGAATTTCATGATCCAAACACACCTTGCCCTCTTTTGTCTACTCTAAACTCAGATTGTTAAACACACCTTATTTATTGTGGCAATCTGATCTACAGGCGCTTCATTTATGCAATGACCAGATATATGCACCTAATATATAGTATATAATTGCAGTTCACTCCAAATACTCTTTGTTTTTGTTATGATCTGATCCAAACAATCCTTAGTCCTGAAACACCAAATTGGACGTCAATACATCCATGTCATCCGTAGTACACCATATTGATATGAAAATCTTAAAACAACATACTGATGTAACATCTCACTATTAGACGTTCTTAAAAAAACTTGTTGTATATATACATCTGATATATGTACTCTACTACCTATAATTTGATTTACCATAAAAAAAAATTAACGGAACCCTGATGCAAGGCAATTGATCAATGTGTATGAGAGATGTTTGAATTGAGAACGCTTTACCAAACCGTCAGGCTCACCCCATATAACCTCCTCTAGCAATTTACATATATAGCATTATCATGCATGACTACCACATACTTGGAGATCTTTGCTAAAAACATCTGTCAATAAATGTATTATATGGTCTTCTACTACCAAGTCTATCAGAGACGAATACAAGATATCCTCTTTCATCTATAGAATCTAAAGACCTTCTACGGACTCCGTCATAGGGAGTACGATCTCGAATGCTTCTTCTACCCCTGTCAGTTAACGTATGACTATCCATGTGGTTTGAACCACCTTCCCGAGAACTCCTATAACTACCATGACTGTCTCCACCAACTGTGTAACTACCTAGTGCATACTTATCTCTTGAAAATAAAATTTCACTATGTAAGAATACAGTAAATATAAAGGATGAAAACTGATGTTCCACAAATGATAAATAGATTAAAAAAAGAGATAATAACAATAACATTATAATGATGATGAACACTTGGATAGCTTTGATAATCGTAAATGTTAGAAATACGTTTTTACGTATTTAGGAAGATTCGGTCACTCCGACAATATACTTAGTAGTAGCTCGTAGTCTAGACATCTTTATTAAACATACAAAGCCAAGCCTAGCCTACAACATGTGTAGGCCGGCCCAACAATGTAAGCCCAAGCCCATCACAAGGCTTGGGTATATAAACCCTCTCTTTTGATGGAGAGGGGTGTGGTTTTCATATTTTTCACATAGTAAACATTTCTTTCTCTCTCTAGCTTTGTGTGAAATCCACCATCTCTCTATCTCTTTCTCTCTCTAGAAACATAAGCAAGATTTACAATCCTACAAATGGTATCAAGAGCCATGGGATGATTGTATTGTTCATGTGTTTGTGTTCTTGATTCATACGCCATTTTTGATCCATTTTCACACGTCCAAATTTTTTTTTGTGTTTTTGATGGTTTTTTCTTGATACAAATCTTCTACATAGTTGTGGTAGGGATTTGGTATAGTTACTTTGGCTAAAAACACAAAATTTTTGGGTGTTTTGATCATTTTTTGGCTTAAAATCACGAATTGGTTGAGTTTTGTCCGAGAAAAGTGGAAAATATTCCGATCTGGTCAAATCGGAAAAGGGTTTACTTATTCAGATCGGCATTCCGATTGGCATTCAGATCGGCATTCCGATTGGTTGGTATTCAGATCGGCATTCCGATTGGCATTCAGATCGGCATTCCGATTGGTTGGTATTCAGATTGGGCATTCCGATTGGCATTCAGATCGGCATTCCGATTGGTTGGTATTCAGATTGGGCATTCCGATTGGCATTCAGATCGGCATTCCGATTGGTTGATATTCAGATTGGGCATTCCGATTGGCATTCAGATCGGCATTCCGATTGGTTGGTATTCAGATTTGGTACATTCCGATTGGTATTCAGATTGGGTTTTCCGATCACTCATTCCGATTGGTATTCAGATTAGGTACATTCCGATCAAGGTATTCCGATTTGGGAGATTCCGACTGATATTCCGATCACTATTCCGATCACTATTCCGATAACAATATTATTCCTTAAAAAATGTGTGTAATTTTGACTTGGAATTTTTGGTTTATTGAGAACATATTTTAGGGGATTTTAACATTGTTTCTCGACTTCAACTCACAACAATAAACACATTTACTTTCTTTCATTGATCGATCAAAGTTTGTAAATCTTAACTTATTAAAATGGAGTACACATCTCTTACGGATAAGTCCATCCTCTCGGGTACAGATAATCGTCCACCAATGTTGGTGAAGACTATGTATGAGGAATGGGCTTCCCGAATGGAACTTTATATGTTGAACAAGGAGAATGGACATCTCATTTGGGCATCGGTGCTCAATGGACCATTAGATTATGGTACAGTGACGGAAGGTACGACTACTCGTCCTCGCACAACGGGTGAGTTGACTGGAGATATGAAGATTCAAGATAAATGGGATAAGTATGCTACAAACATCATTCTCCAAGCCCTTCCTCCAGATGTCTACAAACTCGTCAGCAAACACAAAGTTGCCAAAGAGTTATGGGATAGAATTCGGGTTCTAATGCAAGGCACCTCGTTAACTAAACAAGAACGAGAGTGTAAGCTTTATGATACTTTTGATAAGTTTGCCTATGTGCCAGGGGAGACTCTCAATGATTACTATCTGAGATTTACCCTATTGTTGAATGAGCTCAATATCTATGGCATGACAATTCCTACCTTTCAATTGAACACCAAGTATTTGAACACTCTTCCTTCAGAATGGAAAAAATACGTGACGGATGTTAAATTGGCTAAGGACTTGCATAACACCAATGTGGATCAACTTCAAGCCTTTCTTCAACAACACGAATGCCATGTGATCGAGGCTCGGTTGTCTACACCTCAAGTTCATGATCCACTTGCAATGTATGCTTCTCAACAAAACATGGCTTATACTTATCAGCAACCATCATACTTGCAGCAGACACCACCACACAACTATCAGCAACCACAACAACCATCTTATCCACCACTAGTGATGCCACAACAAGCATTTCAACAAGGTGTTCATCAACAATCTTTTCCACAGCAACCACCATATCAGACATCACCATCACAAGCCAACACCTCTCCATTGGGCTATACTCCTCAGCAAGGATATTTTCCAATTGAAGCACAACCAGCACAAGCTTTCTACTCTAATGAACTTCCACCAATCGAAGCACCGGTCTTTACACCAAATGATACGCCAGCTGATGTTCTAAACCATCTCACAGCCTACTTGTCAAAACTTGTTGCAACTAGAGGATTTCCACCAACAAACAATCAGCTCCGCACCTCATCAAATCCTCGACAACAAGCCACTGTTCAAGATGGTCAAGTGATGGTGCAACCTATTCAGGGAAGGCAAAATTCATATGGACCTCCTACAAGGACTGGGAACAATCAAGCTGTGAATTCTCAAGCTAATGGAAATGGAAGTCCTAGTGGTCCTAAAAAGGTTGTGACTTGCTACAATTGCCGAGGACAAGGTCATATGGCTAGGGAATGCACTCAGCCGAAAAGGAGGAGGGATGATGCATGGTTTCGTGAGAAGATGTATTTGGTTGATGCTCAGTCTAAGGGGAAGATTTTGGATTCAGAGGAGTTAGCATTTCTTGCAGACCCAGGGGCAGCAGATACTGAAGGCATTGCAGTCGTCTCCACTTCTAATGCAGCTTATCAAGCGGACGATCTTGATGCATACGATTCGGATTGTGATGACATTCACTCTGCCCAAGCTGCTCTCGTTGCTAATCTCTCTCACTACGGTTCTGATGTCATCAGTGAGGTACCAACCACATCTAATAATATTGATGATAACCAACATCAAGTTGGGCATGAAAATGACAACCTCGAACAGCATTCGGGGACTAGTAACTCAAATGATGTGGTACCCAATCCAACACATTTGAGTGAATCTCAACCAAATGCTACGACGGGTATGGAATCTTATGCTCAACATGATTTGGTCATGGTGCCTAAACATATTATTGATCAAATGCATATGGCCCTCAGACAATCCGTAGATACGAATTCCACCCTAACTGCTGAGCTTGCGTTGCATAAAGAAAAGGTCAAAACTTTTGAAATGGTCCCTCAAGAAGAGAAAATAACATGTTCTGAATTTGACCAATTTCGTTTTGAAAAGATTGAACACTTGAAAGAAATAGAATCATTAAAAGCTAATCTTTCCAATGAATTAAAAGAAAAAGAGTCGGTTGTCAGTGATTTTCAGAAACTTAAAATGGATTTCGAAACTCTCGAGTCTAAAAAGGTTGAATCGGAAATTAATGCTACCAAACTTCTTAAATTCAAAGAACAACAGCTTTTAAAACAATACGCTTCCACAGAAAAGGTTCATCTTTTAACTAAATCATTTAAAGAATTCGAACTTAAGCGTCTTCAAGATTTACCACCTAATCCTGGTTATGCAAAACAAGCTCAGGAATATATTCCCGGTCTTTATGATATGACCATAATTGGCAAATCGAAAGAAGCACCTTTTGTCCGTAGTACTGAGGAGACACAATCACTTGGGGATGAAACTCATTCTAAAATGCTTTCAAAATTCCATACAATTGATTATGATCAACATAACAAAGATCAATTTTCGAAAAAGACACGCATTCGTTTACAAAAGGAATTAGCAGAATTAACAGTTCTTGTGCCCCAAAGTTTGTCAAATGAAAACCTTCCTAGTACGTCTCCTACACTCGTCAAAAAGGATTTAACGAAGTTAATTCCACCGGTAAGTAAGGCGTCCGTTAACTTAAATACGGTTCACCAACACTTAGCCAATTTTGACAAGGTCATTTTGGAACGTACGACGGCCACGGCCATAACGGAAGGTGAATGGAACTTTGAGCACACTAGAGCTGCGTTTCGAGATGAAATTGTTCCGTTTGTAAAGAATGTTAAAGCTTGTCTTCGTAATATTGATCAAGATTTGTTTTTGGAAATAGAAGAAGTTAGACGTGTTTTCAATGAAATGGAAGATGCTTATGAAAACAGTTTACTTGAAATAGAACGGGTTTCACGCCATAATGATCTGCTTCTGAATCAAGTGATGTCTCATGATATAGTTTCTGTCTGTGTGAATACAACTGTTGATAATGATTCTATTGTGCATAATGTTGAATATGTGGATAATGTGGTAGATAGTACTTGTCACGAATCTGACGCTGAATTTTTAAAGCTTCAAGATTCATATTCTTCGCTTTCAAAACGTTTTGATGAGATTCAAACACATTGTATTTCGCTTGAATGCAAGCAACAATTTATTCAAGAAATCTTTGAAACGTCATTCGAAGGTGTTAATATCGATGATGCAAATTTTGAAAAGAATTTTCGATTGAATTTACAATCAAAACAGCGTCAGCCAAGTGACAAGGTTGCTCAATCTTTGCCGATAGACATAGAGAAATCTAAGGAGATTCACTGTGTGAACGTACTAGAGGCCGCTGAGAATTTTAAACTTGATCTAGATAATCGAGTTTCCAAGATTTTGTCCAAAGTTGATAACTTAAAACAGAAAAATACACGACTCTTCGATTCAGTAAAGCCCGCATGTGTTGATACCACTGCACAGAATCAATCATTGATTGAACAATTGAATCGAAAGTCGGTGGAAATATCTGATTTGAGGGAACAAATTTGTGATAAAAATCTGGTCTTGGCTGAGTTAAAGGAAACACTTCGTACTCTAAAAGGTAAGAATGTTGTGGATAACGCAGCCACTATCTCAGCACCGTCCTCTAGTGCCATCAAAAGGAACCTTATAGCCGTCACACCACTTAACAAGGGCCCTAAGACTAAATCATCTCAAACTTTGGTCACTAAAGATAAGGCGGAATCAAAACTAGCTTCTAATATTCCCGTGTTGCCTTCTACAGGAGTAAGCACCACTACTAAGGCTCAAAGATCTAAGCTTAAGAGAAACAAGAAGAATGATAGGATCTTGCCCCCATCTAGTAGTCAAGTGAAGAAGAAAGTAGAAGCCCATCCTAGGAATGTTATTTCTGTTTTGAATAAAAAGAATCATGTAGCTAAACCTAAAGGCTCTGCGGTTGTGCAGCATTCTAAGCCTACTGTGAATTCTAATTTAAAATGTTGGAATTGCAATGAATGTATGTTTTCTAGTCGTCATGATTCTTGCCTTATTGACCATGTGAATGAGATGCATGCCCGGAAAAATGGATTAGAATGGAAACCGACTGGGAAAGTGTTAACCCAAGTTGGCTGGATGTGGCGCCCCACTGGTAGAACTTTCACTATAGTAGGAAATACGTGCCCTTTGACTAGGATCACTCCCACTAAAGCGAAGAAAGCGTACCCTTTAACTAGGAGTACCAAGGCTACCAAAACACAAGCGTGTCCTTTAACTAGGAACACCAACACTACTGTAGGAACAAAGTGCCCTTTAAATAGGTCTACTCCCACTGTAGTGCCCGCTAATACTCCAAAACCTCAGCAAATTGGAACAGTAAAACCTGTAAATGCTAAAACTCACATTAGAAAATGCAGGAAATCTAAGGATAACAAAAATGTTAGCAATTCTGATAATAACATATCTGTATCTGCTAACACTCCGGAACCAATAGTTTCCAATGCATTGTCTACTGTTGTGATTGAAAACAGGTGGTCCAAATTGTTCTCTGGTATTTGGACTCTGGTTGCTCCAAGCATATGACCGGAGATCGCTCTCAGCTCAGAAATTTCGTCAGCAAGTTTCTTGGTACGGTTCGATTTGGAAATGATCATATTGCAAAGATAATGGGTTATGGTGAATATCATATTGGGAATGTTATAATTTCAAGAGTGTATTATGTGGAAGGTCTCGGTCACAACTTATTTTCTGTGGGACAATTTTGTGATGCAAACCTAGAAGTTGCTTTTCGAGAGCATACCTGCTTCATTCGTAATTTGGAAGGGGTTGATTTATTGAAAGGTACTCGAGGGAATAATTTGTATACTTTGTCTCTACAAGACATGATGGCCGCTTCTCCCGTATGTCTTCTCTCCAAAGCATCGAAGACTAAGTCTTGGTTATGGCATCGACGGTTATCTCATCTTAACTTTGACGCTATTAATCACTTGGCCAAAAACGAACTTGTTCGTGGTCTTCCTAAACTATCATTTCACAAGGATCATTTGTGTTCCGCGTGTACAATGGGGAAAAGCACTAAGAAATCTTACAAACCCAAGACGGAAGACACCAACCAAGAGAAACTTTATCTTTTGCATATGGATCTTTGTGGGCCAATGCGTGTTGAAAGTCTTAGTGGCAAAAAGTACATCCTCGTCATTGTCGATGATTACTCTCGGTTTACATGGGTGAAATTTCTTAAAGCAAAGAATGAGGCACCTAAATTCATCATCGGATTTCTCAAGATGATTCAAGTACGTCTCAACACTACTGTCCGACGCATTCGTACAGATAATGGAACCGAATTTGTGAATCAAATTTTGCGTGATTATTATGAAGAAGTTGGCATTTCTCATGAAACATCCGTTGCACGCACTCCACAACAAAACGGTGTCGTTGAAAGGCGAAATCGCACACTTATGGAAGCTGCTCGAACGATGTTAATTTACGCAAAGGCTCCATTGTTTTTATGGGCAGAAGCAGTATCTACAGCAGTGTACACCCAAAACCGGTCACTAATTCGTAAACGCCATGGTAAAACACCTTATGAACTTCTCCATGGAAAAGTACCAGATTTATCATATCTTCATGTATTTGGTTCTCTTTGCTATCCAAATAATGATGGTGACAATTTGGGAAAACTTCAACCAAAGGCTGATATTGGTATTTTCATTGGTTACGCACCCTCAAAGAAGGCATACCGAATCTACAACCGTAACTCTCGCAAGATCCTCGAAACTATGAATGTTGATTTTGATGAGCTGACAGCAATGGCTTCTGAGCAAAGCAGCTCTGAATCCGCACTTCATGAAATGGGACCCAGTAACATTAGTTCTGGTCTTGTCCCAAACAACCCTACTTCATCATCATTTACACCACCTACTAGGAAGGAATGGGATACGTTGTTTCAACCGTTCTTTGATGAATTCTTTACTCCTCCAAGTATTGTTGCTCCAGAACCTGAGGTAATAGCTCCGGTAACCGAAGTTGTCGCTCCAGCAACCGTTGCACAATCAGATACATCTACACCAACAATTGGTCAAGATATAACTTCAACAAGTAATTCTCAACCAACACATGTTTCAACTACCCATGTCATGCCTATTGATGATGAAGAGGATGATGATGATCACGATTTGGAATTCGCTCAAATGCGTGAACTTCCATTCTTTGGTGTATCTATTCCCGACCCTAATCAAGCCGGGTCGTCCACCTCAGAGGAAGCTCCTTATACAGTTTACTCCAATCCACGGATTCGTGAACATGACAGCAAGTGGACAAAGGATCATCCTATAGATTCTATTATTGGTGACCCTAATCGTCCAGTATCCACACGAAGTCAGTTACAAGAAAGTGCACTGTTTTGTCACTTTGATGCTTTTCTCACTGAAGTTGAACCTAAGACATGGCAACAAGCTTTTACTCAATCCTGTTGGATAGAAGCTATGCAAGAAGAACTTAACGAATTCATACGTCTTGATGTTTGGGAACTTGTCCCATGCCCGGATCAAGTGCAGTTACTCACTTTGAAATGGGTTTACAAGGTGAAACTCGATGAGTTAGGCGGAATATTGAAGAACAAAGCTCGTCTAGTAGCTCGTGGATACAAGCAATTATTGGGCATCGACTTTATGGAATCCTTTGCACCTGTTGCCCGTTTGGAAGCTATTAGACTATTCCTCGCTTATGCAGCCCATATGAATATGGTCGTCTATCAGATGGATGTGAAGACGGCATTTCTTAATGGTGAACTCAAGGAAGAGGTATATGTTCAACAACCGGATGGTTTTGTGAATCCTAATTATCCTAATCATGTGTACAAGCTTAAGAAGGCTCTCTATGGGTTGAAGCAAGCTCCTCGCGCATGGTATGATCTTTTGTCACAATTCCTCATTACGCAAGGCTTCGCTAAAGGCAAGGTGGATCCCACGCTGTTCATTCAGAAACGAGGTAAAGATATGATTATGGTACAAATATATGTTGATGATATTATATTTGCAGCCTCGACCCAGACCTTATCGGATGAGTTTGGGACACTCATGTCTTCCAAGTTTAAGATGTCAATGATGGGCAAGGTATCATTCTTCTTAGGTCTTCAGATATCTCAGAGTCCCAGAGGCATATTTATCAATCAATCCAAGTATGCCCTTGAATCGCTTAAGAAGTATGAAATGGAATCTTGCGACCCCGTGGATACTCCAATGGTGGAACGAACTAAGCTTGATGCAGATCCACATGGAGTTTCCGTTGATCCGACACTTTATCGTGGAATGATCGGTACTCTTCTGTATATCACAGCCAGTCGACCTGATCTTCAGTTTGCTATATGTATGTGTGCCAGGTATCAAACTAGGCCTACTGAGTTACACTTAGCTACTGTTAAAAGGATCTTTCGATATCTTAAAGGAACCATTAATCGGGGACTTTGGTATTCGAAGGACTCTTCTATTGCACTAATGGCATATGCAGATGCGGATCACGCGGGTTGTCAAGATACAAGGCGTAGCACGAGTGGAACTTTGCAACTACTGGGAGATCGATTAATCAGTTGGGCATCGAAAAGGCAGAAAAGCGCTGCAATTTCAAGTACGGAAGCAGAATACATAGCCATGTCCGGTTGCTGTGCTCAAATTCTTTGGATGAGATCGCAATTAACCGACTATGGTCTAGGTTTCAACAAGATTCCGATGTACTGCGACAACAAGAGTGCCATTGCCTTATGCTGCAACAACGTTCAATTCTCCCGGTCGAAGCATATTGACATTCGCTACCACTTCATCAAGGAGCAAGTGGAAAATGGAGTAATAGAGCTTTACTTTGTCCGATCTGAGTATCAATTGGCGGATATTTTCACGAAGGCTTTAGATCGCGCTCGAATTGAATTTTTGGCCGACAAGCTAGGAATGAGAACCTTCTCGCCTGAGACTCTTAAGGAACTAGCAGATGAAGCGAAAGAATAGTGGTGGTAAAACTATTCTCCGTATCCTTGGTGATCATTTGTATATAGTGTTTATATTTTTATCCACAAAAGCAAAATACAAAAATATAAAACCATATAAAAACAATAAAAATTGAAAAATCTAGAAAAATCCAAAAATATTTTTACTTTATGTTTTTTCAAGGCATGTCTTTTGGTACGATAATATTTACGGCCTTAGAAATGTTGATTAATATCGACACGGCGCCATAAATAGAGTTCGTACAAAAGTTGTAAATATTTCATAAAACATGTCTATATGGCTTGTCGTTATTTCAAACTGCAACCCGTTTTTCATATTAAAGTCAAGTATTTCTTATGAAAGCTTTGGCTCACAACGGGAATTAATTTTCTCGGGCAAGGTTTACTTTAAAACCTTGTAAGGGATCAAGTTTACTTTATAACTTGGTCTAACACAAATCTATGTACGTTTCAGTGCATTTATTTGTTAAAACAAGAGAAGTCTTGTTTTTATGAAGCTATCATCTCTACAACCATAGCTATCTACAATTGGTATCTACATACTCGACGATGCGACTACTCAACCGACGACTACAGCTCTTTCGATAGAACACGGGTCAACAATTGAGGGGGAGCAATTGTCAAGCATTCAGAATCTTTGATGTCGAACGTGCCAAGTTCACAAGTTGGTGTCAAGACAACAATAACAATCGTACGTGTGGTGTCAAGAGATGACTTCAGACGTGACGAGGCGACCAACATATGCTGCCAAGAAACATTTGATCTTTTCATATGATGTTCTCATCTATCAGGTCCAACCTTGTCAATTCTTTTTAATATGGTGAATATGTGATCATGTTACAAATCGATATCATATCTGATACATTTGGTATCATGAAGATAAAACGGACTTGCATTTTTCTTCCCAAAACCTTTGTTAAAACATCATTAAATCAATTGATATTAAAAACATCGATTGGGTTAATATTTTTAATATGGGGGAGAAAATGTGATTTAATATGGGATATTATCACAAATGGTTTGACTTAATATGCTGGCTCATCCCGACATGTGCGAAATATTTTCGAATATCGTGGCATATGTTAAGGGGGAGCAAAGCGGATTTGCTATATCAAAATGGATTTTCATGGTGACATATACTTACCCAAAACCCATTTATTTCACGACGATGAATATTGTGGTGACATAAGGATGGTAGGATAGGTTAAGTCCTATGATTCTTCTAGAACCGGAGGAATCTTCCCAAGGACATTCCATAGCTAGAAATAGTAGTCCTTAGGAAAGATGGAGAAAGATTGTGAACGTAGCTGAATGCCGACCAAGTACTTAAGTTAGCACTGGAACAATCACAACAAGGTGCTAGTCATGACGTATTGGTAAGCATTGAAGGGGTTGAAGAATGAAAAAGAATTGTAAAGATAAAGGGTGTAAAGAAAGAAGCCCTCCTTACAACTTTAGGCAGAAACCGGGTCAATACATATGCTATTGAGATCATTTTAATGAATCTTGATATTGAAGACAGACATCATGGACCCAGTGATGCAATGCACAACCCATCCCAGCTAACTCAGATATCTCTCAAAAGGTATTTGTTTTAATCACACGGAGACAACACGTTATCTATCGATTTATTCACTCCGAATAAATTGGTATTGAAATGGTGGCACTCCTCTCCAGCCTCCGATCACTAAAATCCAAAATGCACGATCGAGTCTAGAGCCATTTGAGATCATCAAATATCTCATTAGGACACACTTTCATATTTCCTTGCTTCTTCACACACTGTGAAAAGTAAGAAAGATTTTAAGAGTCCTACGCAAAATCTTCATGATCTTGCCTGAACATCCGAGTAATACGAAAGTATTTACAATGAAGATGGAAATCCTTCTTGAGCGAATATCAAAAAGCTCATGGTAGGTGACTTGTGCGATTCTTTATGAATCAAACTTGTGATAACTGGAAAGCAACAGCTGTTTAATTCTTAACTGAATTTAAACACGTTCCAGGCCTCTACGCAATATCTTAGTGATCTTGCCAGAACACTCAGAGTGATACCTTAGTGTTCACAGTGATGAGTGGAAATCCTTCTAGTGTTAACCTCAAACAGCACTTGGTAGGTAACTTGCAAGATTCTATACGAATCAAGCTCGTGACAACTGGAAAGCAACGATGGTGCGGTTCTTAATTGAATTTCACTTGTTCCAGGAACATGAATTGACGGCTTCAAATCATGCGGATATTATTATCCAAATGATTCACTCTTTATGTTCGCAGTCAGCTTTGGACGGTCGAATAAAGAGAACGGGTTTACCCGCGAAATCCTGTCAGGAAGTTACTTAATTGAAACTATCCGTCACGGGTACGATATCTAATATCGTCCAACGGTCTTCACCAACCGGAGGTTAAATGCTACCGAATTAGAATGAAATGTTCAAAGCCATTTCGTTCGTGTCTACTTATGTTGCGGCATTTGAAGACGGTGGCGTTGCGGAATCCAAGAAGAAGTCGTCCCCGCATGCTTATACTTTATGCACTTAATATCTCATCTAATTCAAGAAAGCCTAAAAGTTAAGTCTTCCGCTGTAACGAACTCTGAAGCTTTCAAGAATTACGAAGGTATAAGTATGTGGGACATGGTGTCACGAAGAGGCGAAGATCACAAGTGATGGATGCACAAGATCAAGGCAAGAGATTAATGCTCAAGACTGATATCAAAGATCACATCAGCATGTTCACCAGAAAAGAAAAAGAAAAGAAAGACGAAGACTACGAGCTCAAGACAAGCATAGTATGCTAGGTTTATTTTATTATTGTAACTCGGGTAACACCCTTGTTTGGAGTGACCTCCCTTAGGGGGAGATTGTTAGAAATACGTTTTTACGTATTTAGGAAGATTCGGTCACTCCGACAATATACTTAGTAGTAGCTCGTAGTCTAGACATCTTTATTAAACATACAAAGCCAAGCCTAGCCTACAACATGTGTAGGCCGGCCCAACAATGTAAGCCCAAGCCCATCACAAGGCTTGGGTATATAAACCCTCTCTTTTGATGGAGAGGGGTGTGGTTTTCATATTTTTCACATAGTAAACATTTCTTTCTCTCTCTAGCTTTGTGTGAAATCCACCATCTCTCTATCTCTTTCTCTCTCTAGAAACATAAGCAAGATTTACAATCCTACAGTAAAAATACCTTCTTTCTGAAGTAAAGCTCTGAATCATTAATACCATCAACATAAAATACCGCGGATTCATGTCTGGTGTACATTATGAAACCAAAATCATCCCTATTAGCAGCAAGCATATTTCTTGCGAGTTCAACTTTCTCGATTTTCCCAAATTGTCTTAGATGATCCTTTATAGTATCCTCCTTTATATATACTGTAGATTTTCCCAAGAAGGAGTCCTGATTAAAATTAAAAAATTTACAACTAATTATCATCAGGTTCAATGAATGTATCACCAAAAGTAGAAATTTTACATAGAATTGATCACCAATAAATATGTCTATCAAACTTAAACTGATGTAGCTCGTTTGACACCATGCAATCAAGTTAGTAGTGTCAATTCATGTTTCTTTTTCTTTCCATCCTACATATAAACATGGCCCGATGATTATGATAAAAGTATTTAAGTTCAGCACATAGGCTACAGTCAAAGGCCAATAAAGATCAAAATTTTCAATATTACTGAAAGTGCATTGTAGAAAACGGAAATTTCGCTACCTAATTTCTGATGGAAGAATGCCTCATCCTTAGTTGTAGAAAATGTTGCGTTGTTGCTCATAATTTCCTGTGATCTAGCTTGAGGTGCATTGGTTCCTCTAAGTCCAAGACCCACTGATATAATAAAGTGTAGAACACGCATAATGTTACCATATTTTTCCCACACAGTGAATACAACTACATCAAAGAAACAAACTAAGATAAACACAATGATTGACAGACCTCGAATTAATAATATAAACACGATGATGGACCCGTTGGCACCGGAGATCCGGATCATAAGACACCCAATAGAACAATGCACCATTATGGATAAGATCCATGCTATGTATCATCCTGCAGCAATTGAACAACATCAATCCGTTCCGAGCAGCAAAACTATAAAGGAGTGCTTCCACTTTTTCTTTATAAATAAAATATATGTCCTACAGATAATTTTAATCACACTTTCATTATTAGAGTTTTTAGAATGTGTGTTTTTACTGTTAAAATATCATATTTGTCAAACTTGAGAAGAAGATGAATAATTTTTTTCCGGTGGCTTTAGGTTATATATTAGATCCACCTATTAACAAAACAATGATCAGAATTCAACAACACATAAATCAAAATTATAAAATTTACCTGCAAAAAAAAAAGCCTCATCAGGGTTTATGAGAAGTATTACAAAATCATTATAATACCCTCAAAGAAATCACTAAAGCATTCGGTTGTTTTCATCCAGCTACTGCAAAATTAGCTCCAAACAAATACAACACAGATTAATCAATAATAGCAAAGAATAAAAAAAGAAAATCGATTGTACCTTAGATTTTTCAGCGTTGACTGATGAAGAATTAGGGTTTTTGCTATTGCTCGGGAACAAACATCAATATGGATTATATCGTGTGTAAAGAAAAAAAGAATAAATCACAATCGTGATTCAAAACAATAATAAAAAAAAGTTATTACCTGTAAAACCAAACTTCTGAGAACCAAATCCAAAACCGAAAGAGAGAGTCATATTTTTTTTTGTGAAGATAATATCAGTGAATTAGGGTTTACTGGAAGAGAAAGAGAGTCGTTGTGGGAACTACGAACATAATAAGAATGTAGATATGCGAATATGTGACTTTCCTTAAAAACATTTAAGCCCAAAACATTAAGCCCAAAACCTAAGCCCGACTGCTGACTGGGATTAGTGCCTTGATTGATGACGTGGCAAATCCCTCCTCTTATATATAATGTAAAGATATATATATATATATACTTACTTAAAAAGATGAGTGTCTTGTGTTTAAAAATATACACTGAAAACTTAGAGAGAAGGGTATCACGCTAGCCATCACCTCGTCGAACTGACCTGGCTGGCTTGGCGTGTCTCGTCGACACCCGTTGCCACACCCACTCCTCCTCTTCGTTGTCCAGATTTTTGAAAAACGAAATTTGAACGACGAGCTGATGTTGGGCCTTCTTCTTCTTTTTTCTTTTTTCTTTTTTCTTCTTTCTTCTTTCTGGGATTTATTGTGTATGTGTGTGTTATGTGTGTTTGGCGAAGAAGACGAGCTAGATCCAGTCCCTTTTTTTTATTATAAATATTATATTTACCCTTGTGGTTTAAGATTTATCATATTTTGGTTTAATTTTTATAATTTTTGTATTTTTTTAGAATGTTTTTAACTTAGGATTGTATTTTTATTTTTGTACTGTATTTTAATTTATGTATTTGTATTTTTAATTTAATAAAATGAATTTTATTTTGTGTGAAAATGAAAAAAAAGAAAAAAAATAGTGGTGAGGCCAAAGTGATGAGAGGTTGGGTGTGTTGTGAGTGAGGGGGTAATAACTAGATTTTACTCAGGTTAAAAAGTATAGTTCTTCGTTGTGTTCTAATCGAATTGATCTAGGTTCTCTATGTGACTCAGTTTTATTTTGGTGGAAACAAAAATTCTTGGTTTGTTTTTAAATTTAAATGTGCAAGGACTTAAAAGTAAATGTCGTTAAGTAAAGGGCAAGTATATGAAGAACGTGAAAATAAATCTAAGTCTAATTAAAAAGAAAGGTGCAATATTTAAAAACGTGACGGAAAGTAAATTAATTAAAATGACTAAAAATTAAAGCGTGACGGAAATTAAAGTTAGACAAATATTAAAAACTTAAGCTAAAAATTAAACAAATCTAAACAAGAGAAAAATACCCTCCAATCGGAATATATTCCGATTACTCCCATCGGAATGTGTAGTAATGTCCCAATCGGAATGCTGTGAGGTCCCAATCGGAATGCTGTCACAAGTCCAATCGGAATACCCAAAAGTCACCCAATCGGAATGTTGCTACTTACCTGATCGGAATATGGCTAGATGCTGGTTGGAATGCTGCTCGAACCCATTGATCGGAATACCTGTCACTATTTCCAATCGGAATACCAAACATGCACCTCAATCGGAATAAGGCGTGAAGAACCAATCGGAATGTTGTCACTTGCACACCAATCGGAATAACCACTTCCCTGTTCTGATCGGAATACCAAAACACCCTCCAATCGGATTATGAAACCCTTTTCAGATTGAACCAATCTGAATGTAAATCCCCTTTCGGATTGATACCAATCGGAATACAGAAAGGATCACTAAAAATAAGCTACGTAAATAAGCTATAATCCTAATAAGCACTAGACGAAAATCTTAGCTAAAACCATGTAAAAACAAGCTATAAAACTGAAAGTTAAAAACTTTTAAGACACGAAAAAGATAAACTTTAAGAAAAACAACTTTTATATAAAACTAACTTTTATAAAAACTATATAAACTTGAAAATAAATCAAATAAGCTATGAAAATAAGAAGTTTAAAACAATCAAAAGCATAAAAATCAAATCTTTAACAATTCAACGAATTAAAAACGTGTAAATCAAAGAAAGGTAGAAGAAGATTAAGAACAACAAGATAAAGTAAAGGTGCAAGAAATTAAAGAAACACTTACTTGAAAATTAAAGGTAATTAAAAGTGCAAGACAAGTAATTAAATGTGCAAGTAATTAAATGTGCATAAAATAAAGATGGAAGAACTAATTGTCACGATTAGTCAACAAGAGGAAAATGAAAAATGATCTAATCTATATATAGGGGAGATTAAGGCTTGCTTAGGAAGCTTCCTTAATTGCATGCTTAGTCCCTCCTTCTTTAATCTTCTTTTAATTGCACCATTAGTCCCTTTCTTCTAATCTTTCTTTTAATTTGGACTTTAAGGACTTGTGGCTCGGGATATCTTTTGAACTCGTCTTTAATTTCTTCAGTAAAATAGACTTGAGTTTCTCGGCTTTTGATAAACTTCCGTCTTTTGACTTTTTCTTCGATAAATCTTCAGAATTGGTCTTGGACTTCCGTTCTTTTTCCACTTTTGACTTCTCGACTCCGTCTTTCATCTTTTTCTTCAATAAAAGCCGTGACTGCCCGTGAATTCCCGTGTTTTCTCCACTTTTCACAATTTCGTCCTAAATTACAACAAAAGCACAAACCACGCATAATTCCGACATAGAAGACATAAAATACAGGTTTTGGTCTGGTTATTATTGTAATTAAGTGGTAGAAAAGATGGGTGTTTTCACACCTATCAAATCCCCTACACTTGACCATTGCAATGTCCTCATGCAATGCATTAGTTACAAAGCATGTTTACACTTTTCATCATAATCAATCCACGATGGCCTTTATTCAAGAGATAGAAAATTATAAAAATGCAAAGCAAAGAAATTAAAAGCATACCTTGGGTTTTGAAAATGTCATGAATAATCATCATCCTCAACTTTTCACTTTCTCCAAACCAAGCTTAAAAACGAGATCATTGTTATTATAAGTTAGTAGACTAACACAAACTCATGTGGGCCAATTACTCACTTAGACTCCCTTATTCCTATGGGTATCTCTTATATTTTATTATTTGTCTTGAATGATCACGAAGATGCATTGTTTGACTTATTTAGATAGTTGTTTAGTCTGAAAATAAGGTGCACGATTTAATCAATAGTTAGCTAAAGGACCAAATCTTTTAAAACTGCTTCTCGGGATATCAAAAAGTTCATATCTTGGCATAACTTGGTTCGCGATTTGAGACCTTTCTCGGGCCGATATTTGGCAGCGACTTCATACTTCAAATCTTGAGAGACGTTCATGAAATAATGGTCTTCTCTTCATAATTGGAATTTCTTCACTTGGAATTTTTGAGAGATTCTTCATATATGGACCACGACTTCTTCATTTTTCTCCAATCTTTATTTTGGATTTTGATATACAA
Source organism: Glebionis coronaria (assembly GCA_025667525.1). Taxonomy (NCBI): domain Eukaryota; kingdom Viridiplantae; phylum Streptophyta; class Magnoliopsida; order Asterales; family Asteraceae; genus Glebionis; species Glebionis coronaria. The sequence continues at coordinate 2,574,141 of CM046882.1, read as the reverse complement.
CGATCCGCCTCCTTTATTGACTTGGATCTATTTATCCTCATACCTTGTTAGGGTCTTTTCGGATACACTTCTCCATGACTTTTTGGGAGTTTTTGCTTTTCGTCGTGTGTCTCGATCCTTCATATTGATTTTCGATAAATGATTCTTCACATCACTTTTGGATCTTTAGCAACAAAACATAGCCCTCATGCCTTGTTAGGGCCTTTTCGGACTCGCCAATCTTCGCGCCCCGCTTCATTAGTTATGCCTTGGCTATGAACTCTCGTCATTACCGAGCAACTTTTAAACGATCTGGGGCTAGAAGCTAAGTAACTTTTCAAATCGTACAACCTTACTTATTAGCAGATAATTTATTAAGCAAGCGGAGGGAGAATAGGCTCATAATTAACTCACATAAATTCACGAAAGAATACCGGACTTATAATTGGCTCTATCATCTCTCGTTCTCCACAGTTTAAAATCTCAAGTAATGAGACTCGTGGATACTTAGCCTATTAAATCAAAGTTTTGGGTTTTCGAGTCGCCTATAGGATCTTGCAAATTCTTAGACTTTTTCAAGCTTAGAAATCGCATTTTAAAGTTCCCTTGATAAACGACTCTCTAGGATCAATTATAGGAACTTGCGAAAAGTTCTTGTTCTTAACCCGTGAGAGTTAAGACTTTCGCGTTTTATAGCTCCCTATATAAAAGCCTAGCAAAACTTGACTTAAACACGTTAAGGATACTAGCTAGAGTAAACTCGGATTGAGTCAAAAGATTCACAACGTTTGAAAATTAAAACCACTTATTAAACATTTATTCTAATGAGGAAAGAAAATAACTATACAAAGGGAAAAACTAATAGGCCAAAATAGATCAAAAATTTTGAAAAATGTCGAAAAATTGATTTTCCGGTTAAAATGAGGACAAAAACAAGGAAAAGGCCACTTAACTTCGATAGAAGTCCCCCCTACACTTAAGATAAACATTGTCCTCAATGTTTAAGCATGTGGGAGTAAGCTCCCCTACACTTAGGACATTGTGCACGTTGTTTAACTCTTGCTAAGGAAGAGATAACTAAAGGGATTCCTATTTTAATATTGAGAAAATATAAAATAGTGAATCGAAAAGAGTTTAGGATAGAACCGGGAAGAAGTGGAACATGGAATCACGGGTCGTCAAGAATCATCAAGAGTAGATCATTGAAGCTCGAATCCCTGATTAAGAAGTGAGGAGAGGAAATAGCAATCCAAAGGGGTCCCCCCTACACTTATGATAAAGAAAGCGGAAAGATAGATGCATGGGTTGCCCCCCAAGAAGCGCTTGGTTTTTGTTAACCGAGTCGTGAGCCTGACTCGACCTTGATCATCAACGGAAGTAGCATGAAACAAATCCACCAGGATCAAAGACATAGTTTTCATCCATCAAATGACAAGAACTTAAGGCGAACAAGGCAAGCCAAAAGAGAAGTGGCAAGGTTCCCTTAAGCAGTGATGGAGCACGGTGGAAGCAAGTAGGAAGAGGTGTAAGCATGTCTTCAATGGTTCCAAAGATTTTTCCTTTTATTTCATCAGGTGGATACTGAGATGGCTTAAAGACTTCAATACCGGGATCGAACACCTTTTCCTTCAGGGGAAAATAGCACTCCGGCTCAGCCGAGTGTGAAGAAGATCCGCAAAGAAGCACAACCTCGTCCTCTGAAGTGGGACAAAGAGGTGGCAAATCATACGTGCAACGGATTTCGGTGTCGACCGGTTTCTTCTCCTTTGACAAAATGCTCTTCAAATCCAAAGTAGGATCAAGACGATAATCTTCAAAGTCAAAAGGAGGAGCATCACTCTCATGAGGGAAGTATGTGTTGAGAAATTCAGAGAAATCTTCCTCAAATGAATAATCGTCCAAAGTAGGATCGAGTGATGGCGGAGGATCTTCATCATGTGAAGAATCGCTCGATAGAGTATCAGCCTCATCAAAATCATCGAAAGTAGGCAGCTCGGGATACTCAGAAGTACAATCAAAATCATCCGACTCTGAGCTAGAATCATCATCATCATAAGCATCAAAGACTGGTGACGAATCATAAATGGGAGAAGCGTCCAAAGTAGAGAGAGAATCATCCACATCATCATGAAAAAGTGGATTATCGATGCAAGAGTCGAATAGAGGATTTTCGTAGACGGTAAAGTCATCTAGCACATTAATCATATTCACTGATTCTCGGCCTCCAAAAGTTGTACTAATAAGCTTCCCCATTTTGAAAACTTTTGCATCATCCCCGACTCGTAAGATTAACTCACCTTCGGCCACATCTACTAAAGCACGTCCGGTTCTCAAGAATGGCCGACCAAGTATTAAAGGAATACGAGGGTCCATTTCATAATCAACTACGACAAAATCGACCGGGAAAGTAAATGTGCCAACTTTGATAAACACGTCTTCAGCTATACCAACGGGGTAAGCGAGAGTGCGATTTGCGAGTTCGAGAGTCATCTTTGTTGGAATGAGGTCGGGCAATGATAGTGTTTTCCAAACACTGAGTGGCATTAAATTAATACTAGCCCCGAGATCAGCAAGGGCAGTAAATTCTTCAGTTTTGTTGAACACGCAAGGTAACACAAATCGACCGGGATCTCCAAGCTTTTCCGGTAATTCTTTAAGAATAACTGCTGAGCAGTTTTCATTTAAGCGTGTGTTGGCGAGTTCAATAAGCTTCTCCTTCTTGCTAAGCAATTCCTTAAATGCTTTAACAAATTTGGTCATGTGGACAAGTGCTTCAAGAAAGCTAATGTTGAAATTCATTTGAGAAATCATCTTGATATAGCTAGTCACTTGAGCGTCCTCCTTGTTTAGCATTTTGTTCTTGCCCAAGCGAGAAGGATAAGGGATATTAGGTTTGGATGGTGAGGGTGCAGGTGTAGTAGGTAAAGGTTGAGATGTTGAAGGGTCATTCGTGGGAACTTCATCACGTCGAGGCGGAGACGGTAATGGTGCACTAATACTAGGTGTAGGAGGAGTAGGGATACATGGTGGTGGAGGAGGTGTAGATGATGGGGGTGGGATTGGTGGTCCTATAATAGTGACTCCACTACGAGTAGTAATAGCACTCACATTGGCTCGCGGATTGGTGACGGTGTTTGAAGGTAGAGAACTTGAAGAAGAAGGTTGAGCAGGGGGCAAGAAACTAGCAAGCATATTCTTCAAATCATTGGTTTGATTGCTGAAGGAGGATTGAATATCATTTCGAAGCTCGGATCTTATCTCATTACCTTGCTTTGTGATATCCCCTTTAAGATTGATAATTTGGCTCTGCAAGTTCTTGATTTGCTCACCTTGGGTTCTCATGATGGCCTCAACATCCGGATTACTGGGTGGGTTTTGTTGGGCAGGTGGGTGATAAGGATTAGAAGCTCTTGGTGGGATTTGGTTGCTTCTAGTGTAGTTGTTGGCGGGGTTTTGGTTTTGAGGAGAAAAACCGGGTGAAAGGTAATTGTTTGAACGGTAGCTCAGCAGATTTCTATCCCCTTGTTGTCTAGCTTGGTAATTTTCCGGTGAATAATTACCGTAAGCTGCATACACATTTTCCGGATTTCCTTGTGTGGAAGGACAATCGGTGTATGAGTGAGGACCGCCACATGTTTCACAAGGATTAGCAACCGCTTTAACTTGTTGTTGTTGTTGATTTGAAGCGAGAAGCGTAATACTTTTGCTCATTTCAGTCATCATGCGGGTGAGTTCGGTCATCTCAGGGTTTGCTGAGGTTGAGGAAACATTGACTCTCGGGTTATTCCTTGAAGAAGCAGAGGAATCCCAGTTTTTGTGATGAGTAGTCATGTTCTCAATAAGCTCTCTACACTCCTCGGGTCTCCTTTTCATGAATGTGCCACCGGCGGCTGCATTGATCGTATCACGATCTCGAAAAGTCAATCCGTTGTAGAAAGTATCGATCAAGGTGACCGGAAGCATGTTGTGGTTTGGACATCGGTCGATCAAGACATTATATCTCTCCCATGCATCAAAAAGAGATTCATCGGGATCTTGCATGAAACCGCTGATCTGATTGCGAAGGCTTGTGACCATGGATGGTGGAAAGTAGCGCGAAAGAAAGCGTTGAGTCATGTCATCCCAAGTGTGAATAGAATTCTTCGGGAGATGATCAAACCATTTCTCGGCATGATGTAATAGAGTGTGTGGAAAGAGTTGTAGGCGAAGTTCATCCATTGTGGCACCAGCCAACTTCATGCTCTGGGTGATAGTAATGAACTTGTCGAGGTGTTTGTTGGCATCATCATCAGGCAATCCTCTAAATGGGTTTGTTTGTACTTGCTGAATCATGTGGTGCTTCAACGAAAACTCAGGAGTGTTGATTTGCATCGGCGCAATCGGTCCTCCTCGTCCAAACATTGTTGGTTGACAAAGTTCCTCCATGGTCCGAAGATCGGGCTGTGGAAGAGCATTGTTGTTGTTATTATTATTGAGGTGCGGTAGTTGATTATTATTGTTAACACCTGCCATATCTAAATCTTCTTGAGGCTCGGGCTCTTGATAATTAGAAGATCTAGTACGCATACACCTGAAAATGCAAAAGAAACAAAACCAAACACAAAGACAATATATATACACAAGAAAGATAAAATCTTTTTGGATTTTTGAATTTTTGAATTTTTATGGATTTTTATCAATTTTTTAATTTTTATGATTTTTTTTTGAATTGTTTATGCAAGAAAAATAACGTTCACAAGTGAACGGATCCCAAAAAGCAACGTGTCTCTCACAAAAAACTGTTGATCTTTACGAAAAGAGCCGGCAGCGGCGCCATTTAATAACTGGGTTTTACCTAATTAAAAAGATTTGTTCGTTGTGTTCCTGTCTAATCGAATTGATCTAGGTTCTCTATGTGACTCAGTTTTATTTTGGTGGAAACAAAAATTCTTGGTTTGTTTTTAAATTTAAATGTGCAAGGACTTAAAAGTAAATGTCGTTAAGTAAAGGGCAAGTATATGAAGAACGTGAAAATAAATCTAAGTCTAATTAAAAAGAAAGGTGCAATATTTAAAAACGTGACGGAAAGTAAATTAATTAAAATGACTAAAAATTAAAGCGTGACGGAAATTAAAGTTAGACAAATATTAAAAACTTAAGCTAAAAATTAAACAAATCTAAACAAGAGAAAAATACCCTCCAATCGGAATATATTCCGATTACTCCCATCAGAATGTGTAGTAATGTCCCAATCGGAATGCTGTGAGGTCCCAATCGGAATGCTGTCACAAGTCCAATCGGAATACCCAAAAGTCACCCAATCGGAATGTTGCTACTTACCTGATCGGAATATGGCTAGATGCTGGTCGGAATGCTGCTCGAACCCATTGATCGGAATACCTGTCACTATTTCCAATCGGAATACCAAACATGCACCTCAATCGGAATAAGGCGTGAAGAACCAATCGGAATGTTGTCACTTGCACACCAATCGGAATAACCACTTCCCTGTTCTAATCGGAATACCAAAACACCCTCCAATCGGATTATGAAACCCTTTTCAGATTGAACCAATCTGAATGTAAATCCCCTTTCGGATTGATACCAATCGGAATACAGAAAGGATCACTAAAAATAAGCTACGTAAATAAGCTATAATCCTAATAAGCACTAGACGAAAATCTTAGCTAAAACCATGTAAAAACAAGCTATAAAACTGAAAGTTAAAAACTTTTAAGACACGAAAAAGATAAACTTTAAGAAAAACAACTTTTATATAAAACTAACTTTTATAAAAACTATATAAACTTGAAAATAAATCAAATAAGCTATGAAAATAAGAAGTTTAAAACAATCAAAAGCATAAAAATCAAATCTTTAACAATTCAACGAATTAAAAACGTGTAAATCAAAGAAAGGTAGAAGAAGATTAAGAACAACAAGATAAAGTAAAGGTGCAAAAAATTAAAGAAACACTTACTTGAAAATTAAAGGTAATTAAAAGTGCAAGACAAGTAATTAAATGTGCAAGTAATTAAATGTGCATAAAATAAAGATGGAAGAACTAATTGTCACGATTAGTCAACAAGAGGAAAATGAAAAATGATCTAATCTATATATAGGGGAGATTAAGGCTTGCTTAGGAAGCTTCCTTAATTGCATGCTTAGTCCCTCCTTCTTTAATCTTCTTTTAATTGCACCATTAGTCCCTTTCTTCTAATCTTTCTTTTAATTTGGACTTTAAGGACTTGTGGCTCGGGATATCTTTTGAACTCGTCTTTAATTTCTTCAGTAAAATAGACTTGAGTTTCTCGGCTTTTGATAAACTTCCGTCTTTTGACTTTTTCTTCGATAAATCTTCAGAATTGGTCTTGGACTTCCGTTCTTTTTCCACTTTTGACTTCTCGACTCCGTCTTTCATCTTTTTCTTCAATAAAAGCCGTGACTGCCCGTGAATTCCCGTGTTTTCTCCACTTTTCACAATTTCGTCCTAAATTACAACAAAAACACAAACCACGCATAATTCCGACATAAAAGACATAAAATACACGTTTTGGTCTGGTTATTATTGTAATTAAGTGGTAGAAAAGATGGGTGTTTTCACACCTATCAGGGGGTATTTTTGCTAGTTGTGTTGATGTGATGTGGCACTGATATAACAGCTGAGTAAACAAAATTTTGAGAGATAGCCATGTTGTGATACCCTTTAGTTAACGAGCAAAAATGAAACATGTAACCAATCCTCATTTGGTTACTTAAAAGATGTATAAGTATGCCATTTGAAGGGAAAAAGACCAATTTGGTCAAAATCACTCCTCAAAAGTTAAACCATGGTCAAGTGAAAATATTTTGACAAATTTGGTCATACACAATTGCACAAATGCACAACTCCATCAAATGAACGCCACGTGTCCATCCAAGTACAGATTTTAACCAAGGGACCGGACCCACATATGTTCCCATTTAATATGACAATATTTGTCTTATTATGTTATCAAATGCACAACTGACGGCGTTCAACTTGCAAATGCTCAACCTTATGACAATAGTACATATTTTTTCAATTTCCAATAAAAGTGAAACGCAGAAGTTGTGCATTTAAGGGTTGAGCGCCGTCGGTTGATCATTTAAAAAGAATCTTTAGTGGGACACTTGGCACATTATATATGGTGATGACCATTGGTCTTTTTCTTTCCACTTGACCATGATAAGGTTTTCAAGTGATCAAAATGATCAAATATGTCTTTTTCCCCCATTTGAATGCTAATATATTTTCTTTGATCGTGACTTAAATTGTCTAGATACATTTAGTTAGGGTTGAGCATGGTTTGGCTTGTTGCGGTTTTTAACTAAAAATAAACCGCAACCACACTTACGATTTTTATAAAAATAGAAACCGCATCGAATCAAAAACCGTGGTTTTGGTTTTTCGGTTTTTTCAGTTTCTAGGGTTTTGCGGTTTTTAACCGCACCGAACCATTACTTGTGAATTATTAATTGTGGCCCTTTGCGGTTTTTTGTTTAAAATGTTGATTTTTTTCGGTTATAACAATACATAAATTGAATCTAATAAACACTTTACTAATAAATTATATGAATATCAATGATAATATCCACTAGAAGTCTTATAACTCGCATAAAATAGTCGATGTAACGTTTTTCAGTATAACATAATTATTATGTGGTGCGGTTCGGTTTTACGGGCGAAAACCGCAACCGACCCGCATTTGCGGTTTTTCCTTTTTTTTAAACCAAACCATCGGGTTTTTCTGTGGTTCGATTTTTAAAACAAGATTATTAATGAGCCTAAATTAAATATACTACAAGTCAAACTCAAGCCAAGTTTTAATAAAGATCGAAATGTCCAATATAACACGAGCAAATCTCGAGCAAATAATAAAGATCAAAATGAACCACTCTCAAACTCGATCTTTGTAAAACCTAAACAAACCGAGCATGAACTCTCATAGACTTGGGCTCAGCTTAGCTTGTTTCCACCTTTAGTTTTGTCCATGATAAACTTTAAACTTTTTGGGTTGCCATTTTCAATCCTTACTTAGAAAAATATTTATATCTATACTAATATATAAAAAACTCATGTTAAAAGTTGAAAAAGTTGAAAATTTAATATTTTCATATATACATATAATGTTTAAATATGATAACAAGTGTATTAGCCACTACATCATGTGTTCGACCATCGAGTGTCGGGTTTGACCACTGTGTCAACCCGGTCGAGTCACCTTGTTACGGGGTCGATCACCGAATCAATCCGGTCGAGTCACCGTTTTACGAGTTCGTTCACCGAGTTAATCTGATCGAGCTATCAAGTCACGAGTTCGACTACCGAGTCAATCTGATCGAGTGACCGAGGTCAGTTAGGATATCGTAAATTATCCGCCGCTATACGCGGATACACGTCTAGTATTTAGTATTATGACGTCATACCAACAGAAAATATTTGAACTTTAAAATTTTTTGGCTGTCATTTTGATTGAACAGTGGAAGTGATATTGCAATGTGGGGTGAGGCTTGTCCCAACCACTATAAATGAGACTGAAAATAAAATAGTTGACCTTCAAACATTGACCAATATTATTGTTTAACAAGGTCAACCAATATTTTCTTAAACCTTTTTTCTATTTAGAGATGAAACCAGGACGAAATATGACTGGGTGTACAAAGTTTTTAAACCGTAATATAACAGATGTAACAAATAAATTAAAGCGAAGAGTAAAAACACGTTCCGATTTACTGGGCGCATTTAAGATGAATTTACAAAAAATCGATGTTTTCTTCATAAATTAACACTACAGAGAAAAATTCCATAGGGATAACGGGCACCCACGGGACCCCCTAACTCCGTCCCTGTTTCCATTAGTATATAAATGTCAACACACTGCTAGCACACGAGTGCTACCCTGCTTTGAATTATGCAAACAATATAATGACGGCCAATGTGTCGAAAATCATGATTACTCGATATGTAAGTAACCTATCTTGTCCCGGTTGTACAACGCTGACGCGAACTAGACGCTTCTCCAAGGACCGCACCTCGGGCAACTGACACTTGTCGCAGTTGGCCAATGTGTCGAAAACCATGGTTCTTACCCGACAAGTAAGTAACCCATCATTTAACTAAGTAACCTATCTTTGTTTCTGATCATATCTCGATAATTAGAACATTTACACCATGCTATATATCTATATCACAAACGCGTACTCTACATATTTGCCGATCGAGAACCATCTTCAAACGGGGTCTATAAAATGTTATACGCACTACCTGTTAAAGGATGCAGCCGAGTTGTCATCATATGCTGCTCGCCATGGGTTACCGCTATCAGTTCCACTAGAAGCTGGGTTGGGCACGGCTGGTGGTACGTTACCTCCACCCAAATCACCGTCTAAACTCATCTTTTGTACTTCTGAATATGACAGAATTTTAATGCTTTGTACGCAGGTTACGAATTCCTCCCATGGGTCGTCGCCGACTAGTAGAATGTCGTTCTCGTGGTCAACGTAAACTAGTTTCCACTCCATTCCTTCTAACTGGCCTTCAATGCCGAACATACGAGCCAGATCATGTTTTAGCTCTTCGTAGCCCTTGTACCGTGTCACGTCGATTGTTCTTCCTACTGATCCACGCTTTTGGACCTGTTCAAAATAATCCGGAAGCCAATGTCAACGATACAAATTAAAAATGCGATAACATATGCAGAAAGAATTGTATGAAAACATTACCTTTGTGTATGTTCTCATGCGTTGAGTAGTCTGGTTACCCCACAACCCATTTCCTACAACACCGTTAGCGTCTTTGGGATTAATATTGTCATTTGAACAACCTGGTTTGAAAGACATGTCAGCGGGCATCCCAAACGACTGGGGACTTATATCCGCAGCAGCTGACAACTCGGTCTCGATATCTCTATGGCCACCAACATAGTTAGACATCAGGTTTTGAGAATCAAAACCTCTTGACAACAACGCATCAGGTGGCAGGCTATCGAGATTAGCCTCAAAAGGGAGATCGCTCCTAGGTTGTGAGTGAACACCATCACCCTCTAGACTGAAGTTTGGGATTGAAAAGTTGTGCGGAAGCCCAGCGGCAGCATCTAACGAGTATGATGTTACAGATGTGGCAGGTTCAGTAGCAATCGCTTTGTCTTTTGTTTGATCAAGTACTTTAGATAACTCATGTTTGACTCTTGAATCAGCAGATCTATTTTGGCTTTGAACGTCCCCCAAGACAGATAGTGGTTGTTGGTTCTTGACGAGGAAGTTTGAGGGAGTTACGTGGCAATTATTTGTCGAAGGCGACGTGGAACAAGATGGAGGATCCCCGTCAGTAATGCCAGGATGAACTCTTATTGGTTTGTACTGACTCTGTTGCTGGTTTGATTGAAAGTGTGGTGACTGCACAAGCGTTGATGTCGACAAACTGTTACTGCTGAGTTGCTGATGCTGCTGCTGGTTTTTTAGCTGTTGTATTTGCGACAAGACCTGATGTTGTAGAGGCAACTGACTCTCGACATGACTTGTTGGTGAAAAGAATTGATGTTGCTGCTGTTGTTGCAGTTTTTGCAGTATCTGCAGCGTTTGCTGCTGTTCTGACACGCTTTGTTGCTGTCTCAGTGACAGGTTATGCTGCAACTGTGCCTGTTGTTGTTGTTCCATTTGGTTATGTGACATGGGCGACGAATTAAATGACGTCCTATTAGCCGAACCACTTTGCTGAGGTTGCGTGTTTCCTGAATTTTGTAGCGATTGTTGTTTCTGTTGTTGCAGCAGCTGTTGGTTTTGTTGATATTGTTGTTGTTGCTGTTGTTGTTGTTGTTGTAGTTGATTGTACACGGAATTATTATGTTGTTGATACAATTGTTGCTGATGCTGTTGAGGTTGTTGCTGTTGGTGTGGTTGATTGACGTTAGTGGGATGTACGAGTTGATGTTGTTGGGGCCATGGAGGAGAGACTTGTTGCAGGGGAGTCACGGGTTGGTTCTTTTGGTTTAATTTGTTGGACTGCGGGGGGGATTGGAAGCTTAATAACTTCGACGGATCGTCAAAGTTGAGGCTACTATTTAGGGAAGGTTGGAAGCCTGCGGGATTCTGTTGTTGCATGCTCATCCACTGGACCAAACTTAACCCGGGGAAGATTGAGTCCTTCGTACCCTGCATATCTTCGAGCCATGGCATGGTCATCCCTCTTTTATAAGCATTCTCTATCTCTGAATCATCTGTATCACGACAGATAACCGAAAAAATGCACAACACGTAAGATGCAAAATCATTGTGTTACAGCTACGTAAACATATAGGTCATAGCTTAGAGATTACCTAGCAGCATCCCTGGTTGTTGCGGGAACTTTTGTCTGAAAAACGGAGGTGGACACATGTAAAACGGTGTCACGACAGGCTCAATTTCCCATATTGAAACCCGACTGGGGCGCTCACCGGCTGCTGATTCATCCCATCCAACCTTCATTGTATAAACATTAGCGTTTAGCCATAATGCAAAAGATCAATATCACGATTACCCACACTTAATTACGTTTAACATATACCTGAAGACTGCGCCATTGTGAATTCTTCCAGCGGACGGGATCCGTGTCACTGATACCAGTTACAGTTCCCATGTATCTACGCACTCCTGACTCTTCAGTCTCAAACATCATTCGAAACCGCATACCCAATGACACTTGAGCGTACATTGCTTTATTGTACTTGGCTAGTGGTATTACAAACTCAGCAGGACTCGCCCTGTCAATTTAAGATGTTCACGTGTCAAAATTCAAAATTCGATTGTAAGATTTAAAAATCAAGCTATAATGATCACCGATAGCTTTACATCGTCTAGCAAACTAACCCACTGATGTATCAGTTACCGGAATTACCTAGGATTGTAAAAAATGGTGAACGGGCTATTATTTGCAGCAGCGTGAGCAGCAGCAGCAAGGATTCCAATGTGCATGCTGTCACTAGATATAACTGATGACGATAGAGCAGACTGTTGTCTGTTGGCACGTCTAATTCCTAGGAGAAGCTGTGATTTCTCATCTCTACAATCATCAGTATCGGTCAGATTCTGACCAGACAAATGTATAGTAAAGATACAACTTTTATTACTTGCGGCCATACCTTACAAAAAGGACAGCGTCGCCGGCAAAAAGCCTTTTAGAGCTGACAAAAATGCTCCACCCTGTCGTCAGTAGATGCCTCTTGGGCTGGCCTGAAATTCACAAACATTTTTGTTAGCATAGATCCATGTTTGGTGAATACAGGTCGTTTAATCCACGATTGCTATTCTCAGTGCATTGGTTTAGTATCAAAAGGTATAAGCGTGTTTCATAATTACGAATGAATGACAGAACAGGTGAAAAAGAAATGTCGGTAACCTCGATAAATATGTCTGAAAGTCCAAGACTGGTCATGCAAATCTCTAGCGACCAACTCCTGAGCGGGAGGTTGCATTGAGAAATCCTACAAACCATGTTTCTGGTTAGTCACCAAATTAAACGACGTACAAGTTATTAATAAAAAAAGAAGATTGGACATACGAGGGGTGGGAATATCTTTTCAGCAGCTCGACGAGGAACGGAGAATCCACCGTGGGTGCTGGTGTCACTTGCAGTAAGAGTTTTGCAGAAGAATTCAGAAGGTTGTCGGTTTTGCTTGAGACCCATGTCGGATATAAGCAATGCTTCCTGATCATACTTATTAACAGGTTGAAGAGTCATCTGGGCATAGACCTCGTCAGTTTCGACATCAGCCTGGTGATTTAATTAAGAAACAGAGAAACAATAAGTAAATGAGGCAGGCGCGTTGAATGACAGAAATAGAAAGTTAGGGAGACGTATGTACATGTAAGGTGACGTTGTGCAGCATACAAATGAGCTTAGAAGGGAGATTAGGATAGCTGGGAATGTTGCGAGTATCTTTCTGCATAGACGCAGCAACCTGTTCGCTGTGACCTTGTGGAAAGTAGACAACGAGGCTGCCGACAGGAGGCAAAGAAACCATTGGACCAGCACAGGCATGCCATAACTCTGAATTCATTAATTTCTTTACTCCTGTTGATTCACACGACGAGCACTAGTAAGTATCTATCTATATCTATACTACATATAATCGAGAGATCACATTCCATCCATTTAACGCACTAAGACATCTCGGAAATACAATATTAACCATTACAACTAATAACGCTTAACGTGCGATCCAAATAAACCCAATAAACAAAACATTTTATAAATCTTTTCTTAAAAACTACCATACAGGTATATTGAACACGGAACCGTGATAAAAGGGTTTTTCCAGATTCGGGTTTTTTTCCATTTCGGTTTCTTGGTTAACATTTTTTTTGCGGTTTTCTGATATTTGAACATCCCTATCCATAAAGCTTAACTTTTTATTTCTTTTGTAATACCTGTGTTTCTGACTCGACATTGCGAGCCTACTAATCCTAGGGCGACTACCCTTTTGGATTTTGGGGGTATCTGTTTCGGCTTATATAGCTGGGCTTATAACTTATTTGCGTTTGAGCTTATGTTTCATAAGCTCACTTTTTGTGACTTATTCTGAAAATTTTCAGCTTCTATAAGCTTATCCGGAAATTTTCAGATTCCGGTTTCTTGGTTAACATTTTTCGCGGTTTTGGACTAACCAGGTCAGCTCAGTTTGTTGGTTTGACATAACATTTGAACATCCAGACCTATAAAGCTCAACTTTTGGGGTATCTGTTTCGGCTTATACAACCAGGCTTATACCTTATCTGGGTTTGAGCTTATGTATCATAAGCTCATTTTTTTTTTAGCTTAATTTCAACCTTTTCGCCTTATAAGCCCGAAAAGATTAAAAAAAAAAGCCACAAAAAATGAGCTTATGAAACATAAGCTCAAAACCAAAAAAGTCATATCAAACAATAATGTTTTGAACTAGTGAAAAACATTGGTAACCAAAATAAGTACTATGATAAAATAAAATTATATTTAAAATACTCGCAACTAGAACGCGCGAATAATAATAAGTATAATAAAAGAGATTTATGTATCATAAGCTCACTTTTTATGGCTTATTTTCCATCTTTTCGCCTTATAAGCCCGAAAAGTTAAAAAAAAAGCCAGAAAAAATGAGCCTGTCCAACATAAGCTCAAAAACCAAAAAAGTCATGAAATAAACATCTTTTGAACAACTAAAAAACATTGGTGACTAAAAAGCATTTTTACATAAAATGTAATAAAATTATATTTAAAGTACCCGCAGCTCCAACACGCAAACAAATAGGTCATATGAAATAATCATGTGACTAAAATATGTACTATGATAAAATAAAACTTCACTTAAGGTAGTCACAGCTGCAACACGCGAACAAGTCATATCAAAATAATCATGTTCTGAACAAGTGACTAAAATAAGTACTCCCTATGATAAAGTAAAATTTATATTAAAATACTCGCAGCTGCAACGCGCGAATAGTAATAAGTACTAATAAATAAAAGAAAGTGACCTTGTTGTTGTTCTGGTGGTGCACCATTACTGTTTACAGGAGGAGCTTTCATACTAACTAACAAAGTACTAATGAATCAGTTAATGGTGATGATATATATACATAGGAATATATATATATATGATAGATAGATTCTCAGAAAGAAAGAAAGTGTAAGAAATTTAGTGTGTTTGAAGAGAAGAAAAGTGAGAGAGATGTTGATTATATATACTTTCACTCCACTAGTACAAAGTACAACATCATGTCTCTTTTTCTCCTCTGCAACATGCCTGCTTGGCTGGATGGAATTTTTATTAGCCTAAAAAAAGTATTTATTAGATCATCAAAAATGTTATAAACTTGATACATTTATAAAAAAAAATTATTAGGGAGAAGGGTGTCAAAACACACCCATCCTTTAAAATTTTGTCTAGTCAGCTGGCAACTCAGCGTCACATCACACTAATACAACTAACAAAAATACCCCTCACTCACAACAGAACCAACCGCTCATCATTTGAGGCTCACCACTATCTTTTATGTTTCTTTTTTTCATTTTCACACAAACTAAAATTTATTTCACTCAAATAAAACATTACAAATACGGAAATAAAAATTACAAATACGGAGAAAAAAAATTACGATACGAAAAAAAAATACGATAGGAAAAAAAATACGAAAAATTAAAAACACAACAATTAAAATAAACTACTCCTCCGGGTGAGGGTATCGGGCCATGGTTTGCTCTTGTTTTTGACGCACGTACGTCCTCTTCGGTTCCGGCATTGACTCGTAATCAATCGTGAGGCACTGGAAGTCGGTCAACTCGATTTGCCTGTTTGCGAGTGTCTATTGCTTGATAAATTTTTGATGCATTGCATTTGACAGTTCTGCCTTCGATGACCCCGACGATCCTTCGGTGCCCTCACTTGACTCATATCTTGACTTCTTAAAGGGTCGAGATTTTCCCTCGGGTCGAGGACGTTCATCAGGACCGAATATTTCGGTGTGATCATCCGCATGAACAGCTTTTGCACCTGCAAACTTCGGGTCTTCTTTGAGGATCTTCCACGCGTGAGTGTAAACAAATATTTTTTCATTAAAGGCTGCTAAAAATTTATCTTTTGCAGCTTCGTAAACATCTTCATCATTCATCCCACTCCTACGGTCTACTCCTGCGTACATCGCTTGAAACTTTTGGCAATCCGGATGCATCCGACCCCATTTTACGGTAATCATTTTTTTGTACGGTGCATACCGGTTCTTTGACTGTCGAAATCTCGAACAATATTATTTCAGAAACAATCCTCATTTTGGTCGTTCCCAATGTCGACATTTTCAGAAACACCAAACCAACATGTGGCTAATAATTCTTCTTCTTCTTTACTCCAACGTACCGGTGCCTGAGTCGGCATCTAAATCAACAGCTTGTGATTTTTTTGCTTTGGTTTTTTTGGTTTTGCCTTTTTTGGTTGGTGTTCGTGAGGCCGGAACTTTGAATTGTGTTTCGGGAACATTTTGTTGGCTCTGAAACTGGCTTTGAAACTGTGCTTGTTGAAGGTAGTACTGTTGTTGGTGGTAAATTTGTTCGAGGGTCATTTGAGGAAAATAGTTTGGAGGAATAGGAGGGTACGAGAATTGGGAGCTGGATGGAAATTGAGAGCCGGATGAAAATTGAGAGCCGGATGAAAATTGAGACCCGGATGGAAATTGAGAGCCGGGACGAAAGTATGGGGTGCCGGCTTGAAACTGTGCGAAGCCAAGAGAAGTTGCAACGGAGTTTTGTGATGACGGTGTGGACGGGTTTGACGATGGTGTCGAAGGGTTGCTATTGTTGAGAAGCCCGGTGAAGTTGAGTTGTGGGTATTGATCATTGGGTATGTTAGACATTTTTTTATTAGTGATTTAGAGAGATTTTGGAAGAAATTGTGTGTTAAAATGGAGAAGAAGATGTGATATATATATTAGTTGTATAAAAAAAATTATTTAAAGTGTTACCTTTGCCTGTCCAACGGCTATTTTTGACCAAGTCCTCTCGTCGTTCATATTTCGCAAAAGCGAAATCCATTCGGCGAATAGGGGTGGGTGTGGCGAATAAGCACGGCGACCCACGACGAGCCTACATGTCGGATCGATGAGGTAGCACTCGCCGTGGTACCTTCCTCTCTTAATCAACTTTTGTTGTTTCACCATCAATGCATATTTCATTTAAAAGCGATAGCTTTTGATTTTTTCTCTCAAAGACTTGGAGATTTACAAGTCATTCTCAAAAAGTCATCTTCAAAGCTTATCTCTCAATGCAAAAAATGATATCAGTAGCTTTTCAAAATAGTAAAAAGTATTTGCAAAATTCTTGCATTATGAGTGCTCTTACTGTAATTTTTTTTATATTTAGCAATAATACTACTAATACTTTTAAACTTAGTTAAAAGTAAACTGCAAAATACATCTTTATATATGTATCTCTTTATATTTTTATCTTTGTGGTTTGATATTTCTCATATAATAAAACTAAGAGCAACTATAATGCATCAAGTATTTAAGACTTGATGCATTTAATGCCATCAATGCTAAATTCATTTAGCAACTAACGATTTTATATTTACCAAGAATGCGTTTGGTATGCTTCTTTGAATCACTATCGGTATAACAATGATAATAAGATAAAATAAAAGTAATAGTATTACATTTAATGTTGTTGTTTGATTTGTTATACTCTTATATTTTTTTATCAAAATTTTAAAAATGTGCTAGTATCTAAAATATAATAAACACATTAAATGTACAAATATAATAAATTTGGACATATAAAGACAAAATACAAAAACAAAAAAGAGGAATGAGTTCATAAACACCTCTCTTGACTCTTATGAGAAAGTTTAAAAATTTAGATTTCATTCCGGTATTTGATTCCAATTTTAATGTACCAAATGGATGCAATAATTCCAATAATCATTCCTCATTCCAATTATACTAAACACATCCCAAGTCGTTCTAAAATCTATCCCCAAAAAACTATTGTTACAATGCTAAAAACAAATGTTTTGAAACCCGCGTTTTAAATAGACCAGGTTGAGTCACCGGGTCCGGGTCTACCCTGGTTAATCCGGCTTTTCAAAAAAAAAATCTTCAGATTTTTAATAACTAACAAAAATTATATATAAAAACCATAAAACTTCCGTATATTGAAGATATAAGTTGTTTACCAACCAATATAATATGTAAAAATAAAAATCCGTTGCAAATACGTAAAATTTACGTATATATATATATTTTTTTTAATACGAAAAAATCAAAACCCCGTCGGGTCTTGAGAACCGGGTTGACCCGGGTCACCCCAAACCCGGCGGGTCTAGCCGGGTTTCAAAAATGTGAAACCCGGGTCAATATGACCCGTTTTTTCGACAGGAACCGGGTCAACCCGGGTCTGAAAACATTGCTAAAAACCACTGAAATGACTTGATAGAATTGTAAAAAGTCTTTAACGACTTTTCCATTATAGTTCCTCTAATATTGCAAACATTTTTCTGTTATCTTTTCACGAGGGATGTATTCTGAAAAAAAAAAAGAAAAAAAAAATCTTTTCGAAAAAAAGGTTTTGGTATTTTTTTTTCAAAAATAGAATTGGTTTTTTTTTTCAAAAAAGAAGAAAGTTTTGGTTTTTTTGTAAAAAAAATGTTTTAGTTTTACCGAATTTTTTTTAATTTTCAAAAAATTTTAGTGTTTTTTTCGAAAAAAGTTTTGAAAAAATTAAAGTTAAAAAATAATTTTATGGTTTTCTTCAAAAAAAAGTTAAAAAAAGGTTTAAAAATAACTAAAAGTTCTCCATCAAAAAAAATAAAAGTTTTAAATGATTTTAGTCATCTTTTATAAATTATACGTTTTTCCTTCAAAAAATAAAAAATTGCTTAAAGATTTTTATCTTTTGTTAATTATTTTTTTTAAGAAAAACGTTTATTTTTTCAAAGTAATTTTATTTTTTAAAAATTTGAAAGGAAAACATTGAGTTATTTTTAATTTACTTTAAAAAAATTTAAGAAAAACATAAGTATATTCATTTTCTAAGTTTAATGTATTTTAATACTTTTTTGGATAAAAAAATTCCAAAAAAAGTTTGAAACTTTTTTATAGGAAAAACAAAAGTTTTTTTTTGGAAAAAAAGAACTTTTTCTTCGAAAAAAATAAAACTTTTTTTTGCAAGATACAATCCCTCGTGAGAAAAAACTAATATTTTTTTAAAATACATCCCTCGTGAGAGATAACGAAAAAATGTTTGTATCATTAGTCCTGAATGATGTATTGTGTCAAACGTATGCCTAACGAGTGGTGTATAGTGTTAATAATTTCAGCTAGGGATGTATTCTGAGAGAAAGTTCAAACCACAATAATTTATTTTAAAGTTTACTCTTTAATTAATTAGACTGCACTCATCTCCATGTCAGTGCCACATCAGCTTTTAACAAGCTCACTAAAACTCACCCACGAGGGTAATGACACTCACTCAAACTCACTCACACTACCTATTTGTTTATTATTTAAACACACCCACTCATAAAAAAACATCCAAAATTAAACCTAACCTAAAAAATAAAAAACATTTGGACCTGCATATATACAACTCGCTGGGATGAGTTTGCCCCTGTTTTTTTGCTCTGTGCCACTTAGTCGCGCGCGAGTTAGTAGGGGGAATGGTACTCGCTAGGGGTGAGCATGGTTCGGTTTGGTGCGGTTTTTGACTAAAATCGAACCGCAACCGCATTTGCGGTTTTTATAAAAATAGAAACCGCACCGAACCAAAAAACCGCGGTTTCGGTTTTGTGGGTTTTTTGCGGTTTCTGCGGTTTTGCGGTTTTTAACCGCACCGAACCATTACTTGTGACTTATATAATAATTGTGGTTTTTTGCGGTTTTTTGTTTAAAATGTTGATTTTTTTCGGTTATAACGATGCATAAATTGAATCTAACAAACACTTTACTAATAACTTATATGAATATTAATGATAATATGCACTAGAAGTGTTATAACTCGCATAAAATAGTCGATATGACGTTTTTCAGTATAAAATAATTATTATGTGGTGCGGTTAGGTTTTGCGGTTCGGTTTTATGGGCGAAAACCGCAACCGAACCGCATTTGCGGTTTTTCTTTTTTCTTAAAACCAAACCGTCGGTTTTTGTCGTGGTTCGGTTTCTACGGTTCGGTTTTTACGGTTTTTTGCGGTTTTGCGGTTCGCGGTTCGGTTTCTGCTCACCCCTAGTACTCGCGAGCTGCTTTCCTAAACTCACCCGTGGGAATTAACCCACTCCCTTCAGTCTTAGCTAACAATAGTTTTGAAAAATACTAGTAATGGTTCTAATTTTAGCCAATGAATCGTCATTCGTGCTTGACCGGTCCATGTCATTCTTGCTTTGTCCCTCCTCATTGGTCGGGGAATTGTCTGCACCTCTTCTTCGTCTTCGTCTTCATTACTAACAGCCCGATTGATATTAACATCCCCGAACTCTGTGTTTAACGAACTAGACCTAGATGATTTGCTAAGAAATTTGGAATTTCAACATCCCTCCATTTCAAATTATCTTTTAAAACCCCCAATAATGATGAATCGATACTGATATCAGTTTCAGTTTCATAGTCAGAAAGTGTCTTGTTAAAGTAATTTTTGTCTGCGGCTCCACTCTCTTGCCCTCTACCCATAACGTTATTGTATACTCCAAAAAATCAAACACATGTCGTACGAATCGTCTTCCATTTCCTTTTAATAGAATCGTAAGTTCGCTTATCGAACTTATTTGTTTTGCTCTCAAAGTATGTCAAATTTGCATCCCCAAAATCCTTCATATATATCTTCCTGGTCTACGACAATTATCAGGGTGCATCCACGTTTACATGCAGCCTTTTTTGGCAGTTCCTAATCGCCCTTTTTCGGTTTTGGTGGTGGGATAGTTACTTTCTCAACGTTTTCTTGAAAGACTCGGTGTGTTAAAAGATTCGGTGTGTTGAAAAGAGTCGGTTTGTTGAAAAGATCCCGAAAATTGGAGTGAGTACATGTCTTCGTTTCAAAACTGGTGTTCGGGAGAGATGTTTGGATTTGTAGGTGATTGTGATGACGAACCACTCATTTGGGTTTGTGAGTTGTAGTCGACGATCGAAACGGGAACGCGTTTGGTTGTGACGTGAGGACGTGAGGTCATGAAACGCGTTTTTGAGTATTGGGTAAAGTTGTACGGGTCTGGTGTCGGGTTTCGGTATGTCTTGTTTTGATAAGGATCAGGTGTCGGGTTTCGGTATGGTTGCTTTAGGTTAGAATTGTGACCATAGAACGCTTGTGGTCGTAATAGGTTTACGTTCGTTGAAGGGTTTTCTAGATTAAACGTCCTGTCGGGTGTCACTGAAGAGTTTGTGTTACTTTTTTATTAACGATCTTTGGTGGTTTTGAGAGTTTTTTGTTGAGACATTTTTTGAAAGTAATGATAATATTATGAGACTGGTTTTTTAAAGGAAAACGTGTATAAAATTGAGATGTTGGTTTTAAAAATTGTAAGTTATAGTCGATATTTATAAGAAAAATGAGGTTGTGACTTTTTTTTAAAAAAACTTTCGAATCATTTCAAACGATATAATCTTTTTGTGGCCCACTTCATTTAAAGTCACCTTGGATGAGTATCCCACCGTTTTGCAAACAACTCACGCGTGACTCTATTGACGTGGCTGACAACTCACGCTTGAGTTGGCTATTCATGATGTGAGTTGCATACCACTCCATTTAGTCTCAGAGATTCACGAAATTTCGTAAGTCTTTATACATTATAATTTTTTGTACTTTTTGTGCGTCCGAGTCTTTTTATATGTACCCTTAAGAGCACCGGGTACCATATGGTGCTATGACTTGAGTCGTAGGCAAAAATTCCAGACATGTCAGCAAAAGTGACCATGACGTCATAAAGCTATGGTATAACATTTTTCAGGCTTTCACCATGACATCAGAAAATATGGTATTATAGAGTTTTTTTTCGTTTTTTCCACAAAATTAAAGATACTTGATATAATTTAAATTAACTTCGTTAAATTAAAAATACATTACATTACATAAAATAAAAAAATGAATTGAAGAAAACAAGTCAGAACCGATAAATAGGATGAACCGAGCTTGATCGGTATCATTTTTTTAATATTTCTCTCATTAATCACAAGATACTCTTTGCATCAATGGGATGTTTCTTTCCTTTGCCACCAACGACTCATTCATATGTTGGTACAGTTTCAAGAGCAAGTTTATCAACTAAAGAGAACATGTTGACACGAAATACTTACCACAATATCATAATATATCACATATCATTACTTATGCATGGCTATAAATTTTTGTTGCTATATTTTGTTGGAAAACTATGTCTGTTAGAATTCTCTTAGTCATTGATTTAAATGTAAATAATCTGTGTGTTATAGACTTGCTTGTGCCAAGGAGACAGGCAAGTATCACAAGACTCACAGAGAATCAACTCTATGTGAGCAACCACAAAGGAGTCCAT
This sequence comes from Glebionis coronaria, assembly GCA_025667525.1. NCBI lineage: Eukaryota > Viridiplantae > Streptophyta > Magnoliopsida > Asterales > Asteraceae > Glebionis > Glebionis coronaria. The sequence goes on along the minus strand of CM046882.1, from coordinate 2,552,169 downwards.
GTCAGAGACATTGTCAAGGAAGTCGAATATTACTTGAAGACATACTCATTGGCTGTGATGGATAACAGACAAGATGTATCAGGGACTCTTAGTGGTTGAGTGTTAGCAGTGTGGCATACCCAGTAACACTTAGTACACTTTGGATTTCTCTTAGTATTTAGGCGAGAACTATTTGAGAGGGACAAATAGTATCTTTGAATTAAAGCATCCTAAAGTACGAGGTTATGAAGAAAAGGGAAACTGTGTCAGCTCTGTTTTCCTAAAGTGTTGTAGCAGCTTACCAAAAATAGAAGAGCATCTTGTGAAAGATGTCTGATCCCACTTGTCTTGTTAAGTCGCTATTAACTCAACCATCAATGTCAACCTCGTACCATTATAAATAGGGAATGTAGCATAGAGTTAATGTTGTTCACTTTGTCAAATTTGTGCATTAACTCTCTCGAACTTGAAGAAGAATCAGTTGTGCATGTGTTCTTAGGTTCGCTAGTAAACTTGTACATTTAGCAAGTTTACTTGTCCAAAGAGTACACAATGCATTGTCATTAAACTGTGTGATCCATAACACATTGTAACTCTTGTTATCAAATAATAAAGTCTTACGTTTGAAAAGTATTTACTTGTGTTAATTATCCGTAATTACCGTTTCAGTCACGTTTTAGAGACTTTCATGTTTCGATATTCAGCTAACCCATTAAAAAGAGAACTGATTTGTACACATATAAAATTAATTAAAAATTGATTAAGACGTTTAACATTACTCATTACAGAGTTATATTATATTTTATATGCATGTAATTAGGGGTGGCAATTTCTGACCTGACATGAAACCCGACCTGAGACTGACACGAAAATTAACAGGTTCGGGTTGAGTATATATAAAATTAGGTTAGGTTTGGGTCAACCCATCTGACCCGTTTATTAAGCAGGTCAGGTTCAGATGATAATAAATTAAACGGGTCGACCCGTCAAACCGTTTAAACTTTTTTTCTTACATTTACATATATTTATATTATATTATACATATTAAATGAGTTAAATGGGTCGATCCACAAATCCTTTTAACTTGTTTAACCATGTAATGTGTCAACTTATACATAAAACGGGTTAAATGGGTAAACAGTAACCCGTTTAACCTATTCAACTCGTTTAACCTATTTAACTCGTCAACCCAAGTATATATACGGGTTAAATAAGTTAGGTTTGGGTTATGTGTAAATAAGTTAGGGTTGGGAAAACTGACCTGATTATTTAAATGGGTCGGGTTCGGGTTAATATTTTCTGACATGCCAACCTGTTAACCGGAACCCGTTAACTCGAACCCGACACAAATTACCACCCCTACATGTAATGTGTATATTTCAGTTACTTTTATAAATATACAAATCATTTCACTCTATTAAAAATGCTTTTAACAGGTTTACACTCTCTTGCCCCACTTTAATTTTGTAAACTATATTCTAAGAGAGGTGGGATCATGGTATCATAACTCCCATCATTTTCAATAATACTCCTCAAGTGATTCTACTTTATCAATATTACATTTTTCTAAATATAGTATCACTGCTTAAATGTTGTTTAATCTTAATTTAATAATTTCAGCTCAAAAAATTTATCTAATTTAATACATTAGAGATAATTTATTAGTCAAAAATTTAGTACGTGTACCAAACAGTGGTTACAATTTAAGACTAAATGGAGTGAGGGTGATTTTTCACGGTGAGTGGAAAACTTATGCGTGAGTTGCCATTTCGGGTAAAAAAAACTCGCGCGTGGGTTGAATCTATCATGGTGCAAAGTTCACCTGAGTGAGTTGCAAATATGTGAGGCTAGTTTTTTTTCTTTTATTTCTTTTTAGCTTGTTTTAATAATTTATGAGTGAGTTAGGTATTTAGTGAGGTATAACGTATGGTTAAAAAATGAGTTGAGAGAGTAGATAGAAAAAACTGATGTGACCGTTAAGATAACGACAGATTTTCCACTCACTACTCCATTTAGCATAAAATCATAAAAACAATATTTTACAAACACTATTTTAACCAAACCCAACACCTCTACATTTACGTCACATCATCATTTAGCTCACTAAACTTTTTACATATTACTCACTACCTTTATAAACTTTCTTTTTCCTTTTTGGACGACAATTTTTTCCACTAACATATACTTAATGTCTCACAATATATCTCAAAGAGGTTTTTAACAAAACATATATTACATGTCTCACAATATATCTCAAAGAAGTTTTTAACAAGACTTAAACTGAAGACTAAAGATAAGCATTTCGATCCGAATCTTAAAATCGAAGTGGAACCGTATCGATTCCCGGTACCCGAATCTCGTTCGATACCATACCAGTACTACGAATAAGATGAAAAAAACTCGGTACCACTATTTCGATACAGGACCGGTACCAAATCAAAAAATCCTAAAAAACGTTAAAAAATCACGATTTCCTGAATACGATATCGATACCATTAGTTTACGCTCGAAAAAATTTTAATACCACTAATTCGATACAATACCGATATCATACTCATCCCTACCTTGACCAACCAAAACCTTTGATTACATAACTGTATTTACTATCTCAAAGTAAATGACTAAAAAAATTAGTAAAACTAGTGGGAGTGGGGTGAAACCCACTCACCTCCACCTCAGCGTCACGTCAGCTTTTTACCAAACTCACCAAAATTCACCTAAACTCACCACAGGAGGTAATGACACTCACCCAAACTCACTCTACATCATCTTTCATACTTATTTTTTTATTATTTAAAAACACCTCACTCACAAAAAACACCCAATAATAAACCTAAACAAAAAAATAAAAAACATTTAGGCCCACATGTATAAAACTCGCTGGGGTGAGTTTGGCTATGTTTTTTTGTTACCTGTGAAGAACTCGCACGCGGGTTTAGAGGGTGGGGATAGGGGCTGCGCGTAGCTTTGGCCAAACAGCAGCCTAATACATAGATAAGAGAATATTTGGATCAAGGGAATATCTAGGAAGAAGAGTAACAAGTGAGGTTAGTTGACAAGAAGCCAACATCTCACATTTTTCTACTAGTATTTATTTACTAAAAGTATAAACTAAGAATGCATGTTTTGCTCTCACCCCACAACATAACATTTTTTTTTTGTTTGGATTCCAAGTTGTCCACCATTTTATTACCTCAATCCATGTTTACCGGAGGATGATACCTTCTCTTCTTGATCTCGTGCCTCAAAAACAAAGATACATATATACCTATATACTATATAGCTAGGGCTAGCTAGCTACATGTTATATATCATCATCATGCATACCATCATATCCTTAATCATTGTCAAAGGAAGAACAAGTGTAAGTACTTATAAACCCTTACAAGCTAGCAGGGATAGAGCTGAGGGTGTCCGAGACACCTATAAATTTTTTCGGTATAATGTTAATTATTGAAAAAACATTTATTTCTCTCAGATATATTTTAAATGCATCCGGTGCATCGAAACGTGTTTCTAATCTGATTTAATTAGTGTACTTTAAAAAATTTGAAACTCTTATTTTAAGGTTCAAAATATTTTGTGCTCCCGATCACATTTAGTCCTGACTTCATCCTTACAAGCTAGAAATAACTTGATAATAAAGTTTGCAATTAAAAAGCTAGCATCGAATTGCAGCCACAAGTGTAAGTAGGATGAGTACGGCATTGGTACTATATCGATTTTGTATCAAATTACAGGGGCAGAACTTGATAAGTATTAATGAAAAAAACAATTATAACGTATTTATTTTTGGGGGCTAATTTATATTTTTCATTAACATTGTAATAATGTTTAACACGATAAAGTATAAGAGTTAGAAATGAACTTGTTGCTGAAAACAGGACCCCTCCCGACCCTCACTATGTTCATCCATGCCGATTAGTGGTTATACTGTTTTTCCGAGCATAAATTAATAGAATGGTATCGTATCGAACGGGATTCAGATATTGATACCGGTATCGGTACGAGGAAATCGGGATTTTCCCGTTTTTTTGAGAATTTTCTGATTTGGTATCGGTCCTCTATCAAGTTAGTGGTACCGAATTTTTTTCCACCTTATTTCGTAGTACCAATACTGTACCGAACGTGTATCAGTGCGGTTCTGATTTGGTTTCAGATTCGGGACTAAATGCTCGTCTCTAAGCGTAAGTACTATAAAACCTTACAAGGTAGAGATAACTTGATACAAAAGTTTGCAAATAAAAAGCTAGCATTCTCTAGTTGATCCTTGACACGCACGTCATGCTTTCTCAAGTCGCGACGACACGTACCATTATCATATCGATATCGTTGTGAACACGTACGCATAGCTAGTTTTACGTATTCGAACATGTTACTTGATCAAGACATAGTGGTAGAAGCACCATAAAAAGCTAGTTTCTAGAGATCGAATTGGCTTCTAGTCTATTGATATGATTGGGAATATTATGTAACCCTAGTGCTATAGACGGACCTTTATGAGACTCGCGAGAGTCGTGACCCTCCCAAAATTCGATGTTGATATTGATATGATTGGGAATATATTATGTAACCCTAATGTTTATTTCTTTCAAAATAATACTAGTAGCTTATTAACAAATAATAATAAGCCGAATGAAACGATGGAATCTTGTCACATGATTATTGAATGTGGGAAAAGTCTAAGAGTAATCATGACTGAGATCATGTCACAATTAACAAGCTAATTAAGCTAGTATCATGCATCATACACAAATCACTACAATTCTTCACATGGTCTAGCTATGCACAATAATACATGAATATGTTTTATTAATGTCATTGGTAGTATAATATTAAAATTTAAGTAGCTTTTGCTCCTCGTTTTTTCATCGTAAACGTTCAGTTGACAGGTCAAATAAAACTTTTGAAAAATATATCATAGGTTCGATCTTAACTCGTGGTTAATTAAGTCAATAGAACAGAGTCTTATTGCCTGAGACTTGATATTTCAGAAAAAGTCAGTCGGCATCCAAGTCGGTGCATGAGATCAGAGTTTTTCAGTCGATTTAAACTAGGAATGAGCATTTTGTCTCGAATCATGTAACCGAACCGGAACGGTACTGAAACTGTACCGGAACTGTACTGATTTCCGGTACCCGGATCCAGTTCGGTACGATACCGGTACTACGAAATAAGGTGAAAAATTCAGTATCATTAATTCAGTACGGGATCGGTATCAAAACGGGAAATTCCCGTAAAAACGGGAAAATCCTTTGGGTACTGGTACCGATACTGATATCCGAATCCCGTCGATACGTTACGGTCGTTACCGGTACTATTAATTTATACTCGAGAAAAAATCGATACCACTAATTCGATACGAAATCAATACGATACCGATGCCAAACATTTTGACAAGATTTAAGAGGATATTTAACAAGAAGATACTGCCGGTCTTGTGTAAATGGTTAGCAAATAAATAATATTAAGTAGCCAACAAACACCATGTGTATTCTCTCTTGTTTTGTCCCCTCCCTTAATAATATTCTTATTAACTTTCTACTTCAAGCCACTTTTTTATTACCTTAGCTTGATGCAGAATTAATACTATCAAAAGTAAATAAAAAAGGACATGATGTTGATGACATTTCACTTAACTACAACATACCAACTTTATTGCTTTTTCTTTCATCATCCATGTATATCATGGACCAAAGAAGCTTAGAAAAACTTATAATGTTATTAAAGAGGTTTTGTAAATAAAAGGTCAAATATTTGAGTCTCGGCTCCTGTTTATTTCAGTTGATGTCTGAATAGACCAAAAGAGTTAACAGATCTAATAATAACTGATGTTAAAAGACACTTAGAGACAGAGTATTTTCATCAATCTACATCTTTTTTGTGAAAATATACATTCCCATGGATTGGTATTATTATCCTAGTTCTAAAAGTCATGAAAAACATTATGCTAGGTAAGTTAATGTTCCCACTAGATTAGATAGGGTGAATAAAGCATCTATGTATGTGTATGTTGGAAGTGGAAGATGGGGTAGGTTAATGCATAAAGCAAATCTCTTTTGAATTGATTTGATGACACTTAAAAACTGATATAACAGGAATATTATCATTTCATTATAATCACTCTAAAGATTCAAACCAAAAGCAAACCCTAATTAATCTTTAAAGTAGTGAGGGAGCTAAGGGCAAATGGAATATAACTTTCTTTGTTTGATACTTGAACATGAATGTAGTAGGATCAATCATGATTGAATATGCTTAACATATACTATTTCCTCATGTTCTGATCATTTCTTAATGTTTTGTATCTTTTAAGTATTAAATATGTTAAGATTTATATGAGATCATATAAATATATATTTTCTTTACAAGATAAAACAATAAAAATAAAAGTATTGATATATGAACCTAATAAGAAGGTTTAAAAACTTTATAGATATTATATAAGATTTAATTACACAGCTGTAGAAGGCAAGCGAGCAACAAGCTGCGTCGCAAGCCCTTTCTGAATAGCGAAACTAATTCTATGAAAAAACACATCTGTGGATTTAGGTGTCATAACATTGCTATTCATAACGCGCTGAATTCTCTTCAGAAGCTCCACCGCTTCAGGTGCAAGGAAACCGAAGGTATCAAATGCAAAAGGAATAAACACGTGTTGATTTTCAATGCATGATTTTTCGTGTTTAAAAACAGACGTAAGTTTACGTGTCGTGTTCTGATTGGTGAAATACATAAGGGCCATTATTTCATACGTAGTATTTTCTTTTTTTTATCTCAGCGTTTCATTGAACCATTTGTCTCAATTATGTGATTAGATATCTTTTTAGGCATACGAATTAAGTTTCTCTATCATTTTTCTAAAAATAAACTAACACGTACGATTTCGTTAAACTAGTAAACAAAATATAAATACATGTATTTCATTTGACATATTAGTAAACTTACTACAAAATATATGTAAGAGTCACACAAAACTTTGAGACTAGCTTCATTTTCAAATCAAGAAATTTAACTATAATTGACACTAAACGCCAAACATTCGTCATGTTTCAGAAAAATAAATACAGACATAATTTTAAATGATACAAATGGGAGCAAGAAACATTGACTAGTTGTACCGGGAAACGGACGAGGTTTTCGTTAGTTAGATTATCCGGAACAATGAGTATTCGATTCAGATTCAGATTGTATGTAATTTAATTGAGGTCCTTATAATCATTCTCCACAATTTAATTATCTAGCGATGTTTATGGATTTATTAGGGTGTGTGACTATTAAGTATTAACTATTTTCTTATTTTTGAAACGACGAGTTAATGCAGTTTTTAAGCTAGTTATTCAATTCAACAATATTTACTCAGAAAATAGTCTTTACGAGCCTCCAAGAGAAGGATTGGAGATGGTTTTCGTTAGTCAGATTATCCAGAATGACAAGTACTCGATTAAGATGGACGTAAATCGAGGTCCTTATGATAATTCTCGAAAATTTAGTCCTCTATCAATGTTTATAGATTTATTAGGGCGTGTGACAATTAAGTGTTGTCTATTTATTTAGAACGGCAAATTAATACAGTTTTAAGTTAGTTATTTGATTTTACAAATCAGTCTTGAACTTTGATTATAAACAACATGGAGATGGATATGCACATGTAGGAACGAGCATGGTACCGGTACCGTATCGATCCCGTACTGAATTAGTGATACCGATTTTTTTCGAACATATATTAATGGTACCGGTAACGTGTCGAACGGGATTCGGATATCGGTACCGGAACCGGGAAATCGGGATTTTCTAGGTTTTTTTCCAGGAATTTCCCGATTTGGTACCGGTCCCGTACCGAATTAGTGGTACCGAATTTTTTTCATCTTATTTCGTAATACGGGTATCGTACCGAACGGGATTCGAGTACTGAAAATCAGTACGATTCTAGTTCGATTTCGAGATTTGAGACAAAATGATCCCTAGGCACATGCATTGACAATCGCATTCATCTTCATTATATTCCACCCCACCACACGTCTTCTTCTCTATTACAAATTAATATATATTTTTTTATCTTTTTTATATAAAAACAAATAAAAATTATTGGATTTATAAATAATAGATGGATCGATAAGAGAGGTACTCATCCCTACCAGTTCACAATCGTACGGAACCTGCATTTATTTCCCCGACCCACATACAACGTGCATTGTCAAACTATAATAACCACATAAATTTTATTCTAGTAATTGCTAGCAGGGGCGTATCCACATGGGAGCCAGGTGTAGCATGGGCTACACCCGATTGTAGGTCACGAAGGCTAAATTTGTTATAAAATAGGTCTTTTATCGATACGTGCAACACCGTTTTTACGTAATATGAGACTACTTTAGTATTGATAATCATAAAAAAATTTGTGCAACACCCTTTTTTAAATTCTGGGTCCGCCTCTGATTGCTAGTATATATATATAGCAAGGTTTTAAAAAGCTCGCAAAGATTTTGTGAAAGTTTCGTAAATCAAGGTTTAAGCTTAAGGCTTGAAGTGAAACGATAAGTAAAAAACGTGATAAGTCGTAGTAAAATGAGATGCGTGAAGGCTTTTTTAAATCCAGTTTATATAAAAATAGCATTTTCTATATATAAATGAAAAATATTGGAGTAGTTTTTAAGTTTATTTCTTATGTATTACTGATATAACGAAAAAACAAAGTAACAAAGATAGATAATTGAATCTGTTGATTCCAAAGAATGTCTGACACAATTCTTCCAACTATCGTTGATTCAAAAAAGAATACCGATAATCAGATAAACTCCAAAAATCTTTGATTCAACGAATACCCGATTATTTGGATGAAATCGAACAAGAAACGCTAACCTGAATTTAAGTTGATTAACAAAAGACTAAAAGTTTGTTTTATGTATTCATAACTCCATAATGAATACAATAAACCCAGCCCTCATTATATGAGAAAAGTAAACTTGGAAAAAAAAAGTTAACAAATTACTGTAGAAAAATAAAAAGGAAAAGTGAATAAAGGACACCGACATAAAAAATAATCTCCGTTTAACATTCTGCATCAATTACACTTTTTTCTGACCTCTTTTTTCTGACCTCGATTTATATTTATAATATGATATTTTGTGACGTTTTAATTTATGTGACGTTTTAATCTATGTTTTAAAACGTCATGACTCGCCATGATTTGAAAAGACGTGACATTTGATCATGTCGTTACGACGCGTCTCACGCTTTTAGTGATGTACATATCACACTTTTCGATTTTGATTCATACAAACGAACGAGGGAGTGGCGTGAATATATAGTACTAGCAATCATTTGCATTTCACTTTAAAGTACATGTGGTACATGGAACAAGCATATCTTGTTTTCAGAGACGAGCTAGGGGTTTCCGTGGGTGTCCGTAACTCTTATGACTTTTTCTATGGAATATTAATTTATGAAAAAAATATCGATTTTTATAAGTGCATCTTAAATACACCCGATCAATGAGAACGTGTTTCTACCCTTCATTTTAATTTACTTTTTATATATGTTATATTACGGTTCAAAAAAATTTATGCACCCAGTTATATATCATCCTGCCTTCGTCCCTACTTGTTTCCTATTAAGATGATGCAAAATTGTGGCAATTTTTAACCTTGACGTGACAAGAAAAATCATGTTAGGGCTATAATCAATATGGCTAGAGATGGGAAAAAACCGGTTCACGAACCGATTTGGAAAAAAAAAACCCTTTTTTAAATCGTTTGGTGATTTGTAATAAATAACCTGATTAAAACCGGATCCGGCGTTCTGTAACAAAACAATCGATGAAATTCGAAACCCTGCAGTTTATAATAAAATAATCCGGACTGGTTTAAAAACCCGATTAAAACTGACATTGTTTAAAATCGAATTGAACCAGCTAAAAACCGGTTAAAATATAACTAAAAACCGATTTCAAAGTCATATCGGTTTGTTGAGTAGTTGACTTATACATAACTGGTTTAAAAACCGATATGGTTTTTGGAAGAAAAAAAAACGTTTTACCCACCTCTAAATACGGCTATACTGTACTTTTTCATTCCAAAATTATTGTCCACCGATAAAAAGTATATACTCTCTTTCTTACTTCTTGTATAAAGACAACTAACTAATTTAAAACTTTTTTAATGTTTGTAATTATAAATACAATAATCTCAATCTAAAGTGTTATTTATTTATTAAGATGTTTTGAATCTGAATCTGATTTGCACTCGCACATTCGAATCTAATTCGCACATAAACAAAAATGTCTGAATCTGAATTTGATTATAATGGTTGTTTTTCTTTGAAGAAAACATTTGAGGCGAAAACGTCTGAATTTGATTACATTGTTTGTTTTTCTTTAAAGAAAGCGTCAGAACGTTATTAGTTCAACCAGAGGCATTAAGATGCTCCTTCAGCGAAAAAAACAAACACATTTAACGCCCAAAAGCTCTGATCGAGTAAGCACTAAAACAGAAACCTTAATTTGGGAATCTGTTTCCATCATTTGTATGTACGAAACGCGAAAGACAAGGATGAATCACTAGCATAATACGCGTAACTTAAGTCTAAAAGTGACACGACTGGAGGGGCCCTAATAGGATTAGGCATCGAGTGATAATAAAGGCGAGAGATGATTCTACATTACCATCATCAAATCACACTCACGATAGCAGCCAGCCAAGGAGCGACCGTGACATAAAGTTCCTAAACTTAAATGCAGGATACAAAATAAATTCATTCATTCCTAGTGTACACCGACGTGAGTATACCCAATAATAATTATATTATAACAAAACCGGCGCATAATAGCAAAATTTTGATCAGATAAATTTATATCATCTACATTTCTCGACTTACGAGTTGGTGTGTACTTACTTGGAACTCTATTAGTCAAACCAAAAGGTGTATGATTGAGTCGGGTCCATTCACCAGCTGCCTGCAAGTGCATATGGTACAGCTTGCTTTCCGGCCCTACTCGCATTAATCATCGCCATCTTAATCTTTTGAACTAACTTAGCTGCTTCTCTCTTTAGTTTTCTCGCCAACTCAATCTCGCTGTCAAAAAACCATGCCACGTTTCTCAGCTCATCATCGTAGTTTCTTTTTTATATTGTAAAAAAATCGTTTTATATAATATAAAGAATTGGAAGACCATGTCATACCTCGTTAATGACCATTCGCTTCTTTTTCAACCCTTCTTTCACTTTGAGTGTTTTTTGGTCTCGTTTCCTTTTTTCCGTATGCTTCTTCTGGACGGATTTTCCGACCAAAGAAGGTTGTTCCTTAAGTGCGAAACTTTTTGCCACGTGCCCCAAGTGAAGCTTCTTCACCATGAAAATGCTCTTCAGTTCTCCACGATGTGCACTGTAGGCGCGTACCCATGAACAAAATGCGTTATGAGCTAACTTCTTCATTTTCGCCTGTCAAAAGTCGCAACATTAATAAACCTGAAAGAACAGTGATAGAAATAGAAATTAAAAGAATGCATCTAATTATACCTCGGTAAAGACAAAAGATTCAAGGGACTTCTGCAGAGAAAGTACCCATGGATGCGTCTCCGACAAAACGAACTTTTTGACATGGTGGTGTTTTACACCATATAACGGGAAACTATCTAAAAGTTTAGGCAGTGGGTATTCTGTTAACATTACGCCATGTTTTTTCAGCTCTTCCAGGTAATCAACCTCGATCGGTTGGAGAAATAGCAAAGAATCTCCCTTTTCACCCAAACGAGCAGTTCTTCCGACCCTATGAACATATTCAGTCGCCTCCCCCGGCGAATCATATTGTATGATGCATTTAACTTTCGGAAAATCTAAGCCTCTAGCAGAAACGTCAGTGGATAACAGAAGAGCTGATTTCTCGGTTTTGAAAGCATTGAAAGTTTTTACACGATCTTCATGCTTCATGTTTCCATGTAACCTCAAAATGTTACATTTCACAAATAGCTCCCTTGTTTCTGTGTCTGATTTCGAATTTGATAATCCATGGAATTGACCGATGAGTGCATGATGAAAATCTACGGCATCACATGTTGAGAAGAATACGACAATCTGAAACCAAAACAAACAACGTGTTATTTGTAAATCACTACTCTTCCTTAAAAATATCATTCAGCAAAACACATTCTATCGTAGCCGATAAAAAACTGTCCACGAGAAATTTCCATGATTTATTTGGGATTTAAAAAACGGAAATTACAATTCATTATTTCCAAGAAGAATATGTTAAAATAGAACAAGGGACGATGATTAGAAACTAAAAACATCAGTGACAAATTATGTGAGCAAAAGATATAGTGCTCCTTAATCGCACTCTCAATTGGAGCAACAAATTATTTGCAATTTTACTGTAGCATTGATATAGTGATCTTTGTGGAATGACGATCCGGAAAGATGTATCGACAATGCAGCTGCAGTTAATGGTTATGAACAAAGAAGAATTATGGGCGTGCTGTATACATCGCCTACCATTTTTTCTAATTTCAAGTTCAGGCACTTGAAACAACACATTTACGAAAAAAAAAAAAAATATGCTGTAAACATACGAAAGTAAGCAAACCTACACGTACTGATCATTAAACTAACCGATTGAACTCGGGAGACTGTTTATATTTCTCAAACTCAATCGCCCAATCTTCATCCGACAAAGGAGGAAGGCTGCCAGTAAATTTCCAGTCAGTCATTGAAAGACCGGATCGGGTAAGCCGTGTGACACCACCAAGAATAACCATACTGAAGACACATGCAGCGGATGCAAAAAGCCAAATTCCCATTGCTTTCTGAGCGTGAAGACTAGGGGTGTAAACGAGCCGAGACAGCTCGTGAGTTACTCAAGATCGACTCGTAAACTACTCGAAATCGACTCGATCTAAACGAGTCGAGTTCGAGCTACTCGAGTATATATTCGAGTCGAGTTCGAGCTCCAATATACTCGGCTCGAGAAGCTCGCGAGCCTTATCGAGCTTATTTTGTTACCCTTTTATATAGATAAATCGAGTCGAGTCGAACTTCATATGCCGAGTATTTATCGAGTTCGAGCATGACATGTTAAGATAATCGAGCTCGAGTCGAGTTTCGAGCTCGAGTCGAGTTTCGAGCTCGAGTTTTATATAACGAGTCGAGCTCGAGCTTAAAATATAAAGCTCGGTCGAGCTCAAGCCGAGTTTCGAGCTCGAGTTTTTCTATTCGAGTCGAGCTCGAGCTTGACAGTACTCGGCTAGACTCGGCTCGTTTACACCCCTAGTGAAGACGACACAGTAACATATACATTCTCCGGAGACATCTAAAAAGGGGAAAGCAAAGATAGCTTGGTGTAAACCCAAAAAACAAGGTGGTTTGGGCATTAAACCTACGAGGCTCTGAGATGTTGTTGTATTGGTAAAACACGTGTAAAACATATCTGCTAGAAAAGCGTCTTTGCGGGTAGAAAGGGTGAGTGCAGTTATACTGAGGGATAGAAACGGAAGACTTTAATATCATTAAGGGATATAATAAGGCCCCATTTACCGTATGTACTGGAGAAAGGGAAGATAATTTCAGTGTGGCGGAGATGTTCACCTAGAACTAGAAGTATCTATAAAGAAAGCTTTGCCGATGACATAAAAGTGTCTGATATATTAAAGGTGTTTGGAAATGGCCTGTCATTTATGTCTACAATGTAGGGACTCGCATAATCATCTATTTTTCAGCTGTGCATATTCCAATAAGATCCGGAAGGCGATTTTGAAGAAATTAAAGATAAAGATTCAAGCTTCTGAATGGGAAGACGTTGTAACAGGAATGGGAAGTTTAAAATGCAATAACTCCATCTAACGAGTCTATCTGGTAGAGTTCATATCATTGGTGATGCCTGCTCAATCTAGGAAAGTGCTGGGAGTATCAGTTATATGTCTTAGTTAAGTATGGAAACGTAGCCAACGACGGGAGGAACTAACATTAAGTGATACTTTTCCTATAATGAACCCTCTTTGTGATAGGACCATGGCTACTGTATGTGAGGTCGGTTCTGCATATCGGTAGTCAAGGTAATCTTACAAAAAGGAAATGTAGCTATTGGTCTAGTATCTGCGTAGTGTTTGGTGAAATATCAGTCTGACGAGAGCATTTCTGTGTCACGATGCAGTTTTACAGTATGTTGTCTTTCTACTAGTTGTGTTGTCTTTCTACTAGTTGTGTTGTTCGTTTCCTGTGTGTTTGGGGCGTCTTTCACCCTCTAAAAGTTGTATTTGTATTGTAAATATTGTTTGGAGAAATATATTTCACCTTTTCGCTAAAAAAAGGTCGTGTTTGGAAACCGCATTTGAAGTGATATGCATAAATCTACGAGCTGCAAAACAAGACTGTTGTTTGGGTCTATAGAAATGGATAGACTGGAGCATACTGAGAAGACTGTTGTGTATTATATATAGCAGGAAAGAAACGGTAGAACGAAAAAGAAAGACTATTCCCAAATTGTGGATTGCGGATTTGATTTCTCGGCTGATGCATAGTCATTGTGGATATCTCTTTTGTATTTTGTAGTGTGAATATGTCCTTAAGCAGTGACTACATTTCCCACATTGTGCCAAACACGCCTAAATAACCATTGTTCAGTTTACACCTTTCCTCACACAAAGTAACTACGTTGCAGAACACATGGAGCCTTCATCAAATTGATCGGGATCACTCTGAACACATGGAGCCTTCATCAAACAGTTTACTCTTTTACATACGCAGACCAGTTTTTAATCTAAATTATATCTGCAGTCTACATCCTCATTACTCGCAGACACAGAAAGGGCTAAAAACGAGACGTGCGTCACCATTGCTTTGAATTTTACCAACTTAACCAAATCTGTACGGATATCTCAAAACACCGACTACATTTCCTTCCCTAAGAAAAGCTAACTAAGTTTACACTATTGCGCAGTTTGCACCCTCGCAACAAATAGAAACAAGCTAACCAAGTTTACGTCTTGGTCAATTTCCACTTTACTAAAGGGAGTGTCGTTTATTTGGCTCTTTATAAGGCATGGATCATAAAACGTAGAGCATATGCAAAAACATAGTCAGGTTTGTGTATGAAATACCTTTTGGGAAGCTTCTGCGGTGAACAGATTCTTTAGAACGGAAAGAAGCACCACAAGGCGAGAACCACAAGGCACTGGAGAAGCACAACACGAGCCGTAAGTAAACTATAAAAGCGATATCCATGTAAAGTGTAAACAGTGAAAGCCATTTGAGTAGTACCTTTGACATATCTCTGATTGAGTTGAGCTGGAAGCCTGTACTCCCCATCTGTCGTAACCGCTACTTTCCCCGAGTTCTCTAATTTTTCAATGGCGCTTTCTAAGGGTGTAACTTGCTTACTAGACGGTTTCGTCTTCTTGTCATCAAGACCGATCGTAACCGGATTGTCCAAACTGATATTTGCGAGATGATTGACCTTGTCATTTAAAGTAGCCGACAAGAGCACATTTTGCCTCACGAATCCAGACTCGGTATTGTTCCTCGAACCGAGAATATCAATAATCTCCTCTATCTCTTTCCCAAACCCCAGCTCCAGAATCCTATCAGCCTCGTCAAATATAACCGACCGCAAATTGGAATACACAAACGATTCCGTATGCTTCAAATGATCCAACAACCGTCCCGGGGTCGCAACAAGAATAGAAATCCCTTTGCGCAACCTCGCTTTCTCCTTAGACCTATTCTCCCCGCCCATTATATAACCCGGAACAATCCAATGAAAGCGATGGAGGAGCTTTTGCAAAGCCTCGTAGACTTGCATACAAAGCTCGTGAGTAGGAACGAGAACAAGCGCGAACGTGCCGTTGGAGCGTTGGATACGGGGTTGGATGGATTGGAGCTGGTGCACAATCGGAGCTAGGTACGTTAGAGTCTTTCCCGTACCAGTCGCCGCGTTAACAAGCCTATTAACAAACAATAATCAATCATTAAGGTGGTGTTTGGTTTGGCTTATATAATGTAAGCACATTTCGGCTTATATAACATAAGCCCCAAATTTATGGCTTATTTGGAGGTTTATGGGCTTATATAAGTTTATAAGTTTATTATATCATGTTAAACTTACATAAGCCCCAAAGTCTCAAAATAAGCCACAAAATTGGGGCTTACATTATATAAGCCGAAAATAAGCCATATTTCGGCTTATGGGGGTGTTTGTTTTGGCTTATATAACGTAAGCTCATTTCGGCTTATATAACATAAGCCTCAATTTTGTGCCTTATTTGAAGACTTATGGGCTTATATAAGTTTATTATATGATGATAAACTTATACAAGCCCCTAAATCTCAAAACAAGCCACAAAATTGAGGCTAATGTTATATAAGCAAAAAAAATAAGCCATATTTCGGCTTATATTTCATAAACCCCAAGTTTTTAAGCTTATTTGAAGACTTTTGAGCTTACTTAAGTGTATTATATCACAATAAACTTATATAGGCTCATAAGTCTCCAAATAAGACACAAAATTATGGCTTATGTTAAATAAGCCGAAATTAGCCTACATTATATATGTTAAAACAAACAGCCCCTATATTTCATAAACCTTAATTTATTAAGCTTATTGGTGACTTATGGGCTTATATAAGTTTATTATATCATAATAAACTTATATAAGCCCATAAGTCTCCAAATAAGCCACAAAATTGGGGCTTACGTTATATAAGCCGAAAATAAGCCATATTTCGGCTTATATTTCATGAAGCCTAATTTTTTAAGCTTATTGGTGACTTATGGGCTTATATAACATTAGCCCTAATTTTGTGGCTTATTTGGAGACTTGTGGGCTTATATAAGTTTATTATGATATAATAAACTTGTATAAGCCCTAAGTCTCAAAATAAGCCACAATAATGGAGCTTATGTTATATAAGCCGTAACTAAGTTATATTTCGCCTTATATTCCATAAACCTTACTTTTTTAGGCTTATTGGCTCATATAAGTTTATTATATCATAACAAACTTAGATAAGCACATAAGTCTCCAAATAAGCCACAAAATTGGGGCTTATGTTATATTTCATAAACCCTAATTTTTTAGGCTTATTTGGAGACTTATTGGCTTATATAAGCTTATTATGATATAATAAGCTTATATAAGCCAATAAGTCTCCAAATAAGCCACAAAATTGAGGCTTATGTTATATAAGCCGAAATGGGCTTACGTTATATAAGCTAAAACAAACAGCCCCTTATATAAGTTTATTATATGATAACAAACTTAGATAAGCCCATATAAGTCTCCAAATAAGCCACCAAATTGACGCTTATGTAATAACAAACTTAACATACACGTGTTTCCCGGAGAGAATAAGAGGAATAGCTTGCGACTGGATAACAGTAGGAGCTTCGTATCCCATCCTATCTGTATTCACATATCAATGAAATTAAAAATAATTCAATGAAACTACATGTGTTTTTGTTTTTTTTTTAATTAAATTGATATGTAACTACCTCGGAGCTGGTCGCATAACGAAGGATGGAGACCGAGACTTGCGAAATCGCATGATGCGAATATTTCATTCACCATTGTTGTTTGTTGTTTGTTACAGCTGCTGAATAATCTCAACTAGGGTTTATGAAACATAAAACCCCAAACCTTAAATTATTTCTTATTGCAATTTGTTAAAATTTACCTTCATGTATTTTTGTTTACTTTTATGCCATTGTACTTTTACTACTTGCTATATTACTACCCCTAACAATAGCAATAATACACTAATAGTCCCTCGATATTAAAGAAATGTCCGTTATTAACTTTTACAATCAATCTTTTTCAACTTTAACTTTAATTATAGGGTTGAGCGGCGGACCTAGACCGAACAATACCGGTCAAAACTGGCCCAGACCAAGGACCGAGTTGGTCCAAAACCCTGGACCGATACCGGACCGAAATGATACGGTTTGGTCCAGGCCGGTCCGGTCTTGCCGGTCTTCGGTCCAGTCCGGTCCTAAATAGGCATAATAAATAAATTTTTTGTAAGACCGGACCGATGACTGAAATTGTCCAAAATCACGGACCGAGGACCAAACCGAATTTACTCAGTCCGATTCGAGTCGGTTCGGTTCGATCCGGTCTAACGGTCCAAATGCTCACCCTTAGTGTAATACTAGTATAATAATTTGGTCCAAACATTAAGTGTCCATAACCTAAATTATTGTGATTTCTAAAAATTTACCTTCTTTTATTTTTGTTTACTTTTATGCCATTGTACTTTTACTATTTGCTACATTTACTCATTCAACAATAACAATAATACACTACTACTCCCGCAATCCCTAAAATTTACCTTCCTTGTATTTTTTTTATCACTATTAACTTTTGAAACCAATCTTTTTCAACGTTAACTTTAATTATTTTAGTGTGTGTTATATGACACTTTATGCAAAATATATATTCTTTTCGTCTCATAGTAAGTGTATATAACCTAAATTATTACAATTTGTAAAAATTTACCTTCCTTTATTTTTATTTACTTTTATGCCATTGTACTTTTACTACTTGCTATATTTACCGCTCCAACAATAACAATTATACACTACTACTCCCTCATCCCCAAAAATTTACCTTCCTTGAATTTTTTATTTTTTTTTAAATGGTATTTGGCGGAACCATCTTAAGTCCGTGTACCTTTTTGGTACCGAGCCCCCACCAAACAAGGAATGCATATCCCGGTAAATTACCTAGGCAACACTGACTGACTAAGTCGAGGCCCAGATTTGAACCTCCGCCCTTCCTAGATGTATTTTTGTTTATTTTGTTGTCATTGTACTTTTACTACTTGCTACATTTTACTACTCCAACAATGGCAATAAACACTACTACTCCCTCGATATTAAATGAATGTCTACTATTAACTTTTGAAATCAATTTTTTTTCAACTTTAACTTTAATTATTTTATTGTGTTATATAGAGCTGAGCGGCGGACCTAGACCGAACCAGACCGATCAAAACCGGACCAGACCGAGGATCGAATTGGTCCAAAACCCCGGACCAAAATGGTACGGTCCGGTCTTGCCGGTCTTCGGTCCGGTCCGATCCTAAATAGGCAAAATAAACGAATTTTTTGTAAGACCGGACCAAGGACCAAAATTATCCAAAATCACGGACCGAATATCGAACCGAATTTGCTCTATCTGATCTGGGTCGGTTCGATTCGGTCCGGTCCAACGGTCCAAATGCTCACCCTTAGTATTATACTAGTCGCATAACGAAGGATGGAGACCGAGACTTGCGAAATCGCATGATGCGAATATTTCATTCAACCCCAACCTTAAATTATTTATTATCAATTTGTTAAAATTTACCTTCATGTATTTTTGTTTACTTTTATGCCATTGTACTTTTGCTACTTGCTATATTAGTACCCCAACAATAATAATAATACACTACTAGTCCCTCTATCCCTAAAATTTACCTTCTTTGTATTTTATTCATTTTCATTATGTTAGTGTGTGTTATATAATATATAATACTTTTTCGTCTCATATTAAGCGTTTATAATTTAAAAATATAAAAGTTTTAGCTCTAGTATATTATTATATATAGCAAAACCTAAATTATTGCAATTTGTTAAAATTTACCTTCTTTTATTTTTGTTTACTTTTATGCCATATTACTTTTACTACTTGCTACATTTACTACTTGCTACATTTACTACTCCAACAATAGCAATAAACACTATTACTCCTTCGATATTAAATGAATGTCTACTGTTAACTTTTGAAATCAATCTTTTTCGACTTTAAGTTTAATTATTTTAGTATGTGTTATACTAGTATAATAGTTTCGTCCAACATTAAATGTCCATAACCTGAAATTATTGTGATTTCTAAAAATTTACCTTCCTTTATTTTTGTTTACTTTTATGCCATTGTACTTTTACTACTTGCTACATTTACTACTCCAACAATAACAATAATACACTACTAGTCCCTCATCCCCAAAAATTTACCTTCCTTGAATTTTTTTTTTTTTTTTTAAATGGTATTTGGCGGAACCATCTTAAGTCTGTGTACTTTTTTGGTTACCGAACCCCCCACCCAACAAGGAATGCATATCTCGGTAAATTACCTAGGCAACACTGACTGACCAAGTCGGGGGCCGGATTCGAACCCCCGCCCTTCCTTGATGTATTTTTGTTTACTTTTTATGCCATTGTACTTTTACTACTTGTTACATTTACTACTCTAACAATAGGAATAAACACTATTACTCCTTCGATATTAAATGAATGTCTACTATTAACTTTTGAAATCAATCTTTTTCTTAACTTTAACTTTAATTATTTTATTGTGTGTTATATAAGGCTGAGCGGCGGACCTATACCGAACCAGACCGATCAAAACCAGACCAGGCAGAGGACCGAATTGGTCCAAAACCCTAGACCGATACCGGACCGAAATGTTACGGTCCGGTCCAGGCCGGTCCGGTCCAGTCCTAAATAGGCAAAATAAACGAATTTTTTGTAAGACCGGACCGAGTACCAAAATTGTCCAAAATCACGGACCGAGGACCGGACCAAATTTGCTCGGTCCGGTCCAACGGTCCAAATGCTCACCCTTAGTGTTATACTAGTATAATAATTTCGTCCAAACATTAAGTGTCTATACCTAAATTATTGTGATTTTCTAAAAATTTACCTTCCTTTATTTTTGTTTAGTTTTATGCTATTGTACTTTTACTACTTGCTACATTTACTGCTCCAATAATAATAATAATACACTACTACTCCCTCGTTCCTTTAAATTTACATTCCTTGTATTTTTTATCACCGTTAACTTTTGAAACCAGTCTTTTTCAACTTTAACTTTAATTACTTTAGTGTGTGTTATATGATACTTTATGTAAAATATATACTCTTTCCGTCTCATATTAAGTGTCCATAACCTAAATTATTACAATTTGTAACAATTTACCTTATTTTATTTTTGTTTACTTTTATGCCATTGTATTTTACTACTTGCTACATTTACGTCTCCAACAATAACAATAATACACTACTACTCCCTCGATCCCTAAAGTTTACCTTCCTTGTGTTTTTGTTCACCATTAACTTTTGAAGTCAAACCTTTTTAACTTTGATCTTAATTATTTCATTATGTGTTATATAATATTTGATACAATATATGTACTCTTTTCGTCTTATAGTAAGTATCCATAATCTAAATTATTACAATTTGTAAAATTTACCTTCCTTTATTTTTGTTTACTTTTAGGCCATTGTATTTTTACTGCTTGCTACATTTACTACTCCAACAATAGCAATAAACACTATTACTCCTTCTATATTAAATGAATGTCTGCTATTAACTTTTGAAATCAATCTTTTTCAACTTTAACTTTAATTATTTTATTGTGTGTTATATAGGGCTGAGCAGCGAACATAGACCGGATCGGACCGATCAAAACCGGACCAGACCGAGGACCGAATTGGTCCAAAACTCCGTACCGAAATGGTACGGTCCGGTCCAAGTCGGTCCGGTCTTGCCGGTCTTCGGTCCGGTCCGGTCCTAAATAGTCATAATAAATAAATTTTTTGTAAGACCGGACCGAGGATCGAAATTGTCCGAATTCATGGACTAAGGACCGGACTGAATTTGCTCGGTCCGGTTCGATCCGGTCCAAATTCCCTTAGTGATACTAGTATAATAATTTCGTCCAAACATTAAGTGTCTATAACCTAAATTATTGTGATTTCTAAAAATTTACCTTCCTTTATTTTTGTTTACTTTTATGCCATTGTACTTTTATTACTTGCTACATTTAATGCTCCAACAATAATAATAATACACTACTATTCCCTCGTTCCCTACAATTTTCCTTCCTTGTATTTTTTATCATCGTTGACTTTTGAAACCAGTCTTTTTCAACTTTGACTTTAATTATTTTAGTGTGTGTTATATGATACTTTATGCAAAATAGATACTCTTTCCGTTTCATAGTAAGTGTGTATAACCTAAATTATTACAATTTGTAAAAATTTACCTTCATGTATTTTTTTTTACTTTTATGTCATTGTACTTAAGCTACTTGTTACATTTAATGCTCCAACAATAATAATAATACACTACTATTCCCTCGTTCCCTACAATTTACCTTCCTTATATTTTTTATCACCGTTAACTTTTGAAACCAGTCTTTTTTAACTTTGACTTTAATTATTTTAGTGTGTGTTATACGATACTTTATGCAAAATAGATTCTCTTTCCGTTTCATAGTAAGTGTCCATAACCTAAATTATTACAATTTGTAAAATTTTACCTTCATGTATTTTTGTTTACTTTTATGCCATTGTACTTAAGCTACTTGTTACATTTAGTGCTCCAACAATAATAATAATACACTACTATTCCCTCGTTCCCTACGATTTACCTTCCTTATATTTTTTATCACCGTTAACTTTTGAAACAATCTTTTTCAACTTTGACTTTGATTATTTTAGTGTGTGTTATATGATACTTTATGCAAAATAGATACTCTTTTCGTTTCATAGTAAGTGTCCATACCCTAAATTATTACAATTTGTAAAAATTTACCTTCATGTATTTTTGTTTACTTTTATGCCATTGTGTTGGGAATTATTTGTTAAGTGTCAAGTACCGTTAGTATATTACAAGTACTGTTAGTGTTATGTAAGTACCGTTAATGTTAACGCGGTACATAGTAAGTACTGCTACTTATAAAGTAAGTATTGCTATGATGATTAGGACGAATATATCTTTGTATAAGATATGTCGTAGTTATAGTTAGAGTATATCTTATGTGATATACCTAAATAGTTAGAATATTTATAATATATCGTCTGTGATATAATTATCTTTATAGAATATTCTAAGGTTTCTAGGGTTCCTTACTCTATAAAAGGAACATAGGTACAATGTCTTTCATGTACCTCATACAAGTCGATTAATAAGAGAATCGAATAGTTAAAAGTAATTTTGTTCTTCTGTGCTTTATAAGTTAGATTCTGCATAACTTACTTAGTATTAGTAAGAGTGCTCAAAGTGTTTTAGTTTGATTACAAACTATTATATTAATTCTTAACATAATATAGATCCAACGAAAGGGATCAACAAGTGGTATCAGAGCTTTTTGACAAACTCTGGAAAAGAAGAACACGAACCCATACACTCCACACATACCAAATCTCAATGTCTCAACCAAATGGTGTTAATGCTCACTTGGATGATGTTCAGAACACTGATTCTGTTCTGCCACAAGGACAACCACAAGTTGTGCATCCTGCACCAGCACAAGGTGCTCAAGTCGTGAATGATGTAGCTACCTCTACACCAACACCTTCTCATACTCTATATGTTGTTAAACTCCCAGTTCTCAAAGGTGACAATTATGAGACTTGGGCTATGCGGAGGGAACATTACTTGAATCACACAGATCATATTGTGTGGCAAGTTATCAAGAATGGGAACACACCAAAGAAGTTACATTGGTTGCCAGACGGTACATGCTATGCTCTACCTGCTGTGACTGCTGAGCAGATACAAGTAGAGATCAGAGAAAGAAAAGCCAGAACTGCCTTGGCTATAGCTCTTTCTGAAGACATTCTACCAAGCTTTCATCATTATAAAGATGCCAAAGCTATGTGGGATGCTATAAAACTTAGATTTGGAGGCAATGACAAATCTAAGAAAATCAAGAAGATTTTTCTTAAGCAAGAATTTGATAACTTCTCAATTACCAATATGGAGGGAATACATGGTGGATATGGAAGGTTCAGCAAATTGCTTATTCAGTTAGCAGTTTATGGACAGGTAATCCCTAATGAAGAAGCTAATCTAAAATTCTTAAGAAGTGTTCCACCAGAGTGGAAAACAATGGCTATGCACTTCATCACAAGAGATGATTTGGAAACAATTCTATTTGATCATCTCTACAACAATTTTAGAGCATATGAGATGGATGTGAAAGGCACTGAAGTAAAGACAGCAACTGCTTCAAAGTCTAATTTGGATTTTTTGTCAGATGGGAACAGCGGTACTTACTTTCAAAATAACGCTAGTGGATCTAGCAGCGGTACATACTTCACAAACACCGTTGGAGGACTTACAAGCAGTACTTACCCATAAAGTATTGAAAGCAGTCCTATGATCTCTCAAAATCCACATGGAAGGTCTTCACCATTGTTTAATAACAATGATGCCTTCTCATTCTTTGCTGGACAAGACAACAGGCCAAGATTAACTCTCAATGACTTGTTCCAAATGGATGATGCTGATGTTGAAGAGATGGATCTTAAATGGCAAGCTGTTATGGTGTCAGTAAGATCTGATAGGTTCTTCAAGAAGACTGGAAGAAAAATGACTATTGATCCTAATGAGCCATTAGGATATGACAAGTCTAAAGTTGAATGCTATAACTGTGGAAGGAATGGACGCTGTGCAAGAGAATGCAATAGAGATAAAGCTAAGATAAGCAATCTGAAGTCCAAGAACAGCTATAGAACCAGTCCAAGAATAACTTAAAGCTTTCCAAGAGGAAACAGCAGGAGTCCTAAAGGAACCAAAGCATTGGTTACTATAGATGGAGTGGTGAATTGGGCAGAAGAAGAAGAAGAAGAGCTTGGATTAATGGCTCTCTCACATGAAGATACTGAGGTACACCCTTGTTCTAAAGATTGTATTCTTAAATTTAATAGTCTAAAAGTAGAATTAGAGGAACAGTATCAAAAGGTTAACACATGTACTATAGAAGTAGAGGCTTTCAAATAGGGTGTTGTTAAACTAGAAGATAATATAGTTTTGTACAAAAAGGCTCAACAAAACTATGAAGAGAAAATTAGGATTTTGACTCTTCAAATGAGGGAAAAAGATGTGGAAATAAAAGCTTTTGAAAGACAACTTTTAAAAATAAATTCAGAAAATGAAGCTTTAAAAACCAGTCTTTATAAAGAGAGGGAAGTGATTAGTCAATGGCAACAATCCTCTAAGGGATTGGGAAAATTGATTAACTCACAAATGGGGTATTATGATAAAACAGGCCTAGGATATATTGAGGATCAACCTGGGATAACCTTAACTAACAAGGACTTATCAAAAGGGATATTTGATAGTTCTAGTGAGGTAAATGATACACCTGAGAATGATAGATATGCTGAAGGAATGAAGGCAGTTCCTCCACCAGTATCAGGAATTTTCATGCCCCCTTGTAATGATACTAGTATAGAGTTAGAAGAACCTAAGATTAATAATGTCTTTAACTCTAGTATTGTGTCTCAAGAAAATACTGATGTGACCAAGAATATTGTTTATCCAACTCTAATGAACAACTTTGTGTCTGAGGAAATGATGTAGTGTTTTTGCTACCCTTTAGGAAAAGGATGACAAAAGTGGCAAGTATTAAGTGTCGGTTTAGGAAAACCGAGCACTAATGACCAATTAAGTTCGTTCTCAAGGAGGCTAGTGTGTTATGTGTGTAATGATATGGATTAATTTGTGATTAGATTTGAGAAAGAAAAATAGAAAAGGTATTAGAAGAGAATGACGGTTATCAAGACGGATTAAACTAATTCTAAAAAGGCGTACACGTAAAGTTGTAAAAACCACCAAAATTAAATTTTTAACCTAAAAATTTCTAAAAATTACCAAAAATCCCTAATAATATTCTAAGAGTTTACAAAAAATCAAAACTTGCAAAAACCTTTTAATTAATTAGATAATGACTTTTTAATGCTAATTAAAGCCCTAAAACTCAAAATTAATTATTAAAAAGCCCTAAACAAGATTTTAAAGTTTGTAAACATCAAAAATACTCTAATTAAGCTAAAAACTATTTTTCAAAATTTTAAAACCAATTAAAACTATTTTTAAACAATTAAAAACTCCTAAAATCAATTAAATCTTAAATTAATTCTAGAAAATAATTGAAAAGTCCTAAAAATATTTGGAAAGTGACAAAAATCCTAATTAAGTGTTTAGAACCTAGGAAAAATAATAAAACCTAGAAAATCAGACTTTTAATTTTTAACAATAAAATAATATTAAAATAATATTAAAAATCCAAAAATTATAAAAAATTCTAAAAACTTGCAAACTAGCTTAATTTAACCTAAATAACTCAGAAATGAAAGTGAAATTACCTAAATACCCCTATTGGGCCTAGAAAATGGGCCAAACCCAAAACAGACCCTTATTGGGCTTAATTAAGGCCCAATAAGAAAAAGTGTTCAAAATAAGCCCAAAAAGCACAGGTTGACTCAAAATTTGATTTTAAACAACTTTTTCCAAAGGCCCAAAAGATGAAAATATGAAATAAGCTAACTTATAATAAGCAGCTTTATTCTTAATGGGCTTTTAAGCCCATTAAGCCATAAGCTGATGCCATAAGCTAAAATTTAACACACAAGCTTCTTTTGACCTAACAAAGACTTCTGAAAAAAGAAATTTCAAATAAGCCCACTTAATAAGCCAGAAACAGTTCACAAACTTGGGACCATTTTTGCCAAATGTTGAAAGTTGAGGGTCCTTTGTGTAATTTTGACAAACTTTAGGGACCAAACTTGTAATTATGAGGATACAAGGGTATAAAGTGTCAATTATTCATAATTGGAGGACCCTTCTTCATAATTCTTCAAATCTTCAAGGGTTGATTTTGGGAAAGTCTTCATTAGGGCTTGGTTCATTGTGCGGCTTTGTTTCCCGTGTTCGTTTTTTACTGATTCTGTGATCTTTTGTCATTTTCTCAATATCCGTACCTAAAATACACAAGCAACAAACACAAGCATATATTTGGGTATTTTGATGATATTTAATGCATTTTAAGCCCTATTTGGAAGATGAGACTATGTATAAAAGCAGTCTCATCAGGAATCTAAGACTAGTTCTGCTCCCAAGCAGGTAAAAACTCCTAGCAAGATATTGGAAAACAATGAACAACATACTAAAACCAAAAGGGCTGGGCTAGGATTTGAAAAAGTAAAGTCAAAACAACCTTTTGGGTCTTCTTTAAGAAGAAAAGGATGTTATGTTTGTGGTAGTCTAAGTCATTTTATCAAAGATTGTACATTACATAAGATAAAATTGTGAAACAGAAGGCTACACAAAGGGTCATGAAAAACAGTAATGGGAAAAATGCACAGGGTAATAGGAAACAATGAGGCAAGGATTGCACGTCGTGAGTGCACTTACAAAGACTTTAGAAGCTGTGACCCACTAAATTTTAGTGGAACTGAAGGAGCTGTTGGGTTAGCACATTGGATTGAGAAAATGGAGACGGTTTTCCGTGTGAGTGAATGCTCGGTTGGGAACCAAGTTAAGTTCGCACGTGTATGCTTGCTGTTGGGGCACTAACTTGGTGGAATATTCATGTCTAGTCGGTTAGGATTGATGAAGCTTTTGGGATGGCATGGACTGAGCTTAAACGTCTGCTAACCAAGGAATACTACCCACAAAATGAGATTCAGAAAATGGAAACCGAGTTGTGGAACCATACCTTGAAGGGAACTGACATTAGTGGCTTTACTCGTCGATTCCAAGAATTGATCCTACTATGTCCCGGGATGGTGCCCGATGAAGAGAGCAAGGTGGAAAGGTACATCAGGGGTTTGACTGAGAACATACAAGGGAACGTGACTTCCAATGAGCCAAAGACACTATGCCATCCACATGTCTCAAAGCTTAATGGGTCAAGTGGTGCGGTCAAATGCTGATAAGGCTGTGGAAAACAAAAGGAAGTGGGAGAATACTAAAAACAATAACAACTATGTGCACCAACCTAGCAAGAGGAATGGGAATGGAAACACAAATGCAAGGGCATTTACTTCTGGGACTAGGAACGGTAATGGCAATAATAGGAACTATGATGGAGGACACCCTTTATGTGGGAAATGTAAGTTGCATCACATTAGAGATTGTTTGGTGACTTTATAATTGCGGGAAGGTTGGCCATATCGCTAAGGATTGTAGGTCGCCTACTAACGGAAATCAAAGGGGACCTAGTGTTCGAAGGGGATCTAACCCGACCAAAAGGACAATGCTACATGTTATGCGTGTGGAGTGAAGGGACACATCCGTCCGGAGTGCCCCAAACTAAAGAATAAGGGACAAGGAAACCGAAACAAAGTTGGAGAAACTCGTGGGAGAGTGTATGTCTTGGGAGGAGGGGAGCAGCCCGACACAAACATCGTTACAGGTACGTTTCTCCTTAATAACTGATATGCTTATGTATTATTTGATACTGGTGTCGATAAGAGTTTTGTGTCGATTACGTTTAGTGCTGTAATTGATCATGCCCCCTCACCTTTAGACACTAAGTACACGATTGAACTAGCTAATGGAAAACTAATAGGGGTCGACACTATACTGCGTGGATGTACATTGAGTTTACTAGGACACCCTTTTAATATAGACCTTATGCTGACTGAGTTAGGAAGTTTTGACGTCATCATCGGTAAGGATTGGTTGTCAAAATACCGTGTGTGATTGTGTGTGAAGAGAAAGTCGTCTGTGTACCGTTCGGTGAAGAAATTTTGGAAGTACAAGGCGATTACAAAGAAGGAAGGAACAAGTCCCTATTAAACATCATTTCGTGTACCAAGACCCATAAGTACTTGCTAAAAGGTTGTCATGTATTTTTAGCAAGTATTACTAAGAAAACTAAGGAAGAAAGGAAACTGGAGGATGTGCCTATGGTGAGGGAATATCCGGAAGTATTCCCTGATGACTTACCGGGCTTGCCACCCGCTAGGCCGGTAGAATTTCAAATCGATCTGACGCCCGGTGCAACACCAGTAGCACGTGCACCATACCATCTAGCCCCTGCTGAAATGAAAGAATTGGCCACGCAATTACAAGAGTTAGCGGACAAGGGATTCATATGGCCCAGCTCTCCCTTTGGGGAGCTTCGGTCTTGTTTGTCAAGAAGAAGGATGGAAGCTTCTAAATGTGCATTGACTACCGCGAATTGAAAAAGCTCACTATAAAGAATCATTATCCCTTACCCATAATTGATGATTTGTTTGAACAACTACAGGGTTCGAGCGTATACTCGAAAATCGACCTGAGATCGGGATATCACCAATTGAAGGTTCGCGAGGAGGACATCCTTAAGACCGCGTTTAGGATGAATTCCAAGTGATGCCATTTGGTTTGATTAACGCACCGGCCATATTTATGGATCTCATGAATCGGGTGTGCAAACCATACTTGGATAAGTTTGTCATCGTGTTCATTGATGACATTCTAATTTACTCAAAGAACAAACAGAAGCATGAAGGACACCTCAGATCCGTGTTGGAGCCGCTTAAGAAGGAGGAGTTGTACGCTAAATTCTCCAAGTGTGATTTTTGGCTCTCAAAAGTGCAATTTCTCTGTCATGTCATTGATAGTCGTGGAATACATGTTGACCCCGCCATGATCGAATCAATCAAGGATTGGGCAACCCCAACTAGCCCAACTGAGATATGACAGTTTTTGGGCCTTGCTGGGTACTACCGACGTTTCATCGAAGGCTTCTCGAAGATAGCCAAACCACTAACCAAGTTGACTCAAAAGAAGGTGAAATTTGAATGGAAAGAGAAAGCCGAGTCAGCATTTCAACTATTGAAACATATGTTGTGCAGTGCACTGATTTTATCCTTGCCCGAGGGATCTGATGATTTTGTGGTATATTGCGACGCGTTAGTAAAAGGGTTGGGATATGTGTTGATGCAAAGGGAGAAGGTCATCGCATATGCATATTGAAAACTCAAGATTCACGAGAAGAACTACACGGCACATGATTTGGAGCTTGGAGCTGTGGTGTTCGCATTAAAGATTTGGAGACACTATTTATATGGGACAAAGTGTGTGGTGTACACCGACCACAAGATCCTGCAACACATTCTTGAACAAAAGGAGCTAAACATGAGGCAACGTCGATGGATCGAGTTGCTCAACGATTTTGACTATGAGATTTGTTATCACCCCGGGAAGGCAAATGTGGTAGCGGATGCTTTGAGTCGGAAGGAACGAATTAAACCACTAAGAGTTAGGTCTTTGATGATGACTGTCAACCCGAACTTACCCAAATTCTTGGTGCGCAGGTTGAAGCTCTTAAGGACGAGAACGTTGAAAAGGAAAATTTACGTGGGATGGACAAACAATTTAAGGCAAGAGCCGATGGAACTAAATGTCTTGAAGGAGAGTTTGGTTGCCACTTTTTGGAGGGATAAGGGATTTAATTATGCACGAGTCCCATAAGACGAAGTATTCCATACACCCTGGATCGGATAAGATGTACCATGACATGAAGAAAATGTATTGGTGGCCCAATATGAAGGCGGATATTGCCACCTATGTTAGCAAATGTTTGACATGTTTGAAAGTGAAGATGGAACACCAAAGTCGTTTGGCTTGTTGGTGCAGCCAGTGATTCCCAAGTGGAAATGGGAGAACATAACAATGGACTTTGTTACTAAGCTACCTAAGACGACGAGTGGTCACGACACCATTTGGGTGATCTTCGATCGACTCATGAAATCTGCACATTTCATAGCAATGCGGGAAGAGGATTCGATGACTCAACTCACGAGACTGTATTTTAAGGAAGTAGTTTCTAAACATGGAATACATGTCTCAATTATATTTGATTGACATGTTAGGTTTACATCTCAGTTATGGAGGTCCTTCCAAAAGGCGTTGGGTACTCAGTTGGATATGAGTACGGCTTATCATCCACAAACTGATGGGCAAAGCAAGAGAACCATTCAAACACTAGAGGACATGATACGCACGTGTGTGCTGGATTTTGGAAAGGGATAGGACAAGCATTTGCTCGTAGTGGAGTTCTCATATAATAATAGCTAACATACTAGTATTAAGGCTGCACCGTTTGAAGCACTCTATGGCCGTAAGTGTCGCTCACCTGTGTGTTGGGCTGAAGTCGGTAGAGCCAACTCACTGGTCCGGAAATCATCCATGAGACTACTGAAAAGATTGTACAAATCAAAAGTAGGATTCAAGCTTCCCGTGACCGTCAAAAGAGTTACACGGACGTAAGGCGTAAGCCTCTCGAGTTTCAAGTGGGAGATAAAGTGATGTTGAAGGTATCGCCTTGGAAGGGTATGATACGTTTTGGCAAACGAGGGAAGTTGAACCCTCGTTATATTGGACCTTTCAGAATTGTGGCAAGGGTTGGTATTGTGGCTTATAGGTTGGAGTTGCCGCAAGAGCTCAGTCGGGTACACAATACTTTCCACGTGTCAAATTTAAAGAAGTGCCTTGCTGCGAAGCACTTGCTATACCGTTGGACAAGATCCAAGTTGACGACAAATTGAACTTTGTTGAGGAGCCCGTTGAGATCATGGACCGTGAGGTCAAACAGCTAAAGAAGAGCCGCATCCCAATTGTCAAAGTGAGGTGGAGTTCTAGGCGTGGACATGAATTCACCTGGGAACGCGAGGATCAGTTCCGTATCAAGTATCCTCACTTATTTGCCGACTCTCGTGTCGCTAGCACATCTTAAGCTTTGAGGACAAAGCTCGTGAACGAGGGAGGAATGTAACACTCGGTAATTTTCCCGACCTTGCTATACTTACAGTTCTTACCCTCGAGTATTCTATATGTCATTTTATGTGCCAAATTGATTTTTAGTCGCGGACTGAGCTCAGTTAATGCCTGTGTGAACACCTCGCATGTTAAATTTTGACCTCGTGCGCTCACGAGCAATACCTTGATCCCGTGCGCTCACGAGCTATATCCATTTCTTTTGAGAGTAATTGCTTATGTTATGTGACTTATGTGTGGTATGCTGTAAGTAAGCATTAATGTTATGTATCGAATAGGACGCGTGAGCCTCTATCCAAATTCTACTTTTCGTTAACAACATCTTTAAATTGTGATTGTCAAAATACGAGTGTATGATGCTCAATCTTTACAACAATTGTATACTCAACATGTTAAATTATCAACTTGCGATTTTAATATGGTCTGCCTATTTTTGGATCCCCAAACCTTTTTACTTTCTTTCTTTTCTTCTTTGCCCGCCAAACCTAAGAGCTACATTCAAAATTGTAGTCAACCTACATGCTATGTTGCTATCACCTGCTACAAGTACCCAATTTACCCAAATGCTATTTGACGATCATTTTGGTCCCCTGTGCTCACACATGTTGCACCTGTTTACCTAGCTATAATCATTCTCTCACACTCACTAGCCATAATCTCACAGACACAGTAATACATCTTCTCCATTACATCCATCTACACCTCCATTTTCAAACATTTAAAGCTCATTTTTACCCACACCAATGAATTCACTATCTCATATAACTCGTACGAACCACCACTAAGCACCTCCATTTACAATCATCGCCTTTTTAAATTTCATTCTGAGCTACAAATCATCCGAGGTTTCAAGGACGAGTCGAGGTACCAGTTGTACGTGGGAAAGCTAGTTCAAGTAGGTTACTGTTGGTTTAGTAGCAGAGTTTGTAGTCTTTTCCATTGCTTACATCGTTGTCACATCCGAGAAGAACTCAAGGTCTAAACCTTCACCCTTTGTATATCATCTTCTTCTTGCATTGTTTTTTATACGTATTGTTTATACGTCGCTTGACCACACATTTCGGAAACTGGGTATTAAAGAACGAGTTTTTGTAAATCTTAAATCATAACGCCTAGAGATTTATAAACGCATATAAATCATGTTTTTGAGTAGGTTTTACGTAAATCGTGCAAGGTTTGGTATGTGTGGTGTTGTGAGTAGAGAGTGGTAGAAAGAAGGTTTGAGGTGACGTATTGAGAGATTATGGTGGGAGTTTGGTCGAAAGAGAGATAGGTTGATTTAGGTTGGTCGTGAGTTTGATTTTGAGACGAAGACGATGAAGTTGACGAGTTTTTGATGAGGGTTTTGGTGAGAGCTATTATGAGACGAGAGAATGAGAGAGTTGATGTTGCGGCGAGCTTGACGAAGGGTTTTGGTGAGAGTAGTGGTGAGACCTTATTGGGATATGTTGTGGCGAGTTTGATGCGAGTCGAGAGAAGAGCTTTGTAGTTTAGGTTTTGGTGAGTTATAGTGAGGTCCCTGCTGTGTTTTGGGGGTGAAGGAGTGTGGGTTGATAGTAACTTGAGTGAGGTGAACGAGGCTTTGTCGTAAGTTTCGATGTGAAACGAGGGAAGGTTTTGGTCATGGGTTGAGTTGTGAGCCGAGTGAGATGGATGGGATCTTATGTTGAGGGTTTTAGTACTGTCGAGCACAAGCTGTGTTGGGTTTTATTTTGTGTCATGCGTCTTATAAAATTGTTCAAGCTCTGTGTGTGTGGTTTCCAACTTATGTTTCTGGGATTAAAATGTGAGCTTTGTTATAGGTTAGTGCTGTCGTGTCGAGTTAAGGAGAGGTACGGGTCGAGGCTATTGTTTGTCACCAAGTCAGATACCGAACGTGTGCGAGTGTCTTGCATTCAAAACTGGGCTTGAGTTTTGTTTGAGCTGGTGTGTGGTGTTGCGTTTCATGTGTGTGAGTGGGATTGAACGAGAGAGAGACAAAGAGTTGTGAACATGAGGATGAAGCAATTTATGATGGTGAGAGTGAAGGTGGGGTGCATGAATATTTTAGACGTGAGAAGTGAGAGTAGAGGTGGAATACAATATTAAACTAGAGAGAATGGATAGATTGAGATTTGAGGTAACACCTATATATAGATACTGGTAGTGTAAAGTGATTAAGATAAATTTTTATAGTGATTGATAGTCCCGAGAGTCAAAGAGCAAGATGGAAGGAAATTGTATTTTGATAAACTATAACTTGATACAAGACCTGCTATTGTCGACCATGACAAGACTTGTGAGCAGAGAGTGAGTAAAAATTTACTTTTGAACAAATGAGAATTTCAAGTTTTAGAATTTAATAAGTCCATAGGCTCATTGTTTTGTGTACACTCGGTAAATACATTCCATAATGGTTGTGTATTAGTTTGATCAAATGTTATTTTAACTAAATGCGTTTGAGCATGTGTTCATTTTATAAATTAAACCTGTGGTAAAGGTTGACATATGTGTATGACATTCATGGTATTTCTTGCACTATAGATTGTAATCCCATGTAGCATTATTTTAGGTTGCTGCACTATAGACGTCTGGTTGTTGCAGGGATATGGCATCATCGGATTCTACCATCACCTATCACGGGGATGGCCAGATTGATTGGTCTGATGAGGAGATCGACTTGGTACCTGTTGTCATTGCTGAGCCTGACCAGGTGGAGGACCCACCTTTGGGTAACCAGCATGACTTAGCTCTTGAGGATTCTGATGAGGATCCCGAAGAGGACATGGAGATGGATCCTGAGGACGATGAGAGTTCGGAAGACGAGGTGGATATTCACCACTAGCTGAGATTGAGGGATTGGACGATGATGATGAGACTGGACTTGTTGCTGGAGCCGAGGGTGATGCACTCGAGGCCGCTTTGGTTGAAGTTATTTTCCTAGCACAGGGACGTCGACGTGTACGTGCCTTGATCATACCTGAGGGAGAACCAGTGCCTATGGGCCATTTGTTTCGTAGGACCCCGAGAGGTGCCTTGATGGCGCACACAGCTAGGAAAGCTGTGAGACCACCACCTGCGCTAGTCTTAGCTAGGAGCGATGATGCACCGAGAGACTCTACTGATTCTTCTTCATCATTAGATGATTTACCACCCGTTTCACCTGTTGTTAGAGCTAGGGTACTCGGTAAGAGGCCCATGAGACACATTGATTCAAATGCTAGGCGTGTTCGTTCACCACCGTGTGGCCAAAAAAGGCACCACACTCATGTGTCAGACTCCACATCTGGTGGATACACACCACCCCCATCTCTGAGGAAACGACACATGGGTCGTACTGATAGACACTTTGCTAGGAGGAGTGCGGTTGGGATAGCCGCTACACCACCTTTTGAATTTCATGCTTATCACCATGGAGAGAGCTCTAGGGCTAGGGCACCCACACATGCCCTCCTTCAATCTCGAATCGTTGATAAAAGTGGTGATGACGTGACGACTTTTTACTGGCTCTCAAATTGTCACACAGATCATCATCTACAAACTGAAATATGATTGGTTGTTTTATTGGATCCGTGTGATGGGCTATGGTGCAATATGATTGGTCCACATAGGATTGTAGTTTGTGGATTTAACAAAACCAGCTCTTGAAACTTTATTACTTTGGCAGATTTGTTTCTTAGATAATAAACTTTGAAAAGTGCCATCTTTAGTCCTTGGAAACTTTGGAGAATGGCAAGTTAAGTCCCTGGATCTTCATAAATGTGACACAAGTAGTCCTTCAAGTCTTGTTTTGTCTTTTCCTCGTCTTTTCTTTAGATAAATCCCGTAAAAGCACGTATTTGCTTCATAATGTATCTGATTTTCCTGAAACACACAAACACAAAATACACGCGTAATTATGATATTTAACAGTTCAATATGTATTTTGGCCGTGTTTTAAGTGATTTTGGGTTATGAAAGACGAATTTTTTCACACTCATCAATTAGATTAGGTTTATAGATTAGGAAATTAGTATTAATAGTTTCATTTTTTTGTTTGTGGTTTGTAATTTGCAGGTTGGATAGGTTTTATAGATTAGGAAATTGTCATTATTATGAAGTTGAGAATTTGGAAATTAGTGTTACAGTTTGTAGTTTGGGATTTGCATGTGATATATGTTTTGTTTTTGTTGTTGTAATATGGCGAAAAAAGCAGATCGGTGAGGATGAATTTTTTTTCGTTGGAGGGTCCCTGTGGTTCTAATTTGTATGTGTTTAGATGAAAGTACCCTATCTGTGTCATGAAAGTTAACTGCGTTTGGATAAAAAATAATCAAATGACGAATCTGTTACAAAGTCACTTCCACATGAACGTCTCATGTAATTTTTGACTTTTTAGAACGAAATATGCCATTTTGATCTTCCACAAAAATGATCTATGTAATTACCTCTTGTATAAATAGACCAACACATCATCCTCCTAATATCAATTATACTTTCAAGTTTCAACAACTATTCCGGGTCCGTTTGTTAAGAGATGCTTTGAAGCTTTTTTAGAGATGTTAGCTTTTCGTTACAAAAATAATCTCCTCTAGAATAAGTAGCTTTGTTGGCACAACAATTTTTTTTAGCTGTTAGCTTTTTATTTTAAGCAAGTAACTTAATGACGTATAGTCCCTAGTCGGGTTATGCAGCCCGACCCACGGGTACTATCCGTATCTATTATGTATGGGTCATGGATAGGCAGCGCTGAAGCCCATGTGTCCTAATAAGCCGCTATCGCACACGCTCCTATCTCAACCATGTCCTGGCCGCACATGGACAGGGTCAGACAGAATCATAATTTAATTATGATTATAATTCACCTAAGCTAAGAGGATATACACTCTCTTTATTTACGCGATAAGGATCCTATTGTATATGGTATCTCTTGCTTCGACCGCAAGAATAGGAAGCCCAATTAAGGTTTCACCAGGTATAAAAGGAACCACAGAGGTTCCACAAAGGTACGATACATACAATACTCTAAACCCTTACCGATTACTTAAATCGATTACTTACTCTCACGCTGGAGTCTAATCATGGGATACATTCCCACGGTAAGCCTAACGGTATTCGTTATTTAGTGTGCAGGGTCTTCGTAACAAATTCACTTGGTGCAAGAGTCGGAGTCCTCAAACACCCGAATTTAGCCTAATTCAAGTTAAGCGCAGTCCATCTAACTTTTGTATCAACATAGCTCTTAAACTAAAAGCTGATTCATGAAGCTTTTTAAATTGTTAAGATCTATTAGAGCTGTAAATTACTGATATACCCTCCAATTAAGTTATAATTTATTTTTTTTTTTTTTTTTGAACAAAATTTATAATTTATTTAAATATGTCATTTTAAGACATTTTGCATCTTAAATTTACAGTCAATAGCTAATATACCAAACACTTTTATAAAAAAATACTGGTTATAACTCATGTTAACATCTTTGTAGTTAACAACTTATAACTTACCGTCAACACCTTACAACTAGTTTTGCCACACAAAACCTCCTCTTTAAAAAGAAAAAAAAACAAGAAAGAATGCTAGCACCAATGTTGCAAAACAAGGTTTACAAGGTCGATTAATCGCCGCTTAATCGCTACAAGGCTATCAACCTTGCCGATTAATGGCGGTCAACTGAGGTCAATGGCGGCCAATGGGAGGTCAAACTTGCTAGAAACCTACAATCTTGCCGAAAATACCAAAAACTCACTATGTGTTTATCACTTATAATAACTATTTATATGTATAATAAGTTGGATTTAAGAATAATAATGCCGAAAATACCTAAACTCGTTAGACTTACTCAAAATTTGCCGGAAATACCCAAAATTTGCTAAAAATGCCGATCCGATTAATCACCGAGTAATCCGCCTAAAACGATTACAAGCTACAAAGTGGTCGACCAACCGACTAACGATTCATGATTTTTGCAACATTGACTCGCACTACCCTACATTATTTTCCACAACTTATGGATGGCCCTCGGGCTGGTGGGAGTGGGTTAAGTCCCACTCGTGAGTTGCCTCCACTCACGCGCAACCCCACCCCTGCCTACCCAACCCGCGCGCGACTAACCCGCTGGCAAGCCAATTTGCATAGCAAACTCACCCAGTGAGTTTATACCTTTTGGGCCCCACCACTTTAAAAATCTAGCCGTTTTTTTTCAATTTGAAAAAAAATAAAAATTTTTTACCAAAAATTTACTTATAAATACTCCTATCATCTTCTTCATTTTTCACACACACAAAATTAAACATCTCATCTTCATCTCCATCTTCAATATCCCGTATTAGTTTTTTTAGATGTTGTTTTTTTATTTTCTATGTTTTTATTTTTATTTTATGGGTTTTAATTTTTTATGTTTTTATTTTTAATTTTTTACTGTGTTTTAATTTTCTGTGTACCCGTGTTGTAATAAAATTGTACGAATAAAAAATATTTAATGAAAAAATGGGGTGATGTGGAGTGAGTTTGGTGAGTGTCATTACCTCCTGTGGTGAGTTTGGTAAAAAGCTGACGTGGCGCTGAGATGGAGGTGAGTGGATTTCACCATTGCCACAAATCATCAACAAGATTCGAAGGATATTTCTATCCGCGTTGAAGCAAATTTGTATGATCAAAGGCAGCCTGATTGTCCACCCGAGAGTTGTTCTTCTGGAGGAGAAATATTGGCGATCGTGTCCAAAAGCCGTAATCATAATGCACGTCACGTGAAAGAGATCGACGTACGTAAAAAGGTT
Organism: Glebionis coronaria; assembly: GCA_025667525.1. NCBI lineage: Eukaryota > Viridiplantae > Streptophyta > Magnoliopsida > Asterales > Asteraceae > Glebionis > Glebionis coronaria. The sequence continues at coordinate 2,513,928 of CM046882.1, read as the reverse complement.
AACGATTGATATGCATATCTTCGTTCATTGCTGCCGGTATCAGCTGATCGATCAAACGGTACTTACATTTAGCTTTATAAATTTTACAACACTATGAATATTTGATTGACATGTGAATTGCATTTTTCCTAATTCGTGTTACACATAAAACTCATTTTTTCGACAGAAAAAAGTAAGTATTCCAGGGACGGTATCGCGTGCACTAAATACATACCAGAACTACGTACGGAAGGAAGTAGAGACATTAAATCGTAAAAAGGAAAATCTATCATCGTCGTACTCAACATCAACCACTAGTACAAGGCAACAGTATCTCCGCGCATTGAGAAACAATGTTGTGATGCTAGAATTAATACAAATCATCAGTAGTTTTTCTGTGAGCATTTTAAGTGACAAAGAAGTGGTGATACAACTGACTTACTCTACCGATGGATCGATCATATGAGCAAGAATGAGATTGGCTCCTTGTCTTGAATACTTAAAGACCGACGACCTTTAAATGCCCAGGAGAAGGGACGGTACTGAGCACTCGTGGCTTTAAAACATGTCCATTTTCATTGAAAGTGGTATCACTAGCAGGAAATATAACCATTGTGTTGTGATTTTCATGCCTAGCTACCAGCGTTTACGATCATTTTATCTTCACTTCATCATCACGTGATCACGGCCGTCAAATCATCACGTGCACAACAAAATTCACAGTTTCACCTTTGCCCCTCACCATACATTCAAGAACTCCGACGGAACGTTTTACCCTGGGGATTACCAGCCGTCGTATTAGTACACGTGAGGTGTTATAAGCTAACCGTGTTAAACACGGGCCTTGGCTATGTCCCTTTTGTATTATATTTTGGTTAAGAACTCTTTCCAAAAATCCCATATACATGTTTTATCCAAACAGATCGACCTAAACTTGGATTCTATGTCCCTGAATGTTTCTGTAAGCTAAAACTTTTGCAGAGTTTTCGAATGTTTCTACTATTAGTTTAGATAACTCGGTAACAACGTGAAGGCCGTATTCACGGTACGATTCAAAGTGATAGGCAAATCAAATATGCAACATAAGCAGGCTTTCATTTTGTTCTGTTACTCTTGTACTTTTAATTTAACTACAAAAGAATTTTCGACTGAACCGATCCACAAATAGCCATCTTTTTCCATCACTTCACTAGCATATTTCCATATTTTACCATTTACATCATTCAATGTTGTCATGATCTTACCATCCACTCCCAGCTTTGATGCCAACCCTTCGCCTCCTGCTTTCGCAATATATGAGGTGACTTTGGCCGCAATGTCGATGGGCAGCTTACTCAAGGCATATATAATCCAAGGATTTACGTCGTGAATCCATCTCAAAAGATTGTTTTTTCTTGAATACATTGCCACCCAAAATTCTCCATTATGGTTTCTCTTTATATTGTCTGGGTATCCCGGGAGGTCAGCAAATACTTCAAGTGTTCCGGCTTTTGGTGTCTTAAGCCAAAATCTTAACACTCTACAGTTAGTTGTCTCTGCCACGAGGAGAGAATTTCCGTCTTCAGTTAATGCCACTCCGTTTGGAAAGGTGAGGTTACTGAGTAGAACGGTAACCTCTTTGCTTGTAAGATCATATTTTAGTAATCTTCCGGTTCTGTCATTCGTGAGTAAAACAAGCGTGTGATCCCTACGTTTAGTTAGAGAAACAAAAACGTCACAACTTTCTCTAAACAAACATAGTGAAATCAGAGCCTTATATGACTTTTATAACACGTACATATTTTCATCGTCTCTCTTACATTTAAAATACTATCGTAATTGGTTATGCTAAATTAAGACATAAAAAACATACCTACGGGTGTAACGCTGACTGCTATCGGTGAAGTAGATGACCCCATTAGTGTGGTCGATGTCTAAAGCATTGGTGAATAATAATGGAATGCCCTCGACGCTTGATGCTAGCGAAGTGGCTAACCCACCATTTGTGTCGACTACAACGAGGCCAAAGTATGCATCAGCAATGTACAAATTACCATTACTTTTGTCCATCTTTAAGCCCAGTGGCCGACCACATATGTGCTCCATTTCTGGCACTCCACACCCGTCCCTATAATAAAAATCACCAGTAATAATTGTAACGAAACTAAAATGTATATATAACACACCCATCCTTAAAGTGTTTGGAATTAGCCTGCTCTTTGTTAGTGTTCGCCTTCAAGTGGTTCATTTGTCTGCTATAAGTTTGTAAAAGAATATGTCTCTTTTTGGCAGTTGGCGAGCATTGTTGAGACTATTCCATACATGGGCGGAGCTAGCAGGAGACTAGTGCGTGCTGAGCCACCCCTAATCAACATATTTCAATTATTATTTATGTGTACTACAATCCGTTTTTCTACTAGTTTCTACATTAAGTCCCCTCATCACTATGATCTTACGTTTCTGAGCTCATTTTTCTTTTAAGTAGCTAGTTCGTTGAAGTGGAATATCGTGTATTTTATCTTGTCTTCGATCTTTATACATGTACAGTGCCTTCTAACTATATCGTGTTTGTTAATCCGCCTTCTTTTAGTTAGACAAAGTATTTACATCACCTAAAGTGCATATACAAATTGCCAAATTAGTATTTGATGAAACTGTTAGATCTGGAAACTTTGCGGAAAAATCTTCTTAACTTTTATTTTCCAAATCAGAAGTTTGTTAAACTGAACCATCATCGGAAAATAAATAATATGGCTAAAATTGGTGGACGTACTGCCTCACGTACGATCTCTATTCATATGATTAAAGGAGAGCTTGGGAAGGGGGCGGGTTTTACTCTAGTTCGATCGAGTCTTGCAAGAGACAAGATACCCGAATTTTCTTTCTAATGTGAAGACGTGAGTTTTAAGAGTTGTTTTCGCGGGTCTTTTCTAATAGTTCGGGCTGTTTGGATGGTTTAACTTGAGGGCTGGATTTCAAATGTAGTGCCGTTCTAAAAAACAAAAATTCATAGCAAATATAAACGGCTAAACAAATGTGGTTTCCCTGTCGTGTACATAGGGCGAGCCGAGCTTCTTGAATGCAAGCTGCCTCATTAGGTTAATCTCAGCTTAGCTCGTCCATGCGTAGCAAACAAACAATTCATAACGTATACTCGATATCGTTTTATCAAAACAAGGTGACTAATAAATCAAATAAAATCCCATAATACAAGATATAGTATAAGTAAATTCACCTGTGAGGCGAAGTGAATGCGAAATCTGTCCATCTTCGATCACTGGATATCCATTTGAGTATCCGTCCATCCGACACGCCTGTGTATGGACCGGCCGTAGCATCATCAAAAGGACTAAACTCGAAGCTTTCCGGTCCAATACCGCTACCGTAAATCGGAATAACTTCTTCAAAGCCATCACGGTCGTCATGGATGTGTTTACTAAAAGGAAACCCTAAAGATATAAACATGACGATTATTGATAGAGTCAGTAAAACTCTTGTGTTACGCATGGCTAGAGAGATTAATGGGATAAAGATTGCTACACTGATAAACAGGCTATAAACCAAGAATTTTCGTATTGTTGTGGTTCACCTATGAACATCAAGACAAATCTTTGACAACAACATTTGTTTGATACCTAGTTTATTTTATATTATGTATTTTAGAGTTGGTAGTAGGGCCGTAAAAGAATTGGACGAATGCGAATAAAAGTATGTTCATGTTCGTTTATTTAATTTTAGTTGAACAAATAAACGATGTAATCAGAGGCGGAGGGTAAATAAGGGCAGGCAGAGATGTTGGCCCCCTATAATTTGGCTCACAATCACCTATTTTTATGGGTATAATGATTTAATTATTAAAAGTTCTATTCGCTTTCCTTTAGAATGAAAGTTGCTATGAAGCCCCTACTACTTACTTTGTTTGATTCAAAAGACGAACCTCATTTACTTGCTTTCTATATTCAAAAGGCGAACCTTATTTAATTTTAGTTGAACAAATAAACGAACATAAACGTGTAATCAAGGGCGGAGGGTAATAAGGACAGGAAGAGGTGTTGGCCCCCTATAATTTGGCTCACAATCATCTATTTTTATGGGTATAATGATTTAATTATTAAAACTTCTCTTGGCTTTCCTTTAGAATGAAAGTTGTTATGAAGCCCCTACTACTTACTTTGTTTGATTTAAAAGGCGAACCTCATTTACTTGCTTTCCATATTCTAAACTAAGTATAACCCCCCAGCCCCCCAGCCCCCCCCCCCCCCCCCCCCCCCCCCCCGGTTGTTTGTTCCTATAGATATGGTAACACTAATAAGACGTGGGCTATGGGTTGACATAATTCAAGATTTGAAAAAAAAAGCTTATAATTTTTACTGTCTTATCTCCCTTGGTTTTTTTTAATATAAGCAAGTTTTATTCTTAACAATTTAAGTAGACACAGATTTATTAAACCTTTAAGAGTTCAAGAAAATGATTAACTATTCAGACTTTTGTGTAATCATGTGTGTTTGTTTTTTAGTTTTAATGTTCTATTTATTGCGTTTGCATTGCAATCGTATATGACTATATAGATGATTTTCTCTACCATAATATCAAAAAAAATTCTCAAATTTTGCCCCCCTCACCCGTTGTTTGTTCCTAAAGATATGGTAACACTAATAAGACGTGAGTTATGGGTTGACATAATTCAAGATTTGAAACAAAAAAAGCTTATAATTTTTACTGTCTTATCTCCCTTGTTTTTTTTAATATAAGCAAGTTTTATTCTTAACAATTTAAGTAGACATATATTTATTAAACCTTTAAGAGTTCAAGAAAATAATTAACTATTCAGACTTTTGTGTAATCATGTGTGCTTGTTTTCTAGTTTTAATGTTCTATTTATTGCGTTTGCATTGCAATCGTATATGACTATATAGATGGTTTTCTCTACCATAATGTCAAAAAAAAATCACGAAATTCCCCCCCCCCCCCCCCCCCCCCCGTTATTTGTTCCTAAAGATATGGTAACACTAATAAAACGTGGGTTATGGGTTGACATAATTCAAGATTTGAAACAAAAAAAAAGCTTATAATTTTTACTAGTCTTATCTCCCTTGTTTTTTTAATATAAGCAAGTTTTATTCTTAACAATTTAAGTAGACACAGATTTATTAAACCTTTAAGGGTTCAAGAAAATGATTAACTATTCAGACTTTTGTGTAATCATGTGTGCTTGTTTTCTAGTTTTAATGTTCTATTTATGGCGTTTGCATTGCAATCGTATATGACTATATAGATGGTTTTCTCTACCATAATATCAAAAAAAAATCTTGAAATTTTGCCCCCCCCCCATTAAAACCGTCAAGCTCCGCCACTGCGTGTAATCGGACCAAAACATTTGTTCATGTTCGTTTATTTAGATTTTAACTTGTTCATGTCCGTTTATTAATAAGTAAAATAAACGTAAACGAACATAAACGATCATATATAGACGTAAACAAACATAAACGAGCATAAAACTAAAGTATTTACTTTAAACGATTCATATGTTTTATCCCACTTACAATCCATAACACTTTATATAAGAAACTAGAGAGAGAAAAAGAAGAAAGTAGAGAGAAATTAGATAGAGAAGAGAGAGAATGGCTAAAATAATTATGAGTAAAATAGAAACTAATAACCCCTCTTTCACACATGTAAGAGGGTTATATACCCCACGACTTTATGGGCCGTGGCCTTTGTTCCATGGGTCGGGCTTGGCCTTGCTTAGGCATATCGCCCCTCACTTAGACAATATTAGTTTAAAGTCCAAGCTCTGTTATCCCGACTAGTCTATTACTATACAATGCTTATAACTACTAAGATGATCTATTGCATTCTTGTTCGACTATATGAAATATAATGCTAACAATCTCCCCCAATCGTTCATCTTTAATAACTTCAAAAACTTGACTGATCTTCGTTTGACTTTTGAGCTTTGCCATCTTAGGTCTTGTATCTTGATCTTGATCTTGTTTGTAACGACTTTGTTCCTTTATGTTTTTGTGATCTTTATCTTGAGCCTTTTTCTTTTGACATAGAGTACTTGAGATCTTCATTCTATCATTGATTATCTTTGTTATCGCCATCTTGTGTTATTGTGACTTCTGAATTGACATGTCCATACTATATTGATTTCTCGAAAGGCTAACAATCTCTCCCAATATATATAGTTCTTGTTTGACTTTCAAGTATCCAACATAGTTGGGGAAGACTTTAACTTTTGGTGTGAATATGCTGAGATGACTTCAGTTAGTACATCAAGACACCATCTTCTTGACTGTAACATGAACACGGACTAAATGGCTTTGACATTTCTCCTACCTCGATAGTGTTTTACCTTCGGTCGATGAAGACCATTAGAGGTATTAGATATCTTACCTGTGATAGGTAGATTCAATTAAGAACCTCCTTGACAGTGTTTCCAAGTTGTACTAGCCAGTTCTCTTTACTCGAATGTCTCAAAGCAGACTATGAGAGTAAGAGTGAATCAGTTGGATAAATTATTCGTCTGCTTAGAGCGTCAATTCAGATTCCTGGAACAAGTTTGATTCAATTAAGAATCACACCATTGTTGCTTTCCAGTTTATCACAAGCTCGATTCATAAAATATCATGTGAGTCACCCACCGTAGTGCTATTTGAGGTTGACACTGAAAGGATTTCTATACGTCATTATGAACACTAAAGGGTGTCACTCTGAATGTTCTGGCAAGACACACAAATTTTTTGAAGAAACTTGGAATCAAGTTTGAATCAATTAAGAATCTAAACTTAGTTTCATCCAGTTGTCACAAGTTTGATTCGTGTGAAATCGCACAAGTTACCTACCGTGAGCTTGTTTAATATTGACTCAAGCTAGATTTCCATCTTCGTCATGAATTGTATCACTCAGATGTTCTAGCAATATCACGAGGATAATGTATAGGACTCTTTGTTAGCACTTGTGTTCTAGATGATGAACATCAAGTGTTTTACATGGATTGTGTCCTAATGAGATGATAGATTGATCTCCTTTGGGCTCTAAACTCAATAAGTGCGTTTTGGCTTTAGTGATCGGAGGTTGGAGCTAACTGCCACCTTTTCAATATCAACTAACTCAGAGTAAGAAAGTTAATAGATAATGTGTTGATCTCCGTGATAATGAGACAAGTTTCTTTTGAGAGAAACCTGAATGGCTAGAAAAGGGTTGTGCATTGCATCACTGGGTCCATGATGACTTATCTTCAATATCAACAATCATCTTTGCGATTATAATAGTAGATGTATTAACCCGGGTTCTACCTAAGTTGCGTACATTCTTCAACCACTTTAATGCTTACCTGTTAGGTCAGCTTTGTACAGATTGATCTCACTGATGGCCAATATTGTACAAGGTGACCTCCCTGATGGATTTGAATAACAATACGTCTAAGTATATTGTTTAACCTTGAACATTATGAAGTCACTGAGTGAACAGTCACTCAGTGAGTTGCCTTCGAGAGATCAACCTAAGTCTTCGAGAAAGACTCGAGTATTCAGTGAGGCAAAACTCAATGAATGGTGTACCTGAGACGAAGAAGAAGGTGATGGGTTCAGTGAGTGATGACAGTAACTCACCGAGTCCCATACGATCTCCCTGGAGGAACAATGCCATATTGAAGACTGAAGAAAAGGCGGGATAAGTTTGAAGAAGTTAAGTTGTAGTACACACACGCTTATCGTGACTTACCCTTTTAGGTTAGACAAGGATACTGAACTTGTAAAGGACTTTGTCCTCATACCTAAATCAGGTTAAGACAAGTGTCTACCTTGTACCTCAGTTAAAGACAAGAGTTGCACATGGAAATTCTTTGTCATATACCTAGCCTTCAAGTCTATAAATAGGATGCATTTTAAAATAGAGAATTAAGTTTGTGCATTAAATGCTTTAGTCCTTCACAAATAAATTCTCTTTTCCAAACACGATAGAAAGCACCTGAGTGATAAACTCTTGACTTAATCGTCGAACAAATTAATCGTTAGGATTAAATTATTTGTTAGTGAGGAGATCACAAACACACATTGTCTATTCAATCCCTATTGTAGTTTCGCATACAATAGGGTATAATTCTTTAAATAATAAGAGTTACACATTAAAAAACCTATTGCGACTCATTTACTATATTGTTGTGTTTAATTGCATTACTTTACCATTAGTTAGGTTTATACTTATCAATATTAAATATAACACTAATTACAAGGGACCATCAAGTGGTATCAGAGGGGTAAGCTTATAAAAAATTTAACTACCGTCTCAAAGTTTTTAAAATCTTGATCCATTATGGCCGAAAGTAATGTACCTCAACTTGTCAATAAAAAATGAGCAAGTTACTCATTTAACGCTCCTGAATTGGAAGTTGAAATATTTAATAAATGGAAGAAATGAGTGTTGTGCTATTTAATGAGAATGGAACCCTATTACATGACTTTTATTAAGAATAATCCATTTAAACCAAAAACAGCACAAGGTTATGACAAACCCGAGTCCCAATGGTCTGACGATGAAAGGAGAGTGGTAATCAGATGCAACGTCTCAAAAGCATCATAATATCTTGTCTCTCTGACGATATTATGGAGGCTGTCATCGAGTGTGAGACGGCCAAAGAAACATGGCCAAACCTAGTTCATAGTTTCGAAGGACTATCTGACACTATGGAAAATCGGATTATGGACTTGAAACTAGAATATAACACTTTTAGAGCCAAACCATGGGGGGGGTTTAGGATCTCCTTTACCAGGGGGATGAGGATGAGACAGAGTTGACTCATGCGGCCTCTCGGTAGAAGAGGGAAAAAGTCCAGTCTTCTATCTCAGTCTCAACAGAAGGTAAGAGGAAGGGTTATTCCCTCTTTCCTTCAGAAGGGCCTCAAAGCGCCTTCATCATGTCAAGCTTCAGGCAAGCGATTGGCTCCAAGGGACTTTAGAAGAAGAGGAATGAGCGTAGTGTTGTGTTAAGCATATAGCTAGCATTCCTTCTGAGCCAAGATCACACTCTTCTTTTGACTATGATTTGGCCCTACAGTGGTAGAACCTGGTGAAGCGGGCGTACTACTTCTCAACCTTCTGTGAACTTTTCTTCTCTTATGATTTTTGCTACTTTGTTTAGTTTAGTGATTGATATCTTAGAGAAGTTGGTAAAGTCAAGACAAACTCTTTCGAAAGCAATGGTGGCTAGGAATGGCTTCAGTCAGGTCATCGATTCACCTTATGGTTGACTTGCTTGAATCGAAGAAGAAGAGCCCACTTTCATATTGAATTCAGGCTTTCATTAGCTCCTTCAGGATGGGGATTGACTCTTTCAGCTCGTTGGGTCCTATTCATTAAAAGACCATTTCATCTATTCATTCTTAAACCTGCCCCTTGCTTCCGATAGATGGCTTTCTAACCGGCCTTAGACTATTCCTTGAGAAAGTAATTATCGCATACCGGCCTACTCTAGGGCATGAAAAACTCCAATTTAAGCCTTTATGAAAGTGGGCTACCTTATTAATTCAAGACTAAACTAGGAATGGGCTAATAGCAATAGCAAAAGAAGACTTAAACCAGATATAAGACCTTGCTCAATGAGCTATCGAATTACAGGGTGAAACTGTCTAAGCATGAAATCAATGTTGGTTTTGTGAACATGAAAAGTGACTTGACTTTTCTCAAGGATTGAGGAATGCTAATCACATTCAGACTCATAATTACTAAAAGAGTGTTCCAAATATCTTTAGCGGTTTACACATAAAAATCATTTCATACTCTTTCTTAGGCAACGCATTGTAAATAACCATTTTAGTTGTCATCATTCGAATTTTCAAAAGAAACTAATTCTTTTTTTAGAAGCTTCATTATATTAATAAGGTAAAAAATCACCAACGGTAATAACACGCCAAAGATCTAAATCTTTTGATTTCACATAAGTCTCAAATCTATTTTTCCAATAAATAAAACTATCGGTTTCAAAAAGAGGTGGTCTTTGCATAGATTTCCCTTCTAGGTACTTGTTTTAATCCATAGATCGATTCAAGTTTTTAAAATACAATATATTTTAGAAACGCTTGGGGAGGGGGGGTGAATAGTTTCTTAAATTTACTTGTTTTAAGATCGGTTTTCAAAAATCCTTTTTCAAAAGTTTAGACTTGAGTGATTATGTGAAATCTTCTTATGAACAATAGATAGTGGATCTATACTAATAATCACAAGTATATTCAAAGAAAGAATAATAAATGTAAAGAGATAAGGAAAAGAAAGATCAAACTAAACACCAAAGATTTATAGTGGTTCGGCAACGAATCTCACTCCTCGTTCCTACTCCACTCCTCGAGTACTCCTTACTCAAGAGTTCACTAATCAACAAGCTCCTTAAGGTGGAGAAACCGTACACCTCGCTTAACCAATTTTCGACTCTAAGCTAAAAATCGAGCCCTAATCTTAGCTAGGACCAATATACACCAATATACACCAATATACTTTAAGGTCTAAGTATTAACTACAATACATACACAACTTCTAAATTTACACAACAATTTGGATCTTCACAACTACACAAGAATGAAAATAAAGTTTTATCTTCAATGGATCTTGAGGTAGATACAACACTTCAAGGATTAAAGTGTTCTTCTCTTTGCACTTAAGAGGATGAGAGGGAAGGAGAAAGATTCACTTATAAACAAGCAGGCATCAACCAAATGACCAAGGATTTGAGTGATTTATGAATAGGGGTGCAAACGAGCTGAGTTGAGCCCGAGCTCAACAGGGCTCGGGCTCAGATCGGAACATAAATAGTGGGCTCAAGCTCGTCGAGCTTTTACCTTTAATACTTGAACTCGGCTCGATTAGAATTCGAGCAAAGCTCGAGCTTAGCTTGAAAAGCTCGAAATTATATATACGAAACAAATATATCACTATCGTTTACACACCACCACAAATTTTATATTTGTAGTAAACTATTATAACGACAGTTAATAAATTATTTAATTTTTTATATATCTACTCTTTATAAAAAGGCTAATACTCAAATCAACGTATACTTACTTTTATGAAAATATATTTATACTAACGCTCGAAAAGCTCGATAAGGGCTCGAGCCAAGCTATCAAAAGCTCGAGCTCGCATGTTTCGAGCCATACTATTGGGCTTGAGCTCGGGCTTGGGCTCGATAAAAGCTCGGCTCGATCGAGCCGAGCTTGAACTCGAGCTTGAATAGCTTGATAAAAGCTCGGCTCGTTTACACCCCTATTTATGAAGGTGGATTGAATCTAGAAATTTATGTGCAAAAGAGGTGAAAAGAAAATCTAGAAATGGTCCACTATTTATAGGACAAGTTTCCAACGGCTCTTTCTGAGCGCGGTTCTATAAAGCCTCGACGATTTGATATCGATAACGAACCGCATAGGCATTTAAGGAACCGACGAAGTAGACTCCGCTCCCTTTTTGTCTTTTAGTGGTTAAGTCACATTTGGTGAAGTTTTTATCCTCAAAGGATATTCCTAAACCATATGGAATATGCTATTTTCAAATTTTCAAATTTCTAATTTAATAAAACATTTTCTTAAAAATAAAGTTTATTAAAAACTTTTGTCACTTAAAAATAAAAGAGAGTTTTAAGAAAAACTAAATCTTAATCACTTATTTAGGTTGAGAACTTGTTTATTCATACCTTAAGTGATAATGGATGAAATGAAAAATACTTGAACTCAAGAATTCGATTTTTGTTATTTTCGTAAATGCTTGCTTTTATATATTGTCGTAATCAAAACCAAGCGAGACCGCAAAATGCAAGTAACGTTTTTAGACATCATTACATTAACATGAACCCTATAAGCCTTGCTATGCACTGAATATCATGTTGGGAATAAAATGTAGCCAAGACACTTGGACGCTGACAAGAGGAAATTAGACGTTGATAAGAAGAAATCAAGCGTTGTCAAGACAAGCTTTGACAGGAAGAAGTCAAGCGTTGATAAGAAGAAGTCAAGCACTGACAGGATACTTAGTCTACACATTTTATGTTTCTAGTATCTTTCTAGTAAAGATATGTTCGACAATGTATTTCTTATGTTTATCTTTACCTAAAATAGCTGATACGTAGACTCTTGTACAAGGTTCCTTAATCTATAAAAGGAGGCCTTTAGGTTTAGTTCAATATATGTTTTTACACTTTCATTGTACGCAAGTTCGATTAATCAATCAAAGTGAAAGTTTGGTTTATCTTGTTTGTGTGTTCTTGTTTAAGTATTAATTCCGCATAATACTTGAATTGTTTCATATACAACAAAGTTTCTCTACGTGTTTAACTTGATTTAATCTCGAAGCTAATCGATCTAAGTTTGGGATCAACAAGTGGTATCAGAGCTTGTTGAGGAACTTTGATCCAAAGAACACAAAAACCCTAAATCACCAAAAACCCTAATTTTCAATAAACCCTAAAATTCAAACAACATGTCTACTCCAGAGTTAACCTCCTCCTCAAGCCATAACATCAAGATTCCCATGCTAGACCCAGACAACTATGAACTGTGCAAGTTCAATTTTGAGCAGTATCTTCAAATCCATGACCACACCCTATGGGAAATTATTGAATATGGAAACACATTCAATAAGGCTGCCAAGATCCTAGCTGCTATCACTCTAAGATCAACTCCAGGCTCAAGTGCTGAGGATCGAAAAGAAAAACCTAAAGATGGACGAGCTGTCTCAGCTGAGGACATTGCAAAGAGAAGGAATGATATGAAAACCCTAAGCATCCACAAACTTTCCTTGGGACAAGCAAATCAACACAAGTACCGAGGCTATGAGTCTGCCAAAGAACTTTGGGCAACCCTTCAAGTTACTTATGGTGGTAATGATGATACTGCCTCAGAGAAAAAGAAGCAACTCTTGCATGAGTATGCTGTGTTCAAAGCTCTTCCCAATGAAAAGCTAAGTAGAGTGAGAACCAGACTTCTTGATATTACAAGCAAGTTGTCATTTATGAGAACAGTGCATGATGATGCTGATATCATCACCACTTTCCTTAAAAGTCTTGGTGATGCATGGAAGATTGAAGCAAGGTCTATGATTGCTAATAATACTCACAAAAGTTCCACTTTTGATGACGTCTACAATAAACTAAGGGTTGTAGAAAGTGAAATCCTTTCAGATCAAGGAAGCAAGTCTACCAATGGAAATATGGCCTTCTTCACACATAGTGAAGGTCAATTTGATCAAAGGGATTCATACATGCACCCCGTTACTGGATCACCTTGTGTTAACGTTGGATCAAGCTTTGTCAGCGCCTCACATTCAGACGCTAACACATACAATGTTGACTCACCAAGAGTTAAGCCTGCTGGTATTGATCTAGATACAGTGTGTGCATATATTGCTTCATTGCCAAATGGTTCAGTGATTACATATGAGGACCTTGACCAAATTAGTGATGAGCACTTGGAGGAGATAGACATAAAGTGGAATATGGCACTTGCTAGCATAAGGGCAAATAGATGGAATAGAAGATTCAGGAAGAAGATGACTTTTAATGCTAAAGACACTGCTGGGTTTGATAAATCCAAGGTTGAGTGTTACAATTGTCATAGAATGGGTCACTTTATGAGAGAGTGTAGATCTCCAAGAAGATATGATGCTGGAAAGCTTTCAAGCCAAATCGTCAAGGTTGAAGATACAAAAGCTATGGTTGCCATGCAGGAAATTGATGGTGTTGGATGGGATTGGAGCTTTTTGGCCAAGGATGTGGATGAGAACAAGGCCTTGGTTGCAGAAAAGGAGGAAGAAGAGCATGTTCACTATGCTCTCATGGCACATTCTTCATCTTCATCAGACAATGAGGTATATGATGATGCATTATGTAGTAAGGGATGTCGTCTAAACACTGAAAAGCTTAACAAAGAAGTTTTAAAATTAAAATCAGATGTTTTTGATGAAAAATGCAAGTTATGTAACTATCAACTTGGTCTTACTCAAACTGAAAAGACTGTGGTTGAATATAAGAAAATGGAGCTGGACCTAAAAGATCAAATCAATATTTTGACTCATGATCTAAATGATAGTGTTGAGGTTAGGAACATCTTGGAGAGATCCAATGGTGTTTTACAAGCTAATTTAGATGAGGTTATCAAAAACAAAGATAATGTAGATCTTAAAATTCAAAAATTTGATAAAGCTTCTAAAACCCTAGAAAAATGTGTCAGTAAACAAAGGGATTCTAGGGATATGAGTGGAATTGGGATGAAAGAGTATGCTGGTGTTCCACCACCTGCTAGGAACTTTTATGGTGTCCTTAGAAAGGATTTGTCTTGGACTGGTATTCCAGAACTCCAAGAAGAGGAATTTATTCCTCCACCTAGAGTTCTTACCCCAGTAGAGGAATACAAGCAGAAATTAACAGATTTAGACCAATGGAAGAAAGCCAACCCTACTTTGTTTGTTAAGGGTGGCATGCTTAGTGACAGCCCAAATGAGTCTACACCCATAAAAGTGACCAATCCTACTACAGGAAAGACTGTTGACCTTGGCTTAAACGTTGATAGAAAACCTAGTATTAAATATGCAGAAATGTATAGAAAACTTAGGTCACAAAAAAGTCAAATTAGTGATAATGGAACAGGTTTCTTTTCATCTAGACCTAGAGTTATGTCTAGAAAGGCCTGTTATATTTGTAGAAGCTTTTCACATTTGGCTTATAAATGTGTCAATGCTTCAAAGGTCAACGCTGATAGAAAGTCATGGAGTATGCTCGTGTCATAATAAATAATTATACGGCTAGACACATGTGAGCCTATGGGGTCACACACATATACGTAGAGGTACCACTTAATATATCGTATCTATAGTATTTATGATATATACATAACCTGCGTAACTCGGGATCAATATCGGGATTCTAATTTTCTAAGCTAGTACTTAGTAATTAGATTATACTAATAAATGTAAAAGCCCATTTAAGAGGCTACTAAATGGCCTTAAAAGAAATGTCAAAACATACGTTTTTAAATATGGCATTGATATCTTTCTAATAAAGGCTTATCAATATTGAGGAACAAATAAAAACTAAAACGTATGTATCATTTGACTTGTTTTTTTAGTTACGGCAACATAAAGATGTGAAAAATGGTTTTTAACATTTGATATACGAACAAACTTAAAAAAAAAGTTTATTCAAGATTTGTTGACGAGTTACGGGTTATCGGACTAGCATTCAATTGGTATACGATGAAGTGTAGTGTGGATACATCATAGAGATGATCTATTTTGATCATTTGATTTCTTGGTTAGATCATGTTGTGATTGTTTCTGTTCGATCATACCAAATCACGCTACAAAGGTATACTATTATGTGTTTATTTTTCGATTAATCATATGGCTATATAAATCCGTTAATTGGTGATCTTTCTGCTGCGTTTATTATTTATTCATATCATGGTTATATGGATAATCACCTATAGTGGTATCACGAGCCATCATATGATGTCATATGATTATCGGGTATGCGTAAAAGTGGCCAAATCGCGTGTTTTTGGAGGATTAATAAAGAAAAAATTAAAACAGCCCCAAGGGCTTAATTTTCGTGTTAAAACAGACCATAATATGGTCTTATGATCTGTATTTTTTCATTCCATGGCCACGGGTTACGCATATCTTAATTGGTTTTGTTGACGGTACATGTAAAATGACCTAAAATGCGTGTTTTGGCACGATTTGTGAATCGGTTTTAGAACAGCCCTATGGACATGATTTCTGTAATTATATGATAATTATAAGGTGTTTAAAATGTGGTTTTAATATCCTAAGGTCATCGGTTATACGTACCAATCGGGGTTTTAATTAATTGTTGATTATTGCTTCGATTTCGTTGGCTAACAAGTGTATCTTGTTGTTTATTTTATATCCATGGAAAATACATGCATGTTTGTCCATGGAATTAGCCAACACCTTGTTATATTAATAATCTTATGGTATTATTATGTTTCGTATGCAAAGCCGATGAAAACTAAGACCAAATGTAACATGTGTATTGATTTGCATTTAATTTCAGTTTTGGGGTTTGCCATTGTTTCGGCTTAATTAATATGTTTTTGATGTTGGTTATAACCATTGTTCGGGTACTTTACAGTAGTTTAATGATACGTTAAATTTTTTTAGTCATAAATCAATTGTAACGATGCTTGGATGGGAATGGCTAAAGAATTAAAGACATATTGTGAAATTCGGAGCTGCTAAGCGACCTACACTAAAACATGATTTCCCAGAGTTCTATAAGGAGATAGAAGCCCAATTTAGGTGTGCTAATTCAAAACTCATGGACCTTCAAAAGTCTCAACTGGAGCTCAGGCTAGGGAAGACTCCTTCTATGGGTTTTTGGCCCTAGAAGTCGACTGAAATTTTATGGCAGATTTGGGTCTCATGTTCACTTTGGGTTGTACTTGCTCTAGATGGTCTTGGAGCAAGTGGGAGCCCACTTTGTGGTTGTGTTGACTTACCCTTAGTTGACTTCTTGGTCCTCGTGATGGCTCACGAGATCAAGCATAGGTTTTTCATCGGTTTGAGGCTTTGCATACTTGTGGTTGTGTGGTTGCTTATTTGCTTGATATCTTACTATAACTTGCAAATGTTTTTATGAAAACTTAAAACCAATCACAAACCAATTATAAAACTAAATCTTTGATTTAGTTTAAATATTAAATATGATTTAAAACTAAAATCTTGTTTTCATAATAACTCGTAACGTGTTATTGTTGTCCTTTATATTTGATGATTCTATACTATTAATGAAGAAAGAAAGGTAGAAATGAGATGAATTTTAGAGAGAGAAACTAGAGAGAGAAAAGAGAGAGAAGTGTATGAACTTGTGAAATATTAGATTAAGAGAAAAAAATGAATCACCAACCCTCCTAACATGCTAGGAGGGTAGTATATATAGTCCACCCACATGCGGCCTTCTTTATGGACTATATGGTTTGGGCCTGGCTTTCCTTTTGGGCTTTAGTTACTTATTAATGAACTTTAGCCTAAAGTTAAGCCCGTATAACACGACTAATATACTACCTATTACAACGTTCTAAAATACGATACATAATAAACATATGACCGAGCATTCTTGTTTGGCTCAATATTTTGAGGCTAACAATCTCCCCCAATGAGAGGTCATAAACCTTGGTCATTTAGGAAATTTGTAGAGATTACTAATCTCGCCATAAATGAGTCTTGAACGTGTAATCGTAGCCTTGTTCCTTCATGCTGTGATCTTTGAGCCTTTGTCGTTGTCTTTCGACTTTGTCTTTAAGCTTGAGATCTTCAAATCATCCTTGACTAGTCTTTGCCATCTTGCGATCTTGTGTCTTCATCCACATACTCACACTATTAATTGTTGAATATGTCTTTAGGCATGAGTATGTGGTTTCTGAATCATTGACTTTGTTGTGTACACCGTGACGCCACCTTCTCGAGACAAAACATAGACACGGACTGAATGGCTTTGACGTTCGTCCTAAATCGGTAGCGTTTTACCTCCGGTCGGTGAAGACCGTTATACGATATTAAATATTGTACCTGTGATCAGGTAGATTCAATTAAGAATCTCCTTGACAGGGTTTCGCGGCTGTACTAGCCGTTCTCTTTACTCGATCGTCTCAAAGCAAGACTGCGAACATAAAGAGTGAATCAATTGGATAAATATCCGCTTGATTAAAGTCGCCAATTCAAATTCCTGGAACAAGTGTGATTCATAAAGAATCTTACCATTGTTGCTTTCCAGTTGACACAAGTTTGATTCATAAGAATCTCACAAGTCACCTACCGTAGCGCTGTTTGATGTTGACGCTAGAAGGATTTCCATTCGTCACTGTGGATATTAATGAATATCACTCTGAATGTTCTGGAAAGACCATAAAGATATTGCGTAGAAACCTGAAACGAGTTTGAATCAATTCAGAATCAAACCACTGTTGCTTTTCAGTTTTGCACATGTTCAATTCATAAAGAATCTTGCATATGACCTACCGCAGTGCTGTTTGATGTTAACACTGGAAGGATTTCCACTCATCATTGTGAATACTAAGTAGTATCACTCTGAGTGTTCTAGCAATATCACAAGGATATAGCGTAGGACTCTCTTGATCTTCATCCGTGTGTCCTAACGAGATTTGATTGATCTCTTGGCTCTAGACTCGATTTGTGCACTTTTAGTGGTCGGAGGCTGGAGCAGATGCCACCTATTCAATATCAACTATCTCGAAGTGAGAAAGTCAATAGTAGTCATGTTGTTCTCTGTGACAATAAAACAAACTTCTTTTAAGAGAAGCCTGAGTAGCTAGGAAAGGGTTGTGCATACATCACTGGGTCCATGGTGAGTTTCTCTTCATGATGAGTTGACCCGGTTTCTGCCTAAGTTGTATGGAGGGCTTCTTTCTTTACACCCTTTATCCTTACATTTCTTTTTCATTCTTCAACCCCTTCAATGCTTACCAAGACATCATTACTAGCACCTTGTTGTGATTGTTCCAGTGCTAGCATCAGTACTTAGTCGGCATTCAGCTACGTTCACATTCTACTCCATCTTTCCTAAGGACTTCTAATAATCTATTGGATTGTCCCTGGGAAGATCCCTCCGGTTCTGGTTGGATCATAGGACTTAAACCTAACCACCCTTTTGACACCAATAACGTCGTGAATTAAAGATGTTGTGGGTATTTGATCGTAACCATGAAAACCACTTTAAATTCTAACAAAGTGTTTGAAAAACATTTAACACCTTGCTAGTTTTGTCGTTTCAGAAATGCTCCCCCTTCACATGTGCATCGATAATCGAAAGTGTTTCGCACATGTAGGTAAGAGTTAAAGTGCTTGAGTCTTATATTAGATCACATTTTAATCACATTTTAATCACATTTTCTCCCCCTATCTCTAATATATAAAATCTTTTGATATTAGAGATACCAAATTTGATTAAAATATATTTTGAAAAATAGTCTTGAAATCTCCAGGAGAAAGATGTGGTAATCTTTTGCATGAAGTTAAAATGCTCCCCCTTAGAAATTGATCCAATTGAATTGTCATTGTGAGGATATGATCCACATTTCGCTTTTTGAGGATGGGAGTTGTTGAACACACAATTTTTTGAAAGATTATGAATATCATTGAAAAATTCTTGAAAAAAATTGTGTTCAACGCTTTTTGAAAAATCAATTCTTTTTGTCGAAAGGTTTTTCTAAAGCATAAACTTGAGTTCATAGACTTTGAATGTCTTGACGAATCCACTCAAGTGTAAGAAGATTTCTCTTCTTTTGCTGAGGGTAAGGGTAATAAATCGTACACTCCCCCGTGAATAGCGATCCGGGTTGCAATCTGAAAGTGATTACAAGCCATTGTGTTGAGCTCAAAACGTTGAATGTTTTGTGACAAACTCAACCCGTGATAGATTGCTCTACCCGTTGTTTGGAAATATTGTCCAAAATAGACAATTTCCTTTATTAAAAGAAGAAATGACATGTTTTGAAAAATATTTACAACTTTCATTCGAGCTTTATGTACACACCCGTGTCGTTATTGAGCGACATTTCTAGGCACGTCCATATTATCGATACTGAAAGACATGTCGAGAAGAATATTTTTGGATTTTGAAAGATTTTTAATTTTGTGTTTTGCTTTTATGTGTTTTATATTTTTGTATTTTGCTTTTTCAAAGATATTTACAAATTGATGTTTGATAGATAAATCAAGAAGGCACCTTTGCCAGAATCTCCAGGTCTGTTGGAGTCAAACATCTCATACCAATTTGCCTAACGAGGTACTCAAACCTATCTTTCGACAGAGCTTTCGTAAACAAGTAAGCTAATTGGTAATCCGTTCCAACAAAGTATAATTCAACGATACCTCTTTCAACTTGTTCCTTTATGAAGTGGTATCTGACATCGATGTGCTTCGTACGGGAATGCTGTACCGGATTGCAAGAGATGGCTATGGCCGACTTTGAGTCACAGTACATAGGTACTTTATCAAAGTGGAAGCCATAATCCGTAAGTTGTGTTCTCATCCAAAGAACTTGAGCACAACACGCAGATAGAGACACATACTCTGCTTCGGCTGATGAAAGTGACGTGCAATCCTGCTTCTTAGAAGACCATCCCACAAGCTTATCTTGACCTAGAAATTGTGCACCACCAGAAGTACTTTTTCGTGTATCAAGACACCCTGCATGATCAGAATCTGAATAGGCCGTTAGAAAGAAACCGGTTTCCCTCGGATACCAGAGTCCCAAATGAATGGTATTCTTGAGGTACCGAAAGATCCGTTTAACCTCCTTGAGGTGCTTTTCAGTGGGTCGTGCTTGATATCGTGCACAATAACATGTAGCATGATGAATATCAGGTCTGCTTGCTGTCAAGTACATGAGGGAACCAATCATGGAACGATATCTCGTTTGATCGATGGCGTTTCCATCCAAGTCAGCATCTAGCGATGTGGTTGATAATGGTGTCCCAACGGGGTCACATGAAGTCATACCATGCTTTTTGATTATCTCTTGACAATACTTAGCTTGGTTTATAAAGACACCACTTGGGGATTGGTGAACTTGAATTCCTAGAAAGAATTTTAGTTCGCCCATCATTGACATTTCAAATTTGCTGTGCATTACTTTTTCAAACCATTTTGAAAGTTTTGGGTTTGTAGACCCGAAAATAATGTCATCAACATAAATTTGCACAAGCAAAATGTCATCCCCATATTTATAAGTGAACAAAGTTAGATCAATGGAACCTTTTGAGAAACCTTTGGATACCAGAAATTTCGAGAGCTCGTCGTACCACGCCCTTGGAGCTTGCTTGAGTCCATATAGTGCCTTGTGGAGACGATACACCTTGTCAGGATAATGAGGATTGACAAATCCTTCCGGCTGCGTGACATAGACTTCTTCCTTCAAAGGACCGTTAAGAAACGCCGTCTTTACGTCCATTTGATAGATAGTGAATCCCTTATGTGCAACATAAGCAAGGAAAATCCTGACCGCTTCCATGCGAGCAACTGGTGCAAATGATTCATCAAAATCAATTCCCTCTTTCTGGCCATACCCCTTAGCCACTAGCCTAGCTTTGTTCTTGATGATCGTATTCTCTTCATCCATCTTGTTTTTCCAGATCCAACGAAGATTTAATGGAGTCACATCGTATGGTCTGTCAACAAGTTCCCAGACTTTAAGTCTTTCAAATTGTTGAAGTTCATCCGTCATCGATTCAATCCAAGCATGATCAGCCATGGCTTCTTTGATGTTTTTTGGTTCCGCTGTACTCACGGCGAGTGCGAACATACAAACATCGCCATCGGTTGCTAGTTGTCGTCTTGTACGAACAGGCTGTGAAGGGTTTCCAATTACGTGAACCAAAGGATGATCTCGGGTCCAATGATGTGTTGAAGGATGTCGCTGATAGAACGTATGCATATTTGACGAATCAACATGGCGAGTAGAAGACTCTCCAGTTTGTGTACCGGTGTACCGAATGGGTTGTGAAAATCGTCATCGTCAGATAATGCACCGTCTGCTTGATTTGTGTTCTCTGGAGCAATGACAGTAGTTGTGGATGTTGTAGGATCGATTGTTGAAGTGATATTCTGAGGAGGTAAATCTGCAACAACCCGTGTTGAAGTAGATGAAGTTGTATCCTTTTGTTGATGATGATCGGTATCATCATTCGTATCATGAGTGACAGCGGAAGACTTCGATGCAACTTGTTTCTCCCCCGTGAAATATTCATCATACATTGGTCCATATAACATTTCCAACTCTTCAAGTGTCGTGTCCACTCCCATATCTGCTCTAGGAACATGTTTAGGAACCAGCTTTGAACTTGACGGTTCATTGCTGTGGTCTTGAGTTCTAAGTTCCGTGCGGTTGTGAACGGAAGTCGTTTGTCGTTGTGTATCGGGACTTAAACTGTTTTGTTCAAGTGCCATTTCTTGTAATTCATCAAATCCGATATGAATAGTCTCGACTATCAATTTTGTTCTCTTGTTGTATACTCTGTATCCCTTAGACTGAGTTGCATATCCCACTAAAATGCATGCATCACCTTTCTCTTTCATCTTGTCCAGATTTTCACCATCTCGAATAATGTAACACGTACATCCAAAAACATGAAGGTGTTTGAGTGAAGGTTTGCGATCATTAATTATGTGATATGGTGTCTTTTCGTGTCTTGGGATAACTAAGGAGCGGTTTTATGTGTAGCATGCAGTTGACACGGCTTCAGCCCAAAAGTATAGTGGAAGTTTTGAAGCGGATAATAATGTTCGAGCAGCCTCAACTAAAGTACGGTTTCGTCTTTCAACAACGCCGTTTTGTTCGGGTGTTCGAGCAATAGATGTTTCATGTTCAATTCCCTCGGCTTCAAAATAGTTTCTCAGTTTTGAATTCAAAAATTCTGTACCTCTGTCAGTACGAACCACTTTAACTTGAGCTTGAAGACCACGTTGTATCACTTTAAGGAAGCTGATGAGAACATCGGGTGTTTCATCCTTGGACCTCAAGAAGTGAGTCCATGTGTACCTTGAGTAGTCATCGACAATTACCATAACGTATTTCTTCCCATTGATACTTTGAACACGCATGGGACCACACAAATCTATATGAAGAAGATCTAACCGTCCTTTAGAGCTTGGTGTAGTCTTTGTCTTGAAACTACTTAGTTTAGCTTTACAAAGCTCACAAGAAGAACAAAGATGATCTTTGATGAATTTCAAGTTAGGAAGGCCTCGCACAATATCTTTCTTGGAAAGCAAGTTGATGGTATCAAAGTTAAGATGAGATAAACGTTGATGCCATAACCAAGCTTGAGTCGTTGAAGCTTTGGCCATGAAACAGATTGGAGTTGAAGATGTGGAGTCTTGTAGTGAAATAGTGTAGAGATCAGTACCCCGTGTTCCGGTAAGTAAGTCATTCCCATCATAATCACGAACAAAACATGTCTTCTTTCTAAAAGCAACCTCGAAATCCGCATCACAGAATTGACCAACCGAGAAAAGATTGTGATTGAGCCCTTCGACGTAGTAAACCCTTTTGATAGTTATATTCCCCTGAACCAAGTCTCCATATCCTAGGATCGGTGCAAATTGATCATTTCCGAATCGGACCGTACCCAGGAACTTCTCCACGAAGTTAATTAGAAGCTTGAGATTCCCCGTCATGTGCTTCGTGCATCCGGAGTCCATTATGAAGAGAATTATTTCGATCACCTGCAGAAGAATTAGAACACGATGGAGCATTTGCTAAATTGGATTCCATGTGTAGTTGTGATTTCCGATTCATTAGTTTCCCTAGTTTCATCACTTAGAGGCACACTAACGCTCGTAGTCACATTTTCTGTCCTAACCTTAGGCATCTATTTATATCCTGGAGGATATTGATTATCAAACCACCATTTCCAAGGCTTGCTAGCAGACTCATATAATTCCCTAATTCTGCTTTTAGGGTTCTTAGTGGTGGAGTCTGATGCAATACTTTTCTTAGGGGGGGTTGCACCAGAATGGTTCACTTTGCGTTTGGGTTTTCTAGCACTAATAGGCAGCACAGTTTGCTTCTTAGTTCTAGTTTCCACGCCTTTGACATTATTCGAAACACACATAGCATGATTAGCATTAGCACACTTTCCACATTTCACACAAACAAACGTAACTTTCATAGCATTCAAAGTCGAATCATTCAAATCGTCATTACACGCGATTACAGACGTTTTATTCTTAGAAACATTGAAAATCCTAGGGTGGTCTTCTACTTCCTTCATCTTCCCTTGACTTTTGTTTTGCCAGACCTTTTCATTCATGCGAGTGCTCTTAAGCTGGGGTCGGCTAACACTAGCAGTGGGGACTACTCCTGTAGTAAAAGACACACGTCTATTAGTGTTTCTAGAAGTCTGAGGTGAGTGACTTTCTTTGTTTTGTGTGGGTTTAGTGGCCAATCTATACATCCCTGGTTTAATCACATTTGTGTTCTTAATGCTTTGTGATCGAATATGTGTTTTGGGAGTGTTTTGTGGTAACCTATCCTTCCCATCAGTCTTGGGGGCAAACGCAGGTTTTGCAAATGCAGAATTAGAGAAAACAGATGGTTTTCCCAAGACAGAGGGTCTAGTCACTTTTTGAGCATTGGGTTGTCTTACAACAGGTTTCTTAACACTAGGTTCCACAATCTTCCCACCCATCTTAGCAACGAGTTTCTGCAACTCTGCTATTGCTCTGTCCCTGTCTTGTAACTGAGCTTTCAACCCTTTAATTTCCAAATTTTGTTCGTTCATTTCTCGAAACGTTTGGGAAAGTTTTTCTTGCAATTTATTATCATGTGGAAAACTACCAACGTCTTTTTGCAAAGCAAGTTCAAGAGAATGACAATGTTTTTGAAGCAAATCAGTTTTGTGTTGAAGTAACTCAAAAGCCTTTTTATCAACATTTTCTTTATGTTTCGAAAGCTCAAGTTCAAGACGCTCACACTCTTTGATTTTATCAAGATATTTGCATGCAACATCGGAATATTCATCGATATCAGCACAAGATTGAAGAGTAACACACAAAATATCTTTGGAGAGACATTCTTCTAAGAGTAGATCATATTCGTTTGAAAATTCTAATTTGTCATTTTGAAGGTCATCAATTTCTTTTTCAAGAGACTCAACATATTTCAAATCATCAAACATTTCAGACTGAATTAAATTTTCAAACTCAAGAACATGTTCTTTTATTATCTTCGTATTTGGTATTAAAAGTTCTTTCACAAGCACAGTTATGTCGTGAGGAATCTCGGTTTTCCACTTATCCTTTTGACGTTTCTCCCAATCGCTTTCAACAATTGATTGAACATTATTAACGTGGTGTTTAAGAAAACCAAGTATTTTTCTACTTTTACTTTTAGAAGCATCTAGAGGCAAATAGTTAATATATTTAAAAACATTAGTTTTCCTCTTAGTAGCAAAAGCTTTTTTCCATTGAATTCTTTTTTGTTTGCATTCTAAAAAGAATTCCTCACGAGACTTCTGTTTTTGTGGAGTGAAAAGACCATAAAGACTGTTTTCATAAGCATAGTTATATGGTTTCACAAAATCTTTATTGACCGGTGATCTACTCTCTTCATCCCAAAGGGACGTCTCTTCACTATCGAGGTTAGCTACAGGGCAATCATGATTGGTCCATTCGGACTCGTCAAGATATAAATGGGGGTTTGCAGCTTGAGCTTGTTCGAGATACTTGGGGGTGGTAAAGCTAGGTTGACCCTTGAAAAATGACCGAGGTGCTATCATGTAACACCCCACCATGGCGGAATATGGGGTGCGACGTATGGATATCATCACAACAAACGGTGTCTCTATAGAGAAAACTAAAATGCAAATATAATGTCATAAATGGCGACACAAATGTCATGACAATATCTCAACAATGCAGGAGTCTAGGTAAGTAGGTAACAGTCCTACCACTTACCCAAGACAAACAATAAACATAAACCAAACAAACATATAGGTGCCAACATGTATCACTTATCAAAAAAACATAAAGGTAAACTAAGAAGGAACGGGGATTCTCCTTCTATATGCATTCCTAAGCTTCTCCAATCCTAGCCACTTATGTTCTCATGCTTAACCACATTCTCACCTAAAAGAGACACTAAAACACGTCAACATAAAGTTGGTGAGAGTCATAGGTTTAGACTCCAACGCTAAATCAGTTACAAGCTGTGAATAACAACCATCATCACATTAACATATGGACAATGTGTTACAATTATGTATTAACAACTATCAATCAAGACCAATCATACCAAACCAATCCACGGCTCCCACCTTGCCAAACAACACCATGGTACCTTAGATGATCACCCTATGTACCTATCCCAAGGCCACTACCTTGGCAAACCACAAGGCCACTACCTTGTCAAACCACAAGGCCACTACCTTGTCAAACCACAAGGCCACTACCTTGTCAAACCACAATAACATATCAAAAATCGCATAGCAGTTAATCACATAAGTGTACACACAAGTCCATCACAACCATAAAACATTCACAGCAACAATTTAGAAACAACTCAACACAGTGTCTCTTCCATCCCATCTGGAAGTCAAAAAAACAAAAATAAACATGGGACTATGAACACTCACCTGATAGCTCCTTCACACGTCCTTGCACTAGCAACAAGCTAACAAACCAAAAACACGAAATCAATAAACGAACCAATCACTAAGATGGCTCATTAACCTATGATGGACATCTAACCCATTCTCACATATTTACCTCATTAATAAGCTCTAATTACCCCATTACCCTTCCTTAACAAGTCCTTAACTTGGTTAAGTTTAATAACTAACCCGTTCGTATTTTACCCAAAACAGTCCCAGTTTTTAGGTCTCAAAACTTTAGGTCAAACGCCCACTTAAACCTACCCATGGTTTCTGTAAAAGGAATATTCACACCCTTACATGTGTTGGATAACACCTCCCACTTGCCCTAACCTTAAAGCTACTGTTAAGGCCCCGATATATATATATCTACTTTCGTCCTTCCAGATTTCCTGATTTTAAACGTACTAAAAGTTTGTTACCATTAAGGGGTCTTACCCTAAACCACCACCTTAGCCCAAGTGCAGATATTAACTAAAATATATAAACCATCTCTCACGTTCGTGAGAAGATCCCAATGCAACCCTAAGTGCCCCAAACAACCCAAAACTTAAAAAGAAAACAGGCTGAATTCAAAACTGTTTTGACCTCTGACTGTTGTAACCTGTTTTTGACCCACTTCCCGACCTCCAATTTAGTTCTCGTTTCTTGCATTGGAAAGCCACTTCAAATATCATTCCAGGGCTAGTTTGATCGCATCTTGAATGTTCCTAGAACTCTAGATATGATCAAAACAATGACTCAAAATTCTGCCCAGTTTTTAAAAACGGGTTTAACAAAATCAACCTCATTAATTAACCCTAATCCCTCTAATTACAAGCCCTAATTTATGTAATCATCATATTATGATTAATACAACATTAATTTACTGTTTTTATATTAAACCCTAACCTAAATCCATCATAAGATTATTAAAGAAAACATAAAAACAATTTAATTAAAAAGGGATTTGAAGATTTACCTTGGATTTATGAAAACCCCCAAATTTTATGAAGAACCCTAATTTTTCTCTTCTATAAGTCGACTATAAACTCCAGGGAATGAATATAATTCGTTTGGTATAAGTGTGGGGGTTTCTTATATAGCAAAACAATCCTTGTCCAAGTATAACACTTGTTTTCTTTTTTCCTCTTTTCCCTTTTTCTTTCTTTTTTTTAAACCGACCCTACCCCTCAAAATTCGTTTTTTATTTGTTTTTATTATTAATATATGTATTAATAATATTACCTTAATTTACCTTAATTTATTTCAGCTCCTAAAGCTCCCAAAACCTCAAAACCGTAAAACTAGTCAAATTTACGTGTTTTACCGTAAAAGACGTAAAATATACACTTTTAAAAAAAAATCTCAAATTTTGAAATAAACTTTATAACTAAGTCCTAAATGACTTAAAACCATCCCGAAAAATATCCATATGACTAATTACCTCATCCGAGACCTCTAAATGCTAAACCGTAAATCGTAAAAATACGATTTTCTATAATACATATACGTATACGTAAACACCAAAATATCACTATTTCATTTCATAGTCACCACTTGTGAGCTCATGAACATGAAATAACCGTTCCTCGATTTACTTATGAGTACTCTATACTCATAAACGATAACCACACCAACCTCGTTCACACAAAATAAACACGTAAGCACAAAAATCAAGTAGTCACACATAAAATAACCTAAAAGTAAGACCAAGTGACGAACCTCAAAACCACGGTTGTCACATATCATTCTTACGGTTTGAATAGAGTCATGTGTATTATAAACAACTTTTTCAAAAAATCGACTTGTTCTTCGAGATCCTTTACTTTTTCAGTATCTTTGCTTTGTCTATTTTTGAAATCTTGTTTTAATGTTTCAACCTCTTGTTTCTTCTCGTCAAGAATTTTAGCAGAATCGGTGGTGTTCATAGAAATCCTCTGTTCAAGTTCATTAACTTCTGTTGTGGCAAGGTACGTTTTTTGACGTTCATCACTTAATAAAACATTAAATTGACGTTTTTCTTTAGTTAACAAAGCAAGAGCTTCATTGTATTTATTTTCAAAATCGTCCTCTTTAACGTTGATGACACGACTTTTGTACCCCTCAAGCTCGTTGGTCTTTTGAAGAAGCTCAGCCCTATAACTATAAATAGTCTCACTAGATTTTATAAGAGCGGCTTTGCATTCTTCAAAGTTTTGAGTGAGCGCTGCGTTTGCCTTCTTTAATTGCTTTTGATTCTTTCTATTTTCATTGACATCTTTTTGTAAACTAGCAATTAAATTAGCAAGCGCGACACGCTCCTCGTCATCATACTCATTTGCATGTTGATCATCCGCAAACTCATTATTGCACATGTCTGATGAATCGGGTGTGGTATTGCTATCAACCGTTTCCATCATACACGTGTCAGTAATTGTTGTTGGAAGATCACTATGCTCATGTGTATCACCAAACACATTATATTCAGCATCATCTTGTACCTTATCAATTGGCTCAGTATCAAAGATAGGACCATTGTCATCTTCAGTGACGTTAAGGACCTCATGAATCTTTGCCATGTATGAATAATGTGCCTCGAGTTCTTGGTCGGAGAGTTCATCATCTGTGTCGTCAAGCATTTATCCTTCCTCAGCTGATAACTTGATTCCAGCTTCCATTTTCTTGCACAGCAGCATCTTTTCCTTATGATAACCATAATCTTTAACCCTCTTTGGCTGCTTGCATTCCTTAGCCAAATGCCCAAAACCTCTGCAGTTAAAACACTGAATCCCACTTTGTTGCACAACTTGAGTACCAACAGTTTCCCTATTTCCAACAACAGTAGCCACCCTCTGATTATCATACTTAGGTTGTCGATCATACTTTGGAGGACTCTCAACACGTCTTCGTGTGTCATACCTTGGAGGACTCTGTGCATGGGTGTTCCTCGAGTTTGAAGATGTTCGAAGGTTGTTGTTGGTGAGTTTGTAGATTTTCTTATACTGCTTCATAACGAAAGCCATTTGTTGCTTGAATTACCTATCCTTTTGAGCTATTTCTTCATCACTGTCTTCTTCGGATGATTGCTCAGGTGTGGGTGATGGTGCTCTTGCAACTTCTTTGCCTCGGGATCGTGTTGGAACATGTGACTTGGAGACAATGGATGATCGTGGTGATGATGATTGAGTAGAGTAGGTCTTTGAAGTACGGGAGTGATATTTTGGGTAATGTTGAGTGGTAGACACCAAAGCAAGTGGATTGGAAATCTTTGCAACTCGTTCAGCTCGAAGTTCATTTGCCTCATTTTGAAATTGTTTCAAGATGTCAAAGAGCTTGTGATATGAAACATCGTCTAACTTTTGTTGTTGTTTCACCAAGGTGACAAACCGTGTCCACTCTGGTTGAAGTTTCTGGAGAAATTGGACATTGACTTGCATGGTGGAAACTTGCAAGTTGTTTCGGGTCATATCATTCATCATCTTGTAGAATCGGGAGTAATAAGAATCAATTGATTCCCCAGCCTTTGATGTAAACTTGCCAAAGTTCCAAAACATATTAGTTTTCACATCTTGTTTGTTAAGTGATTCACCTTGTTGCAATCTTTCAATGGTCATCCATATTTCTTGAGCAGTAGGACATGCGTCAACCGTAGAGTAAATTTCATCTCCAATGCCACTGAGAATTAAGTAAATTGCTTCCTTCTCTGCATCAAACCACGCACGGTTCTCTGGGGTGAGGTCGGTCCTCTTTTCATCACGTTCATATGCGGGTTGTGTGTCACTTGTGTTTGTGGCTGGTACTGCAGGAACTTGAATCCTTGAGAGTTTATAGGGTCCTTCCAAGATACATTGCCTTAAAGCATCACCGTTAGGTTTTGTGTCAAGGTAACGTATAAAACGGTATTGCCATTGATCATATCGACCCGACACTAGCATTGGTGGTCTTTCCTTGTTACCTGCCACCATTATGTTGTTGTTCGTCACACGGTATTCGGCAGTAGAATCCATCTCAATATTCTCTGAAATGATGAATCGAATGTGGATCTTAAGTAGTTGTGTTGTGATTGCTTGGTTGTTGAAATTCCGAAAATTGCGATTTTTTCTCAGTCCGACAATAAATTCCTCAGTCCGACAAAACGGTAGACCTAAAAAATTTTTAATCACCAAAATTTGAAATCGAGCTAGAAATAGCCTAAAACTAGTATGGAAAAAATTTGATTTTACTTGACCTAAAAAATTTTAACTCTTTTTTTTTAATCTTCGTGTAAACTACGTTCTGAGACTAGTCTAGATAGTGGCTAAGTCTAAAAAATACTCGAACAAAAAATTAGATGTCCATTGTAAGGTCACCCATCGCACTATGAGATCGCACTCTGATCGCACTCTGATCGTAATCCTTGATCGCAGTTGGATCGTACTCTGATCGTGGTCTGATCGTACTCCTAGATCGCAGTTGGATCGTACTCTGATCGTAATCCTTGATCGCAGTTGGATCGTACTCTGATCGTGGTCTGATCGTACTCACCTATCGTACTCCTAGATCGCACTCTGATCGCAGTCTTGGATCGTAACAAGTGATCGTACTCTTGGATCGTACTCACTTGATCGTACTCTTCGATCGTACTGGGTGATCGTACTCACAGATCGTAGTGAGTGATCGTACTCACAGATCATACTGAGTGATCGCAGTAAGATCGTAGTATTAGATCGTGACTATGGATCGCAAGTAGAAACCCCCAGGGTTTATGCGATCACAAAATCAGATCGTACTCCAAAAATTAAGCCGAGACTTAAGAGCAACAAGAAAGAATGGATTTTTACCTTGGATTTCATGATTCAGTTCAAACAAAAGTAACCAAAAACTTACCACACGAATGAAAGATGAGAGATGAAAGGAGTATGATTTAGAGCACGAAAAATACAAGAAAAAACTTGAATCCGAGTAGATTTTATGGTAAAATCACACGAATTAAGTAGTAAAGCAACAACGAATCACAAAAACTACCCCATGGTGATTGATACCAATTGTTGTCCCTTATATTTGATGATTCTATACTATTAATGAAGAAAGAAAGGTAGAAATGAGATGAATTTTAGAGAGAGAAACTAGAGAGAGAAAAGAGAGAGAAGTGTATGAACTTGTGAAATATTAGATTAAGAGAAAAAATGAATCACTAACCCTTCTAACATGCTAGGAGGGTAGTATATATAGTCCACCCACATGCGGGCTTCTTTATGGACTATATGGTTTGGGTCGGGCTTTCCTTTTGGGCTTTAGTTACTTATTAATGAACTTTAGCCTAAAGTTAAGCCCGTATAACACGACTAATATACTACCTATTACAACGTTCTAAAATACGATACATAATAAACATATGACCGAGCATTCTTGTTTGGCTCAATATTTTGAGGCTAACAGTTATGAATGTTATTTCTTTTATGTATTGTCTAATCTAATATTAATTCCACTTAGGTTTTATATTAGTCTTTAACTTGGACAACTTGACACGCATAAATTAAAACAAGATTAGAATTAAGTTAAGAAATGTTTTTAACTTGTGCTACGATGGATGAATGCATGCTTCTTCGTACATAATTTTGATTTGTAAATCAAACTTTTATACCCGTCTCAAATTTAAGTCATGCCGTCTAATCGTTTGAGATCACTTGCAATTACTTTTTGCATCTTGTGAGACGGATGTGAATTGTAACCCAAGGTGATTATTATCTATGAGTGAGACCTAGACTTATTCTCTCATGTTCTCAAATTGGATGACTTAATCGGTACAACGGTGAGACCTTGACCAAGGCAAGTATGGGACTAAACATGCCAGTTTGACATTTAGTGAAATGTTTACTTGTGTCATGAGTCCCATGAGGATCTAAGAATTGCACAAGATTTGCAATTGATGAACGTCATCTACCTATTGAATCTATCATTGCTAGCAGATCAACTGATGTGATGGTAGAACCTCAATGAGGATCTTAGCCTTTTCGTAAAATTAATTTTTTTTTATAAACTTGGTTAGTTAATTTTAAAAGGATGATTATCGAAAATACTAAATATGAACTTTGTATTTCTATTAATGATTTTATGCAACACAAACCGTAAACAAAGTTTGTTTCCTTTTGTGCTAGAGGAAGACAAACTAAGTCTTCTTTCCTTGTAAGAATAAGACTCGTTCCCATCTTTTCTCCTTTTATGAGAAATCTAAAATAGGAACACTTGAATCTTCTCAATTCTAATCAAACTTAAAACACACCTACTCAAGAAATCACATTGTATTGTGAGTTACAAGACAAAATGATTAAGTACGGTTGCACGTCTTTAAGTGTTAAGATATTGTATGTGTCTTGATTATAAATTGAAGTCTCAATAAACCGTGAGAGGAAAGAAAATTACTAGCATGTTTTTCTAGTATATTTTCCTTACTCAAATAATTTCCATAAGATTCTACACACCTTTGAGGTAAAGTAGAAAGAGGAATTGCATGAAAAACTTTCAAGTTAATGGAATCGATGGAAATCTCATCACAAATATAGTAGAACTTGATACTTTTCTTTGAATATCTATGTACATGTTTACTAGTCTATGAGACTCACATTGGCTATAATGTGTAGACATTCAAAGAACTAGAAAGTACATAAATTGCTACTTGCTTTTTCACTAGTATAGATACATTCAAAATGTTGTCTAAACTAATGGGAGCAATGATTTTTTTAACCATAGGACACACTTGTAAAGTTATCTTATTCAGTGGGAGGTATGAGCTTATCACCTTGTAAGTGACCCACTTAATTTCTATATTGTCTTGAAATAACATCATAGTTTTCTAAATCTTATTGCATATTATTTTAAAAGATAACTAGTCGCTTTTCTGATGTCGCTTCTTGAAATGTTATCTAAAAATAGTTATGCATGATTGCTTATTAAACGATGAAGTTCTACATAACCATTCTATACAAGCTTGATTTGAGTATGACTTAAATCTTATTATGTTTGTGATATTTTAATATTATTCATATATGATGTTGTGCCATGCTCAAGTGGGAGAAATATTAGAGTGTGCAAGGTACAACACAATATGACTTATAATATTCTATTAGGACTTATACATATTGATGTATCTTGTCTAATAGAACTAATGTAAATAAATAATAATAACCACTTCATCACATTACCTATATGTTTTAGCTAATAAGCATATGTTTTCTTGTAAAGACATAAATATAAAGTATGTAAATTAACTTGAAAATACTATTGAAGCCAAAAGTCGGCATTCAATAATACTTTATTTGTAATATGTTTATGTTTTCAAGTAAAGACATAAACATGAACTTCCTTTAATTGTTCAAAGACTTATAAAATAAAGTAAGTACTTCACTTGTGTGTTTTCCTGTTAGAGCATATACAATGAAGTTATTGAATTGTTCAATATCTTATAAAGTATATTTAGCGACCGACATGTTATGTTTTCTTGTTAAAACATGAACATGAAGTTCTTGAAATGCTAAAATAATCATACTTTATAACATGTAATCGGCTTGAATAGATTCTTTATGCAATTTGGTTTGACCAAATTATAAAATATGTGAGCCAACGAGTATTAGGTTATCAAAGGAATTGTGATATTGTCTCACAATCGCAACACTATGCCTCATGTGTAAAATCAAATACTATTGTTATTATTTGATCCTTGATACTATTAACTACTCTCTCTCTCTCGTATCTTATTAAGGTTAACAAAAATCTGAATGAGCCCGTGCTTATTCAATATCGTTTCAAACAAGAAGGTAACTAAGAAACCATAAATTTATGGAATGGGATGACTCCCATTAAGTCTTAGTTGAAGTCTTGAATTTGTTAAAATCATGTTAGACGTGTTATTAACAAACTTGAATCAAGAAATTTCAATGTATTTAATACATCCCAAACGAGAACAATTCATTGTTGCTCGACATGTTGTGTACTTGGAGACAGTCTCCTCTTACAAGAAGCAAGTGGGAGCCTTCGTGCATCTTTGAAGAAAGTAATGAATAAAATACAACCTTCTGAATACACTAGCGAACGACATAATGAGGCTGAGCATGTAAATGCAAAAGCCACAAAGTGTTGTAAACTCCCATTTGCATATCCGCAAGGATACCTTAAGCACCTGAAAGATATGAATTTCATGTCAATGCTGAGGAAGATGAGTTAGAGGATCATAGTGAACCTAATAACTATCGAGACTCATTTGCATATTTTGGAATCTAATGAATGACTCAAACTATGAATGGTTAGATGTAGTCTATAAAAGAAAATCAATTTTGGAATTTGATTAGCTTTCACTAATCAGTAAGACTGATAGGTTATAAATGGTCTTCTACGAGAAGATAAATATGGACACAATTGTACACATTTATACACACTCTCTTTGAATAAAGTTTAAGGCATGCTCAAGCAATTGATCATGTTTAAAGCTTTATTTTCTTTATGAATGTTAAATTAATAAAGATATTAATTACCATTCTTGATTTCATGAATATGAAATATGGCAATTGGTATAAACTCTTGAAATCCAAGTGTGGATTAAAGCATGCATCTAGGAGCTGGAATCTTATGTTTAAATCAAGGACATGATCATGATTAAAACAAAGATAACTCTTGAGTATACCTTTAAGCTAGTCGGA
This sequence comes from Glebionis coronaria, assembly GCA_025667525.1. Lineage (NCBI taxonomy): Eukaryota > Viridiplantae > Streptophyta > Magnoliopsida > Asterales > Asteraceae > Glebionis > Glebionis coronaria. The sequence goes on along the minus strand of CM046882.1, from coordinate 2,479,164 downwards.
GCACTTTGTTTTGTTCGTTCTTAAATCTCATATGTTGTTAACATATTGGAAATATTATTCCATCTAAGCTATATTTAATCCTTGGCTTGGAATATATTCTATTGAGAGATATAAGAAACAAATCATATAACCTTGGAACATATGCTTATTATGATAAGTCATATGCGGTTAATAAGTTTAAATATGATACATCATTGAGAAAGTCTCAAAGTTATATCTCACTTGATTAGATTGAACATGTACATGGAAACCTTTAGTTTACCTAATGGATCCATTACATATGATATGTTATGTATTAGACTAATTTTAATACTTGCATGAATGCAAGATGAACTGATCAAAAAGTATATAAGTGAAAGTCATTAGACTACTATAGACATGTTCATTGTTTACGGATTTTAGGTAAGGAGATTAGTGTTGAGTTTATACACTAATTCTTACTTTGATTGAGATGATACTCACGTCTAGTCATAGTAGAATTTCATTTTAAATGATAATACTACTATCTAGACGTGCTTGGCGAAAAGCACTGTTGCACAACTCATTAGTAAAATAAGAATACTTTACAGTTTGAGAAGCTGTTAAGAAGATTGTCTTAAATAGGTCTTCTGCTTGCTTCAAACAACCTATGTAATGTACTATGGCGATGCTAGTATTATTGTATTAGCACTTGAGCGCACATACACAAAATGACAATCATCGTATTATTCAAAATCTTCACTATCTGTGAGTTCCTAAAATAAGTATTCTCAAAGTTCACTCAGATGACAACTCAACAGGTCCTTGTGTAAAGTCAATCTCTTGTAACCAAACATGTTAATCATGATAGGAACATTGGACTTTGACCTTCTAGTAGTCTCATGTATATATGTTTTTTAGTATTTGGATAATTGGGATGTAAAACAGTTTTTATTTTATAGTGAATTGATATATGAGGTATGATCGTTTTCATTTTATATCAATTGTGTCCTATATTTGCATGTTTAATCCAAGAGTAATCTAATTATTCTAATTATCCATTGTCGGTTGACGATACGGGAGTATTTTCGAATTAAGACAAATGTGAGTTGGTCATATTCATTTGGAATGAATATTAATTGATGATTCCGCCAAACTCACATGTCTTCATTGGATGAACATTGGATTGACCCAACCTACGAGAATTCACTACATGGATATGCGTCAATAGTGAATATCGTAAGTGGTTGAATCTCTCATCCTTAGACTTGAGATGCAAGTAGGTTTTGTATGTGTGGAATGTCAATCTTTGATATGGTTCAACGTTGTCCTGAACAAGGCTGCTATAAAGACCATTTTCAAGTGTGATGTGAAACACATGAACGACACGTGCAGTTAAAATAGGATTTGTTCCTCCACATGTATTGGAGTTAAATACTACTGGGCCCCTCGATGAATTGTATAGATGTATGTGTGGCCACACCGAAATGTAATTAAGATCATACTTGATTAATTTGGTAATCTAGTTCAATATCTATATCGAGAAACAGAACAGTTAAACTTAAGGATGACTTTTGATCCATGTCTAAAGTTTAACAGAGTATCTGAAACAAAAGGATGAATGATTTCTAAACCATTTAAATGAGATGTTTGAGAAACTATCCTCATATGTTTCCGGGGGCATTGGCGTGTTGCTAGATGCTAACCATTGCTTGTATAATTACCTGACTATTATGACGTGCGCAAGTGGGAGCTACTAGAGTATGCTCGTGTCATAATAAATAATTATATGACTAGACACGTGTGAGCCTATGGGGTCACACACATATACACAGAGGTACCACTTAATGTATCATGTCTATAGTATTTATGATATATACATAACCTACGTAACTCGGGATGAATATCGGGCTTCTAATTTTCTAAGCTAGTACTTAGTAATTAGATTATACTAATAAATGTAAAAGCCCATTTAAGAGGCTACTAAATGTCCTTGAAAGAAATGTCAAAACATATGTTTTTAAAGATGGCATTGATATCTTTCTAATAAAGGCTTATCAATATTGAGGAACAAATAAAAACTAAAACGTATGTATCATTTGACTTGGTTTTTTTAGTTACGGCAACATAAAGTTGTGAAAAATGATTTTTTACATTTGATATACGAACAAACTTAAAAAAAAGTTTATTTAAGATTTGTTGACGAGTTACGGGTCATCGGACTATCATTCAATTGGTATACGGTGAAGTGTAGTGTGGATACATCATAGAGATGATCTATTTTGATAATTTGGTTTCTTGGTTAGATCATGTTGTGATTGTTTCTGTTCGATCATACTGAATCACGCTACAAAGGTATACTATTATGTGTTTATTTTTCGATTAATTATATGGCTATATGGATCCGTTAATAGGTGATCTTTCCGCTGCGTTTATTATTTATTCATATCATGGTTATATGGATAATCGCCTATAAGTCAACCATGGTCAAACCCAAACCTTTTGTCCAGCAAAGTCCACAAGTCATTAGACCAGCCCTATTCTTTACTAAAGGGTCTAATACTTATGGACAAAGGCCTTTTCAAAAGACCAATACATGGTCTAACAGACAATGGGTTCCTGTAACAAACCCTAGGTTCAACACTGATAAAGGTAATTTCAGCGTTGACAAGAACAATTTTAACGCTGACAGGAATGTTTCCAACGCTTCTAGACCAAATAATGCCAAATACTTGCACCCAAAGGGAAAGGGGTCTAAAGCTTCTTCTAGCTTATCTTGGAGACCTAAACAAGACCAAAACCCTAATTTAGATGAGATTTCTATGACCTATAACAGATTACATTATATTTCAAAGGTCATAACTAAACCAATTAGGGTTAACTGGGTGTTTAATCTAAAAAGGGATGAACAAGGGGTTGTCATAAGGACTAAGTCTGTTCTTGTTGAACAACCAAATGAATCCAAGTCTGCTCAGGCTTGGGTTCCCAAAGAAAACTAATTTGTTTTCTTTATGTGCAGGGCATTCAAAAGCAGGTTAATGATTATGGCTATTGGGATAGTGGATGCTATAGGCACATGACGGGGAAGGAAGATTACTTGACAAACTTTACCCCCATTAAAGATGGTGACAAAGTGTACTTTGAAGGCGGATATGGAACTATCATTGGCAAAGGCACTCTTATCACCAATAATTTGCGTTTTGAGAACGTATTTCTGGTAAAAGAACTTGACTATAATCTGTTTAGTGTATCACAATTTTGTGATAACAAAAATAAGGTTCTTTTCACTGATACTGAATGCTTGGTGTTAAGCAAAGATTTTAAAACACATGATGAGAAAATTCATCGATTATTAAACACCTAGGCATAAGGATATTTATAATGTGAATCTTAATGGAATTAGGATGAATAATAATCTGTCATGTCTATATGCTAAGGCTACAGTTGATGAGAGTAATCTTTGGCACAGAAGGTTAGGGCACATTAATTTTAAGAACATAAATAGACTTGTGAGACATGGTTTAGTTGATGGTTTGCCTGAAAAGGCTTTCCACAATAACCATTCTTGTGTTGCATGCCTTAAAGGCAAACAACACAAAGTCTCCTTTAAGTCTAAACATGTGCATTCTAGTTCTAAACCACTTCACTTGCTGTATATGGACTTGTTTGGTCCAACTAATATAGAAGGCTTAAATGGTAAATCCTACTATTTTGTCATCACTGACGATTTTTCTAGATTTACTTGGACTTTCTTTTTAGCTTTGAAAAGTGAAACTGCTGATATTTTGATTAACTTTATTACCCAATTAGAGAAAAAGACTGGGAATGAGGTTAAGATACTTAGAAGTGATAATGGTGGTGAGTTAGAAATAAGTTATTAGATGACTTTTGTGCCAAGAAAGGGATTACTAGACAGTTTAGTATAGCTATAACCCCACAACAAAATGGGGTGGCTGAGAAGAAAAATAGAACACTCATAGAAGCAGCTAGGACTATGTTGGCTGATGCTCGCTTTCCCATTGCATTCTGGGCTGAGGCTGTGAATACAGCTTGTTATGTTCATAATAGAGCATTGATCAACAAAATCCATAATAAGACACCTTATGAACTGTTTTGGAGTAGGAAACCTAATATTGGTTTTCTTAAACCTTTTGGCTGTCATGTAGTTGTTTTAGACACTAGTGATGCCTTAGTAAAGTTTAGTGCTAAAGGTGATGAAGGCTACTTTATGGGTTATTCAGTGCAGAGTAGAGGGTATAGAGCTTACCTTAAGAAAGAAAAACGTATACTTGAAAAGGTACATGTTAGGTTTTTAGAAAGTAAACCTAGTGATCCTGAGAGTGGACCAAATTGGTTATTTGACTTGGAACCTCTATCTAGAACCTTAAATTATATGCCTCTTACTAATCCAGACAGTGTGAAGGTAACTTAAAATGTTGTGGAAGAACCAGTTGTTGAAATTTCAGGTATATAGGATGATAAGGAGGTTGGATCACAAGCAGACAAATCAGCACCCATACTTGAGTATGTTACCATTCCTATATGGACAGATGCATTTGTTGCTGCTGCTGCTACTGGAAAGGAAAAAGGTGGTCTCCAAGTATCACCAATTGAAAACAACATGAATCTTTAAGCGCTGATAAAGGAAAATCTGGCGCTGACAAGACAAATTCAGGCGTTGATGGATCAAACGTTGAGAGCCCTAATTCAGGCGTTGACAACTCTTTTGACCATTTATTCTCTTCCAGTGTTTTTGAACAAGGTGAACCTTCAAACAGACATGGAGAGGTTCATTCAGATGATGATGGAAGAGAATTTGAAGAAGATATTGGCAACTTGGAAACTGAAATTGATGACAACACAATAATTGAAGGAGGAGTACTTACATCTACTATGAAGGATCACCCTTCTTCTCTTATCATAAATGATGTGATGACTCTTGTACAAACTAGAAGGTCTCATCAGAATCATGGAGGATTTATTGCCAATATACACAATAAGGTTGATACCCCTCTTGTTCAAGCATGTTTGTTTGCCTGTTTTCTGTCACAACAGGAACCTAAGAAGATTTTTGATGCTCTCAAAGAACCAAGTTGGGTGGAAGCAACGCAAGATGAGCTTCACCAATTTGCAATCCAAGATGTTTGGGAGTTAGTTGATTGTCCCAGACATGTCAGACCTATTAGGACAAGATGGGTTCTTAGAAACAAAAAGGATGAGAGAGGAATTGTGGTCAGAAACAAGGCACGTTTAGTTGCTCAAGGCTATACACAAGAGGAAGGGATAGACTATGAAGAGGTTTTTGCACCTGTTGCAAGGATTGAGGCAATAAGGATTTTCCTAGCCTATGCTTGCTGCATGGGATTTACAGTCTATCAAATGGATGTAAAGAGTGCTTTTCTTTATGGCACAACTGCAGAGGAGGTTTATGTAATGCAGCCTCCTGGTTTTGAAGATTCAGAACATCCAGACAAGGTGTATAGAGTGAAGAAAGCAATGTATGGACTTCATCAAGCCCCTAGAGCATGGTATGGGACATTGTCCACCTATCTGGTGGAAAATGGATTCAAAAGGGGCACCATAGATCAGACTTTTTTTACAAAGAAGACTGGTAAGGATTTCTTACTTGTTCAGGTTTATGTGGATGATATCATCTTTGGCTCTTCTAGTCCAAAGATGAGTGCAGACTTTTCCAAGATCATGACAGACAAGTTAAAGATGAGTGCAATGGGAGAGATGAACTTCTTTCTAGGGTTACAAGTTCAGCAGAAAGAAGATGGTATCTTCATCTCTCAAGACAAATATGTAGCAGAAATCTTGAAGAAGTTTGTCTTTTCTCCACATGAGAAACGGGCTAGCACACCCATGGATAGGGAACACCCTTAGGGAAAGGTTGGAGATGGAAAGAGGTGGATGTCAGGCATTATAGGTCAATGATTGGATCATTGATGTATCTCACAGCTTCAAGACCTGACATTATGTTTGCTGTGTGTGCATGTGCACGCCATCAAGTGACTCCTAAAGAATGTCATCTTCATGATGTCAAGAGGATTTTTAGGTACCTTAGGTGCTATCCTACCTTGGGATTATGGTATCCAAAAGATTCTATATTAGAGCTTATTGCATATTCAGACAGTGACTATGGGGGTGACAAGTTTGATAGAAAATCCACAACTGGTGGATGCCAATTTCTTGGGAGTATGTTGATATCTTGGCAATGAAAGAAACAAACAGTGGTGGCCAATTCTACAACTGAAGCAGAATATGTAGCTGCAGCTGCTTGTTGTGGACAAGTCTTACGGATTCAGAACCAGCTGTTGAATTATGGGTATAATTTCATGTATACCAAGATTTTTGTAGAAAATAATAGTACTTTTTTTGCATTATTAAAAATCCTGTACATCACTCTAAAACAAAACACATAGAAATTAGACATCATTTTATAAGAGATTGTTTTGAAAAAGGTTTAATACAACCAGATAGGGTTGACACAGAAGAAAATGTGGCTGATTTATTAACTAAACCTTTTGATACTGGGAGATTTCAATACTTGGTAACAAGTATTGGAATGATCAATCTTACCTAATATGTGTTTTTGAACTCTTTGTAAAAGTATGTACATGATATGCATTGTTATTAGTCTTTGTAAAAAATTAGATTTTCTACTTTATTTGTCTAACGCTGACAAATGCTATTTTAACGCTGACAAGTGTTAACTTGACGTTGTCAGCAACATGTTAGTTTTGTGGTTTTTGATCTAATTATGCAGGCGTTGTTAGCATTGTACAAATGAATACAGAGTTGCTTATGGATTCTTGGAGCATTATTGGAGCATGTTCAAGTTTATGGATGATGGTTGGAATATTTATATTCCTATCTTGACATAAATTTTTATTGCATGCATTTTATTTGGCAACTTATGTATCATAGTTTAAGGGGAGGTTTAGGAAACCTTTAGGACTTTTTGGGTATTCATATAATACTCTCATCATAATTCTAGATTGTGTCCACTGGTGAGTACGAATTAGTTTACTAAATCGTGAGGCACTGTAGCATGCAAAGTTGATATACTATGCACGCTACCAAGACTTTTGGCCTAGAATTGGATGTGATCTGTTGGGAGACTTGGGTATGATTTTTATTGGGCTTACCTGGGAAGTTACAAAGGATTTAATAAGATAACTTCAATGCTAAGAACTTTGGTTAGCAATGGACACTTGAGGACAATTATGTCTATCTTGCTTAAGCAAGTGTGCATGATTAGACAGTGCTTGCCACCCTATGGTAATTTTCAGTCTATAGGTTATCTTCACTAGGATAAATTACTTTGTTAAGGTCCTTTTCATTTTTATTATTTTTATTTTTGGACGTTGACAGTTTTTATTCCAAACGTTGTTAGGACCAATTTTGACGTTGACATGACATTTTCCAACGTTGACAAGAATATAGTCGTTGGGCGTTGATAGGTTATTTTTTACCGTTGACAAACATTGGGTCCTACCCAGTTGTTATTTTTGACAAAAATTTGGGCCGTAATTTTAGGAGTTGGTAACTTTTTATTAATGCACAAGATAAGTTATATCTTTTCAAGATTTTAATCATTATATTTTGAAAAATAACTGCCTCATTTTTTACCAATCACATGTGCTTACCTCTCCTATATATTTGGCTCATTATTTTGAAACAGGGTAACTGCTTATTCTTGTATAACTAAATTTTCGCACACATTCATCTTTCATAACATTTATCACAACTTTCTACATCAATGGCGCCTAAGTTTAAACCGAGTGATTTGGTATTGGGATTTAGAAGTCAGCACAACATGGTTGCCTATTTAGAGGCTGACAACACTCTGTTTTCTCAATATACTCAGATGGTGGAGTATTTAAATGCAACCCCCATAAGGTATGCACTTTCTCATGCTCCTCTTATCCCTGTCACTCATATTAAGCAGTTTTGGAATTATGTCATTTCCTCAACAGTTAATAATGTGACTACATTGACTGCTACAGTCCATGGGCTTCCATGGGTGGTTACTGAAGCCTTGGTTTGCCAGGCTTTGCATCTTAATGATGCATATGGTATAACCACCCTACCCATTGGTGAGCTAGAACAAGGACTTCAAGCTTTGTCTTATCCTCTCCCTGAAGAGGGATCTTTAAACAAATATTTAAAACATGAATTTCCCCCAGCTTGGAAGTACTTAATACATGTCATTCTTCAATGCTTGAGTCCCAAATGTACTGCACACAATGAAATTAACAGGTCAATTGGGAGTGCCATTGTGTGTATTGCTACTGGTCAAAAATATAATTTTTCTAAAATGATTTTTGATGGCATGTGTAAAAACAAGGGTAGCAAGATGACTCTTGAGTACCCAAGATTTTTGCAAATGGTTTTTGATGCACAAAGATATTGCACCATGGATCATGATTATTTTTATTCGATCCCTGTGCAAAAGAAAGCAATTTTTGGAAAGATGAATTCACCCCCATACAGAGACTTACCCTTACCCAAGCCATGCTTGTTGTTATTGCAGCAGCACAACCTCAACCAGACCTACAACCACAACCAGACCCATTACCTGAACCATCACCATCACCTCAGCATATGGAAATTGACCAAGATCCCTTCAACGCTGACACGTTACATGTTGGCGTTGACACTTCAAATCCAAACGCTGACACCCTTTTACAACAAACCCAAACAACCCTTACCCTCCAAACTGAAACCCAATCAATATCATCCTCTTCACCCCCAGACTTTAGAATGGAAAAACGCCAAAGGACTACTGGAGTGTTCTCCTCTAGTGGTCCTAGCCATGTTGCAGAGAGAACCACCACCACAAGTGTGGTTGGTGACATGGGTGGGGTAGGACTATTGGTACTAGCTTAGATGCAGGCCAAGCCAGTCCTAACATCATTAAGACCCCATCCATGCCCCATGACTCTACTTTGGGAGGTCAAACTCTCATTCTAGAGGAGGGCAGATTGGAACCCTATACATTGTTGGAATTCACGGCTGTCTGCATTAGCTTGCAAAAGCAAAATGTAGACCTTATACATACTGTCTCTACACAAGGCATTGAACTCAAGCAATTGAGGGAGATGATTGTTATTTTAGAAGGTGCTAACCCTAGGCGTGGAGTGGAGGATTCTTCGAAAGGGGAGGATGAGCAGATACATGTGAGTGACAAAGGCTCACATGAAGGAGAATCTTTGGGTATAGCTTAAGCTCAATGAGCAGATACATGTGAGTGACAAAGGCTCACATGAAGGAGAATATTTGGGTATAACTGAAGCTCTTACAGATTAGAAGAGGCAACCAGGTTTTGATGTTTCATTGGTTACCCCTACAAATTTGAATTTATCTTTTACTGAGATCTTGGAGCAGTTCACAAAGCCAAGCGCTGATAGGAGTAAGGTGAGCGTTGACAAGCAGATTTTGGACGCTGACAAGCCAAGCGCTGATATGAGTAAGTTAGGCGTTGACACACAGGTTATGGACGTTGATAGACCTGCAGGTATGGTTGATGTATCCCAGTCATCAGCTATCATCAAAGATGTGTCTACATAGGTACCATCGTCATCTTTACCCATCATTGATATATCGGATAAAGGTAAAGGGATTATGGTAGAAACAGTAGTTCCCAAGGATGCAGCCCAAGTAAAATTTGATTCCATGTTGGCTGTACAACTTGAGAAAGAAGATAGGATGAAGGAGACTGCTATTGAGAGTAAGGAAAGCAGTGGCGATGAGAGCACAGATTCAAGTGTAATGATTATTGAAGAACCAGAAAGGCTTGAATATGGTGATGCGTTGGGAAGGGAAAAGCTTGCATAGTTGAAGAATCAGGTAGATTATGAGATGCCTGAAGTTGCTCAGATGTAATTTGCATGGGAGAATAAGGTAATGGAGAATCCAGACATGACTTTATCAGATCAAATTTGGGGTTTGGAGATTTTACTAAGAGTTCAAAGAGATTGCAAGGTGATTTTGAAATATAAAGCTAGCAAAGTTCTTGAACAGACCAAGACAGAAAGAAGGGAGCTCTATTACATGTTGCTCAGATGTCATCAAACAGGCTGGACTTTTAGAAAGTTGCAGGTATTGTCCTTTGATGAATTAGAGTAAAAGGCTTATCCTATATGGGCAAGTGTGTAAGAGCATAACACTATTAGACTTCTTTCAGATGAAAGAAAGGAAGAACTTGTAGAAGAAATGGAGATCCAAAAGGCTTTAGTTACACCAAGACCATTGAAGAAGGGAATTCCACTTGAGTTTCCAGAAAACTTGGATAGAGTGAATCCTAGTAAAGCTATTATTAGAAAGAGTATTAATCTCTCACCCTTGGAAGCTTCACATATGGTAGAAGTGTTACCTCATGATTCCAGAAACCCTATAGTTAGCTATGAGGAAGATGCACGTGGGTTTTGGATGATTGGCAGATATGGGAAGAAGGTACATACTTTATCTACTCTTATGTCTTTGTTTACAAGCCTGGATAGAGAAGACTTGACAGACCTTTGGAGGTTGATGCAGGCCAAGTATGAGATTGAAGCACCTACTTCAGTCAATGGAATAAAGATTTGGTCAACATTCAAGAGAATGTGTGCACCAGATGAAGAAGATCCAGTTTGGAAGGATCTTGATGATGTCATTAGACTTCAATGGTGTCTACATTCAGCAGCTGGTGTGTATCATTTGAGTACTACAAAGTTTTCTGAGTATCTTCTTGTGGATGCTGAATATCCTATGTCCAAAGAAGTTTTGAAGAAAATGGTGTCAACACAGCTGGAGATGGATTATACAAGTGACGTTGACAAAGATTTGATTAGATATATTTATTTCCAACTTGATAAAATCTGTAAGAATCCTCCTTGTACTTAGTTTTATTCAGAAACTTGATTAATAGAGTAGACATCAAGTTTAGGGGAGGATTGTTGGGGATAAAATGTAGCCAAGACACTTGGACGCTGACAAGAGGAAATTGGACGTTGATAAGAAGAAATCAAGCGTTGTCAAGACAAGCGTTGACATGAAGAAGTCAAGCGTTGATAAGAAGAAGTCAAGCACTGACAGGATACTTAGTCTACACGTTTTATGTTTCTAGTATGTTTCTAGTAAAGATATGTTCGACAATGTATTTCTTATGTTTATCTTTACCTAAAATAGCTGATATGTAGACTCTTGTGCAAGGTTCCTTAATCTATAAAAGGAGGCCTTTAGGTTTAGTTCAATATATGTTTTTACACTTTCATTGTACGCAAGTTCGATTAATCAATCAAAGTGAAAGTTTGGTTTATCTTGTTTCTGTGTTCTTGTTTAAGTATTAATTCCGCATAATACTTGAATTGTTTCATATACAACAAAGTTTCTCTACGTGTTTAACTTGATTTAATCTCGTTTACACAAGCTAAATCGATCTAAGTTTGGGATCAACATATCCAACTAAAAATCGTGAATCAGATTCACCATCAAACTTGCCCAAATGATCAAGAGTATTCAAAATTGTCACATGACACCCAAAAGGTCTTATATAGCTTATGGTTGGCTGTATACCCTAGGTCATAAAGAGTCTTATTATGAGGCTTAGTTACTAACACCCTATTAAGTACATAACAGATTTTGTTGATTGCTTCTACCCAAAAGGTATTAGGCAAGAGTGAATCAGCTAACATAGTCCTAGCAGCCTCAATAAGTGTCCTATTTTTCCTCTCAGCAACTCCATTTTGTTGTAGAGTTCTGGGATTACTAAAGTGTCTCTTGATTCCCTAAGACCTACAAAATTCATCAAATTCAGCATTTTTGAATTATGTTCCATTATCTGTCCTAATGACCATAACCTGTTTAATACAATCACTAAGCAAATCACTTGTTTCATTCTTATGTGCCATAAAGAAAACTCAACTAAACCTGCTAATATCATCTGTGATAACTAGACAAAAGGTCTTATGACTTATACTCTTTACAGATTCTGGTCCAAATAAATCAATATGCAAAAGCTGTAAGGTTGAGTCACTGAGCTAATGGTCTTGGTCATACAAGAGGCTATGTGTTGCTTACCCTTTTGACAAGCAACACATGTTAGGTCATTTTGAAAAGACTTTGAAGGTAGACCTCTAACAAGATTTCCCTTCACAAGTTATTAAGATTTTTTAAATTAACATGACCTAACCTCCTATGCCATTTATTAGACTCATCAACAGAAGCCTTGGCTAATAAACAAGCCATACCACCTGTAGGAACAATAGTATGGAGATTGAAAGTGTACATGTTCTCCTACCTTGGTAATTTGAGCAATATTTGAGATTCCTTGGGCAACTCAAACTCTGGAGTGACTACCATGCAATATGTGTCAGTGAACATCACCTTGTTCTTTTTATCACACATCTGTGATACTGAAAAGAGGTTGAGTTCATTCAACTCCTTCACAAAGAACACTTCTTCAAACTCCAAATTTTCTGTATTAATCTTTCCTTTGCTAGTAATTCTTCCTTTACTACCTCCAAATGCAATTGAATCACCTCTGAATTCTTTATAATCAACAAGGTAGTCCTTATTCACTGTCATGTGTCTTGCGCATCCACTATCCATTATCCCTTTATCTTTCAAATCACTATATGGATGATCCTGCACAAAAAGATAACAAATTAGTTTTCCCTTGAGGACCCAATCCATGTTGATCCCAAACTTAGATCGATTTAGCTTTGTATTATCGAGAATAAATCAAGAGTAATACGTAGAGAAACTTTGTATATGTAATAATCTAAGTACTATGCGGAATTAATACTTAGAACAAAGACCATAAAAACACACACGATTACCAAACTTTCAACTTTGATTAATAAAACAAATGATGAACAATTGTATTGAAAACGTACAGAATATCAAACCCTAAGGCTCCTTTTATAGATTAAGGAGCCTTGAACAATAAGCTACGAATCAACTATTTTAGGAAGAAATAAATACAGAAAATACAATATTTGAACATATCTTCCTAATATAAACAAAATGTGTTGATCTTCATAACTCATGCAATCCTTCTGTGGCTAAGATTCTACCTGTCAGCGGCTTCTTGTCAGCGTCTACGATAGTTTTGTCAGCGTCTAGAATCTTATGTGTCAGAGGGTAGGGACTTGGTCATTTTATTTCCAACAATCCTCCATTAAACTTGATGTTTATACTAACTATCAAGTTTCTGAATAAAATAAAAATATATACAGAGAGGATTCTTACAAACATGTTCTATCCCTGAATTTGAGTGTGAATGAAACGCAAAAAGTCAACACTCAAGTCATTAGTGTAGTCAACCTTCAGCTTTGTGCACACCATTCTCTTCAATAAGTCTTGTGTCAGTGGATAGACTCTATCAACTAACAAGTATTCTGAAAACTTTGTAGTGCACAAATGATACACACCAGCTGATGAATACAACCTTTACCCCAAGCCACTTGCATCTTCCAAATCCAGCCATACTGGATCATCTTGATCATGATCAAACATTCTTCTAAATGTTGACCAGATTTTTTTTCTACCCACGGTTTAAAGGAACCTCAGCAACATACCTATCCTTCAACATACCCCACATGGTCTCCAAGTCTTCTCTATCCATACTCCCAAACAGGGATATAAGAGAAGTAAACGCCTGCACTTTATCACCATATTTGGTGATCTTCCAAAAACCTATGCTTGGATCTTCTTCATACTTAACAACAGGGCTTCTAAGATTAAGAGGCACAACCTAAACACCATCCAAAGGAGAAAGCTGTAAATTTTCCTTTAACACACTTTCACTGGGCAAATTTGGATCCAATGGACCATACTTTGGGAAACTAAGCTTTACTCCCTGCTTTCTTGGCCTAGGCACTTGTGATGCCTTCTTTATCCTCATTTGCTCCTCCAACTCCTCTTGTCTTTCAGCAGAGAGTTTCAGATGTGTATTGTGTTCATAAATATTAACCCAAATAGGATATGCAAGGTATTCCAATTGTTCAAAAGACAAACCTTGTAACTCCTTATTGATCCATCCAGCTTGATTTCTCCTAAGCAACATCCTGTACAACTCCCTTCTGGTTGTTCTAGGCTTCATCAAAACATTAGAAGCTTTATTTTATTCTACCCCCTTTAAAGTCCCTTTGGACTTTTAATAAGCCTTCTAATCCCCAAATTCTGTCAGAAAGACCAATATCATGCTCATCATTATATTCTTCATACCTATGGGTAAACTGCAAATTTCGTCTTTGTACTTTGCGAAATTGGCAAATATGCCACCGAGAGCAAACTACGCTCAATTTTGTCCACTATACTTGAAAATCTCGTGCAATTTTGCCACTAGTTAACAATTTTTTACTATTAGTCGTTTTCCTCCGTTGACTCCCACACGTGCCTGGAACGTGAGGATATATTGTCATTTCCACTCGTACCAAGGACACTAGCCCTCTTCCACCTTTACCTTTGTGCAAAAAATGTCCCCAAAACATTATACCTACCTTTCATCCCCGTCATTAGTACACTGACATCTTTTGTTTCGGGAACGTTATTTGCACGAAGGTAAACTTTCCATCTTATTCATAACGACACTATATTAGCTTAAAACGCGCACACATACACACACACACACATGCACATAGAAACGAGCACACACATAAACTTTCCATCTTCTACATATATTACCCTTTTGTTTACTTTTGATATAATGGCTCGACTTGTTGAACTAGTTGGTATGTCTGGGTCATTTCACCTAGGTGAAATGATGGTAGCCTCGTACCAATCAAAGATTGATGAGGCCATATGGTAGGCAAGAGAGTTGATGAATAACTCTCAACGGATGACCGAACGGGTCATGCGTAGAGGGAGTTGATGCTCGAGCTTCAAAAAGGCAATACTTCTAGATGTGTTAGGGCAAATCTCCTAAAGCTCAAGGCACTCCAAACTGTCGACATGCGCAAGTCAAGGTTGTGGATGAAAATGGTGACCGATATTCACCGCATGGTTATTGACAAGATTGAGTTTTCATCGAGGCAGAGGGAGATGTGAACCAGTTGGTTCATGAAGGGTTAATTTTTGTAGATAGGGGTTGCCAATGACTTGTTTTTTTGGTTGTTTAATATTAACCGATTGTTAACTAATGTGTTTTGATTTCAATTAAGGTGTTATGTTTTTAGTTTGAACTTTTAATGAAGGTGTTTTGTTTATTGTTAATTGTTAATATGTGTTAGTTGTTAATCGATGTTATGTTTTAGTTTGAACTCTAACCAGAAACGAAAAAGCCCAAGGTTAATAACCATAAACGATAACGCCCAAGGGCGCTAACAGTAAGTTTAATAAGCAGTTAAAAGCTTTTGGTAATAAGCAAATGTTGTTAATATAAAAATAAGCCATAACAAGACAACAATAAGTAGATTATAAGCTATAAGCTATTTTTTGTAACAAAATCAGATCCCAAACACTCATCTCCTTAACATTATGAGTTCCCTAGGGTTATCTAGTTACAAAGTAGTCAAAATATTCATATTGGTACTCCAATCATATGCACTATCCCAAAGACTCCCTATAACAACCATCTTCAGTTCACTGGTTTCCCACGTATGTTGGTGCTCTAAGACCTAGTATGCAATTCATGATCTTAAAATCTTGATACTCGTATAACTTGCTAGGAGCTCTTACACCAAGTACAACAAACCTTTTTATATGACATTTTTTCGGCCACATTATCAACAGAAGTAGAACTCCCCACATTCAACCTGTCTTTAGACCTACTCCTAACATTCAAAGATCCACCCTCTTTAATGACTATACCATTAGACCTTCGTATAGCACCAACATTCGGATTAAAACCCGAATCCTCAATAACCATGATCCCTTTACCCTTTCCCGAAGCTCTCTTCTTCTTCAACAATGAAGTCTCATGCTTAGTCTCACTGTCACCCTCATTCACATTTTTTTCCCTTTTCAAGTACTCGTTTGTTTCCCCTCTGTGTTCTTCTCTTTGCCCTTTCCATCACTGTTTCTTTATTATGTCATGACAACCGCTCTCTTCAATCTTTCTTTTTACCACATTGAGTTTGGTTGCTATTGTTCCTCTTCTTCTTTTTTAAAAGGATGTTCAGTTGGAAAAGGAGTTGAACTATAGCAACGCAACCTATCATCATCTTCTACCCATCCTAAATAATCTTCATCTGAATCCTCTAAATCTAAATCAAGGTTCTTGAAATAACACTGAGCTAGTCTATGTTTCTTATGAACAACATACAAATCAATTGAACCATTCCTACAAGCAAGTTCCAACATCATATGCACATCATTGTCGGTGTAAATCAACTTCAAACCTTCTTCTAGTGATTTGTTAGGCAAACAAAAAAACAAAGTCCATTTTTTCACATCGCCAAGCCTTCCGAAGATATGATTCAGGCCAATTGTAAAGATCCTAGCCTCAGAACAAAACCCACAAATTTGGCTACGATTGCCATTTACATACCTCAGCAGACCATGTACAAAAAACCTATATTGTGCATTTTAAAAACAACTTCTTTCAGATACGTCATTAGAGCTACTTGATAATCAATTGAATCGAGCTTTGGGTTGGTAGTATGAATTTAAGTTGAACCAGTAGAGTGTTGATAGTATTTAGGGTATTTAATGTCGAGATACTAGGGAAAGTTTCAATGTTAATGTTGCAAATTTATTCTTTGAAAGCGTTGGCGGAAAGCTACAGTGGAAGGAAAAGTGGGTATAATGTTTCGGGAATGTTTTTTGCACAAAAGTAAAGGTGGAAGAGTGCCAGCGTCCTTGGTACGAGTGGCAATGACGACCCTCACGTGCGAGGCACGTGTGGTAGTTAACGGAAGAAAACGACCAAAAGTAAAAAAATCGTTAACTTGGTGGTAAAATAGCATGAGATTTTCAAGTATAGTGACAAAATTGAGCGTAGTTTGCTCTCGTTGGCATATTTGCCAATTTCGCAAAATACAAGGATGAAATTTGCAGTTTACCCATACCCTTTTATATAACAAGAAACATAATCGTGGATATTAACAAGTTTGTGAAACGAACCGCGAAAGAAGAAAACACAAGGACTAACTGTGTAACTTACTCTTTGAATCAATCTCCTTCCATCATTCCTGGTTTACTTTTATCATCATCAATCATCATCAACTTTCTAATAATAGTAAGGTTTGAATTGCCATGATGGAATCACAGTCAGATCATCTTGAGAAAGGTTTGTTGGCTCATTCTCAACTTTCTAATAATAGTAACCCTAATGCTGAAGAACAAGAACAAGAGTTAGTATTATACAGTGCTAGTTTCGAAGAAGGCGAAAATGATATGATCAAGCTCAAGACGACTGAATGGATCCTTTATTCCTTCCTCCTCGTTTTCGCTTGGGGTTTCGGCTTTCTCATGCTCATTTTCTTGCCAATTCGTCGTTACTTTCTTCGTCGTTCCATTCGTTCTCAACGTCTCTATCTCACGCCACATTCCATCGTATACAACGTCGAAAAACCAGCTGCGGTTTGTTTAGGGGTCGTCAAAGTAGAGAAACATGTCCTCTTGCATTCTGTTTCGGATGTTGTCGTTCAACAAGGTATATAGTACCTTTCCTCCTATTTTCGGTACTAGGTAGTACTATAATCATACGTTATACGGAGTAACGAATTAGACCATATATGATATACATTCAGGATATTTACAGTCTCGTTGTGGTGTCTACTCCGTTAGTATACAAAACGCAGGCCATACTATCGTCCATATCCAAGGCGTTGCCAATCCTAACGACTTTAGAAAGGTACATAGACATGGTACATAGACATAGTACATAGTACATCTTTAAGCTCGATCGGATATAGGGCTTTAATGATTCATTGTGAGAGATGGTTTAGTTTCGTGTTTCTTGCTTAGGCTGTTTTGACGCGTCTTTCAAATATCACAACTGAAGCGTTCCAGCAAGATGTTGCTTCTTCTACTAGAGTGTCCCACGCACCGGTAACTTACTGTCTCGGTCATCGTTTACTAACCCTGGACCGGTTTTATTTTGTATGTGTATTATTGATGTTGTGATCATTGTATGTACTCGTTGGTAATATTGGGTAGCTGTCCCCCTTAAAAGTACCAATGGGTGATACCGCGCTTGGTGAGTTTGCTGTACTACAAAAGCTAGACCAAGTCGGAAAGTCTCTCAAGGTAATCTAAATCCCATCCTTCAATATTCAAATACTGTGCTTTGGATTCGGCTCTAAAGCTCAGTATTCTCATCTTTTGCAGAGAGTCCAGTCATTGATCGAGGAGCGACAACAGAAAACATCTCAATGTAAAGATTGAGGTCGGTATAGAATATAAACATTGCATCAGTTCCAACCCAAATAGGAGCCCGTATTTTTATTAAATGATTTGTAAGCTTATTGCATCCGTATTTAGACAGTTAGGTGAATAGCAAAAGAAATGAGGTACATGACTCAGTTAAACCGGTTGAAGGCGGTATTTAGACATGATGCTGCGACCATTAAGCCAACGAGTTTGTCTTTGCCTTATTGTTATCATAGTTGCATACTAAATTTGTATTCAGTTGTTTACATGATAAGAATGCCTATTCTTTTATCTAATCTGTAACATTGGGCTGTTTCGAAATTTATGAACTGAATGAGATTGCATGAGGATACGATGTAAATGACATATTGGCAAACAGCTCACTTTTAATGTCTAAGGGGGTGTTTGTTTAGGCTTATATAACGGTTTGTAAGTTCATGGGACCCCAAGTGAAACCAATATGATCTGTTAAACCGATTGAAGGGGGTATTTAGAGATGATGGTGCCACCATTAAACCGACGAGTTTGTCTTTGCCTTACTGTCGCCATAGTCTGCATTTGCATAGGAAATTTGGATCATTCAAATCATATACCCAAACTAATATTTCATATGTTCCTTGTATTCAGTTGTTTACATCATCGATGATTTTTGGTTGAATCGTGGTGATACCTTATCAAATTTCATAAGAAAGATGCATATTTCTGCTTATCTGTTTCAAAATGACCCGTTTATACATGCCATCTGTCATGTCAGAAATCTGTGATGTGCAGCCGTACAGGCCTAAAATGCAATCTGTAATGTGAGGCTGTTTCAAATTCTATAAGAAAGATGCATAGTTCTGATTGTCTGTTTCAAAATGACCCTTTTATACCGCCATCTGTCTTGTTAGAAATCTGTGTGCAGCCGTACAGGCCTATTTTTTAACGAACTGAATGTGATTGCATGAGGATACGCTTGTGTATGTACATGGCATATTGGCAAACGGTCTCATTTGTTTGTTAAGACTCTGCATCTATCTTTCCCAGTTTTTAACCTACGTAAGATTTGCCAAAATAACTTTCAATGTCTAAGGGGGTGTTTGTTTAGGCTTACGGCTTATGGCTCATTTGGTTTTGGGCTTATGTTTCATAGCCTCATTTATTGTGGCTTATTAGTGTATTACTATGATAAGGATGCCTATTTCTTTACGAACTGAAAGCGATTGCATGAGGATACGCTAGTATAGGTATATGGAATATTGGCAAACGGTCTCATTAGTTTGTTAAGACTATGCATCTATCTTTCCCAGTTTGTGACCTACATAAGATTTGCGAAAATAACTTTTGATGGCTAAATACAAATGGTCAAAGTCAGAGATCTAGACTCTCCAGAAGTTCAAAATGTATCCGTTGGCGACTATTTCTAAGACAAAGTTTCATGTAAATTACTTGATCTAAATCATATGCTTTAATGAACTGACAGGAATAAAGGTCACTGTGTATCACATAACGTGGTCTTGGTTATTGTATATGAACGCTAACTGTGTTATAATCTGCACCTATCAGCTCATCGTCCCTGCCAATGCCTCCGGTGTGAGTATAAGATAGGTATCCAGTGAATAGATAGGCATGCTATCAGTTGAAATATATGGACAATGAGCTTTGATTTGACTGATACAAAGGACTAAAAGTTCTGTGCATTATGTTTAATCAGAGAGTCCAGTCACTGATCAGGAGCAACAACAGAAAACATCTCAAAGTAAAGATTGAGGTCGGTACTCTTATTGCCCTTATTGTTTTGGTTTCTCAGACACAAAATTAGTACTTTTCCTTCACTGGCAGCCAAAAAAAACACCGTAAATAACAATAAGTGGGAATTTGAAGTGGCATAAGCCAGATGTATAACTATCGCAAGTTCCATGCTTCTGTCATTGCTATCAACTCGCCTGGTTTTGTTTTATCCTAATTTATTTGTGTATAGCAGATAAACATTGCATCCCAACCCAAATAGTGAGTCCGTCTTTTTTTATTTATTGAAACCAATATGATCAGTTAGATGAATAGCAAACGAGTGAGGCAGATGACTCACTAAACCGACAAGTTTGTCTTCGCCTTATTGTCATCATAGTCTGCATTTGCGTAAGAAATTTGGATTATTCAAATCATATGCCTAAACTGATGTTGTATTTAATATAAGAAAGATGCATATTTCTGCTTGTCTGTTTCAAAATGACCCTTTTATACACGCTTGTCAGAAATCTGTGATGTGCAGCCGTACAGTCCTAAAGTAAAATGTAATCTGTAATGTGAGGCTGTTTCAAAATTTATGAGCTCGGTTTATTCTTTAATAAGGATGCCTATTTTTTTACGAACTGAATGTGATTGCATGAGGATACGCTTGTATAGGTATATGGAATATTGGCAAACGGTCTCATTTGTTTGTTAAGACTCTGCATCTAGACTCTCTAGAACTTCAAAAATGCAAAACGAAGAACTTTATGTATCTGTTGGCTAGGAATAAAGGTCACTGTATCACAGAACAGGGCAAAATGGCCTTGATTACAAATGGGAACACGGTTATATTTGCGTACAATTATCTGCACCTATCATCTGTCAATAGCGATGTCCCTGCGAATCGCTTTAGGTGTGACTGTACATTGTTTGAATGATTGTAGTAAGTACATATTAGTGTGAAAAAGGCTTAGCCGTACGGACAGGTATCATTCTGGTGCTTTGTATACGTGGCAGAAACGACTATACGGTGATGGTTGAGCCATTCTCAACTATCTTTGCTCTGCAGAGCGACAGAACGTGGGGGTAGACAAGGTCTTAGACCCTCCTTCTGCGTGTTTATACATTATGTTTTTCTGCAAATTCCCTTTAGGGTAGCTTATGCCTTGTCGAAGGCATGGCTTTATGCCTATCTAATGATACGCGACACTAGACTAGGTAATATCGAACGTCAAAGCTTCATGACAGTCGCAAAGACTTAAGGTAAGTTGTTGGTGAGACTAGACTAAGAGAAGAACAAGTAACTGAATTTTAGGTAAGACATATGCAGCAAAGAAGTTAAGACATGTTTGGTCTACCAATCTTTTGATTTTAAGGTTTTTATTTATACCCATTTTGACCCACAAGCCCCAACTAGCTAGCTTCTTTCCTTTTATTGGTTACTTCAACAAGTCATATCAGTATTATCATAAATTAGTATTGTTATTAGCTTAATAAGTTAGTAACTGACAAACAAGTGAAAAGCTATTGGTGGTTTGAGTTCCTAACTAGTGGATTAGTATATCTAGGGCTGAGCATCGGTCTAAGACCGGATCGGACCGGACCGAGGACCGAAATGGTCCGAAACTCCGGACCGAAATAGTTCGGTCTAGTCCCCGCTTCGGTCCGGTCCTATTAGACAAAATTGACAAGATTTTTTGTAAGACCGAACCGGAGCGAGGACCAGACCGAAATTGTACGGTCCAATTTTTCGGTCCGGGTCGGTTTTGGGTCTGCCATGCTCAGCCCTTGTATATCATAAAAGTGTTGAACTATACATACGGGCTAATGATTTACACGCTCTCAAAAATAATTTGCACCCTCAAAATATGATATGTTTTGTCATTTATACTTTTATATGAGTTAATGGAGTATGTAACAATTAATGGTATAAATATCACAACACGCGTAATTTGAGTATGTTGATAACTTTTAAAAGTGTGCAAATCAACTTGCGTAAAAAACGATTGTATTAGAAAAAGAAACAAAAAACTAGTGGTTGAGCTATTAACAATACAACTACTTTTAGGCAATGTTTTAAAACCCGGGTTTTAAAACATTGCTTTTGGGCTTTTGTTTATTTTATTTTTGTATCAAAGTTTGTTTATAATATTCAGTCAAAATAAAACAACAGCTTAATCATATTGCAACTGTTTGTTTTTTGTTTTCTTGGTTTTCCTTCGTATTTGTTTTTGTTCAAGATTGTGTGCTTTACTAACAATAGTTAAATATGAACCAATGAGATAGAAAAATGCTTGAAAATGTAGTAATAGTTTAATCAGGACGAAGTTAGGAACAAATATGATTAAAAATATAAAAAATTTTGAACCTTAATATAGTATAGATCAATTTTTATTAATTATACAAACTAAATAAGATTAGAAACACATTTCGATGCACCGAATGTATTTAATATATATTTGAAAGAAATTAATCTTTTTTTCAAAAATTAACACTACATTAAAAAAAATCCATATATTATGTCACGGGCATCCCACAGAACGCCCCTGACTTCGTCCCTAAGTTTAATGAAGTTGATTTACCTCATGTTTGACAACCAACTAGCATTCTCAGTGCAAAGCTTGTTTGGTAATATTTATAGCTAAGTTATCAAACATCTTTTGTAAAACAAAACTTAAGTATGTTTGATATTTTTAAGAGTTAGAGCAGATCGCTAAAGTAAGTTGCTGAAATATGTAATTTGAGTTTATTTTTACATAACATACCATTTAGGAACTTATTTTTTTAACAAACTCCTTCAAACTCTGTGAGTCAAACGAAACTAATTTTTAATAGTTGCTTATTTTTTGAAAAACAATAAACTTATTAAACG
This sequence comes from Glebionis coronaria, assembly GCA_025667525.1. Classification (NCBI taxonomy): domain Eukaryota; kingdom Viridiplantae; phylum Streptophyta; class Magnoliopsida; order Asterales; family Asteraceae; genus Glebionis; species Glebionis coronaria. The sequence continues at coordinate 2,456,318 of CM046882.1, read as the reverse complement.
ATAAACTCTGATAAGCTCATGCACCAAACATAACCTTACTGTCGACGGCTATCATTACAATTACCTTTAACCAAACATAATGTCAAAAGTTTTTTTATTTATTTCTGGTTCATGTAACCCATGGGGTTTTTTACACAATAGTACAGAATATATTTTACACAATAGTTCAGATAAGATACAAAAGTGTAGTATTATTTGTGTGGTTTTTAACATTTTGGGCATATTACCAAACACATACTATTATGTCCTTTTCAATTTGCATGCAAAATTTATAACTCATATTAACAATGCATAAGCTATGAGATACAAGTGTTACATGGTCCAGATGCTAAGATCCTTTGTTCATATGAAATAAAACCGCATTCGTAATCGCGGTTTTTCAAAAGTAAGAATTCGTATCGCGCGGTTTTTTGCGGTTTCGGTTTTGCGAATTTTTGCGATTTTTGTGTATTTTACGGATGTTAACCGCACCGTACCACCTTTTATGATTTATATACTTAATGCGGATTTTGCGGTTTTTGATTCATGATGTACGTATTTTCAGTTATAACAATATATATATTTAATGTAAACACATACATTATTTAGAATATTAATGATATTATGCATTAAAACTCCTATAACACACGTTAAATAATCGATATTCCGTTTTTTGATTTTATATAATTACTATGTGGTGCGGTGCGGATTTGGTGGTGCGGTTTTAAGGGTAAAACCGCAACCGCACCGCATTTACGGTTTTTTTTTTATTTAAAAACCGATCCACTGGTTTTTGTTGTGGTACGATTTTTTGCGGTTTTTTCGATTTTGCGATTTACAGTGCGGTTTGTGCTCACCCTAGTTTTTAGTAGTTAAAAAAGAATTAATTAAAGAATATATGGTGCTAGTACTTTGTTTTGCGCTTATTTTAAAACCAAAAAAACATGTGACGAGTCACGTGCTCCAGATTTCTTTTCTTCTTTGTTTTCTCCGTCTCCAAAATATCATCATTTCCACTCTTTATCCTTTTTCTCCAAAATATTTCATTTTCATTCATATTTATATTCATTCATTAATTAATTATTCTCTTAATGTATTTAGAGGTGGTAAAATGGGCGGGCGGACGGGCAAAAGATAGTGTTAAACGGGTGATGGGTTAAACGGCAGCAGGCTAAATTGAGTGGTCAGGCTAAACGGGTGCGGGCCAAACGGGCAGGTTAAACGGGCGCGGGCTAAACAGGCAGACTAAACAGACGCATGCTAAAACGGGCAAAAAAAACAAATAAAACGTAAATAAAAAAAAATTAATACTTGTTTAAAAGTCGGGAAGAAAAAACATTAAATATAAAGATTCGAGTGTCCAATTTAGTGTTTTACATACGCCCATTAAGCCCATCTAATGTCTTGCATGTGCCCATTACCCCTTTAATACATTAAGGGGAATGTAAAAATAAGGAATAAACAATAATAAAAGTGTTGTGAGGGGAACAGTAAACAAAACCATATACCCCGTCCATTTGTCACTCGGTTTCATCCACACCCTTCACTTTAACCCTTTCTCAACCGTAGATTGCTTGACTTCAGATCTCGGCCGTATATCATGTGGAAAATGGAGTACGAGGTATGAAAATGGAGATACTTGATTCAGACCGTTGATTGGCGAAACTAAGATCTAGCCGTTTGTTTGGTTGAAAAAGGTTGAAAATGGAGTCACAGGTATGGCGTGTTTACCTAAACCCTATTTGTAACCGTTGGATGCGTTGTGAAGGGTTTTCCCTAACCGTTAGATGTGTAAAATGCATCCTGGCGGTTCGTTTCTTCATCTACCCGTTTAGGAATCGACATGTGTAGTGTACGGTGCTAGGTTAAAGCTTGCTAGATGTATAATTCCCATACCTGCTTGAATCTCATTGTACCAGCCGTTATTTGAAACCCTAACAATAGTTGCACACATTTGCAAAATCCTCTTACCTGCTGGTAAATTTTTATCCCTTGAATTTGCTTATTTAGTTATTCTTTTGTTATTATTTACTACCTGCTGTTCATGATTTATTTAATTCTTTTTTGGGGTCATGATTAATTATTTTGATTATGCACTTTTGCAAACTTTTCACATTTTATGTTGTTTCTTACAAATTTGTTCATTGGTAAAATCCTCTTATTTAGTTATTCTTTTGTTATTATTTACTACCTGCTGTTCATGATTTATTTAATTCTTTTTTGGGGTCATGATTAATTATTTTGATTATGCACTTTTGCAAACTTTTCACATTTTATGTTGTTAGTTGGTAAAAAAATATGCTTTCTTTGCAACAATTTAATTGGTACAAAAAATTAATTTGTTACTTGGTAAAAAAATTTGCTTTCTTTGCAACAATTGATATTCCAATATGTAAATTCGTAACAATCATGCTTTCTTTGCAATAATTGGTATTGGAATCTCTAAATGTTGAAAACAGTTATGGTTTGTTTGCAACACTTGCTATTCAAATCTGTAGATCTTGAAACTATAGGTGAAGTATATGTTATTTGTGCTGCTAACATGAATTTGGGTTCTCTCTTTGTTGTTTGTTGCTCATGTTTGGTTAATTGGATGGTTTACGGATTCACAACTTTACGTGTGCATTAAAATTGTTTTACACATGCTCTCGCATTTAATGTGCATGCTTGGTTGGTGTGCATGATAGTTTCTCATATTTTTATTTGTGAATGGGTAATTTAAGGTTTCATGTTTCTTTCAAGTTTGGGGTATTTTGTTTTGCCTATGTAATGCACATAATATTATATTCGCGCAACTCAACCAAAGACAGTTCTGATCCATGACCTGAATCAGATGTTGTACTATGCCTGGGTCTAGACCACTTTCAAACTCTCCACCAAAATGGACCCTGCGGGAACTCATGATGCATGGACCCTGCGGGCCACCAAATACGTCTGCACCGTGTATGAAGGATGGTTCTTGCACAAAGAATTTTCCAAAAAATACAACAACACTACCTATTTAGACGACAAAGGATATGTTCACTATCGACGAAGAGACACAGGTGTCTATATTACAAAGCGCGACACACAGTTGGACAATTCTTACGTCGTTCCTTACAACCGTTCTCTGTGTCTCATGTTCCAAGCGCACATAAATGTCGAATACTGTGGTTGGAGCATGCTCATCAAATACCTTTTCAAGTACATTTCAAAAGGGCCCGACCGCATCTTTGCAAAGATCTCAAGGCCAGTTGGCGAGGCTTCTACATCAGCAACCATACAAGAAACCGCAAAAGATGAAATACAAAACTATGTGGATGGGCGTTTCATTTGCCCTCATGAAGCTTGCTGGAGGCTGTTTGATTTTCCGATACACAGTCGAGAACCAGCTGTGCAGATACTCGCTGTCCATCTAGAAAATATGCAACCCGTAAATTTTCGGGCGCGTGATAGGATAGACGTGGTTGTCAACCTCCCTGACAAAAAAAAAACCACTCTAACTGAATGGTATGCGTACAACGCTGACAACCACGACGGGGACAGGTTAACGTACCTTGATTTCCCCTCTGAATTTGTATGGTATGCGGACTCAAAAAGGTTGAGACGCCGTGTTGTCAAAACAAAGCATTCCATTGGTAGGCTTGCTTATGTTCATCCAAGTTCTGGTGAGCTTTTCTACTTTAGAATGTTGCTTTCTCACCAAAAGGGTTGTCGGTCACCTATAGACATCCGCACAGTCAACACTATCGTGTTGCCTACATACCGGGCTGCATGTGAGGCTCTTGGTTTGCTTGGTGACGACAAAGAATGGGATATAGCGCTAGAAGAAGCAACGGGAAATGGGTCTGCCTCTGAAATCCGCGTGCTCTTTGCACAGCTTCTGGTGTATTGTGAAGTTGCAGACCCACCTAAGCTTTGGTCAAAACATTGGAGGAATATGTCCGATGACATACCAATGAGAGTTTCCCAGACCACTGGCATCCCCAACTACCATGTCAACGATTCTGAATTGAAAAACTATATTCTTTTTGAGATCCAGTCGATCTTAGACGGGTATGGCAAAAGTTTGTTGGAATTTGGTCTTCCAAACCCTCCTCAATGGCTGCTAGACATTCTAAAAAACAAACTTCTCATGGAAGAGAGGAACTACAACCGCGATATGCTAGCTGAGGAAACCGCAGCGTCTGTCCCTAAGCTAAATTCTGACCAACGGCCCATTTATGACCGCATCATTGCCGCGTCTGAACAAAATAAACAAGAACTTCTGTTTGTGTATGGTCATGGCGGAACAGGCAAGACATTCCTGTGGAAGACCATCACCAGTGCCCTACGCGCGCGGGGCAAAATAGTTCTAGCAGTTGCGTCTTCAGGCATCACATCTCTCCTTCTCCCTGCTGGCAGAACAGCGCATTCCCGCTTCAAAATCCCCTGGAATTAACGGATGAGTCTCTCTGCCACATTAAAAAAAACACTCAGCTAGGGTCCCTGATGATTGAAACAAATTTAATCATATGGGATGAGGCCCCAATGAATAACAAACGTTGTTTTGAAGCATTAGATAGAAGTCTTAGGGACCTTATGTGTGCGCCACGTAAACTCTTTGGTGGGAAAACAGTCATATTGGGAGGTGACTTTCGACAGACGTTGCCAGTAAAAAAAGGAGCGTCCAAAATAGAACTTATCACATCGTCTATTGCCCAGTCAGACCTGTGGCCGCACTTCAGCATTCACACACTTAGTCAGAATATGCGCTTGAGGCGTGAGGGCATGAGTGAAGCTGAAAAGACGCAAGCGGCTGCTTTTGCAAACTGGCTGCTTGATGTGGGTAATGGACAGGTCGGCATACCAGATACCACTGATTCTACAGATTCAAAATTGATAACTATACCAAGTGAGCACTGTTTCCCACCGACTGATGAAGGTCTTACACAGCTGATAGAGTTTATCTATGACAAAGAGACTCTACAATCGCCAACGCCAGAAACACTACAAGAAAAGGCCATTGTCTGCCCGAAGAACGAAACGGCAGACGTAATAAACGATAAAGTATTGGCAACTATCCCAGGATGAAGCTTGTGATGTGATTAAAGATGAAGCTTTGATGAAGATCACCTTCTCCTAAAGATCTAGTCATGTTCATCATTTGTTTATTTGTGTCTTGTGTAGATCCAATGTATTTGTGAATACTTGGACTAGTTGTGTTCATCCAAGCTATTTGTGAATACTTGGATTAGAGTTGTGTAAATCCTTTGCACATGTGTGTACTTGGATTTGTGTTGTGTAGATCCAAGCTACATGTGTGTACTTGGATATGTTTAGTTGAGTTGTAAATAGTTGTGTTAGTTCTCACTAAACTATAAAGTGATGTGGTTGTGTCTTGTGAGTTCTCACTAAACTATAAAGTGATGTGTAGTTGTGTTGTATGAAGTTCTCACTTAGCTTCAAAGTGAAGAGTCGTGAAGATTGGTTCTAGCTTTGGATTAGAGCTCGACATCTAGCTTATGTCAGAAAATGGTGAAGTAGGCAACGTTGTGAAGATTGGTTCTAGATTTGGATTAAAACTCGACATCTAGCCTTGTGTCGTAAAATGGTGAAGTGGGCGACGTTGTGTAGATTGGTCCTAGCTAAGATTAGGTCTCGACATTTAGCTTAGTGTCAGAAAATAATGTAAGCGACGTTGTAAGGTTTTCTCCGCCAATAAGGGAGCTTGTGGATATAGTAGAAATCTCGAGTACGGTGTACTCGAGGAGTGGAGTAGGAACGAGGATAGAGCCTCGTTGCCGAACCACTATAAATCTTGGTGTCTTCCTACTAGGTTGTTTCTTTCCTACTCATTACTTACATTCATTATCATTATACTTACTACACATTGTTAATACATTAGAATTAAACCTAATCACTATGCAAATAACTTTCAAGTAAAATATAGTTTTTGCACTCACCTAATTGAAAGGAATTTTAATTAGGAGATAAATCGATGAGAAACTATTCAACCCCCCCCATTCTAGTTTCTACAAGAAGATCACTCACACACTTGTGATGTGATTAAAGATGAAGCTCTTGATGAAGATCATCCTTTATTAGATCTAGTCATGTTCATCATTTTATATTTGAGTCTTGTGTAGATCCAATGTATTTGTGTATACTTGGATTAGTGTTGTGTTGATCCAATATATTTGTGAATACTTTGATTAGTCTTGTGTAAATCCATTGTATATGTGTATACCTGGATTTACTTGTGTGGATTCAAGTTACATGTGTATACTTGGATATGTCTTATTGAGTTGTAATAAGTGTTGTGTGTTAGTTCTCACTAAACTACAAAGTGATGTGTGTATGTGTCTTGTGAGTTCTCACTAATCTTGAAAGTGAAGAGGTGTGAATATTGGTTCTAGCTTTGGATTAGGACTCGACATGTAGCTTTGTGTCGGAAAAAAAGATGGGCGACGAAGATTGGTTTTAGCTTTCGATTAGAACTCGACATCTAGCCTTGTGTTGGAAAATGGTGAAGTAGGCGACATGTGTAGATTGGTCCTAGCTAAGATTAGGTCTCGACATTTAGCTTAGTTTCGGAAAATAATGTAAGCAACGTTGTAAGGTTTTCTCCGCCAAAAAGGGAGCTTGTGGATATAGTGAAAATCTCAAGTAAGGTGTACTCGAGGAGTGGAGTAGGAACGAAGAGAGAGCGTCGTTGCCGAAGCACTATAAATCTTGGTGTCGTACCTTAGGTTGTTTCTTTACTTACTCTTTACTTATGCTTTCATTTCTTCATTGCATTTCGTTGTTACTAGATATTGTTACTGCATTAGAATTGAACCTAACAACTATGAAGCTAGTTTTCAAGTAGAATGTAATTTTAGGACAAACCTAATTGAAAGGATTTATAATTAGGACCCTAACTAAGAGAAACTATTCAACATCCCCCTCCCTCTTCTAGTTTTTACAATATCTATATTTACAAACAACCTTATTCCCAATGAGATCTGCTTTCTAGTTTGACTTAAAAGCAGATCTTTACCGCCTAATTTAAACCTTTAGGATGACTGAAGTGTTTTCCGTATCCTAGAAGAGATCTACATCATTCAGTATGGTATTGTCAAAACATACTGAACTGAAAGCTCTTCTTCAGGACTTGTCCTTCATCAACTAGACCGCCTAGATGCTGAAGCAAAGACTTCTTGTCTTCTAAGTTCTCCGGAAGAGGAAATGCTGAACTTTCTTCAGCAACTATTTCTTTAGTAAGAACCTTGTTCCTCTGGGCATGCTTCACCAAAACGATCAATCTGTTAAACATAAAGTACTTAGGGGATTTTATATTCAAATCATAGAGTTGCTTCATTGTCAGTAAATACTGACCCAACAGACATAATACAACCCCTCTTCTTCAATGGTCCACGTAATACAACGCTTGTTATCGGGTTGCGGCTTCTTCACTGCCGGTTGTCGTCTTGCGTTTTGTTTCCTTCTTGGCTTCGCTTTCGGCGCCGGTATCTCCTCGTCTACGTCTTCGGTATTCTCGAAAAATTCATGAGGATTTGTTTATGAAAACTAAGGGGAGTACATGTCCTCGACTAATAAATCAAAACGATTTATCGAAGCTAAAGAACCGCCGACATTGGTAGAGATGAGGAACCGCTGACACCAAAGTTAGGTTGACTTGAAGAACCGTTCACGCCCTATTGGCCATAGACGTTCGAGGTAAACCATTTGTGGTGGTGCAAATGTCGTCTTATTGTATGGTTGGTTGTAGTATTGGTTTAGGTAAACCATTTGTGGTGGTGCAAATGCAGTGTTATTGTATGGTTGGTTGTAGTATTGGTTTGGGTAAACCATTTGGGTGGTGCGAAGTTGGTTTGTTGTTGTTCATGCATTGATGGGGAAGTATTACAGATATCGAAGGTTTCGGTCGGTGTCGGGGGTGAGCTTCAGATGGTTTTTTTGTGTTGATGGTTTGGGTTTTGGGGAGTACGACAGTTAGACATTTTATGATTAAGACTTAAGAGTTGTGTTTACTGTGTAGAAGTTGTATTTTTTTGTTGTATGAAAATTTGTTTGGTTTGAAATGTGGTTTAAAAAAGTTTTTTTAAATAAAACTACCGTTGAAACAGTGGGACCTATTTATGCACATGTAACGAAAAATGAGGACCTCACCAAGCGTGAGGCTTTTTGGACGTTGTCACGCTTGACAATGAGATCAAACAATAGTCACGCATGAGGGTTTGAGATTTTTGGCTCACGATGTGCACCTCACGGACTGATAAAATTAGCCTTAGGACATGTTTTGAAACATGTTTATGTATTTTTTTCTAATATAATCAATGAAAAGTGTGAATTCCGCAAAATTATAAAAATTTGTTGATGATTTTAAATAATTTATTAAACATTGTATATTGTATTAACATAAATTATAAAATTACTTGTTAACAACAATTTTAAGAACTCTTATTAGCAAAACTTTTTAAAAAACATACATTTCGCCTTCAAATAAGTGGTGTTAATTTGTAAATCAAAAAGTTTATGGGGATCTAAAATGAATATGGAAGCTAATACTATGTTTACAAAGTTTTATTAATTAAGTGACAAAATTAATTCATTCAGTTCAATTCTTTTGAAATAACAAGGCTTTATTTGTCCATATACATAAATGATTTGAGTAAAAACCAATAAAAGAACCGATCATTTCAGTTGGTCATCAAAACTCTACTAAATAGTTCTTTTAAGAGATTGTTCTTTGGAGGTCTTGGATTCAATAAATGTCAAGAGTTTTTCCTCTCAAACGAAGCGAATACGAAGTTTAACTATAACTAAATAAATGTTTGAAAAAAACATACTATACTCAGTGGCAGAACCAGAAAAGTAAGTTGTGGGGAGGGGGGGGGGCAAACTTTTTTATTTTTTTAATCGTAGTAACAAAATGAAAAAAGAAAAAGAAAAAAAAAATATTGTTACTTAGAAGGCTAGGTGTCGTGAACCAAAAACACCTCCTCACTTTGGCCCCACGAGTGCCACGTTATTTGACACACAAAACTTATGTTACCATGACATACTACCATCCTCCTCACTTTGGCCCTACCACTACCTATTTTATTTTATTTTTTCCTTTATTTTTAACCAAAATAATTTTATTTCATAAAATAAAAAATTATACAATTAAGAAAAATACAAATTATATATGTATTTTTATAAAATTAAAATATATTTTTATTAAATTAAATACACACTTTTTAAACAAAATAATAAACCAAAATTTAAAATTAAACAAAACTATAAGGACTTAAATGCAATTTTGCTTTATATTAAAAAAAAATAAAAATTTCTTCATCTCCTACCATACTTTCTTCCCCACCCACACCAAAACTCTTCCCAGCCACAAAAAGAGACTTTGCTAATAGTGAGACCCGTTTGGTTTTGTTTTTTTCTTCCTCACTTGGGTGGTGAAGAAGGCTCTAGCGAGCCTTTGACGAGGGGAGACGGTGTGGTGGGAGGTCTGACGAGGTGCCACATAGGAGTGGCGAGGGTGACTCGCTTTGCACCTAGCCCTCTTAGGACATCCACTATAATAAACATTTATAAATATTTATAATAGTGCCAAATCATCCTAAAATATTACGAGTAATTCATAAACTTTTTGATGTTATAAACTTTTCTTCACTATGCTAAAACATGTATAAACCTATAGAAAATCTAATTAACTCAAATGCATAACCTCTTCATAATTTTATAAATTTTTTCAAAAACAACCATAGTAGATGCTCTTAGAATGGAAAGATTTTTAAGGCCTTAGAGTGTTGAATTTTGTTGATGCAAAAGTTGGGTGATCCTTGCTAGACCCGAATTAGGCTTAATTCGGGTTGACTGGGCTCCGGCTCCTGCACCAAGTGAACTATATGGTTGGGATCCTGCACACTAAACAACTCGCGTTAGACTTACCGTGGGAATGTTTCCCACGATTAGACTCCGGCGTGAGAGTAAGTATCGGTTTAGGGTTTATGAGAATTGAGTGAGTTGAGAGTATAGAACGTAATACCTTTGTGGAACCCTTGGGGTTCCTTTTATAGACAGTGAAACCCTAGTGGGCTGTCACTGATACTTCGGCCCTAAGGAAAAGATAAGTACCAGAATTAGATTTATTGTTATCTTCTAATTATGGTGAGTGAATATCCTCTTCTTTAGGGTAAATCCTACTCATAGACAGAATATGATTCTGTCTAACCCTGTACCGGCCATGCCGGGCCGTAGGTCGCACACGTGTGTGCGGTTACTGTTCATTTAAGCCCATAAGCTTAAATGATATTATTCCTACCCATCTGTGATGGGCCGGATACGGGTAGTACCCGTGGGCCAGGCTCCTGACCCGGCTGAGAACTATACGTCATCAAATTTTAAGTTTTAATAGGTGAGCGAGGAGCAATTCATATTTTAAGTGGAAGACATTTTTGAAGAAAAAATCGAAAACAAAAATTACACTAAAATTTGATCATGTCAGGCTATCTATTGGGGGCAGTGTCACTCATACCTAACAAATACATCCGTCCCTTGACGATACACGACTCGATTTACTAATCACCTAAAATGCAGTTTAAAATAAAAATAAGAAGAGTACAAATATAAATTGAAAAGCGAAAGAGATGTGTATGAAATAGAAGCAAAAGTAAATAAATGACATGCAACATATAATAGTTATTGCTAATAGTGTGTCGATACAATCTATGAACAAGTTTTAAAATGCTTAGTAACCATATAATTTATCATGTCAGAATTTTTTTTTTATGGCGGATATTCTTTTCTTATGACTATGACTGTCATTATAAGATTTGTTATCGAGGGTGGACCCAGAACACTAAGTGATCAGTTGCACAAATGTTTTTTTACGTAACACATATATTTGACACCGGGTTTATTTTGAGTAAATCGCGATTTTTGACGAAAATTTATACTACGTGACAAACTGTCATCAAGTTTCCGTGAACCCCGAAAACCCCCTCGGTCCACCCCTGTTTGTTATCAAACAATTAGGAGAGTTACTTCACGTCGATTTGATATGGTTTGAGTCAATTCAGGTTAAGACTTAAAATTTTTTTATTGGAATATAATCTTATTTAGAACTCGAGTTAGTCATATCAGGTCAATTTAGCTATAAGTAAAATGGCTAAAAGTTACTTACTTGAATTTATTTACAATGTAAAAGTGTTAATTGGATCGGATTAAATTCGAGTCAAAGTTAAAAATAATTTACATGAATCGACCCGATTTGAACTTGAGTTATATGGGTTCAGGTCTATTTGGATCAGGTCTAGTTGAGTCGAATCAACCCGAATTCAAGTAAATTAAAAAAAAAGAAAATTAGTTTTTTTTAATAAAATTTATATTAAATTTAAAATAAAAATAAAAGAGAGAGAGGAGAGGCGGAGAGCAGTGACAATTGTCTTTTTGATATTGTAGTGGGCCCAATAGTTGGACGACTCAGATTTGTGTGTTGTGTGCCATCTGATAACTACTTTTAATTTATAATTTTTTTTTTTTAATAATAACCTTAAGTAAGAATAATATGGTAAATTTAATTTAAATTTTTTTATGTATTTTTACATTGAATTATTAATTTAGGACGTTTAAAAGTAGTAAACTTGGACTGTTAATATGGGATGGAGAGAGTATTATTTATTAAATTTATTCTAATAATAATTATTATTAATATTTTGTTGATATAATAATAATATTTTTATTAATAATGATTTTTATTTTTTTAATAATATCTTTTTAATTAATAAATAGTTTTTTAATTTTAATAACAATTATATTAGTATTTAATTTTTAATTTTTTTTAATAATATATTTTTTATTAATAATTATTTAATTAATAAATAATGTTTTAATGTTTTAATTTTTAGTTTTTAATTTAAAAATAACAATTTTATTATAATATTATATAAATATTTTATTTAAAAAATAAATAATAACTTTTTTATTAATAATAATTTATATAAAAAAAGAGAATTGCATAAATCGTCCTTTAAGTTTGGTCATTTTGCATGTTTCGTCCTAAATATTTTAAAAGTGCTAATATCGTCCTAAAAGCAAACTATTTCGCTAATTTTCATCCTTAATGTTTTGTTATTTTGCAAGTTTCGTCCCAAAATTTTTGGCTATTTTGCAGGTTTCGTCCTAATAATTTTCTTCATAAGGACGATGCTTGCATTAAAGTTTCCCTATAAAATGATGTTTGCACTTTTGTAACGTTTAGGACGAAACATGCAATTTGATCAAACTTTAGGGACGATTTATGCAATTTACTCTTAAAAAAAAAATATTTGGTATTTAGAAAATTGAAAATGAAGGGAGGAGAAGAGTGACAATTGTCCATGGTGGGCCCAATAGTTGGACGACTCAGATTTGTGTGCCATCTGATGACTACTTTACTTACTTACTTGGCCTCAAACAACACAAAATAACACCCACACTCACTTCTAGTTATTTTTTCATTTCCTTCTTTTTGTATTTTAGTTTTATGTGAGATTCAACGGAGGGAGGGCAGTCATCACAACAGATAGTTGTTGTGTTTGTTGCGGTGGTTGTTGAGTCAGTTACAACAACTATTCTGTTATTCTGTTATTAATCGATTCAAAGTTCAACCAATCAGTCTAGTAGTAGTACTATTAGACTCACTGATTCGATTAGATTCCAAGATATGGCTACTACTCCATGGATGGTAGCCGCCCCCACCACCTGCATGTCTTCATCCTCATCATCTTCATCTCCTAATATAGATTCATATCCTCTTTTTAAGTCTTCATCATCACTAAGACTAAATCATAACCCTCGCTCTTCCGGTAGTATTTATTATTCCTTATTTGTTTTACTCTAACAACTTTTATTTCCCATTTCTTTTTTAATAACTCGGTTTTTTTTTTTTTTTTTTTTTAAACAGGTGTAACTATGGCGATTGCGGTACAACCTTCTTCTACGGAAACTGCCATGGCGAATGGCAGAAAACCGTCTACTAAGCAACGGAGAGTTGTTGTGACCGGTATGGGTGTTGAGACGCCTATTGGGAATAATCCGGATGAATTCTATACTAATTTGCTTGACGGTGTTAGCGGTATTACTCAAATTGAGGCTTTCGATTGCTCCAATTATCCCACTGTAAGCTACACCACACTACACTACACCGACTTATGTATATTATTATGTACTAGGTTGTGTTTCGCGCACAAGGTTGTAAATAGCGTGAAGTTACGGAGCGTTTTCTGAAGCGTGATATATAGCGGCCCAAAATATTTATAAATTAATATTCATATAACGAGTTTAGAAAATGAAGCAATACTTTAATTCAAATTTAAAACATAATCGGACACTAGTTACTCAACCAACTTATGTATATTATGTACTAGGTTATGTTTCGCCCACAAGGTTGTAAATAGCGTGAAGCCTATATTGCCAAGCTTCAAGTTACAAAAGCTATAGCGAAGTTACAGCGTTTTCTGAAGCGTGACCAAGGTTGTAAATAGCGTGAAGCGTGGCGTAGCGTTATTGCCAAGCTACATAAGCTATAGCTTCTGTAGCAAGCTATGGCGTTTTCTGAAGCGTGATACATAGCGGCACAAAATATTTATAAATTAGTATTTATATAGCGAGTTTATAAAATGAAGCAATATTTTAATTTTAGTTGAAAACAAAACCGGCTATTAGTTACTTAAGGATTTATTTCCATAGTAAAATTACTAAGCCCAAGTCAACTAAATAGCCAAAAATTAGTAAACGAGCAAAATTCTTGTAAATCATCAAAAAGATTCGAAAAAAAGCGCCACGTTACGCGCTATATCACGCTTTTATGGCGCTTTTTAGCACGCTACGCCTTAAGACGCCGCCGTCTGTTGTTTCGTAACGTGGAGGTCACGCTTCACGCTATAGCCCGCTATAAGGCGCGCTATAGCGCGCGCTATTTAGAACCCTGAGCGTGACCCAAAATATTTATAAATTAATATTAATATTTATATAACGAGTTTACAAAATGAAGCAATACTTTAATTCAAATTTAAAACAAAATTGGATAGTAGTTACCCAAGTCTACTAAATAGCCCAAAACTAGTTACTTAAGGACCATTGAGCGTTAACAAGGAGGGCTCTCTACCTTTGGGTAGGGGTAAGGCTGTCTATGTTTTACATCCTTTATTACCCCGTGGAGGAAGACGGAATTGGATGCCGTTGAGTTTTGTAGGAGCGTTGGACCGTTATGATTTTAAATTTTGTTTTAGGGTTTAAGATTACACTTACACCTACGCTACCAAACGTTTTTATAGAAACAGACGGACTGCTACCGCTGAATGATGATTCACAATTTCTTAGGGGGTGTTTGTTTAAGCTTATATGTGGGTTTATGAGCTTATTTGATTTCAGTTTATATTTCATAAGCCCCAATTTTCTGGCTTATTTTGAGAGTTATGGGTTTTATTTATACTTGTTATGATATAACAAGTATAAATAAGCTCATAAGTTTTAAAATAAGCTGGAAAATTGTGGCTTATGAAAGATAAGCCAAAATCAAATAAGCTCATTAGCCCACATATAAGCTTAAACAAACACCCCCTTAAAATAATTGGCTGGTAGAACTTATCAGAAAATAATCTCTTAAAATCATATGCTAATTCGTGTAGCTTTATAAAAATAATCTCAATTTTTAATCTACCACTACATCTTCTGCCAAACACACCCTTAGTATATAACAAGTTTCTGGAATAAATTATAATAGTAGTAATTCAAGAGCGTTTTTGAATTACATACAGAGAATTGCCGGTGAGATTAAAAACTTCTCAACCAATGGATGGGTCGCCCCTAAACTCTCCAAGCGGATGGACAGGTTTATGCTCTACATGCTAACCGCTGGTAAGAAAGCCCTTGCAGATGCCGGGCTTGATCAACAACAGTTGGACGAGTTAGATAAAACTAAATGTGGTGTCCTCATCGGTTCTGCAATGGGTGGTATGAAGGTATATCTTTCTTTCACTTGTCGTCGTTATGTTATTAGTATTGTACTTTGTTTTCTCATAATTAATTGTTATTGTTTAGGTCTTTAACGATGCCATTGAAGCTTTGAGGGTTTCGTATAGGAAGATGAATCCTTTCTGTGTACCCTTTGCAACTACCAATATGGGATCCGCAATGCTCGCCATGGATCTGGTCAGCCTTGCGTACACTCAGTCATCTTAATTCAGCGTCTGTCGCTTTGGTTTTTATCCTAACTCATATTGTCCGTTTTTCAGGGATGGATGGGTCCAAATTACTCTATCTCTACCGCGTGTGCCACCAGCAACTTCTGTATATTGAATGCGGCTAATCACATCATCAGAGGTGAAGCTGTAAGTACTTTTCTTTTTATGCCAATCAACACGAGAGAAGCGAATTAACATTATTAAACTAACAATATCTGACATCTATTTCTTAACGCGTTGCAGGACATGATGCTTTGCGGTGGTTCAGATGCTGTCATTATACCGATAGGTATTGGTTCTTTTTCTTCATGTAAATTGTTAACATAGAATATATAAATAACCTTATTTTTCAACCACCGGTGTAGGATTGGGAGGATTTGTGGCATGCAGAGCTCTATCTGAGAGAAACAGTGACCCTGCCAAAGCGTCCCGCCCATGGGATTCGGTAAGATCAATGCACTCCTGTTTGCTTTAGCATTTACGTTTCTGAATATGCCAAGCTAAACATGATTTAGAAATTCGTTTATAATCGAGTCATGATGTTTTGCGTGTTGGAAAACACAACTGATTATTTACATTTCAAACAGGGCCGTGATGGGTTTGTTATGGGGGAAGGAGCCGGAGTCCTGTTGTTGGAAGAACTCGAGCATGCCAAGGTTTGTTGAAATCTAACAGTAAAGACCTATGTGATGGTGCTTCTTTAAACGAGAACTATATTACGATAGCACGCTAATGATTTGTTGCTATTGGACAGAAAAGGGGTGCGACGATCTATGCAGAGTTTCTGGGAGGAAGCTTCACTTGTGATGCTTATCATATGACAGAGCCTCATCCTCAAGGTAGTAGCATTGCATTCTTATGTGTAATCTTTTCGTTCTGTTGGTCTTTATGTTCACACTTCACAACTTATGTATATGTCGGCTCCTACTTACGTATGCTCGCTCATATAGGCCCCCTATACTATAGTTACAGCTCTATATTCTACTTTCATATTTTGATTTTTTATTCTTCTGATATGTTGTCGTGGTAATAAAACACTATATGTAATCTGTGATCAGGTGCGGGGGTGATTTTGTGCATAGAGAAGGCCTTATCTCAGTCTGGGGTGGCCAGGGAAGACGTGAACTACATAAATGCACATGCTACGTCTACTCCAGCCGGAGACCTTAAAGAATACAATGCCCTTCTTCATTGTTTCGGCCAGAATCAAGAGGTGTGACTAAATACATTCCACCAACAAAGATTTGTTTTCTATTCTTATATTGACGAAATATATCATGTTTGCAGTTGAAAGTGAACTCGACGAAATCCATGATAGGTCACCTTTTAGGAGCAGCTGGTGCTGTGGAAGCTGTTGCAACTGTACAGGTACTGCAATTAGTTTATTTTTGCGTATCTTACATCACTAAGTCAAATTTGCATAGAAGAAACAACAATGTGCATTGCAAAGTATCTTAACATTGTTCATTTCTTTCTATCGTGTGTCGACATGATAATGACATACTTTGTCCCATCAAAGATATGACTCGATTTTTAGGCCAACAATAAGTTACCAATTAAGATGTGACATGTGATGTTGATGTTATAAATCAAGGGACTGTCTTTTTCGTATATTTTAGTTTAGCTTATTATTTAACATATTTTGTATGTTCATTCGCTGAGACCTTTTTGATATTAGGATCTTTTCTGTCTTTAAGGCTGGAACTTCATTGTTGCGCCAATGAGGCCAGGCTGTTGAAATCGATAAGTTGACTCGTGCTATATTTGGGTCTTTGTTAAGTTTAGCAAAAAACGACGCTGTTGTTTGCTGTCTTGGCACTTGCAACCAGTCGTGATATTAGTTTGGTAGATAGGAAAACTTAAGCAAACTGGTCCTTTACAGCCACAGCAGAAAGAATTTAGAGTAGGTATCCTAGAAAACTGGATGACATTATAAAGACGGGATTAAGTAAAATAATTGTGTTCTAAATGTTTCATAACAATTGTGAATCAGCATTTGACGTAAAACATATGCCTTATCACCAGTTATGAGAATTCTGCTTTTCGTTAGTGAACATTCCTTAGATATTGACCTCGGTTTACTGGTGAAAACGAGTCAACTTGTCGTTATTCTAATTTCCATCGTTTGTTTATTTCGGGCCTGTTCTTGCTGCTAAAAGAGATACTTTTTAACTTGTTATGTTGGCAATCTTCTTGCAGGCAATACGGACAGGTTGGGTTCATCCAAATATTAATCTTGAAAATCCAGACGCAGGCGTGGTATGCATTGTTCTCTGCTGTCTGTTGATGATAGCGTTTCTAATTCTATGTACTTTGATGTGGCCATGGATTAACATAATGGTTTTTCACAGGACACAAAGGTGCTGGTAGGCGCAAAGAAAGAAAAACTAGACGTTAAGGTGGCTTTATCTAATTCATTTGGGTTTGGAGGTCACAACTCGTCAATATTATTTGCGCCTTTCCAATAGCCGCCGGTGCAGACTATATTCAGCAATGGTAAGGAGAATTCTGTATAGCAGCATTATTTGCAGACTATTTTAACTTACGGCCCGTGTTAGTTTTTTTGCAGTTGATCAAACAATGGTCAGTCGGTCGGAAAGAGAAGAAAAACAGTGGATTAACGGATAGACCTTCGTCACCCGACTGTTGCTTCCATCTGTGTACTAGTAACTTTTTGAAGTAGAGGAGATGATATATTGTTTGTTGGATTTTTTTTGTTAAATTCTGGTTTTGGTGGCACATAGATATTGTTTTGATGTCCACACATTTGTAATAATATTTGTATCAAGAAGATGTAATCTTTAAGCTCATTATCCAGATTTCGATGTTCTTCGTCCTAAATATAACTATCGGTATCCGATCTGGATAGTTTTCATGTTTTTCAATCAATAGGATCCCACGAGAACGACGCTAGACACAGTAAACCAAAACACATAATAGAGTACGGCACGGCCATGTAAATCTTGCCTGTACTCGAATTCTACGAAAAAAGCCGAGTCAGTTGTGAAAAGCTCAAAAATCGTGTAGTAAAAGCTTGGAACGAGTCAAGCTTAAACGAACTTAAGCCCGAAATTTATATATACAAATTGCATAAGCTCGTTGAGATTTTTAAAAAGAATGAAAAATAACACTTTGTGGGCCAACTCCACCTCCAATTGGGCCCACTCTAATATGACAATTGTCACTCTTCTCTTCTCCCCTCTTTTTATTCTTATTTTTTTTAACAACAAATATTAGCGTTAATGTCGTGCAATGACATCAAAAAAGCAGAAAGGTCTTGAACCTAAAACTTCTCTCAAAGAAACCACTTATTAAAAACTTAATGGTTAACTGAACTAAGCCAGTTGGTTCTTTTCAATTTTCAATTTTATTCATATTTTCATATCAACTACTACTTATGTTTCATAATTATAGTCTATCGAAAAGAAATACGTAGTTTAATAAAAACATTACTTTTATAGTTTTCTCTTTTATTTTTTGTACAATGACAATTTTATCTTAACTAATTAATTTACATATTTTTTAAAGTTTCTTATTATACCTTTAAGTGAGGGTGATATGGTAAACGTAATTTAAATTTCTTATTTATTTTTGAAAATAAACAATTATTTTAAGACGTACAAAAATAGTACACTGGACTATAAATATGAGACAGAGAAAATAATTTATAAAAGCTTAGGTTTTTTAAATAAATTAGTTTATAAACTAAGTCTCATTTATACGAGCTTATAATTCATAAATTTTTATAAGCCCCAACTTTGTAAAGAAGTAAAAAACTTAAACCCCATACTTTTGATTTTTGAACCATATAAATTTTTTTTTTTTTTTTAGCAAGTACCATATAAATTGGTCTCATAGATTGTATCGACTCACCTTTCTCTTTCAGGCATTAATTTAATTAATTAGTAGTATATTTATTCTGTTTCAAATCAATGATGTGAGGATCAAATAAAGCATAGCTAGGTCCATGAATTAATTTTTGTCATGGTATTCATGTTGTATGAGAAGCCTACTAATTAAATACTTGTGGGTTCAACATACATTACAAGCCTACTAATTAAGGGTCCGTTTGGTTTCCACCCATCTCTTTAGGATTTTACTTTAGAACCCAAAAGCAATGTTTGTTTCAATTCCTGACATTAAAATCTGGGCATCAAAACTGATGGTCCCACGTTTTGTAAATCCCTACCTATTAGCTTGGTTTAGAGTATTTGTGGGCCATGTATTGTTTTTTATATGATTTGTATTATGATTATTGTGCTAAACAAATTCTAAACCTATTATTTATATATTATTTATATTTAATAATATATTTTCTCTCTCCTCATTTATATTCAAAACCCAAATTTAAATATAAATGTAAACCACTTACTTTATAAACTTATACTCAAAGTAAAACCCGTATCCAAACCAAACGGGCCCTAAATACTTGTGGGTTCAAGATACATTACAAAATACATGGTATCCGTGTAATGCAACGATAAATAATTGATGATAATTTTTGAAGCAAATAAATGTTACTTTTTTACTTGTTAAGGTTTTATTTAAATTAATGTTAAATTATAAAATTTAAATTTTAAATAAATCTACTAAAAATGAAAAAGTTAATAAAAATGCATCAAAAATATATTAAATTAAAGAGCATATAATTTTAAAAAATAAGATGAAATTAAATTATAAAAATAATAAATATATAAATTTTTCAATTTAAACTAAAAATATTAATTTAATAAATTGTGACAAAAGTTTGTTAAAAATGATTATTGTGTATAATCATGAAGTTATTAATAATTTGTTTTATTTAATGAGTAAAAAAAATAAAATTCAGCTTTGCTAAATTTAAGAGGTCCTGAATATTTTATAATATAGTTATACTAGCTTCAAGGCCCGCCCGATAGGCGGCTAGTTCTAAGATATTTTTTTAAGATAAAAAGTTTAGTAATAGAATGGAAGATATAATTAACGTTTAATAATTGAATAGATTTGTGATAAATTTGTTGTACTTCTTCTAGAGAAATATAGAGAGTATATTTTGTGAATTATATTAACGAAAATATATTAAAAAAGAAAAGAAAAAGGGGGGACGGAGAAAACAGAGAAGAAAATAATAAATCTGAAGCACGTGACTCTCCTCCTCACATGACATCCCCAAAACCACCCGATATTTTGTCTCTCTTTCTTTTCTTGTGTTTTTTTTTGTCTATTAAAAATATGCCCAAAACAAAGTAGCATATATTCTTTAAGGATTTTTGTATCTTGTGCCCTAGGGCCACATGATAAGAAGGTAGAAAGTACACATGGTTTCACAGAAAAGTATACAGGGATCCACATTTTACGGATTTCTGTTGGACTCTGTGTACTTTTTATGTACTTTGTAACTTCTTATCATGTGCCTTAGGGCACAAGATAGAAAAACGCATTCTTTAAGGCCAAAACACATATTAGTACCTTGAATTTGGCAAAGTGGATCTTTTAATACCCTGAACTTTTAAAGGTGCAAAATGATACCATGAACTTGACAAAATAGAATTTCTACTACCCTATACTTGTTAACTCAATAATTAATTGTTTTTTATTCTTTCTAAAAATCATTTTAGTAAAGTATTTTATAATAAATAATTTATAGTTAAATTTGGGCCAAGTGAATATATATTTTTTCACAAAATTTAATTAATATTTATTTTTAAAAACTTATATAGTATTTTAATTTATTATTTAAAAGAGAAATGCTATGATTACAAAAGGTTTACAAAAACTTTTTCACAAAATGATGTGTCATGATGATTTGTACATCATTTTTCAATTAAAAGATGAGAGATAAAAAACTTAAACCCATATATTGTATGCCACAACATTTTGTGGAAATTTTTTTGTATACTCTTTGTGGTTCTAGCATTCCTCTATTTAAAATATAAAAGATATATTTTTAGCAATGATTTATAAAATATTTCTAACACATTACTATTAATATATTTTTATATTATATTATTAAATGTTTGTTACAAATAATTATTAGAATAAGTTATAATTAAATATATAGAAGTTTTATAATTTTCTATTTAAATATGCATATAAAGAAATAAAAAGTTAACTTGTTATTGTTTAAAATATTTTGAAATTATTTATTACAAAATATTTTCTAAAAAGAAAAACTAATTAATTGTAAAGTTAATTAGTATAGGGTAGTAAAAATTCTATTTTGCCAAGTTCAGGATACCACTCTACACCTTTAAAAGTTTAGAGTACTAAATGATCCATTTTGCCAAGTTTAAGATACTAATATATGTTTTATCCTATTCTTTAATTAATTCTCTTATAACTACAAAGTACAATACTATGAATGAACAATTAGCATCTGGACCATGTAACACTTGTATCTCATAGCTTATGCATTGTTAATATGAGTTATAAATTTTGCATGCAAATTGAAAAGGACATAATAGTATGTGTTTGGTAATATGCCCAAAATGTTAAAAACCATCCAAAATTTGTACTCCCTCTGTCCTTAAATAAATGTCCACTGTTAACTTTTCAAATCAACCGTTTTCAACTTTGCCCTTAAATTACTGTATATGTGTTATATAATACTTCATACAAATCATACGAATGAATTGAGTTTTAAATATATTTTCATTTAGTATAACTTTCACCAAGTATTATATAACACAAACAAAATAATTT
The DNA here is from genome assembly GCA_025667525.1 of Glebionis coronaria. NCBI lineage: Eukaryota > Viridiplantae > Streptophyta > Magnoliopsida > Asterales > Asteraceae > Glebionis > Glebionis coronaria. The sequence continues at coordinate 2,434,470 of CM046882.1, read as the reverse complement.
ACTGTCAAAGTTTATAAAAAATGACTCCAAAAATCAAACATAGACATTTAATTAAGGACAGATGAAATATTTATTTATATCTTATCTCACCCAACCCACCCGCGTCACACCTCATATTTCTACTTTCGATACTTGTCCGATGCGACGACGAGTACTCTACTATTCACGAACAAGTGTTAAAAACCAAACCCACGCACGTCATCCCTCGTATCTTTTCTCTCAAAATATATTATTTGTATTTTTTTTTTAAAACGGTACCTCAATTATATATTATTTGTAGTATAAACATCAATTTTTGGCTTCTTTTTTATAAACCACATTCATGCTTATAGAACCGATGAGTTGTTATGGTTAGGACTTACGAGCTTACTTGTTTCTATAAGCATCCATTTTTTGACTTGTTTCTTAGTTCATATTTAAAAATATTTGTCACTTGTTTCATTCATATGTATACTAGTTAAATATGATTGAAATGCCTTTTTTTCCAGTAAAGCATACAATCTTGACCACAGGGAAAACCAAGAAAACATAAAACAAACGGTTGCAATATGATTAAGGTGTTTTTTATTTTAACTTAATATAAAAATAAAACAAACAAAGCCTAACTAGTTGTAACTTGTAACCACTACTTTTTTGTCTTCTTTTTGTTATACAATTGTATATGCTTAGGGCCTGTTTGTTTATTTTTTTTATTAAGTCCTGTAAAATTAAAGTGTCTGTAAAAATATATGTTGTCTGTTTGTAGACGGATATATGACTGTTTATTTTGTGTGCTGAATATAGAGTCTGAATCAGAGAAGTTTACTATTTTGACCTTTTAAATTAGTTAAGTGAGGGAGTTAGAGGGTAAATATGTAAAATAAAGATAATAAGTCATGACTTAATACAGAAAGCACCCTTCTGCTAGTTTTTTCCAGAAAGTCATTAGTTTATTTTAAGCACAAAACAAACAAACTACTTATTACTTAATCCACATTCCTATTTTTTAATTAAGACTTTATAAGTCATTATCAAACACTACCTTACACTTTTATGATATACTAATCCACTAGTTAGGAAACTAAGGTGGTGTTTGATAAAGACTTATAAAGTCTTAATTGAAAAATAAGAATGTTAATTAAGTCATTATTGAGTTGTTTGTTTTGTATTTAATTTTAACAAGTGACTTTCCAGAAAAAGCCAACAAGAGGAGGCTTTTCATATTGAGTCATTACTTATTATCATTATTTTACATATTTACCTTCTAACTTCTTTATTTGTTTAATTTAAAAGGGTATAACAGTCATTTTTCTCAATTCAGACACTTTATTCAGCACAAAAAACAAACACTTATATACCCGCTTATAAACAGACAACATATATTTTAACAGACACTTTAATTTTATAGGACTTAATAAAAAAATTAACCAAACAAGCCCTAACTTATTAAGCTAATATCAAAATTGTAAATAGCGTGAAGTTGTAAATTACAGAAGCTATAACAAAAGTACAACATTTTTTGAAACGTGATATATAACGAGACAAACTTTAATATGAAAATAAAACAAACAAAGGCTAAGTAGTTGTAACTTGTAACCACTAGTTTTTTGTCTTCTTTTTATATATACTAATCGACTAGTTTGGAATGCTACTCAAGACACCAATACTAGCAGGGGCGGAGTTAGGGGGGTTCCGAGGATACACGGGAGCCCCGATGGAATTTTGTCGCGTAGTGTATATAGGTGATAAAAATATTTATTTTCTTCAAAATGAACCTGGTATTACCTAGTTTAGTCCTTCATGTATGATTATATAGGCGTAAAGCCGTGCATTCGACACGGCATAAGCTACCATAAGGGAATTTGCCGAAAAACATAATGTATAAACACGAAGAAACTGGTTCAAAGACCTTGTCTACCCCTACGTTCCGTTGCCTGGTAAGGAAGGACGTGGGCATAGAGTAAAGATAGTCAAGAGCAGCCATCACGTTATAGCCGTTTCTATACACCAATAAGCTCGTATATTTCAAAACAACCGAACGTTACAGATTACTTTTTAGGACTTTGGTCTGCACATCACAGATTCCTCACACGACAGACGGCATGTATAAAAGAGTCACTTTGATAAGGTATCACGAAAAATTATCGATGATGTAACAACTGAATACAAGAAGCATACAATGAACATATGAAATATTAGTTTAGGCAAATGTTTTGAATGTTCCAAAATTCCTATGCAAATGCAGACTATGGCGACAGTAAGGCAAAGACAAACTCGTCGGTTTAATAGTGGCACCATCATCCCTAAATACCCCCTTCAACCGGTTTAACAGATCATATTGGTTTCACTTGGGGTCTCGTGAACTTACAAATCGTTATATACAAATACGGGCTCCGATTTGGGTTGTAATGGATGCAATGTTTATCTGCTATACACAAATAAATTGAAGATAAAATGTAACCAGACGAGTTGATGGCTTCTTCCTGCTAGATAATCCTTGACGAGGAACGCAATGAATCAATGACACGGGCATGGAATTTGCGATAGTGAAAATATGGCTTATGCCACTTCAGGTGCGTGCTTAAGTGCGTCTAAAACATTTAAAATCCACATAACCAAGTTCACTCTCATGTGAAAAGCAACAAAAAAACCAGAGTAACAATAGAGACAACCAACTAAGTTTGGTTATCTGTCTTGTTAACAAGGTCAACTATTGAATCGAAATTTGAGTTATAAAGGTTGCGCTACTCTCACTCTCTATCCATGTGGGACAAAATGAAAATTACCATAATCGAAAGCAAATGCATACCGTAACATATAGTTTTAGAATGTAGCGAGAAAAACACTTAGAAAATCCTAGGAAACCAGTTTAACATGATCATCACAACACAAACTGATATGCTACCTGTAATCGCCACAAAATCCACCAACCATACACCACCACCTCAACACCCGTCACCGTCCCATAAATCCACGTCCGTATGGTTAAGGGATTGTGTGGGGTAAAGGTTTTGGAGTTAAGGACTATCTAGGTCGGAAAAAAAACTAAAGTTAACGCAGCAAACAGCAGAGATCATATATGAGCAATTTACTTTATTTTAGATGCACCGGCCTCAATTTTACACTGAGATGTTTTCTGCTGTCGCTCCTCGATCAATGACTGGACTCTCTGCAATGCGCACCAGCAAAAGATGAGAATAATGAGCTTTAGAGCCGAAACCGAAGCACGGTATTTGAATATTGAAGGACAGGCCGGGTGGGTTTTAGTTTACCTTGAGAGACTTGCCAACTTGGTCTAGCTTTTGTAGTACAGGAAACTCACCAAGTGTAGCGTCGTGCGTTGGTGCTTTCAAGGGAGACAGCTACCTATAATTGCCAATAAGTACATACAATGTCGATACACATATAAAATAATACCGGCCAGGGTTGGTAACTAAATGATGACTGAGAGTTGGTTGGGCATATACCGGTGCGTGGAATGATCTCGTAGAAGAAGCAACATCTTGGTGAAAGGTTTCGTTTGTGATATATGAAAGGCGCGTCAAAACAGCCTTTCTGAAGTCGTTAGGATTGGCAATGCCTTGGACATGGACGATAGCATGGCCTGCGTTTTGAACACTAACGGAACGAGACTGTAAATATCCTTGTTGAACGATAATACAAACCGCAGCTGGTCTAGTGACATTATATACGACAGAATTGGTCGTGAGAAAAAGGCGTTGAGAGCGACTGCAACGACAAAGAAGGTATACATGATACTTGTCACCGAAACACACTAACAGGCCTACTAATCAGACCGAACATATTTCCGTCATGTCCTCAGTTCATGCTTTTCCTTATAGTCGGTCACCGGTCTGGTCCGTTTCGTTTCTTACAAAAAACCTGGCAATTATACGTTGTTAGACAGGACCAGGTTGACCCAGACCATTTAGGCCTGATCCACAGTACGACATTTTGAACAAACTCGGTTTTGGTCCGGTTTTCAGACCGTGATCGCCCTTGGCTACCTCAAACATACCCAACAAAAACAATACACGATAGCGTAGATAATGCCAGTGAAGTGAAAGGAAAATCCCCTTTCGGGGTAGAGCTCAACTCTTTGCGCTTAGAAACTGTAATGGAGCGTCACAGAGATGAGAATTTGCTAATAACATGTAAATGCCGAAAGAAGAAAGTTATTTCCCACACGCAAAACTGGTTGATATCGACTCGATATATATTTGTATACAATAAAAAGTAACATTTTTATCACAATAAATCAAATACTTTTAACCATGATGTTTCTTCTGGTTCGTCTTCTTTTTGCCGCCTCCTCTTTTCAATTTCAAGCCCTTCATTGCCAACGCATTTGAGACCGTCTGCCCCTCGAGCCTCTTTGAGAGCTTTACCACACTTGACATGCCCTTCCTGGCAGCTGCCCTGTGCTCTGGCCTCCGGCTAACCATCTTGCGGTCCAGTGGCCAATAAGCATACGGCTCAAGCTTACCTTTCCTCTTCAAATCTCCACCGGCCTTCTTGCTCGAGTATTCAGAACCCGTGTACGCCCAACCAGTCTCGGTTGTTTTTCTGCGCTTTTCTGCTTTACGCGAGTTAACTGATCGGGTGCTGCCTGCTTGACTCCTTGCATCCATATCTGCGTCTGTTGGCATACTTCTTTTCAGTGTTGTCCCATCCTCCCGAATTATGAGCCGTCCATCAGCGTCTAATTCTGGCTCGTCGTCAGATTGTAGCTTCCTCTTTAGATTATCAGATGATCTAAGAGATAATCGTGTCTTTTGACGGTCCAGCAAGTCAAGTGGCTCATCATCCATCTGCTCATATGTATCTTCTGGCAAACTCTTCCCTGCTCGCTTGGATCTGCAAATAATCATTTACGTACTTCAATATAAATTTACATATACGTTCTCGAAGACTATAAAACACAAACCTATGCAGAGATTTCTTGGAATTAGGCAAGCTATGTCGGCCAGTAAACGTCTTGGTATCCATATCATCGGAATTGCCATTCTCAGTTTCTTCATCACCAAAATCGGAGAATATTTTTGTATGATTCCATCTGCTCATCCTACGAAAAAAAAAAGAAAAACATAATATTACAACGATATAAATCAACGTATAATGTATTGACCACATTATGTTTATAACAAATATACAGCAGAAAAAAACCTGGAGGTAGTTGCTTTTGAAAGACGAGACTTGGTTTCCTCGGTGTTAGCAGCGTATTTTCGTTCTTTACGTTCTTTTGTCTGCATTTCAACAGTCGTAATTAACAACTTGTATTGTTAAGTTGAAGCTGATTAAATAAAAAAACTGATCCGCAACAAACCTTTCTTATATTCGTGAGCAGCTTCATATGCTCTTCGGGCATAACTTCCTTAACAGCCTCGAGACCACATTTCTTCACAAGCATTTCAAGAAGCAACTTCACCTGTGATATAACATACGATAATCTGAGGGTTTTTCCAACAACAATTTCGCAAACGTTGTAATTAAAGAAGCTGAAGTGCCTCCGCTAACCTTTGCTTTGAAATGGTTCTTGTGGCTACCTTGCCAGCTCAGCAGGGCCTCCACCATTCCCCTCATATGGGTCTGCAACCCTTCGGCTTGCGACTTGGCAACTAATACCTTAAGCAAACCTAAATTCGCCTGCAACAATAAGCATCGGTCTGAACTTAGACTCTTGAACATTTTATACATACGGTAAAAGTCATGTTTTACTTTTTACAATCGACTCTACTTACTTTATTAATTTCTCGGTTCTTTCTCTGGAGAAGGAGAAACGCGGATGGAAGAACATTGAAAGCCCTGGATATAAGATCAGTGAACTCATAAGTCAAACGAGCTATGCCCTTCACCGCTGCACTGATCATATGAGGTGTCTCTCCAGCAAGGCCACCAGCGACCTACACCAAAATTAAGCCGTCGAAATAAAAATCACTTCTACATAGCTACAGTAAACCAATGTGTTATTATCGGGAAGGTTCTTTACCATGTTGAAGAAGTTATACAGATTCTCCTTATTTCCACCCTTATCTTCGTCCACACAGGCATGACCAATCTGAACAATAATCTCATATGCTCTATTTCGTGTTTTCTTGTTTGCCTGCAAATCATACGTTCAAGAGAAACCGTCAGGTTTTGATATAAAGAACAAAGGCGCGGTAGAATTCGAGCATGACGTGGATAGTACCTCTTTGAGTCCAAGTACAATTTCAGTCAAGAAAGAGGCAACAATCTCACGCTTCATTTGCTCTGATTCATCCTGCAACAGAAGTCACTCAAATGCTTCAGGTTTCTATCTTATGCAAACGTACGGGAATATTTGAACTAATTAACGTTTGTTACCTTTGAAACATGAACGATCAAAAAATATAAACAGTCAAGTCTGTGCCGCTTGGCTGAAAAATGACACGAATGCATCACTTCAAACATCAGCTTGAGTAGATCTTCAAGCTTTCTTACTATGAAACCATCAGCATGCTGTCGGAGCAAAAATATATATGGTCAATCAACACGTAATGACTTCAGCTGATGTTTGACTAGCAAAACAATATTAATACAGAAAGAATGTGTTTTTCATCTTTCACGTGAAGTGCGAAATAGGATACCTCAAGGATTGTTGAAAGAACTTTGTAAGCCTTCTTCTGAATCGAACTTTCCGAATCCTACAATCAGGTGTACATCAATAATGTTAAGCTTTAACATGAAACAGGAAACGATAGATTTTGGCCACACAATTCAAGTTCTCATCGTGAAATGTTGATCAGCTCACCTTTAACGCAGGTACTATTGCAACGAATAAAAGATCGACCTCCTTTGTACCTAAGCCTGGTAAAAGCGAGACTGCCAAGTCAAATAGCTGTGCCCTGCAAATAGAAAATAAGAAATTTTGTATTATATATTTTTTAAAAATCAAATCAAACGAAATATTGGAACTAGGGATTGAAAGACGACGTTTTACCTCGTTTGCGACAATGAAGGTTCACTGGATGAATTGTCTACTTCCATCGAGCTGGAACCTTTGGTATTTTGTACTTTGCCCGCCTCCTCAGTCACCTTCAGTAACTTCTGCATTGTGCTCTTGAAAAAACGCGAGACTACACTTTTGTCAGCTATGGATGCAAACTCACCGATCGTTCTCTACAGAATGAAAAAATAACGGGTTAGAATGCAAAATTAAAAGAGCGTCGTATGTGGATAGTTTAGGGAGTTGCTGAATATACCTGTAAAGATCCACCGTCATCTTTAGAAGACTTGATGAAAATTCCTGATAGTGTAGGCAATATCTCACGTGCGGAGGACCTTAACACATCAAGATTACGAGCTGCAACTTCTGAAGTGTAGCGGGAAACTGCTCGTTGTTCACAAATGCTGAGTTCTTTACCAGATGGTTCATTTTCCCCTTCAATCACTCGTTTATTTTGTCGAATAAGAATCTGTAGGCCGGAACATATTACTCCATGCAACTCAGGTTGTTCCTGAAGGGCACGGCATAACGCCTTTTCTATATCCTTGAAACTCTCATCAGTATCGAGAGGGTAGTTGCAAAACGAAGGCAACAAAGACCATATAGAGTATACAAGTCCATCAATGCTCCTGGCCGAATGAATTCGCCCATCTTGCTCATGCTGGTTTAGGTGAACATGTAAGTACTAAATACACTAATTAGAAAAGAACCACAAACGAAAAAGAGGATACGGTACCTTTGCAGATTTCAGCTTCAATACTCGAACCATATCCAGTAACGATTCATTGAAAAAGCTTAAACGAGCACCCACTATGTTCTGTTTCAGAATGGGGAAAAGCCATACGTTGGCATCGGTAATATCTTGTGCTTCTACATTTAAAGGTAGAAGCTTTAAGAATGTTTCAGGCCCCAACGCAACTAAAGCTGCGCCCATGCAATCATGCAACTGCAAATACGAAAGGTATTACATATATGTTAATTTGTTGATCAAAACTAAAAGGCGAGGTTTTTGATACACCAAACTTACCTGTTTCCTGTAAGGAAAATCTTCATCCGGCAACTTTTGTATGTCTTCCAAGCTCTTAACGGCGCCTTTAAAGAAATACGAACTAGACTCGCCTGAAAGATGTAGGGGGAGTTTAATCAGTTACGGTTGATGACGTGTCAGTTAGATAAGAGTTAAAGAAAGGTAGGATTACCTAATTTGTCAAACATTGCAGACACGACTTGAAATGACATGTCCCACACGGCAGCGTAGCTATAATCAAGTAAACTTTCAACCGTTGCACAAAGTTTCTCAATGATGGTCGGTCCAGTTTTTCTTGCACTCCCACTTGTCGACATAATCTGATCTACACCTTGTTTGATCAAGATGTCATCAATGCATGTATGTATTAAGCTCTTGAATGCCTCCATAGCAACAGCCAAAGGCTCCTCGTGTTCAGAGGCTAATATATCTGACATCATCGCAAAAGTCGTCAGAAACATAAGTATGCACCACGTTATTCAAAAATTTAGAAAATTCGGAAATACAAACCTTTGAATGCACTGAAGACAACTGGAAGCTTAACAACACAAGTCTGCCTGTTGACGGAAAACACTTGTTTCATACCGGCATCCAACAAACGAGCGGTGAATGTCATGCTGTCACCAGTCATTTCGTTTGAAGAAACAAAGATAGCCAACGAGCATAAAAGATCAATCAATGCATCAGGAGATACTTGTAGAGTTGGTTGGATGCAAAGAAAATACAACGCATCAGTAATCCTGCGTGTAGCTGGCGTTTGGTCTAGTGCGAGGAGAGACTTAAAGTAATTCAAGATTTTATTTGAGAACTTGACAGACATAAGCGGAAGAATGTCCTTTAAAGCGTCCAAAACATACAAGACCTCGAGAGCTTTAGAAGATTGTTCTTTATTGTTATTATTATTGTTTGAGGATGAGCCTCCAGCGAGTAATAGAGACCTTTCAAAAGTGGTTGCGATGGCTTCACTAGCAGGTGGCAGCAATGACGTGTTTTGGAATCCTTGCATAACCTCACGGAGGCAAACATGAGCTTGCCGTCTAACCTATATATAATAAGACATTTAATGATTAATTAGTAGACAACTACTGCCAACTCGTACTGCTAACCGCTAGTCGGGTCAAAAGAATAGTAAAACAAACATTTTGAGGAAAAGGCTAACCGCTAGTCGGGTCAACAGAATAGTAAAAAGATGCACAAGTAAAAGACTAAATTGATCTAAGAACCTGTCGTCAAAGCTAATCGTGAATCAGGATTATGATCTCCAACTCCGACCAAATCAACAATGCCAATAGTTAAAATTTATATACTTTATAGTAATCATTAAACTTGTGTCATTCCATTTGGGATTATTTTACGCAGAGCATGTCAGCTCTTGAAAAAGCTTCCACATGGACCTACCTAAGCTTACAAGTCTCAAAATAAGCCGAAAAATTGGGGCTGATGAGCTTGTTAGATTTTGGCTTATACTTCACAAGCCCCAATTTTTTTGGCTTATTTCGAGACTTGCAGGCTTATACTCCGTATATCCTAATATACTTAGATAAGCTCACAAGTTTAAAAATAAGCCAACATAAGCCGCAATCAAATAAGCTCATAAGTTGAGATATAAGCCGAAACAAACACCCTATCATGTACTAGTAAAAGTGTAAATGATACATCAATCGCCGAGATTATTACACAGTTCTAACTAACAGACTAAAGCATCCTTAAGGTATGTTTGTTTCGGCTCATATATGGGCTTATCTGATTTCAGCTTATATTTCACAAGCCCCAATTTTTCAGCTTATGCTGAGACTTGTGGGCTTATATAAGTTCATTATATCGTAATAAACTTGCATAAGCTCATATAAGCCCATAAGTCTCAAAACAAGCCGAAAAACCAGTGCTAGTAAAAGCCTAAATGAATCCGATCAATCCATCAGTCGAATACAGCTTGGGAGCCGAGATTATTACGCAGTCCTAACTAACGGGATAAAGCATCCTAATTTAAGATAAACAAACCTTAAAACAAACATCACAAACAACTATACCTTAAGATTAGAATTGGCAACAAACGATATAAGAATCGAAAGCAAACTTAACTAACGGGATAAAGCATCCTAATCTAACTAACGGGCTAAAACATCAAACATACGTCACAAACAAACATATACCTTAAGATTAGAATTAGCAACAAACGACACAATAACCGTAAACAACGGCGAAACACCCGGCCAGCTACTCGTACTCCCCCGATACCCGTAAACAACCAAATGCGCCACACATTTCAACCCACGACACACCACCACACTTGTTTTCTCATTCTTAACATCAGAACAACCACCCAATGAATGAATGACACGTGTCATCAAAGAACAAACAAAATCAGACTCCTTCCTCAAAACAGGACCCGAGATACTCGGAAGAGTCAAGGAAAGAATCAAAAGAAGAGCATCCACCATCTGGGTATTGTTAGTATTGGTAAAAGATTCATGGGTTGTTGATATGAGCTTGTCTAGTGAAGTACACGTGGCAAGGAGGTAGGCTAATGGGGTTAAAGGGTGGTTTGATTCATGTAAACCTTGTGAGATTTCTGATAGTATTAGCTTAGTGTATTCGTCTTCTTCTTGTAAGTTTGACATGAGTGTGGTGCAGAAATCATGATCCTCCATTTTTAGGGTTTTGCTAGGGTTTAGCTGCTGCTGCTAGGGTTTTGGGTGGAGAAGATGATGATGAAATGCGGCTTGTTGTGTACATACATAAACCCTAATAAGTAATAACCCATTTTGGCCCATTTGATATCCGTGAAATGCAGCGGCGGGTACCTGTTATCGTATTTTTTACGAGCGATATTTTTCGATTAAGAATAGACCGGATCGAGAACCGAAATTATTCAAAATCTCGGATTCAGTTCGGGTTGATTCAGTCCGGTCTTACATAATCGACAGGGTTTTGATAGAAGCGAACCGGACCGAACCGGTCAGACCGAAAATTGAATTAGTCTAGGCCCATAGCAGATAAAGTAGTTGGTACAAATTGTATCATTTTAATTTGACTTTATGATGAGGTATCATTTTAATTTGAAAAGGTTGTCACGATTGAAAATATATTTTGAATATGTACCAAAAATCAATAAATAGACAGTAAAAGATTGGCAAATATCAATGAAAGAGAATGCACTAGCTTATGTACCGGGACTACAAAATAAATATATATTCGTCTATTATGTGTTACTAGCAAGTTTTGTTAAATGACATTTAGAATATCATTTGTTTTAAACTTTTGTCACGTTTTCGAAATCCGAATAAGCCATTTGAAGTCGTTCTGCTTATTGAGCTTATGAATGAGTAGCTTATTTTTCAATCTAAGTCTGTTGAAACTAACTTGGAACGTTTTCATACATAGAAGCTCTCAATCTAGCTTAATAGTTCGTTACATTGTTAAATCGTCCTTTAAGTTTGGTCATTTTGCATGTTTCATCCTAAATATTTTGAAAGTGTTGATATCGTCCTAAAATCAAACTATTTCGCAAATCTTCATCATTAATGTTTAGCCATGTTGCATGTTTCGTCCCAAAAGTTTTGGCAATTTTGCAAGTTTCGTCCCAAGAATTTTCCTCATAAGGACGATACTTGCATTAAAGTTTCTCCACAGGGATGATCCTTGCGCTTTTGTAACGCTTAGGACGAAACATGCAATTTGACCAAACTTTAAAGACGATTTATACAATTTACTCGTTAATCCTTTTAGTTAGGGCAGTTGCATAATAGGACCTAGTTAGTTAGTTATACTTTTTACCCTTTTAGTTAAGAAATTTTGCATAGCTAGTTCTTTATTGTAATTCTAGTTATATTTTGCATTGTTTTTATTTGATTTTCCTTATTTTGTTGAATAGTAGATAAATAATATCATTTGTAAATCGAATATCCGAGAACAAAAAATTCAACACGAATAAATCTGATATCCATTCAAATCGAACTGAAAGACAACTAAACTAAAAACGAATATTAAGTGACGTTATTAATTTGTATGTACAATCCATAACTAAATTGTTTGCTATATATATTACACTTTTTTTAGTAAGTAAATAAGATTTCTCAAAAATAAATGTTTACAAAATTATATGTTTGGAACGAAACTTATATAATTATCGTTGAGAAGTTCCATGTTGAGTCACGAGTCATTTTAGAAGATCTTTTACAAAAACCACCCTCAGGTTTGCAGGCTATTTTTTACCCATTTAAAGTTTTAAAATTTAAATCTTGAAATATGGTCCGGTCTCGGGTCAATCCGTTCGGTTAGTTTTTCGGTTTGATCTGATTTTTTTAAATCTCGAAATAATTTTAGAATTTTTTTCGCCTCTACTATATATAAAGGGTGTAAAATTTCAACATTTATTGATATAGATTTCAATTTTTTTCACACACGATATTATTGGGTCACGATTTCGAACACCGGGTCGATCCAGTTTAGTCATCGGATCACGGGATGGACCACCGAGTATACCTGATTGAGTCACCTGGTCACGGGTTTGATCACCGGGTCAACTATGTCAAGTCACCCGGTTACCGGTTCAATCATCGAATCAATTAGCATATCGTTAACTATTTGCCGTTAGACAATTTCTGCAGTTATGCGCGGGTACAGTCTAGTCAAAGTTACATCCGCATATTGTTGATGATGTTTTGTTTGTTTTTATTTGTTTTTGAATAAGCAAGCAAAGATTAATCTATAATCTATAATACTATATAAAATATTTAACCTTTTTTTTTCTAAAATTAGAAGTCTTAAAAATTAAGCCTCAAACATTTCTTATAATGGAAAGATTTATTTTTTGCTAAGAAATTAATACATATTAAAAGTCTATAAATAATTGTAATTAAATACAGTTTTGTAACAGAAACTTTAGGTGTTAATAAGTACTATTAGAAGTTACAACAAAAAACTAAATGTCTCAATAATGTTGTAACTTAATTCATAAAATCATTTTTAAAACTCATAGTCTAACAACTTTATGAAAACAATTAAATTTTTAATATATAAAGTCCTAAAAATCTTAAAACACGAATGTAAAATATGTAAAAACAAAACCCTCGCTCTCTCTCAATCACCACCCACTGTCGCCAACTTTGAGGTGCCAAAAAAATAGTCGTTGTCTCTGTAAAAGATGCTCGTTTTTTGTAATGGTGGTTTCCTGGTTTAGCCAAATCCACAAACTTAGTCATCGGCTACCCGCTGCCGCATTGCGCGGGTAGCCGGCTAGTGAGATAAAATGTACTTGTCTTGTTACTTCATTGTTATCCATTGTTATCTAGTTGTGACAAGTGTTTCAAAAATTTTAAATTTTCGTTTGTTTTTAGCATTTTCGGTTGTTTCTTTTCTGTGTGTTTCAAAGTTTTCTTACGTTTTTGCTTATTTTATTTACGACAAAGATGTAAAAAATCTGCTGAAAACGTAAAAACAGAAAAAAGTGTAAAAATGAAGAAAACTTGAAAAAAATAAGAAAATTGACGAACACTTACAAAAAAACAGATACAAACATGGGTAAACTGCAAATTACGTCCATGAACATTGACAATTTCGCAAATTTGCCACTCAAAGAAAACTACAAGCAATATTGTCACTATACTTCAAAATCTTGTGCAATTTTGCCACTAAACTGACGGTTTTTTACTTTTTGCCGTTTTCTTCCGTTAACTCCCACACGTGTCTGACGCGTGTGGATATATTCGCCTTTTCCACCCACCACGGTTGCATCCACCTTTCATTTGATGCAAAAAAACGTCATCGAAAAGAATTCCCACCTGAGACTTCTACGCTACTATTCTTCCACTTTTATCTTCGTGCAATAAACGTCCCTTAAACATTATTAAACCTTTCACCCCCGTCATTATTATTATGCCGCTAAATTGTCCCAGGGACGTTATTTGCACGAAGGTAAACTGTTAATGATGCCTAAAAACGTTATTTGCATTTTTCGGTATCGCTTTGTTTTGATTACGACAATATGTAAAAACAAGCATTTACGAAAACAACGAAAAACGAATTATTGAGTTCATGTATTTTTCATTTCAACCATTATCACTTAAGGTATGAACAAACAAGTACTCATCCTAATTAAGTGATCAAAGATTTAATCTTTTCTTAAAACTCACTTTTTATTAAGCGTGACAAGTTTTTTTTATTAAACTTTCTTTTTAAGAAAATATTTTATTAAATTAATTATTTGAAAATTTGAAATTTAAAAATGACATATTCTATCTTAGTTGAAATATCCTTTCAGGATATTTTAATCCTCAGATTCGAATCAATCCACTAAAAGACAAAAAGGAGCGGAGTCTATGCAGGCGGTTCCTTAGCACCTATAGCGGTTCCTTATCGATAAGGAACTGCGGGCTCCAATAAGGAACCGCGGGCAGATATAGCCGTTGGATGTTTGTCTTATAAATAGTGGACCATTCTCAGACTTTCAAATTACCTCTTTTGCACATACATTTTCAGATTCTTTCATACTTCTTAAATCACTCAAATCCTTGATCATTTGTTTGATTACTACTTGTTTAGAAGTGAATCTTTCTCCTCTCATCTTTTCCTCTCAAAGTGTGATGTGTTCGGACATAGATATTTAAAGAATGCAAATACAAATCCCCGACAAGAAGCCAAAAACTTGATGTGCTCTCCGTTGGTGGTTATGTTAATGAAACAATTCTTTCAAGAACATAATTCCAACAAAGAACTTAATGCGTTCTTTTCACACATTGGGTTTTAAAATTATAAACAAGAATTACCGATATTAATTAAGAACACAAATTCGAGCAAGTATACTATAGTCATGTTGCAATTAGGTTGGTAAGTCAAGGTCGTCCCATGGGACTTGGTTATACTCAAGTGTTATTTGTTTGTAACAATGGTAGGTATGATTGTCACGATCACACCACCATGAGAATCGTTAAAGGCACAAGCACACAAAGAACATACATGTATAGTTAAATGATCACATGGACATTAGGATGTTTAGTTTGGAAAACACATTAAAGGTAATCCTGTCGACCTATAGAACCAATAATAAGACACTAGTGCTTTATAAATCAAGTATACATAACTTAAGTCTCAACCAAGTGGTCACTCATGAGCCTTATGCCTAAACCAACAACACCAAGAATCCTTTCGACCCATAGACTTGGTGTTATCAATTTGATAAGTTCCATTTACTTGAAAGATGATTAGAAAAGTATATTCAAAAGACTCCTTTCGACCTATAATCTAGATTAAACCTTTCCTTGTTATGTTTATTAAGTCTCTTGCACAATCTTCACAAAGTGCAAGACCAAATCATTAGTCGGTTAACGAATTAAAATCAACCATATTGAGAATAATTCCGACATATAGACTCAACAATGATTAACCAAATTGACAAACAAGAACAAGTTCCAATTCAACCAAATATAATGTTATCACCATAATCCAATGACAAGCACTAATAGAATCCAAACATCCAATTATCACAAGTTTTCATATAAACAATACAAGTATCACAACATTCACAATATAACAAAACAAAAGAATCACCATGAACATGAACATAAACTACATTGGATAATAAAGAAAAAGTTACTAAACATTAGAGTTCATAGTACCAAAATACAATGCATTCTACCCATAACCATCTTGGGTTTTGTATGGAGTATGGCTTTCTTCTCTACTCTCCTATGGCTTATTACATGAAAATGGCTACCAAATCCACCCCTCACCACTTGATGAGGGGTGATATCAAAATCACAAAAATATGATGGAGATGAAGATGGATTATGAGATAGCATAGATGGATGATAAACACTACCCCATAGGTCTTATTTATAGGTGAATTAGCCTGGGCCATCAAGCACTTTTCTTGGAGCCAAAGGTGAGTAATGATGAGTGTAATGAAGCTTGGAGGAGTTATAATAGAGTTATGGCTGAACTTGGTGAGCAAGGTGAAGTAATTGAGGGATTTAAGTTTACTTGGAGAAGTGGCAGCAGGAAAATGCTGGTGGCAGAATGAATCTTGCTGGTGGCAACTTGATGTAAGAATGATCTTGCCGGTGGCAACTGGGCCAACTTTCCCTTATTTCTTCTTTGGTCCTTTTTCTTTGTTTCTTCCACTTTCTTTCTTCCAAACTTTCCAAGACTCTTATTCTTTGTATTATTTATCATACGAGAGCTCCACTTTCATGTTTCGTTCATTCTTTCACATCCAATACTCGTCTTTTCTTCATTTCTCGTGATGTAACCATTGATGAACATACAATATCATATAAGCTTCATTAAGTATCATATGTTCATACTAATCACATAAATATATGCATAAACACCACGAATACGCTCCGAGAAATATGTTAGATTTGAGCGTTATCAAATCCCCTCACACTTAAGTTTTACTCGTCCTCGAGCAAGGAAAAGAAAAACATCCAACGGAATACAGCGTTTTGCTGCTGCTAGGGTTTTGCAGCTGCTAGGGTTTATGTTGGTGGAGAAGATGATGAAATGCGTCACTTGTTGTATACATACATACCCAATAAGTAATAACCCATTTTGGCCCATTTAATAAAAACCTAGCAAGTACCCGCGGAAAGCGACGGGTATCTGTCATCATATTTTTTTACATATATCTTGGCTCATTCAATCATTCTACTTTTATTTTTTCTTAAACTTTCGTTTTTTGTGCTTTTATTTTTTGAATAGTTTCAAGTAAAGTAAAAGGTGAGCATTTGGATCGTCGGAGTAAACTAGACCGAAAAATCGAACTGGATCGGATCGGATTGATCAAATTTGTTTTAGTCCTCGGATTGATCAAATTTGTTTATTTTGCCTAATTAGGATCGACTTATTTTGAGACTATTGTTCACCAATGATTATCATTCAAACTAATAAGTATAAGTTATAATGTACACTTTTTTAGGTTAATTGTTCATTAGTCATTATTGTTCACCAATGATTATTATTCATATTATCAATTCAACAGTTTTTTAAAAGAGTGGTTCATAATTATAAATATTGTACATTAATATTACCCTTATTTATTGCCGGCACTACACAGATAAAGAAATGTGACGTGGCATGCTTTACAAACCGTAGGATGTTTACTAGAACAAATCTTGGCCCAATAAATTAATTAAAGTTATCTGCCTATTAGCATGTGAGGTTAATTTTCACACGTTTATAAAAGCTAGAATGAGGATAAGTACAATGAGATAACCACATCTCTTTTAACTAACTTGCAGTTAATCTCGGTACTTCCAATTTTAGCGTCATTTTAGTTGGGAAAAGCACTATATAAGACTCACATGCACAGTATCCATCCACATCTAACCTTGATATAACATAATCATTAAAACTTCAAATAAACATGGTCAACAACGAGGCACTCACTTTCTACCTTGATTCGCCTATGTAGAGGAAACAACGTAGTCGTGAACACAACTTGATGAACTGAAAATGGGATGATATCATTCTTATGGAAGATTCAGATGACGAGGAAGTTGGTGAAGAAGTTTTCCATGAAGGACCAAATGCAACACTCAATGTTGATGATGAAATTGTTGGTGACCATTGTAAAGATGATGAAGACATTTAGGAAACTTTTAGTATTGTTTACCCATTGTTTTCTTCTGGTTTGGTTCTTTTTTGTGTTTATAGGTTTTTTAATAAAGGATTGATGGCTTATTAATCTATCAAGCTTCTTTTTCACAAGTATTATAGTTTCTTCAAGTTCCTTAGTTTCTATTAGCAATGACCCTTCTATTGTTTGTTGATAAGTGTTGTGTATCTTATTAAATGATATAGTTAGGCCCAAGCCTGGTTTGTGGGTTGTGCCCCGTTAAGGTTTATCATTAGGGTTTGGTTATCATTATAAATAACCTATCAATAAACATGCTAGAACCCACGGGGTTTTCTACCTTCTTACATGGTATCAGACACCTAGTTGGTACGATCTTGAGACCACGGTCATCAAGCCGCCACTAGCAACCGCTGCTCTACCACCCCGTCAAATCTTTCCTCCACCGTTTGTCAAAATAAACAAACGAGTGTCTTCTCTGTTATTTATTTTCCATGTTTGTCACCATAAACAAACGAGTATCATCTATTTTCTTGTCTCAAGCCGCATCATCTTACCTTTTTCTAGTCGGATCTCCGGCTATCTCTCCATACTTTAAAAAAAAAAAAAAAACCTCTTACCTTCCAGCCCCATCTCTTCCGTCGCTGCTACTACGCGATCATAATCACCACCAAGTTTTATCCATTAGGGGTCATTTTTAGATCCAAAAGCTATGAATAAACACACAAAAACCACATCTCACCATACCAGTTTCAATTTCTCATCGTTAAAGTTCTAATCCCAATAGATAAAGTCTCATCCCAATCCCAAACAATCACCAACATAAAAAAAAGACCTGAATCTAGATCTGAAGATATAAAAAGATTTGGATGGGTTGGTGTCGGTATGTTCTTGCCATGAAAGAGAAAAAGAAAGATAATGGTGGGTAATAATGTGATTCTGTTAGTGGTTTTTATTTTTATTAATGTATTTTACGTTTTTTTTATCAGTAGATGGTTTTATTTTATCTCTAGTTCGAGCTTTCATGATTTCACCGCTCGAACTACGGGAGGGTATTAAATGATATAGTTAGGCCCAAGCCCGGTTTGTGGGTTGTGGCCCGTTAAGGTTTATCATTAGGGTTTGGTTATCATTATAAATAACCTATCAATAAACATGCTAGAACCCACGGGGTTTTCTACCTTCTTACGGGTTTTTTTTTTATGTTTTGTTTTTCTTTTCTAGTTTACTTCTCCGGTCTAAGCTTTCGTGATTTCGCCGTTCGGACTGCGGGGGAGTATTAGACAATAAAATGGCCCAAGCCCGACTTGTGGGATTAGGGTTTCTAGAATACTCTGTGTATTAGTATAAATACCAATCAATAATACAATACCTATTCATGGGGTTTAATCATCTAACATATCTTTGTTATCAAACAATATCATCTCTTTGTTTTGTGTATCTTTGTTATCAAACAATATCATCTCTTTGTTCTATAATTTATTTCTTGATATGAGTTATGAGTGTGTTATCCGATAAGAGCAATAGTATTCTTGAAGAAAGTTTACTATTATCAACAAATTATAAAAGTTTCTGTTAGCGGATTCAATAAGAGATGATAATAAAGTGAAGTATTCTCAACAAGTCATAAACTTATTTTCACATTTTATGGTTTTGAAGTTTTATCAGTAGACTATAACCCATTGTTTTATATCATATTGTTGCCCATTGTGATATTATGGCCTTATGGGTCACAACCAAACACCCTTCGTATTATATTAGCTAATAATTCTTTTGTTGTTTTGACAATTTATAGTTTTCACTGTGATATCACCATTCTATTAGCAACTTATACAAGTAATACACTATAACCCATTTCATGTTGTTGTTTCATATTTTTGCCCATTTGATACTTTTGCCATCATTTAACGATTGTTACTTTAAATCTTGGTTCATATTTAACTATTTGTTTAATAGAAGTATAAATGAGGATAAGTAGAAACGAGGATAAGTAAAATATTAATAGTCACACTCATAACAAACTTGCACATATATTTGGCTACTTTACTTTTGGCGTCATTTTCTATACTACTTATATGTTGCAAGCTTACATTTAAGTATTTAATTGACTTGCATTTAA
The DNA here is from genome assembly GCA_025667525.1 of Glebionis coronaria. Taxonomy (NCBI): domain Eukaryota; kingdom Viridiplantae; phylum Streptophyta; class Magnoliopsida; order Asterales; family Asteraceae; genus Glebionis; species Glebionis coronaria. Next base: position 2,414,804 of record CM046882.1, on the reverse strand, counting down.
GTATTTAATTGACTTGCAGAGAATATTGGCTATCTTTTGCACTATAACTAGATAATGAGGTTAATGTAAGAGACTTGCTAGATGTGTATGAAGTTTTAAAATTTAAATTATAAAACATAGATAATGAGGTTAATGTTGCTCCATATATGCAAAAGATACTTTTCATAATTCTTTTATTTTATATGTTTGATCCATGTTGTTCTTTCACATTTACTAATAAAGTTTGTAGTCATAAACTCATAATATAAACTTAATGTAGAATAATGTTAAGTTACACTATCTTGATCTTCATATGTTCTTTCACATTTAATATTTGGTTTCACTTGAAAGGTTAGCCTCTTGATTATTTAATAGAAATTGCTTATTTGAGTTAGATATCAATAATAGCAAAAAGTACATGGATATCAAAAGTGAATTGGATAATAGCAAAAATGTTTATAGACACACAAAGTGGTGAGAGTAGTGTTTACTGTAATAGAAACATGTAGCATATTGATGTTGTTTTCACAAGGGTTAAAATTTGCGGTCTTATTTAGGTCATGAGTGACCACTTGATCCACTCAATGTGTTTTATTATACCATATTAGTGAAAGCCTCATTTGTGTCACTGAGCACGCCATTGTTTATCAGATTCTCTTACTTTTGTTCCATCTTTTTGTTGAAGATGAAAGTGACCAACAAGAAGACCGTGCTGATGGTTGGGGTTACTTCTAGATCGCAGCATAAAGAAGACCTTGATGATTGTTGGAGTATCTTAGTATTATTTTTTATTTGTTTTGGTTATTTACACATACTGCTTTAGTAGTATGTTTTTTTCTTGTGTGTCCCTTTTTAAGTGCTAAAGTATCAATAAACACATCTTATCAAGTTAACACAGCCAATCATTAAAGTTAGTCTATGAAAACTGAATAATGATGAATGCAAGTAAATGTCTGTTTGAGGAGTTAATAATATATGCCGTTAAAAAAGCATATCAGTAACAACGGTTGCACACATTTTGCCACAGTTGTATCTATGTGAACTGAGAGTAAGCTGAAGTCTAGGGATGGCAACGGGGCGGGGCGACCGTCCCCATCCTCATACCCGATTAGTAAATTTCTCCCCAAACCCGCCCTGATCCCCGTCAGGGATTTAATCGGGGTGCTCCGTTGGGGCGCAATGCTCCCCCAAACCCGCCCCGTACTAATCGGGGATCTTATCGGGTACGCTCTTTGAGTGAAATTTTCTATCAAAACCGCATCATTTTACATTTATTATTATTTTTAGGCTGTTAGAAATGACCTTGAAGTATTAAAAACTTATTAATTATATAATAATGAATTACAAACAAGACTTATAAGGTTTAAAACGATACTATTATAGATAAATAATGATATGCTATACCACAAAGAACTTACAATACATTAAACAAGTTTCAGTAATAACAATTTGCAATATTGAAAAGATCAAATACTAAAGAAATATTTATTATGACGTAAATAGTAAGAAAATACTATATAAAAATACTAATATTTGTACATGTGTATATTAATCGGGCGGGTCGGGTCGGGGACCTTATTCCCCGCGTTTGCCCCAAACCCAATTAAAAATCCCCGTTTAAGCCTCAAACCCGCCCCATAACCCAATAAAGTTAACCCGCCCCGCCCCAATTGTTTCGGGTTTCCCCGTCAGGTTCAGGTTTTTTTGCCATCCCTACTGAAGTCGTGTTTCATTGTCGCCTGCACACATGGTATTCCTAGACAGTTTAGCAGTGCAGTCCATATTTTATGTGTCATGAAAACATGTTTTCTAGACTAAATACTGAAAAGTATTATAATACGCAAATTTATAGGTACATAACATGTTTCAACTGTTTATGTATGCAAATCAAAACCTTTTTATGAATATCGTTTTGTGTTTTATTCAGATTGAAGGCATTTGCTATGTATCCATACAATTATTTTTTTTCTGCAATAATATAATCATCAAGTAGGAATTTGACAATGCTTAATGTGATTCTTTTTTTAAAAAAATTTAAATGCGAAAATAATTTTTAACTTATAAATAATTGTCTACCCGTGCAACGCACGGATATTGTTCTTGTTAAGAATGGTTCATCAATAACTAACGTTGTTTATCAATAAGTAGATATAAAAAAAACATTGTTAATTAATAAAAATACTCGTTCGTCGTATAAGAGCATCTTCAACCCACAGTGCAATATAAAGTTTAATACGTCTCCACATCATCGCCACTTCAACATACCAACCTAAACATGAACCTTTACAATGCATTGAACTCAAAATAATAAAATAAATTACCACGTCATTAAGCTTTTAATTTATAACCAAATAAATATTTATATAAAAATTGATAAGTTCACTACTATTTTATATTCATTCACTACAATCTAAATTGAATTTACATATATGCCTTTGTACTTTTTTTCTTTTCTATCACATGACACAATGTGTTTTGGGCAATTATGTAAAATCACTTGCATAATAGTTACTTTGTCATTTTTATTTATTATAATAAAACTTGTGAAAATGTCCCCATTCTGTACGTTTTATAGCCATATGTTCAGTAACAAACTAGTATTGAATGAATGGGTAAAATAAGGCTAGGCGCAACGCTGTTTGAAAAACTTGGTCGTGATTCGGTCGCGACCGAATCGGCCTGTTGCGGTGATTCGGTCGCCGGACTCGATCCCATGCAATTTGGTCTTAGTCACGACTGTTTGGTGATATTCGATCTCCATGTTTGTGTTGTGTTTGTGTGTTTTATAAAAAAAACTTTTTTTACTAAATTTAACATGTTTTAATCGTGTTTTAATTATATAAACTATATAAAAAAATTCCAAATTTTAATATATTGAGATTTGTTTAATTCCTCACAACATATATTAATTTGACAATTTTTGGAATTAGTTTTAGCTAATGCATTATACTCTCTTTACTTCTAATGTTTCGTAATGTTTTTTAGTTTATGTAATGTCTTTTTTTTTTTAGTGTAATGTGTATTGTATGGAATAAAATATTTTTTTTTGAATAAAATGTTATTTTTATTGAATATAAAATGTTATTTTTATTGAAAATAAAAATAAAATTTTTTTGAATTAGGTCGCACTAGGTTGCCGGGTTGTGGCAAATAGGTCGCACTAGGTCGCCGGAGAGAGAAAACTGAAAAAACTAGGTCGCGACCTAGTTAACGTTATGGGTAGCCTAAGCTCTCACAATGCATTGCATGCCAAATCATCATTCATTGATCGATCAAAAGACACCCATTGTGGATGCCCTAATAAGTGTTCATTTCAACTTTTTTTAGTGTTTTTTTTATCTTACTTAGACTCTAGATATTTTTATTGGTATTACATGATACTTGATAAAAATTGTACCAATAAAAATACATTTTAGAACCGAATATACTTATATAACTTTTATCAAGTACTACGTATTATATAATACAAATATAAATATTTATGGTCAAATTTCAATAATAAATATTTAAAATATTTCATTATGAACATTTAATATGAGACGAAGATACTAATTGTTTATCGATAAACAAACATTATCATCAATAAAAATAATTGTTTATCAATTTTTTTTTGAGCAAGAATTGTTTATCAATTAAATGAGTGGTTCATTAATAAAAAAATATGTTCAATTATAAAAAGTTTAGTTTATCAATATTGATAACAAGCGTTGATCATCACTAAAGTAGTAATTCATCAATCGAAAATATGGTCATCAACAAACATTTCTCATTAATTAAAAAAGTGATTTTTAGTAATAGACATAATAGTTTGTCAATAGAAAAATGCGGCCATCAATAAAAATAATTGTTCATCGATAAAAAATATTGCCCATCAATAAGAATAGTTGTTCTTCAGTCTAAATATTTGTTTATTAATTAAAAGATTGATTTATCAATAAAAAACGATGTTCATAAGTAAAAATATTATTCATCAACAAAAAGAGTGGTTCATAATAGAACATTGTGGTTCATCAATAGCAAACGGTTTCTAATAATAAAAAGAGTTGTTCATCAATATAAAAGTTGTGTTATTCATCAATTTAAAAATATCACGTTGTTCATCAATTTGCTATTTGAATAACTTTTTTTTCACCGTGTTCATCAGTTTAAAAAAAATCATGTTGTTCATCGGTTAAAAAAATAATCACAAATCAATTAAAAACGGAGATAGAAAAAATGAAGCCCACAAAAGTAAAAACAAAATAATTAAAAAGGCGTGGAGATGGAAGAACACTTGTTAGCCTTTTATCAATTTTTAGACTTTTTTTTAACCTCATGAATACATTAGATAGCATTAATTTAATAATTAGGGGTGAGCATAAAACCAAAAAATCGAACCAAAAACCGAAAAACCGAAAAAACCACACCAAGAACCCCGCCCCAATCGAAAAACCGAAGTGATGGTTTTCACATTTTTAAAAACCGAATATTTGGGGCGGTTTTTGGTTGCATGTATAAAACCGAACCGAAAAAACCACCCCGCCCCACTTAGGTATCCAAAATTAATATATTTTTATATCTTTAAATAGTTATACATGTGATATTTCTAGTATTTTTAGTTGTTTCTATTTTTTTAAAAATATTTACATTTGTAAAAGATATTAAAATAATGGATTATGATTTTTTCACTTAATCTTTGTTAGATTTGTGGTTTTCATATAATCATTTTCATTATGATTTTGGTTTTATATAATTCGAGTTAATATTGCTATTATTGTAGTGTCTATAACTGATTGAAACTATTATTGTCGTTGTGACTTGTAATTATGATGACTTTAATTTGTGTCGAAAGTGATTGACTATTGATGCAGTTTTTTGTAAATAGAAAACCTAATACGCAAAATAAAAAGAGAAAAAACCGAAATAAAAACCGAAACCGAACCGCTACAATGAAAAAATCAAAAACCAAAACAAAAAAACCGAAATCAAATGGTTTGCGATATAAAAAAACCGAAGTTTGCGGTTTGGTTTTTGGTTTTAGCATAAAACCGCCCCAAACCGCCCCATGCTCACCCCTATTAATAACATTATTTATTCTGGCGTAATTATCTATTCTATCTTATTTTTTTTATTATAATATAAATTATTATTATAAACCATCAACATTAAAAGTTTAATTACTTTAAAATTGATACAAAATTATTATATTTTAGATTTGTAGTAATTATGAAACACTTAGGGTACGTTTGGTTCACAGTATATTTTGAAAGGAATTGTAATTGGAGAAAGAAATTGTAATTTGAATTAATTGTAATTAAAAGAGATGTAATGTGTTGTAATGGTAATGTGTTGGAATTGTAATTGATAAATTCTATCATTACGTTTGGTTGGTTATCAACGTAATTTAATTCAATTTTTTTTAAAAAGCTTTAAATAATAATAATAGTAATAAAAAAATATTAATAATAAAAATAAATATAATAAAATATAATAGTAATAAATAATATAAAATACAATAATAATAAATTTAATAAATAATAATAATAATAAATAATTGAATATTTGAATAACTATAATAATTAATAATTAATAATTAAAATATAATTAAAAAAATTTCAATAATATTAATAATAATATTTATTATTAAATAATAATAATATTATTTTTATTTTATTATTATTATTAAGATTATTAGTTAATATGTCAATATTAAAATATTAATAATAGAAATGATAAAAATAATATTTGTTTGTATTATTTTTTATTTTTTTTATTTTTTAACAATAAATAATTTATAATGATATAAGTAATAATTAATATTTTTTTTATTTTTCATATTAATTATTTTGTTAAAAATTGTTATATAAATATATTAATAATATAAAAATATTTTCTTATTATTAATAATTTTTAATAATAGTAATTTATTTAGTTATATTTTTTCGTTTTCTGATGATAATTATTTTATTAATAACTATTTAATTAATAAATAAATTATTATTTTTTAAATATTTTTAATATAATACTAATATTAATTTTTTCAATAGTAGTTTTTATATTTTATTAATAAATAATTGTTTTGTAATTTTTATAATATTTAAATTTTAAGAAATATTTTATTAATATTTTATATTAATATTTAATTAATATAATCATAATTATTTTATTATTGATATTATATAAATATTTTATTAATAATTAATCATATTTTATTAATATAATAATTATAATAATAATATTATATAAATATTTTATTAATATAATAATAATAATTTTATTAATAATTAATCATACTAATTTTATAATATTTTTTATTATTTTTAATAATAAAAATAGTAATTATAATAATTATAATTATTATTATTATTTTATTATTTTATTATTATTATTATTGTTATTGTTTTATTAAAATAATTGTTTTATTATTATTATTATTATTTTATTAATTAGTATTGATGTTAAGTATAAAAATACTGAATTACAACGTAATTCAAAACTTTTCATCCAACTTCATAAGTAATTTAAATTCCCTCTATGGGTGTAATTGTAATGTTTGAATTACAATTACAATGCAAACCAAACAGCCTACGTAATGTAAAGTGAATTACAATTCCTTTCATTATGTAAACCAAACACCCTATGTAATGTAATCGAATTACAATTACATCCAATTACATTGGATTACAACGAACCAAACGAGGCCTTAGGGCGTGTTTGATTGGCCGAATTTGAATGTCTTTTGTGGTCTTTAAGATTTAAATTCACCATTTAATGTGTTTGGTAACAAATTAAGAGACCCATTTAAGATATGTCCAAAAATTGAAAACCAATAAAAAGGCAATATGTTAACTCAGTGGGCTAGAGAAGAAATTGAAAATTGAGATGTTGATGCAAACTCGCAATACCTGTAACAAAACTTGAAGATTGACATTATCATGTGGCAAACTTACCGGCTAAAAATAATCAACCATGACAAAAGATAATTCAAGAATTCGAGAAATTTTAATGAGTCATTATATATTATCGGGTTTATCGGGTCAACCCGATAACCCGATAACAAACAAAATAAAACCCTAACCCGACCCTATTAGACTATCGGGTTTATCGAGTTGACTCGATAAACTCATGCGAGAGCACGTACACATGTTTGTGATGTTTGTCTTAAAAATAAAAATCAATATAAAGTGATAAACATTTTATTAAAAAGGTAATCAGATCAATCAAACTTTATATTTTATTAGCTTCAAGGCATGCACGTTAGGCAGCGAACTTTATGATACTGTATTGTTTAAAAAGCATTTACATTTTGATAATTGTTCCAAATTGTTTAGTTTTTTATACTATTACATGGCATTTACATCACTTCATTTACAACACATTCTTCAAGGCTAGCTAAGTAATTTGTTTTATATGGATAACTAAGAATTATAATTGTATAACTAATTTATATGAGAGAAAAAGTACTATAGTGTAAGAAAATGTTACTAACCGTAATACAATGTACATAAAATATTAGCTAAAAACATATAAAAATGTAAAACATAAAGCATCAGCTCAAAACATATCTATGTCGGCTATAAGCCTTCATTGGATTTGGAGGGCTGCTAATGTTGTTGCACTACTTCTATATTGGGCTATAAGTTCAACGTAAGCAATTTACTAAATTACACTACAAGAAAGTTGAGATCAGGTGACCGAGGTTTCTCCGGCGACTAAATGTCGCCAGGAATAACTCCTTTTCTCTGGCGACATCGTTGACGTGACGATAAAGCAGATTTACTTTTTGGTCAAAGTTTGACTAGGGTTTTCCTGGCGACATGTCGCCAGGGATAACCCGTCCAAAATCAGATACCAAATGAAGGAGCGCGAAATTTTTCCTCCAACTTATCCCTGGCGACATGTCGCCAGGGAAACTTTGTCCAAAATTATCCCTGGCGACATGTCGCCAGGAAAAATTCGTCCGTCGTATTTAACAATAATTATTTTTTGCTAATAAACTGTCCAAGTTATCCCTGGCGACATGTCGCCAGGAAAACTTTGTCATACGTAATTAACTTCAATGTTAAGCAGAAAACGTGTGGCGGGCTTTTACCCGCCAAGCCCCAAAAGTTTCCCTGGCGACATGTCGCCAGGGAAACTCCCTGTCATATGTAAAATTAGTTTTTCCTTGTTATGAAAAACTATTAATTATTCCAAATAATTATTATTTTAACTATCGATCCGATGTTATTTTATTTTTGCGACGTTTATATAATAAAACTGAGACATTTATAAAATAAATATTTATTTATTCCAAATAATTATTATTTTAACTATCGATCCGATGTTATTTTATTTTTGCTACGTTTATATAATAAAACTGAGACATTTATAAAACAAATATTTATTTATTCCAAATAATAATTATTTTAACTATCGATCCGATGTTATTTTATTTTTGCGACGTTTATATAATAAAAATGAGACATTTATAAAACAAATATTTATTTATTCGAAATATTACATAAAACCTTTTGTAATATCACATGGGAGACTTACAGACAAACAATCCTAAACATAATTTTATTTGTCACGGACACTTAAACACGCGCTTAATTAAACATGGATATTACAACGATATTAGACTCGTAAACACGGAAAAAACACATCACAAACTAGTTCAACCTAAGGTTCCCCATGTCATCGTAAAGTTCGTGAAGTAGTGCACCTGAATCCATTGTGTGCCTATCGGAGTTGCGGTACAACTCTACTGTACGCTCAAGTACCATTATCATTCCATTCAAGCGCACACAGTTTGCACACGTTGAAGAGCTTGGAGAAGAAATTGGAATAGTTGAAGGTCTGGGAGAAGAGCTTGGAGGAGAAAAGCTCGTTGAAGGTCTTGAAGAAGAGCTTGGAGGAGAAAAGCTCATTGAACCTCCAAGAGAATTGATTAGTAGTTAGACGCGTTCGTCTTTTCATAAAAAAATTTGCATCCATATGAAACTGGAGGTTGAACCCGTGAACGTGGACAAGCATAATACAGTCTACCAAAGTTTTTAGTTGTCCACGATTCTCGAAGAACTACATCTCCATGTTTACACTTGCATGGAAAAGCTTCATGCTTCAACATCTTCATAATAACAATTTGTTTGTGATGATAAGTGTGTGTGATCTGCTGGTGGTTGTGATGATAAGGAGTGTGTGTGGTTCTCCTTTTATGGTAAAAAATGAGGGAAGTTGTTAACATTTTCCCGCCAATGTTTTCCCTCCATTATTTTCCCTCCAATGTTTTCCCTCCATTATTTTCCCGCCAATGTTTTCCCGCCAAGGTTTTCCCTCCAATATTTTCCCGCCAATGTTTTCCCTCTAATATTTAGATGTTCAATTGATGAGTCAGTATGTGTTGGTTACACGTTAGATGTTCAATGAATGAGTCGGTATGTGTTGGTTACACGTTAGATGTTCAATGGATGAGTAGACATGTCCTGGTTACACGTTAGATGTTCAATGGATAAGTCGGTATGCATTTGTTAAACGTTAGATGTTCAATGGATGAGTCGGTATGTTTTGGTTACACGTTAGATGTTCATTGGATGAGTAGACATGTCTTGGTTTCATGTTAGATGTTCAATGGCTGAGTAGACATGTCTTGGTTACACGTTAGATGTTCAAAGCATGAGTCGGCATGTCTTGGTTACACGTTAGATGTTCAATGGATGAGTCGGTATGCATTTGTTAAACGTTAGATGTTCAATGGACGAGTCGATATGTGTTGGTTACACGTTAGATGTTCAATGGATGAGTTGACATGTCTTGGTTACACGTTAGATGTTCAATGGATGAGTCGGTATGCATTTGTTAAACGTTAGATGTTCAATGGATGAGTCGGTATGTGTTGGTTACACGTTAGATGTTCAATGGATTAGTAGACATGTCTTGGTTACACGTTAGATGTTCAATGGATGAGTCGGTATGTATTTGTTAAACGTTATGAGTCGGTATGTGTTGGTTACACGTTAGATGTTCAATGGATGAGTTGACATGTCTTGGTTACACGTTAGATGTTCAATGGATGAGTCGGTATGCATTTGTTAAACGTTAGATGTTCAATGGATGAGTCGGTATGTGTTGGTTACACGTTAGATGTTCAATGGATGAGTTGACATGTCTTGGTTACACGTTAGATGTTCAATGGATGAGTCGGTATGCATTTGTTAAACGTTAGATGTTCAATGGATGAGTCGGTATGTGTTGGTTACACGTTAGATGTTCAATGGACGACTCGACATGTGTTGGTTACACGTTAGATGTTCAATGGATGAGTCGACATGTCTTGGTTACACGTTAGATGTTCAATAAATGAGTCGGCATGTCTTGGTTACACGTTAGATGTTCATTGGATGAGTAGACATGTCTTTGTTACACGTTAGCTGTTCAATGGATCAGTCGGTATGCATTTGTTAAACGTTAGATGTTCAATGGAATAGTCGGTATGCATTGGTTACACGTTAGATGTTCAATGAATGAGTCGGTATGTGTTGGTTACACGTTAGATGTTCATTGGATGAGTAGACATGTCTTTGTTACACGTTAGCTGTTCAATGGATCAGTCGGTATGCATTTGTTAAACGTTAGATGTTCAATGGAATAGTCGGTATGTGTTGGTTACACGTTAGATGTTCAATGAATGAGTCGGTATGTGTTGGTTACACGTTAGATGTTCAATGGATGAGTAGACATGTCTTGGTTACACGTTAGATGTTCAATGGATGAGTCGGTATGCATTTGTTAAACGTTAGATGTTCAATGGATGAGTCGGTATGTTTTGGTTACACCTTAGATGTTCATCGGATGAGTAGACATGTCTTGGTTTCATGTTATATGTTCAATGGATGAGTAGACATGTCTTGGATACACGTTAGATGTTCAAAGCATGAGTCGGCATGTCTTGGTTACACGTTAGATGTTCAATGGATGACTCGACATGTCTTGGTTACATGTTAGATGTTCAATGGATGAGCCGGTATGCATTTGTTAAACGTTAGATGTTAAATGGTTACCGAATTAGAACAAAATCGAGAAACTAAACGGAATAAATCAGAATGAATTTAGAAATTAAACTGACCGGTATGATATTATTATTTTATAAATAATAATAATTATTTTATAAATAGTAATGATAATAATTATTATTTTATAAATAATAATAATAATTATTATTATTTTATTACTAATTATAATAATACATAAGTAACAATAAATTTTATTTTGACAAAAATTATCCCTTGCGACACTTTTGACTATCCCTGGCGACATGTCGCCAGGGAAGGTTTGGGAGATACGACAAAACAAATTAGGTACGTGTATATGCGTTGAAAAGTCAAAGGTATCCCTGGCGACATGTCTCCAGGGAAACTTGGTCACACCCCTCCAAAAACTTTCAATCACGCGCGTTTTTGACTAAACGACAAAAGTAGATAGTATCCCTGGCGACATGTCGCCAGGGATTGTCGCCAGGGAAACTCTGGACCTTTATTGACTAGATCTGTTTCCTCATAACACTTATAAAAAAAAACTCATCTCCTCTCGTTGCTGCTCCACACCACCATTACCACCATCACCTCCACACCACCATCACCACCATCATTATCATCGCCACCACCACTAGTCACACCACTTCACCACCTCACCACCACACTTGCACACGTGCACCACTTCGCCACCACTCCGCCACCACTCCGACGACTGCCACCACTCCGACGAGTCCAATCTTTCCCACTTTTATTCTTTTTCTAACATCTAATCTTTTCAGATTTTAAAAGGTTAGTAATTTTAATTTTTGATTTTGATTTTATAATAAATTTTTTTTATCTTATTATGATTGATAATTAAAATGGGTTTGTTTTATGTTATTGTAGCCCCGACCGCGGCCAGAGACGCAACCCCGACCACAGCCGAGACCACAGCCGACAACCACCAAGCCCGACGCCAACAAACCCGGCTAAGAAGTATGTTTTTTAAATTCTTATTCATAATACATATAATTATTTATTTATTTATTCATTTAGGTTTCTCCGGCGACATGTCTTCGGGGTTTATAAACTAGTTAAATTTGGTTAAACGAAAATACAAACACTCCTTAACATTTTTAAACGCACAACCAAACACTCCTTATGCTACCTTTTTTATGAGAATAAACTGATAAGCTTATCCGAATAATCTGTTTTCAAACAGCTTATTCTGATAAGCTTATCAGGATAAGCTGTTTGAAAATAGCTTATTCTGATAATCTTATCGGGACAAGCTGTTTGAAAACAGCTTATCCTAATAAGTTAATCGGGACAAGCTGTTTAAAAACAACTTATCATGATAATCAGAATAAACTGTTTTTAAACAGCTTATCCTGATAAGCTTATCGGGACAAGCTGTTATCAAACAGCTTATTCTGATAAGATTATCGGGATAAGCTGTTTTCAAACAGCTTATTCTGATAAGCTTATCAGGGTAAGCTGTTTTCAAACAGCTTATTCTGATAAGCTTATCAGGATAAGCTGTTTGAAAATAGCTTATTCTGATAAGCTTATCAGGATAAGCTGTTTTCAAACAGTTTATTCTGATAAGCTTATCAGGATAAGCTGTTTTTATTATATGATATAAATGTTTTATTGGACTAAACCTTAGGAATGTTTTAGGATTTTAGCGATTAATTTCGGAAAATTCCCGTCTGAAATTGATCAACCTATAGAAAACCGGTCCGAAGTTAATTTATTAGGAATTAACTTCGGAAAGTCCCCTGTTTGGGACTGCTTTTTGAATGTTTTGTCTCATTTAGGATATGAATGCGTATAACCGATTTACTATTTGAGATGATTTCGACAATGTTTCTCCTTTACTCCTACGAATATGTCTTTAAACACATATTTGGGGAGTTGAGGGGAAATGCTGCCGAAATTTTCTCAAATAGTAAATCGGTTATACGCATTCATATATGAGACGAAACATTCAAAGGGTGGGTTAGGATTTCCTTCCATAGTTGCACTAGGTGAACATACTATTTTCTATACCTGATAATTATATCTTTTATAAATATTATTATATAATTATATACTTTATAAATAATAATTATATATTTTATAATTATTTTTTTTAATTTGATATAATACATATTATTATTTATGAAATATATAATAATTATTTTTTTAAATTCCTTGTTTTAATTAAGTTGCATATAATAACTAAATGTATCGTTAAAACACAGTTATGGTACTCATTGATAAGAGTTGGACACGGTTAGAGCGTCATGAGCCAGAATTTATATTGGGTCTTACCAATTTTGTCGAGCATTCCAGGAAGTTTGTGAATAGTTTGAATCAGATATCATGTACATGCAAGCGTTGTCGAACAAGACTCCCGGTGCATATCGACCTTCTTTCGAACCACGTTATGAAATCCGGGTTTCACAACAGTTATACAACATGGGTACACCATGGTGAACCTGCTCCTCCTACACCTACACCTCCTCCACCACCACTGCCAATAATAGATAGCACAAGAGAACCTTTGATTAGTGACATGACATCGTTACTTGATGATCTTACCTATATTCCTCCGGACTATATTCCTCTTCCACCTCCTCCCAACTCAAGTAACAGACCGACTCAAGCTAACGAGTTTGAAGAGTTATATCGCAGTGCCAATGAGCCGTTGTACCCTGGTTGTGTAGAAGCGACTCAATTAGACTTTATGGCAAAGTTTACATATTATAAGGCCAAAGGTAAAATCACCGATACCATATTCAATGATATTCTGTAGTGGATGCAAACTATCTTTCCCCCAAGCAGAGGATTCAAGCTCCCACCGTCATACTATGCAATAAAGAAGACATTTAAAACATTCGGTTAGGGTACGATTCGATACATGCTTGTGAACACGATTGTTGCTTATTTCGGGAAGGATACGCCGATTTGGATTTCTGTCCAGTGTGTAATACAAGTAGATGGAAAGACACTAACACGCCGGGGAAGAAAGTTCCTAAAAAGGTGATGCGTTACTTTCCGATCATTTCTAGACTAAAACGTTTGTACAAGTCTAGTAAAAGTGCAAAGGATATGATTTGGCATGCAACTGGAAAGTGTACGGAGCCCGATAAGATGCAACACCCGTGTGATGGAGCGGCTTGGAAGAAATTTGACGGCAAGTATGCTGATTTTGAAGCAGAACCAAGAAATGTTCGATTAGGGTTGGCTGCTGATGGTTTCAATCCATTCGGCAACCTTAGTCAGACTTACAGCATGTGGCCGGTGATATTGACAACATACAACCTGCCTCCGTGGTTGTGTATGAAAGAGAGTTCTTTAATGCTGACGCTGTTAATTCCTGGACCTAAATCCACGGGCAAGGATATTGATGTTTACTTGAGACCTTTAATTGATGATCTAAAATTTTTATGGGATGGTGTCAGTACTATAGACCAAGCTAAAGGCGAGGCATTCACCATGAGAGCGATGCTTTTATGGACCATCAATGATTTTCCGGCTCGAAGTAGTTTGTCTGGATATAGTGGGCAAGGTTACAAGGCTTGCCCTACATGTAATGACGACACTCCATCTCTTCATGTGGCAAGCAAAATAACTTATGTTGGCCACAGAAGATTCTTACCGCCCCGCCATAAATCCAGGTCTTCACGTTTATTCAATGGTAAACCCGAACACCAGCCCCGTCCTAGAACATTTACCATGGTTTAGATTAACGATCAACATGCTTCACTGCCAAATCGACTGCCATGTAAACAAAAGGATTATGGGGGTGTGAAGATAAAACGCAATTTTCGTCTTGAGCCTAACTGGTCTAAACGGTCTATTTTTTACGAGCTTGAGTATTGGCCTTTTCTTTCACTAAGACACAATTTAGACATCATGCATATCGAAAAAATGTGTTGGAGGCCATCCTGAACACTTTGTTAATGAATGACAAATCCAAAGACACTGTCAAGGCAAGACAATTCTTGGAAAAGTTGGGCATTCGAAAAAGCTTGTGGCTCACCCAAAATAAAAACGGGAAGTGCAAGAAGCCTCAGGCTTCGTATTCCTTCACATCAGAGAACAGGAAAAAGTTTTGTCAGTACATCAAAAATGTTAAACTACCAGATGGGTTCGGATCCAACTTCAAGCACAAAGTGACCAATAACGATACCAATATAACGGGCATGAAGTCTCATGACTGTCATATAATGATGCAACATTTACTTCCTTTCGCACTTTAGGAATACTTGCCTGTTGAGATTGCAAGACCACTGATCGACCTATGTAACTTGTTTAAGCAACTATGCTCTGCAACTTTAATGGTGGATGACATGTTGACTGCTGTAAAAAAGGTGGTTGACATTTTGTGCGATCTTGAGCTCATATATCCTCCTGATTTCTTTGACATTATGGTTCACTTAGTTATCCATTTACCTGATGAGGCCAGTGAAGACGGGCCTATCCGCCCCCGGTGGATGTATCCATTTGAAAGATACATGAAAGAGTTAAAAGGTTATGTACGAAATAAAGCTAAGCCAGAAGGTTCGATTGCGGAGGGTTATGTTGCACAAGAAGCATTGACTTTCTGTTTTAAGTATTTTTGGGATGATGTTACCACTAAATTTAATCGTCTCGACCGTAATGTGGACCCCCCTCCCCCAACGTGTCAGTTTCAGGTGTTCCGATCGGTATGTAACCCGCTTGGGAAAAAGTCGTTTATTATGTTCCCTTATCAAGAGTTCAAGAAAGTGGAATGGTATGTACTAAACAACAGTCCTGAAATCGACAAGTATATTTCCGAGTTCAAGAGGTACACGTTTTTTATTTTATTTTGAAACTTCTTTTTCTTAACAATAACGACTTATTCTAATACCATGAACGTTTTTCAGATTATATCCTGACAAAGACACGAAAAAAGAATTCCCGCGTGGTTTGGGAAAATGGTAAACTTAGACTTATCTTGTGTACTCGCCTGTAAAAAAATAATATAATATAATATTGTTATAAATAGTTTTCTGTACCTAATCCTTTATGTTAGGACCATTGTAATAGTTATATGTAATAGGTAGACTAGGAGGTATGTAGTTCCTCCTGGTCCTAGTCGTAGTAGGAGCAAGTCCTGCTCCTGGTCCTAGTCGAAGTCAAACTTTATTAGTTACTTAATATTCTGTTAGGATATGCATGAGATATGTTAGGAAAGGATATGCATATCATTTTTACACGTTTTCATTAATGATGTATTAGGGTTTCCTTGTAGTATAAAAGGAACCTTAGGCAGAAGGGTTAGACACACCTTCACAAAACGTAGTTCTAGTCTTTATCAATATTAGAAATCCTTAGAAAGGATCAAGTATTTATAGTTATTCTGTTTCTCTTGTTTATATTTATATTCTACATTCATATTGTGTATAGAGCCTCTTTGTGATTTGACTTGTGATTACAGAAGTCATTCACCGGTCCTGACAGGCTGCAAGATCTACATCTAGTAGACCCAACAAGTGGTATCAGAGCCTGGGAGGGTCTCTATACAAGCAGAATCAAGTTCTCTTATTACTAACAATCTGTTTATCATGTCTGCCTCAACTTCTACTCAAACAGGATAAGAAGGCACTCCTAAAATTGTGTAACCTCAGCAGATCTTGGCTACGGTTTCCAACACGAATGGAAAATTCCCTCTTCTGAAGAAAGGTGAATATGATAACTGGGCAATGAAGATGGAATGGTGGATCACCAACACTGATCAAGATCTTTGGAAGATCATTCTGAATGGAAACAGTAGAAAGCTTACTGGACGAGACAAGAACGGTAATATTACTCTTCTTGACCCTAAAACTCATGAGGAAATTATCGCTATTCAGAAGGAGGTAAAAGCAAAAACAATTTTGCTTCAATCTCTTCCTGAAGATCACATGGGTGACTTCTACCATTTGGATGATGCCAGAGAGATCTGGAATGGCATAAAAGCAAGGTTTGGCGGAAATGAGGAGTCAAAGAAAATGCGAAGGTCCATGCTGAGAGATGAATTCACAGAGTTCAAAATCTCATAAACTGAAGGTCTGAATCAAGGGTATGATAGATTCCAGAAGATATTGAGCCAGTTGAATCAACTTAGGTCCAAGCCTGATGATGGTGATGTGAATGCAAGGTTTCTTAAAGCCTTACCCTACTCTTGGAACCAGGTGGTAATCTCTCTTAAAGCCAAAGGTGGGCTTGATTATCTCAGTTTTGATGATTTGTTTCATAGGCTCAGAACCTTCGAACTTCATGTGAGAGGATATCCTAGTGACTCTTTTCCCACCCCTGCTAATTCAGCCTTTGTGAACTCTATGGCATCTAGTCCCATGTCATATGCAAGTAGCCCGAGCAATACTGTTTCTCCCCAGCATACTATTCAGCATACTGGTGCCATGTCATATGCTTCTAGTCCCATGTCTTCTGCTCCTGATCCTGCTGCCAAGTCTGGGAGTATGGTAGAAGCTGTTCTCCATTCTTTTGTGGCTGATGTTACTGCTGAACAACAACTTGCTTTTGATGACTTCAAACAGATCGATAAGCTTGATCTGGATGAGATAGATCTTAAATGGCAGATGGCCATGCTTACTCTTAGGGTTCACAAATTTGAGAAGAAAGCAGGAAGGAAGTTTAATTACAACCCTCGGGAGCCAGCAAGATTCGATAGAAGCAAGGTACGTTGCTATAACTGCCAGCAACAGGGTCACTTTGCAAGAGAGTGCCCTAGCAAGAATGATCAGGAGAAGAGCAGGTACTCCGCTTTCAAGGTTCAGGAGGTTAAAGATGACAAGAAGGCATTGGTATCTGTTGACTCCATGGTCAACTGGAATGACCATCAGGCTTCTACTCTGGAATCAGCGGAATCCACGACTGATGTGTTGGCAATGATTGCTGGAAATCTCTCTGATGCAGAAGAAGCAGAAGAGTTTGCTCTTATGGGCATCTCACCTCAGGTACAACATTGTCCCCTTGGTTGTCATGATAAATACACAGAACTGTTGTCCCAGTTTAATGAAGTAAATGATCAAAATGATAAGTATTATTTAGAGGCGCAAGCCTATAAAGCTTCATTAAACACATTGGAACAACAAAAGAAGTGGTTACAAGATACACAACGTGCGTATGAGGATAAAATCAGGATACTAAGCATTGATTTAGAAAACACTACAAATATGCTTAAATATACAGAATCTGAAAGAGATGCTCGTATCAAAGAAAAAGAGGAGATGCAAGCTAAATTAGATGCTACAATGTTAAGATTTGACAAATGGCAAAAGGCACCTAAAAATCTTTCAAAATTAATTGATAGTAGCATGTCTGGCCGAACTAAAAGAGGCTTAGGATTTGAAAAATATATTGATTCTGAAGATGTATTTGATTTATCTTTCTCAAGCGTCTTTGATGCCGACAAAGAGGATGAGGGCAAACCTAGTTACAATAGGTTTAAACCAGCAGCAGAAATGCATGCTGTCCCTCCTCCTCTTACTGGAACTTTCATGCCCACCTCATGGCATAATGACTCGGATGGATCACAGATGCTTGAGTCCCCAACAAGTTCTACTAATACTAACGACTTTGTCTCATGTACTTTCAGTGACAAAGCCGGTGACTCTGCATCTAATGGTTCAAGTGAAGAGTCAAGACCTACGAGTTCCAAGTCGAATGAACATGCTGCTACTGGTGCTAGGAAGTGTGAAGAAAAAGTTGTTGTCAAGTCAAGTGTGTCTGGTCCTTGTTTATTGAGTCCTAGGAAGAATGTTTTTCCTAGAAATCTGTGTAATAAAGTAGGCAGTATGAAACAGTCTCATTCTAATAAAAGGTCTTTCAAAACATGTTTTGTTTGTGGCAGTCCCTTTCATTTAATTAAAGATTGTGATTATTATGACACACATGCATCTGTTAATCACGCTTTAGTTGCTCCTGGTTCACCAGGAGCTGCTCAATATGCCTCTAGAAGACTTAATCCTAGTGCTCCAATGTTTCATACTTCTAGAGTATCCTCTCCTTTCATGTCTGATCACTGGAGTGAAAATGGATTTCAAACAACTAGTAATTATTTTCCATATTATAATCCAAACTATGCGCATCATTTTGACCACACGTATTTTGGATTGGGAAATTTGGGAACTGCTGTTAAGCCCTCAGCAGGTTGTTCCTGGTCAAATAATAATACCCATATGATGAATAGGCAACCAAGGAACAATGGTGGATCTCATCAATCTTCTTGGCATTCTTCTAATGATCCACAAGGCAGGCTCAAACCTGAAAAGGTTTGGGTCCCCTTAAGACACTAACTTTTGTATTGTTATTATCTTGTTGTTGTAGGTTACTCCATACCAGGATCCTAGTCTAGGCATTGTTGATAGCGGTTGCTCTAGGAGCATGACTGGCAATAAAAGCCTTCTCTCTAACTTTGTACCATTTTATGGGGGCAAGGTCTATTTTGGTGGAGGAGAAGGCAGAATCACTGGCAAAGGAACGATAAAGACTCCAAATCTAAATTTTGAGCAGGTCTACTATGTGGAAGCACTTCAACACTTCAACTTGATATCGGTCTCTCAGATTTGTGACAAGAAGCAGTTTGTACTCTTCACCGATACTGATGCACTTGTGCTCTCCAAAGATTTTAAGCTTCCGGATGTCTCACAAGTTTTACTCAGAATCCCTAGAAGACACAATGTATATAGCATCAAGTTGAATGAAGTCAACCCTACTGGTCAACTAGCATGTCTGGTTGCAAAAGCCTCGGAAGATGAAGCCACAAAATGGCACCAAAGGATGGGACATGTGAACTTCAAGACCATTCACAAACTTGCCAATTTGAATCTGGTCTCTGGTTTACCTCCCAAGACGTTTAGAAATGACATAAATTGTGTTGCTTGCAGCAAAGGCAAACAACACAAAGCATCCTTCAAGGCCATTACTGCTTTAAGTCTCATTACTGAACCATTGCAGCTTCTACACATGGACTTATTTGGTCCTACTTCCATCAGAAGCATAGACCACAAGCAATTCTGTTTGGTGGTGACTGATGGTTATAGCAGGTTTGCGTGGGTGTTTTTCATGGCTGCCAAAAGTGAGACCTACTCAATTCTTCGAGATTTTCTTACCTTGATAGAGAATCAGTTGTCCAAGAAAGTTAAAGGTATTCGATGCGACAATGGAACCGAGTTTAAAAATAGAGACCTCATCGTACTTTGCAATGCTAAGGGCATCAAAAGAGATTATAGTGCTGCTAGGACTCCTCAACAGAATGGTGTGGCAGAAAGAAAGAACCGGACACTAATAGAAGCAGCGAGAACTATGCTTGTCGATTCCAAGCTTCCGACCATGTTCTGGACAGAAGCTGTTAATAATGCAAGTTATGTTTTGAATAGGGTGTCTATTACAAATCCACACAAGAAAACACCTTATGAGCTGCTCACGGGCAAAGTTCCAAATATTGCTCATTTGAAGCCTTTTGGGTGTCCAGCCACCATTCTGAATACTAGTGACTATTTGGGGAAGTTTGATGGCAAGGCTGATGAAGGATATATTGTAGGATATTCAGCTCATTCTCGGGCGTATCGTGTCTACAATCTTCAAGCCAAACGGATAATTGAAACTATTAATCTCAGGTATTTTGAGGAGAAGACAAACATACAAGGAACAGGTCCAGAATGGTATTTTGATCTTGATTATCTTAGTGATTCGTTAGGATATTTTCGTTTCAAAACTAACCATGATGCAGTACCACAAGTGTTTGCTACTTCAAGTACTGGTGTTCCTTCCAGTCTTTCTGATTCAGATGATGAGGATGACATTTTTGTGGTTCCATCCTATTCCACCACGGTTTCTCCTACTCCTCCTAGTGATGCAACTCCATTGGATGTACCGGACTCTCAAGCAGCTCTTGATACTCTTCTCAAGCAACAACAAGAAGCTACTAAAGCAGCAGCTCAAGGTAGTTTTGAGTTTCCCTTGGTTGAGACTACTGACAAAGTTGCTCCTGGTACTCCAGCTTCTGCTCCTAGTGCTAGTCACTCACCTACTGGTACTCCGGCTAGTGAGTCTGCTTCCAATACACGTTTCTCCAGTCCTTCTGATTTGGGGAATCATGAAAAGAAGTCTTCTACCAAGCTGGATGATATACATAAACAACCGGTAGACGGGATTTTCCAAAATGCTTCATATGATGCTGATTTTGTTGGTGATCTCAATAACTTGGCACCAGAAGTGGAGGTTGCTTCCAATCCAGTCTTGCAACCACATAAAGACCATCCTACCACTCAAATTATTGGAGATCCTGGTTCTACCGTCAAGACACGCAGAATTCAGCAGAAGGCCTCGTCTGATCATCATGCTCTTGTGGGCTATATTGAGGATCAAAAGCGTAATAATCATACGGACTTTCAACACTGTTTGTTTTCTTGTTTTCTTTCACAGGTGGAACCTAGGTCTGTTTCTCATGCTCTTGAGGATCAAAGTTGGGTGGAGGCTATGCAGGAGGAAATGCAGCAATTCTTGTTTCAGAATGTTTGGGTTCTGGTTGACTTACCAGATGGGAAGACAGCTATCAATACCAAATGGATTCTCAAAAACAAGAAGGATGCACGGGGAATTGTTGTCAGGAATAAAGCCAGGCTTGTCGCACAAGGACACACTCAAATTGAGGGCATTGATTATACTGAAGTCTTTGCGCCTGTTGCAAGGATTGAGGCCATTCGTCTGTTTTTGGCCTTTGCTTCGTATGTTGGCTTTACGGTGTTCCAGATGGATGTCAAGAGTGCATTTCTCTATGGAAAAATTGACGAGGAAGTGTATGTTACTCAACCTAAGGGGTTTGTTGATCCACTTCATCCCAAGAAAGTCTACAAGGTGGTCAAGGCTCTTTATGGGTTACATCAGGCTCCTAGAGCCTGGTATGAGCGTCTCTCCACTTTCTTGTTAAAGAATGGCTATAGAAGAGGTACTATTGATAAGACACTATTTCTTCGGCGGAACTCCAAGGATATTATTCTTGTTCAGGTTTATGTGGACGACATTATCTTTGGTTCTACAAGGAAGGAGTGGTGTGATGAGTTTGAACACTTGATGAAAGGCGAATTTCAGATGAGTGCCATGGGAGAACTGTCATTTTTCCTTGGTCTTCAGGTCAAGCAACAATCGGATGGGATTTTCATCAGTCAAGATAAGTATGTTCATGAGATTCTTCAGAAGTTTGACATGGATCCTCTTAGACCAGCAGCAACCCCTTATGAAGTTGCTAAACTCAAACTTAAGAATGAGCCAGATCCACCGGTAAATGTTCATATGTACAGGTTTATGATTGGCTCTCTCATGTATTTGACTGCATCACGTCCAGACATTATGTTTGCGGTAAGTGCTTGTTCTAGACACCAGGTGACTCCAACGGTTTCGAACTTAAATGCAGTGAAGAAGATTTTCAAGTATATCAAGGCTCAACCTAAATTGGGTCTATGGTATCCTAGAGAATCTCCCTTTGTTCTTGAAGCATACAGTGATAGTGATTATGCTGGTGCTAATAATGATAGGAAGTCTACTACTGGTGGTTGTCAATTCTTAGGTCGTCGGCTTATTTCATGGCAATGTAAGAAACAGACAATCGTAGCTACTTCTTCCACAGAAGCTGAATATGTAGCTGCTGCTAGTTGCTGTGGTCAAGTTTTATGGATCCAAAATCAGATGTTGGACTATGGGTTCAATTTTATGAATACCAAAATTTTTATTGATAATCAAAGCACTATTTGTATTGTGAAGAATCCTGTATTTCATCAGCGGACGAAACATATTGAGATTCGGCATCATTTTATACGCGATGCAAATGAGAAGAAGCTGATACAGGTTCTTAAAGTTCATACGGATGACAATGTTGCTGATTTGCTGACTAAAGCTTTTGATGGTCCTCGGTTTAACCACTTGGTGGTTCATATTGGGATGGTCAATCCGTGATATCTCGGATTGAGGGGAGGCAAAGCCTAAGGGGAGGCTTTGTGTACATATTAGGTCATTCTAACGTATTCCTAGTATTTAACAAACATAATTTCTTGGTTATGGTGGTGTGTGGTGCTTCTGATGGAGGATTTTTGCTCTCTTCTGGTGGATATGGCCTTATATGACTGGCTTCTGGTCCTCATTGGTCAGCTTCTAGTTATGCTTGGTTGCTTTCTGGTGGTTTAAAATCCTTCCATGTCTATTGGTGTGTGACTCTTGGTACTGGTACTGGTCTGGCTACTGTTCATTCCTTTTGTCCTTTATTATTTAATCCATTGCCTGAGTCCCAAGTCGGGGAGTTGGGATGCGTTCCCTACTCCTTTGGCTACTGGTCTTATATGTTTAGCCCAGGGTAGAGTGTTTAACTTTTCCCATTATTTATTTGAGGGGATGGCTAGTAATTTGTCAACTGCTGGTTCTAGGAAGAAATTTCTTATGTACCCTAGGTTTATTCAACAAATACTTGTTTGCATTCCACGTGATAGGGCTGAGCATGTAGCATCTAAACTAACAGCGAAAGTGTATTACAATATGATGAATGGGTTTACTGGGGATTGGAGGCCACTGACTCAAGCCATGATGGGGTTGGCTCAGGGTCCTATAGGTCAAGAGGAGGAGGCTCCTGAGTTGGTTGTGTTAGATGATGACCCCATGGAGGAGGAGGAGGCTCCTACTGGTGGTGACATTCCTGTGGTAGAGGAGGAGCTAGTTGAGGAGGTGGTGGTTGAAAAACCATCCCCTTCCAAGGCTGGTCCTTCCTCCGTTCCACACCAGTCTCCATTTGTGGAGACTCCACCTCCTAGCCCTGCCCCACACTCGACTGATATCCCCTTTGCTGCTAGTTCTCCACACGTTGACCCCAATGTTGCTTCGGGCTCCCGTGATGCTTTCCCTGATCCAAGTTCTCTTGGTGGGCAGGCAGAGGAGCCTACTACACTGACATCTTTGTTAGATCTTATGCACAGGTACCATGAGAGGATGCTTTGTTTGGAAGCTGACTTGAACCAACATCGGAAGCTCACAAGGGAGTTTGTTCTTCCTCTGGCCGATCGTATCAAGGTATTGGAGAATCAACAGCGTCGTTGCAAGAAGCATGTGGTTCTTTCAGATTCTGAGGATGAGGGCGCGGAGAATGTTGAGGATGGCTTGACGTTACTGGCAAAGGCTGCCTTTGCTGATAAAGTTTATGATGATCTGCCCGGTCCTCCAATGTCCTCCAATGCTCCTTCTTCTAGTGCCATTCCCCCTTCTATGGGTGGTGATTCTGATGCTGCTGCTGGTTCTCATGCTGGTCCCTCTCATGATCCGAAGGGAAAAGCTCCAATGACTGATTCTCCATCTCCCACCCGCAAGCGCACTCGTCGACAGCTTGAAGAAGAAAGACTTGGTGAAGAGGCTGCTCGTCGGGTTCAGGCTGAGATTGATGAGGAGGATAGAGCTGCTGAGGAAGAGCTCCGTGAGCGAAGGCGTGCGCAAATTCAGCATGATGCTATGCACTGGACTGATGGTGAATGGATGCAAGTGTTGACTGTTCTCACTCGGGATTATGCTCAGTTTAAAGATTTGTTGGGTGATGATGTTGATGAACACAATTGTATTCCGCGTGCTATGGTGATGATGCGTAAGCATCAGTTGACTCTTGCTGAAGAACTCAAGAAACAGCGAAGGAACAGACCTCTTTCTCGGACTGAGCAGCGCCAGCAGATGCAACGTTACGTGAAATATCAATCTGCTGCTCATTTCAATGCTCCGTGGTCTTGGAATCGGGTGCGAGCTTTGACATTTGATGAGCTTAAGGTTCTTTATGAGAAGATGGTGAAGCGTCAGAGTCAACCTATACCGGAAAGATTTATTTACCATCCTCGTGGTGTGACTGCTTCTATGCCTGCTGCTTCTACTGCTCCTCCCTCTGTGCCCATTCCTGGTTCAGATGGTAGTTCTTCTGGTTCTGGTGCTGTTTCTGTTGGTCCTTCTACTACACCCTTGGTTGCTCCTATTGGTTCTACTACTGGTCCTGCTACTACCATCTTTGTTACGACCACCACCACTCATGCTTCCACCACCACACCTGTTACTCCTACCACCACCCATGATCCTGCAAGTGCTTTTGTTGATCCCACCATACCTACTGCTGCTACATCTGATGTGCCATCTTCTTCACCACAAGTTCCTGCCACACAACCTAATCCTACTTCTGATGCAGCACCTAGTGGTTCTTTGGGAGGACATGTTCATGAGTCTACTTCTACTGCTGCTCCTGATGTTGCTAAAGTTCAGGTGAAGGTTGAATCCACTCCTTCGGCTCCCACGCCTCGACGTTCCACTCGCCAGAAACTTACTCGTCGTGTTCGCCGCGGTAAATCAGTTCCTTTTGAGAAACGTGATCCTGAGAACTTAATTGATGCAGCTTCGGATAGCGATTCTGACTTACCCTTGGGCAATGGAAGTATTACGGGTTATACGGTTGAGAGGTCTACAACACTTCCTGGTGGCGTCTCCCATCGGATAACTTTGAGTGATGGGACTGTGCGAATGGTCACGGGTTTGCAGGGTGTGTTATCATGGGCTGACCGTATGGATCTTATGGCGTTGTTTGGGCTTGTTGATTCTAGTATGTCGTTTAACCCCATGGCGGTGTCTTCCTGGCCTGGTATCCGTCTTTGGGCCGATCTCAAGCTTATGTTGGATCCTCCTCCATCTGCTACTCCTTTGGGCGTATGGAAGGATCAAATGCAATGGGAGATTGTTCGCTGGAAGCTTTATGCTGGATGTGGAGTTCATGTGTTGGAGTTAGGTTCTGGTCATGTGGTGTTTATGTTGTCGGATGTTGTGTATCCTTTGACTATTTCTTCCATGGAAGCAATGCTGGCAAGTCACTTGCAGATTTCTACTGCTCCTTCTGGGGATGAGTCGAGTATGGCTACATCTTTGGTGGAGGGTATTCAAGCACGGTTGCTAGCGGATAAAAAGGCAGCTTCTGGTATGTAAGGTGAATGGGTTGTAAGTGCTTATACTTTGAATTTTTGTTCTTATTTTGATTCTTTTCACCAATATGTACAGTGTTTGGTGACTTTTATTCTTTATAGTTAAACAATAAAAAAAATAAAATAAAATAAAAAAAAAAAAAAAAAGAACCAAAAAGAAAAATATACTTTTTATATAATATCTGCTTATACTTTAACACAGTTTAGCTTTTATACTTGTACATAATATCCCTTGGCTGGTTCAAAATGTGGTTCCTGGTTTGAGTTTGTTCTGGTACTTGGTTTCACTTGGTGTTGGACGTGGTCCACACAACAAATGGTTCTCAACTTACCATGTCTCATCGACAAGAAAAAGTTGATTCACCTTGAGGGTACGGCTCCTGGTGCGATTATCAAATCCGTTGATGGTTGCCAGGTTACCTAAAACTGGATGGTTTTCACTTGCCATAGTCTTGGACTGAAAAGTGGCTAATCCAAGGGGGTACGACTCTTGGTAAAGATCTTATCAAATCCGTTGATAGCTGTAATAGCTTGCTTAAAGCTATAGGGTGTTCAACTCACCGATGCTTCATTGCTAAGAGTTGTCGAGTCCAGAGGGGTATGGCTTCTGGTAAAGACGCATCAAATCCGTTGACGGCTGTGATGGTTTGCCTAAAATCATCAGGGTACTCCCACTCACCATTGATTCACGTTCTAAGAGTTGGGCTGGGTTCTAGTCTCCCAGGGTGATGCTTATTCCACCAGAATGACTAGCTAGCCCAAGAGCGAGCAGCTACTTGGTAAAGGCTAATCAAATCTGCTCATGTTGCTGAAAAGATTCAACCTGATGCTGATTTGTTACAAGCTTTGGAGAAGCTTCTAGTGTTTCATGTTGCGGCTGTTCTTCTGATTCTTATCTTGTTGATGCTGCTATTTGTTTTGCTGATTCAATCCTCGGGTTTTCTTTGCACGTTTTCCAGGAAACTTGAACTCAACAGGTCAAATTCAAGTTTAGGGGAGGATTGTTAGGACCATTGTAATAGTTATATGTAATAGGTAGACTAGGAGGTATGTAGTTCCTCCTGGTCCTAGTCGTAGTAGGAGCAAGTCCTGCTCCTGGTCCTAGTCGAAGTCAAACTTTATTAGTTACTTAATATTCTGTTAGGATATGCATGAGATATGTTAGGAAAGGATATGCATATCAGTTTTACACGTTTTCATTAATGATGTATTAGGGTTTCCTTGTAGTATAAAAGGAACCTTAGGCAGAAGGTTAGACACACCTTCACAAAACGTAGTTCTAGTCTTTATCAATATTAGAAATCCTTAGAAAGGATCAAGTCTTTATAGTTATTCTGTTTCTCTTGTTTATATTTATATTCTACATTCATATTGTGTATAGAGCCTCTTTGTGATTTGACTTGTGATTACAGAAGTCATTCACCGGTCCTGACAGGCTGCAAGATCTACATCTAGTAGACCCAACACTTTATTCCTCATAGATCCGTCAACGTCACGTAGACAATGACAAAGACCCAGATGTTATCCAAACCAGCGAGTTATTCGCTTTGGCTTGTGGACCATCACCGCATCCAATCTCACTAAACTCTTGCATAGTCGACGGTGTGAGGTATGTCGTGCACAGTCGCGATGAACGTCGTACAACTCAAAACAGCGACATTTGTGCGCCTGGCCCTGAGAACACAATGGCTTATGGTCAGCTTCAACAGATCCTCGTGTTTCATTATTTGTCGTTCAGTGTTGTGTTGTTCAAAGTTAAGTGGTTCGACACTCGCCCCACATTACGTAAACAACGTCTTATCTATAGAAACAACATGACTCAACTCACCGACACAAGAGCTAAGTTTTGGAAAGATGATCAATACATTCTCGCAACACAAGTCAAACAAGTCTTCTACATTGAAGATAACAAAAAACCCAACTGGAAGGTCGCTGAACATGTTAATCATAAAAAGTTTTCCAACGGGGGTGTCATAGTGTCAGATGCCGTTCCTGATATTATACATTTCGACAACTCATCTGATCTACCACTTTCCACTGATTTGAATGACTTGGGTGATGTGACCTTGCATATAGATGGCCAAGAAACGGAGGTTGTTGCACCGCCAAATATCATTGATGTTGATGACGAAGACGATGGTATTACTGATGATGAAGACGCCCCTCATGATTTAAGTGATGAAGAACGTGTGAATGATGATGATGGTGAAGACAGAGTTTATTCAAGTGAAGAAGAAGATTGACCTTTAGTTGTAACTTGTAAAAGACACTTATTTGTTTTAGTGAATGAATCTAATTGTTGTGGATTGTTTAAATTTGTATATTTATTTGGATGTGTTGTATTTAGATTTGTGGATGCTTATATTATTTTGTTCATGAATTTGTCTATGTTATGTTAATTGTACTTGTACAGATGTCAGCTGATGTTGCACGATCACACGGTGGTGACGATGAACCTCCTACGCCAAACATCCGCAACGGTTCTTTTGCCGTATTTAGAAATAAAGGTAAGAATATTTGGATTATTGTAACACAATCATAAATTTGGTGCATATATATGTTTAAATGTGTATATTTTATTACTTTGTCACTCACTTGATTTTTGCAGGCAAAGGCAAAAGAAAAGAAAATTTGGACGGCAGAGAGGCTGGTAGAAAGACTCGGGGCATTAACCGATGTCTCGATTTGTTGGCCGAAGTTGAAGCGCATGGCGCTGTCCCGATAGATTTTGAAGAAATCTCTTACCGGCCTCACGACACGCATGCTCATCATTTAGCTAATTACGTCGGGGATTGTATCAGGAGGCTCGTGCCACTGTACTACCCAAGTTAGAATGATGTCCCTGATGAGATTGAGGCGATGGTTTGGGCGAACATAGAGGTCAGTTATCATTTTTATGTTCATAATATTATTGTGTTTATTTATTTATATCATATAAATAAATAACAAATTTAAATAAATATACAAATTGTATCTTATTTATTTATATCATATAAATTTTTTTTAAATAAATATAAAAATTTTAAATATATATAAAAAAATTAAATAAATATATTTTTTTTAAATAAATATATATTTGATGAGAATAAGGTAATAAGCTTTTTCGAATAAGCTGTTTTCAAACAACTTGTTCTGATAAGCTTATCAGAACAAGCTTTTTGAAAACAACTTATCCTGATAAGCTTATCAGAACAAGCTATGTGAAAACAACTTGTTCTGATATGCTTATCAGGATAAGCTGTTTTCAAACAGCTTGTTCTGATAAGCTTATCAGGATAAGCTGTTTTCAAACAACTTGTCTTGATAAGCTTATCAGAACAAGCTGTTTTCAAAAAGCTTATGCTTATCAGGATAAGTTGTTTTTATTATAAAAAATTAAATAAATATATAAGCCATTAAATAAATAAACAAAATAATGTATTAATTATATCTCTAACTCTAACTCTGTGTTTGTTTTATTTGTTGTATATGAATGCAGTCTAAGTTTAATTTGACGCCACACAAGAGTGATCCTGAGAAATGGAGGGGTATACGTGAGGGCATCAATCTCATGCTTCAAAAGTGTTACAATTCTCGAAAAAATACGTTGAAGACGAAGCATTGGCGTAGAGACATCGATACCGGCACGGTAGACATCGGCAGAGTCCGCAGCCAGCGTCCTCAGGAAATTACTTCCGAGGACTGGGAAAAACATATCGCACTTTGGAGTAATCCGTATTATGAGAAAAGATGCCTGGCGAACTCCCAGAACCGGTCTAAGCAGAAGACGCCAAGTCGGCAGGGATCTCGATCGTTAGCACTCCTTAGAGACAAAGTGGTGAGAAATTCTATAATTAATTTACATACATATATGTCTTTGATTATATGTTTTGGTGTTGTGATTTTTTTTAATTTGCTTCATTCTATATATGCGTGTCTATGTATGTACAGATCCAAGCTGCAATTCAAGCTGATGTACTACCCCCGACTGTCATTGACCAATTCTTCATTACGCACACCGACGAGCATGGGAATTTTCCTTGCGATGCGGACCGCGTTATGTATGTAAGTATTTTTTTTATTTTTTAAATTAATTAATTAATTTTTTTTTGGATATACCTTGGTTTTTTACTATTCCTTGTCGATAAATAATGTACCAACCCGACTAATAAATAATATACTAACTGTCGTTTGTTTTTGTCACTTCATTAGGAGGAGATGCTTGCGATGAAGGTTGCAGGCAAACATACGGACGACGAGATCAACCGTATCGTGCGAGGCGGAAAGCAGCGAGGCCACATGCCCAGTGTCGGTCAGATAGTGCCGAGAAGGACTCGATATATTCCTCCCCCTGCCGTCGATCCATGATTGGAACAAGCGTCTCAAGTGTTTGACTTTCTGAGAAGTGACTTTAGGTTTGCTGATGCGTTCTCAGCATTCCTATCGGGTGGTGCTAGCGGGAGTGGCACAGGAGGCAGCGGTAGTGGCGCCGGCGGGAGTGGCAGCGGTAGTGGCGCCGGTGGGAGTGGCACGGGAGGCAGCGGTAGTGGCGCCGGTGGGAGTGGCGGTAGTGGCAATAATGGTTAGTATGTCTTGTTTTTCCTACCTTAGCATGCAAGTTTAATAATTGTAAACCCCGAAATGCAAGTTTAATAAGTGTAACTAGGAACTTTGTACTCAAGTATTGTGACATATGTATTTGTATTGATCGAGTTAGTCGATCGAGAGGTTACATGTTATTGTGTTTTGGTACTAGATTCGTGGTAGATTTTAGTATTTGTATCCCCAGGTTTTGTATTTATATTCCCAGGTTTTGGTAGATTTTTTTCGGAAAAATTCTAGAAAAAATCTGGAAATAGCCTGCTGTGCAGGCTGGAAAAAAAATGTCAAAATTTCCCTGGCGACATGTCGCCAGGGAAAACTGGGGCTAGATTGACTTTCTGAAAAGTCAGTAGAGTTTCCCTGGCGACATGTCGCCAGGGAAACTATGGCACAATGTTGACTTGTCAACGCAAGGCATTGACTTGTCAACGTAACCAATAGTTTCCCTGGCGACATGTCGCCAGGGAAACTATGGCACAACGTTGACTTGTCAACGTGAGGCATTGACTTGTCAACGTAACCAATAGTTTCGGGGAAAAGTGAGGATTCAACAGCAGATTTACTTAAGTTTATTAATCACCCAAAGTTTCCCTGGCGACATATGTCGCCAGGAAAACTTTCCCGCACCAAATCCAGCGTGGCACTAGTTTTTGAACCCAAGGTCTGCGGGGCCCACTAAGTCGCTAGGGAAAATCGAAAATGTCGCGAGGGATAGTTTCCTGCACCAGCTTTCTTTGGCGATTTTTCCCTGGCGACATGTCGCTAGGGATTCAGTTTCCCTGGCGACATGTCGCCAGGGAAACCCTCGAAAATTAGCCGGGGAAGGCTTGCATTTTTGTAGTGTTAGATGACTAATGCGGATATAATTAATCGGCGTGTTGCAACACTGCGGCCAAGGCATGAACACCACACTCGAGAGAAAATTGAATCTGATTATGGTGAACCTCTTTAGGTGCTGCATACAAAGTATTCACATTGCAGTTAAGTAAAGAGGTGCTAAAACATGCTAACATGCTACACCATAACCAACGTCTAAGAACTAAGGCGACTCTAACATGCTGACCAAAAGCAATATCAGGAACCACCTGCACTCTTTTGGACTTTATATATACCTAAGTGAAGCAAATTTTTGTGCTTATAAGATTAGCAAGTTGAGTTTATGAACTTAATAAGATCATGTTCATAAAATTGTGTTTATGAATGCCATATCACTTAATTTTTCACATGACTGAGTAAAATTGAGAAATCGTCACCATAACAGGTGCAAACAAAAAAGACACCAAAATTTCACTGTTTTCTTTCATAAATATTGATTCTATATTAAGGCATAACTATATTTGACCAAAGTGGATGTCAAGCATATTTTACCCGGCATTCAAAAGCCCCTTTACCCAAAACAAAGTGGATGTCAAGCATTGCATACTAAAAAGTAAATAATTATTAAGGTATAGAGTTCGGTTATACTTTTTGTTTTAAGGTTGTGACAACTTTGATCATATGGAAACTTCTATTTAAGAATTTACATCTAAAACGACATGAGCTTTGTTGCACATTTCCACATATGTAATAATAATTACATTTATAATTCATGAGACCTAAGGCAGATCCGCTTACGAAAGGCTTAAGTAGAGAGTTAGTTAGTGAGTCGTATAAAGGAATGAGACTAAAGCCCTTGAGAAATGAGCTTCTATGAAGGAATACCTAACCCAGTTGACTGGAGATCCCAAGATCTGGGTTCAATAGGACAACCTAATCATAGAAATATGGAGGAAGTCACTTCAATGTGGAGGAGTTACTTAATACATTAACTTTCCTAGTCCATTCCTAAAACAATGTGACTTGTTGAGAGGTTAAACATATGGCTTAATGATTCAAGATGAAATCATAAAGCAAAATGATTCAAGATGAAATCATAAAACATATATTTTTAATGATTCAAGATGAAATCACCTATGTAAGAAAGAAGTGAGGTCGCTTCGAAGGAAATTGTGGGGGCGTAATTTCTAAGAGCTCATGCAGAACTAGTCGAGTGTTCATGACCATAACGAACACGACTATGAGGACTTAACAAGGTCAGGGAGAGTCTTGTGTGAGTGTGTATTGTCGTATATATAAAAAGATATTAAATTCAAGGACATCGCATCTACTCAGATCTAGGAGACTAAGTGCATCTCATAAGGGAAGGTTCAAAGGGTAACACCAACCGCAGAAATTTCGCAGAAACTTTCGTGTGTTTTCGACCGATCTCCATTCATGTGCGGGATTATTGGAATATTGTATAATGTGAATGAGATATCGTGGGATTTTGTATAAATCTATTTTAATAGCTGATTTAAACTTTGGGAATAAGTTTACAGAATCGGTTTTAAATAAACAGAATATATCATTTGTTTGTAAACATTGATAGAATATGGTTAAACAAATAAGATATATCGCAATCAGTTTAATTCTTATGTGATATTCTGTCTTGGTGACCAAGATAAGTTTTCACTATAAATTAAACTAATTCTCATTCAGTTTTAGACACATATTATACAGCTTCATAACAACCAAATTCCAGTAGTCTCTTCGATCAGAGACATACAAGTTTTCGTGATCTTTCAGGCAGTTTTCTTAAGTCCGACAATACAACTTATTGTTTCGGTTGTTGTACCCTTGGAAACAGACGGCGAATCTGTTTTAAGGGAAGCGTGTCTAACACGTGCCTCGGCTCTTTATTGTTTATCATGTTTATCACGTGGTTCCGCTCGTGTGAGCATTCTTGCTGGCGATGTAGTAAGTCTTTTATAATTTTATTGGTTTCTTTAATTATCGTTTATAACTATATCTGTATGTTATTTATTTTCTGATAGTTTAATTATACTGTTTTGATTTGATAAATAAAAGTGTACATGTTTCCTTAAAATGCACTTGTTAATAAGTAGATGTTGCATAATATTCGTCACATTATATAACATGCAAATATTTACGTACTTAATATTTTACATGTTTTCATACTTTGTAAATTATTTGAAAATGATTGTGTATTGACGTGGACAATTCTTTTCAATTGAATTATTTAGCAAAATGATTACAATTTCACTAAGCTTTTAATATTATACATATATAAATGACAGATAATTTCACTAAGCTTTACATATATAAATATGTAATATGTAGATAGATATGTTTTTAGTTGTTATATAATTAGAATATATGATTGTATTTTTAAATAATTGAGTGTATTAATATATATTAATTAATGTTATATTATTTATATTATGAAGTATGTATTAATTATTATGTATTAATGTAGGTATTTATTATTATGTATTAATTAGTATTAATATAAACATTAAATTTTAAAAACGTAAATATTACTATTTTAATTTTTAAGCTTGTTTTAGTTGTAATTAATCTATTAAAAGTTGTAAGTTGAATTTCCAAATTTTTTTCAACAATAAAAGACAAAGAAAAAAAAATAAAAAGGTAAAATTTCCTAAAAATACAAATAATAAGTTTGTCGACATTATATCAAAGTGCACATCTATACCAAGATAATGAAATGTTCTTGTGATGATATATTTTTATGATTAGCAATCAACTATTTAAGGTATATTACTAGTTTGTTAATAACGAGTGACTGTGTTTTGTCCTATATGTAAGTAAATGTTTGGTATATAAATGAAAGGAGCTTAAATTTTTAGACAACTTCTATTATTAAATTACAGTCAAATGAACTTTATTACATTCTAGTTTTGTATTTATTGGTGTTTCAGAGAAGTGAGGAAAAAGTAACATATTTAAGTGTAATTTATTCATTATTTTTATTTTTATCTCTATCTCTATCTATACTACACAATGTTTTCAGACCCGGGTTGACCCGGCCGGGTCAACCGGTTGAACCGATTCCGGCCGAAAAAACGGGTCATTTTGACCTGGGTTTCATATTTTCGAAACCCGGCTTGACCCGGCGGGTTTGGGGTGACCCGGGTCAA
Source organism: Glebionis coronaria (assembly GCA_025667525.1). Lineage (NCBI taxonomy): Eukaryota > Viridiplantae > Streptophyta > Magnoliopsida > Asterales > Asteraceae > Glebionis > Glebionis coronaria. Next base: position 2,380,295 of record CM046882.1, on the reverse strand, counting down.
CCCGGTTCTCAAGACCCGGCCGGGTTTCGAATTTTTCGGGTTTTTTTTAATTTTTTTAATTTTACGTATTTGTGACGAAATTTTATTTTTACATATTATTTTGGTTGCTAAACAATTTATATTTTCAATATACGTAAGTTTTTGTAGTTTTTATAAGTATAATTTTGTTAATTATTAAAAGTATTAAAAAAATATTTTTTTTAGAAAACCGGGTTAACCCGGGTTGACCTGGGTCGACCCGGGTTGACCCGGACCCGGCGACTCGACCGGGTCAATCTAAGACCCGGGTTTTAAAACATTGATACTACATATAAATGAAAAATCACAAAACTTTGAAGGTTGAAAATGAGTTAATTATAGAATTGTTGAAAAACTATTATTTTAGGAATTGTTGAAAAATTAAATGCATAAAAGTTGAATATATTAGGAAATGTTGAAAAATTAAACCATAAACAATTACGTAAGCTATCGGGTCACGGGTTCGACCACCGGATTAATTCGGTCGAGTAACTTGGTCACGCGTTCGACCAACGGGTCAACCCGGTCGAGTCATCGGGTCATGGATTCGACCATCGGACCAACCCGGTTCAGTCACCGGTAACGAGTTCGACCATCGGGTCAATCTTTTCGAGTCACAGTTTCGACCATCGAGTTAACACGATCGAGTCACCGGGTCACGGATTCGACAATCGGATCAATCATGCCAAGCCACCGGGTCATTGGTTTCGACCATCGGGTCAATCCTGTCGAGTCACTGTGTCACGTGTTTGACCACCGGGACACGGGTTCGATCACCGAGTCAACCCGATCGAGTCAACGGGCACGATCTCGCCTACCGGTTCAACCCGGACGAGTCACCAGGTTACTGGTCCGACCAACGGATCAATTAATATATCGTTAACTATCTATCGCTAGGAAATTTTTGGGTTACGAGTTCGACCACCGAAGCAATTAGCATATCATTAGTTATATGTCGTTAGGCAATTCTGCTGCTATATGCGAGTAATCGTCTAGTTATTTATAAAGGAAAAACCCTTTGGGCATCCACTATGATAAACCTTTATAAAAGTTTATAATATTGCCAAATCACTCTAAAAGATTAATTCATAAACCTTTTGATGTTATAAACCTTTATCCACTATGCTAAAACGTGTATAAACTTATAGAAAAATCTCATTAACTCAGATGCATTAAATTTTAAAGAGGTCTAAGATTTTGGACTTCTTCATTCCACATAAACATAAATTTCATTTCCACTATGGTTAATAAAATGATAAACCTCTTCATAATTTTATAAACCTCTTCAAAAACAACTATAATGAATGCTCTTATTTCTTAAAAAGTGAAAAGTGGAATGTGAAAACTTAAATTACATAAATAGTTACATGTGAAAACTTAAATTCAATAAATAGTTTTAATCATTAATTAGTCAATTTTTTTCCATAATTTCACTACTCTTAATTTCGACCACCGGGTCACCGGTTTGACCATCGGTCAACCCGATCGAGTCACCCGGTTAACGGTTCGTCCACCAGGTCAACCCGCCCACCGGGTGTAACAGGGTTTCAAAAATATAAGACCATGTTTAATTTTAACCGTTTTTCCAAATGGTTGAACCGGTCGGGTCAAACTGGGTGTTCAAAGTATTTGGGTTACTGGGTCAAAATTGTTACTTCTACAACAGGTTATGAATGGTAATTTAAATTTTTTATGTTGTTCTACTTTAACACAAGGTGAATAACTTGATATGTACACGTTTTATTTTGAATGTCACACGAAACACTTACCACAATATAACATATCGTTAATTATTTGTCACTAGAAATTTCCACCACTGTACGCGGATAATCGTCTAGTTATGTTAATGCACGCATGGAAAAGCGTGTATACATGTTTGTGGTGTTTGTATTAAAAATAAAAATAAATATAAAATGATAAACATTTTTATTAAAAAGGTAACTAGATCAATAAAACTTTATATTTTATATGTATGAAATTTTCATATTATAGCAAAGACAGACATTGATCCTCAACGCCAAGATGCTACTTGTACCCAACCACCATCGGGATATTTAGATACATAAAACCCATCTGGACGTACTGACCAATAACACTGTAGAGTAGCGAAAATTTTTTGTTGAAAACATATATGTGCAATATTGTCGTCGAACAAATGAAGATTTTGATTTTTTGGACCACACGAGACGTCAGCCCAGTAAACAACTCTTCCATCAAATGCATCGCAGAAAGCAAAATCATATGTTTCTTTGTACGGTACAATATGAATTCCAAGGTCACCTTCCATTGATTTTGCATGAACAGTGAGAAGATTATCAGGCATCTCACTTGTTACAATAATATGCCATTTGCCCATTACACAAAATGCATGAGTTAGAGAAGCAAAGGTGCATGTTAGAATGAAAATGATGAACAATTTATTCATTGCACAAGAAAATAAGTGTACATCATACATACACTTGTTGTCTCTATTTATAAGCTCATGTTACAATGTTTAATTAATGCTAGTTATTACATAATATTACTTTATGTTTTCTTATAGAATATTATTGAGTTATGTTATATAATTAATTTCTCTATTTATTATGTTACTAGTTATATATTTACACGAAGTGTGTGTGTTCGTGCATGCATCGGGACTGAATATTGTGGAATCATAAAAGTGTTTAGGGCGTAACTTTAATGTTGCTTTCAGAATGTTGATGACTTATATTTTGGTTAGTTTATATTTTTATGGATGAGTAAAAAATAGATAAAGTTGAATAAAAAAATGTTGATAATCGATTATTGAATGGATAGTTAACATGATGATATATTTTTATTTATTATGTAATGTTAATTTTACTAGAATAGTTTAGACTTAAATTTTTCAGACAATTAATATTTCCTTGTAAAATCAAATATTAATACTTTAGTTTAACTTTAATTTTTAGTGCTAAAAAGTTAGACAAAAAAACACTAATTAAATAAAAAAGCTCATCTTTTAAATGGGACATAAAAAAAATGATGGCACTTGCCGACCTTTATGACGCCAATCTTCCCACGAATCATGATTCTTTCTCCGTCAGTTCTAGGAAGTATATTTTTGATGTTACGGTGGGTTTTGAAGTTATGAAAAAAAGTAATGACGTGACATCACTTTTATCCACGGCTCAAACTTTATCTAGCCTTTTAAAAATAAGTTCATAATTTAAAATGTGACACGAGTGACCATTCTATAAATGTATGAATAAATTTAGCATAGTATGCCCTTATTCTCAAATCAACAAATTATACGTAAACACTTTATAAAGTTATTATAGCAATATAAAATTTATAAAATTTGCTTATTAAATTAAATGCGCTAAGAGTAAGTAATAAGGGAGCGCTGAAAGTATTTTTTTTATCAATTTGTACTAACAAAAGAGTCATCAAAAATTATTTTTATCAAATTCTACTCTTAAAAAAAGTAAGTAATAGGAGGAGCACTAAAAGTCTATTCTTACTCAATAAGAGTAAGTAAAAGTATACTCCTTCCGTCTCATTTATATTAATTTGGGACGGAGTGAGTAAAACTTTTAATGACTCTGCTTTGAGTATAAAAAAGAGTAAGAAAAAGTTGTGGATTTCTTTTGCTTATTTTTATATTTATTTTGTTTTAGTAAGAAAAAGTTATAATAACTTAAATAACTATAAACTTTATTAATAAATAAAACTTTTAGTAAGTAAATATTATTTATTTTGTAATGTGAGTACTATTTTTGTTTGTCTACGACATTTTGTACGTTGCTTTTATTAGTACACAATTTTTTTGAACATACATTAATATAAAATTTCAAAATGCATTTTTAAGCATGAAATTAATGTTCAATTATTTCCTTTTCTTTAGCAAGTACGAGGATGATCTTGATGATTTAGAAGGTGATCATAATATTAAGTAGTTAAAATTACCATGTATGCTACACGCAGGAGCGAAGCCAAAAAGTTTCGCTTGAAAATGAAAGTTTGATATTTTTTATGAAGTACACTAAAAAGTAGTTTTTAGAGGGTCAAATTTTATAAAAAACTAATTTTCAAAAATTTACACTATAATATTTTCGCTTAGGAGGTCACCTGACCCTCTCACTCTGCCCCTGCTACAGAAATGCAAGAAACCTCCACACAATTCATTCCTCTTAAAAATTGCGGCAATTCATTCTAGTTATTGCGGCAATCCATTTATCTTAAAATTATTGTGTTATATAATATAACACAATAATTTTATGAAACAAATCATATCTCAACCAATGTTTTCAGACCCTGGTCGATTCAGTCGGATTAACCGGTTGACCAGGTTCTAGTCGCAAAAAGGGTGATATTGATCCGAGTTTTACATTTTCAAAACCCGGCTAAATCCGTCGGGTTTGGGTGACCCCGATCAATCCAGTTCTCGAGACTCGGTCAAGTTTTGATTTTTTCGGGTTTTTTTATAAAAAATATGTAAATTTTATGTATATGTGATGAATTTTTTTTATTTATTATATTGGTTTTGTTAATAATTTATATGTTAAATATACAAAAGTTTTCATGGTTTTATATAATATTTTTACTAATTATTAAAAATATAATTAAAAAAAACAGGTTAACCCGAGTTGACCGGATCGACCCGAGTTGACTCGACCCGGTGACTTGACCGGGTTAATTTAAAACCCGGGTTTCAAAACATTAATCTCAACGAGACCTCCATGGTAAGAACTTTCCAAACTTAAACAGACTACGAGTTTACGAAACAACTATATCTCAATGAAACCTCTATTAAAAAGAAGATTCAAGATGTACATGAACAGTAGCCTGTCTAACTCATGTCAGGATATGCGATCGTTTAACCATAAAAAATAAGTGAGTTTATCGGGGGGCACACACTCGATACGGAAAACACACTTTATTATACGTTTATTAAATATTAAACGTTTAATAAAACTTCACTTATTATTTAATTAACGATATTTAAATTAATTCCGTGTTTAATTAATTTAAGGTACGCACGTAATTAAATTGAGGGATTAAAAATCGATTCTAAAATGCCCTATACCCTAGTCGGCCGATTATTTGCTGAAGAGGGTTCTAGAAGATTTTTGGTTTAGCTAATAAGGTAAGTAAATATCTTATGGGTCAAATCTTAGAGTAAGGACCAAGAAAACTGAGATGGGAAGGTTATATAAACTCTTCCTATGGCTTATAAATATTCTTCCCACCCCTCCACCAAAACCGATCAATCGATCAGATAAATCCCAAACAACCCTATAATCACCTAAAGTGTAAATCTTTGCAAGATCATCTGCCTTTTGGTAATCTCTTATGAAGTTTCTAAGCCTTATACTAAACCCTTGATACTTTTATTAAAAGTTTAGTCTTGTTGTGTTGCCCTTGTTGCTTCGACACAACCTAAACCCTAAGTGGGGTTTCTGGTGATTTTCTACAATCATCTTGTAATATTCTCAAATCGATCCTTACGTACTCCCACTTAGGGTTTTGGATCAATGGTTTCTAGTTATAAGATACACAAAAGTTGTTCGAGATGTGAAGTTACTACTAGCATCGTATTGGTTGTTCGTTTGACGTGTCATGTGAGCAAACAATAGAGACGGTTATTTTACCATTTAGTTCAAGATCAAGATCAAGACTCATTAATTAATTTATTCAATTAACTAAAGGTTGGTTTTAAATTTTTTTTCTTATGTGCCTAATTATGTATGTCATACTAGATTCATTCCGTTGTGTATTCATAGTTAATGGTTTAACCAGTATTCAAAATCCCTACAACTCAGACAAACGAAAAACAACTTTTGGATTAGTTAAGTATTTGCATCTTGTCATAAAATCAGAAAATTGGAGGATTAGTTAAGTATAGAGTTACAATAACTTGTCTGCAACTCATTACTCGTTCGATTACTCGCTAAACGTAACACAAAAATCAATATAGTAACTTGATGATTCAAATATCACAAACGGTAAATTGTCAAACGACAAAAAATGCACCATTGAAATGAGAATTAAATAATATTTCTATCGAGGGGCACATTTATAAACTTTCGATGAACTTCTTTCTTCTATAAGAAATTCATATATGATTTCCCAAAATCATATATCATTTCAGAAAATCATAAATGATTCAAGAAAATCATATACGATTCGTGGTACGAATCATATATAATTTAGAAAATCATATATGATTCGTGATGCGAATCATATATGATTTTCTCCCACAAAAAAAGTTCGTCGAAAGTGAAGGTTTATATAGTTCATTACAATTATCAAAACCCTAAACATAGATCAAAGCAGATATAGCGGAAGCGATTTAACAAGATCATAATAACACATTCATAATTAATCAAATTAGGGTTACATACCTTTTGCCATGCAACTCCCATGAACAAGAACAAATTCACCAAATTAGGTTAATACCGAATCACCAAGATATAGTCTAAAGTAAGACTATATTACGTTCTTGTACACACGCATAATAACGAGTTAACCGTGATACTAGTACGTCAAAACCGAGCTTAAACATATTGTGGAAAATCAACCCAACAAACCTAGAGAGGGGCTAGGACTTGATACAAAAAAACCAAACAAACCAAACGAAACCCTAAAGGGTGCGTTTGGCCGGTCGATTGCAAAGAGAGAAGAGGGAAATATGAGTGAAAAATAATGAAGGCTTAGGAGTGTTTATATAGGCCTAGTAAACTTGTAGCCCAAGGTAAACTAAATATAGGCCTTAGGTGTGTTCAGGAACCTTCTTTTCCTCTTCTCTTTAATTCCACAACGATCGTTAATTCTTAACTCTTAAAAATTAACGACGGTTAAATGTTTATAGCTCGATTTAATTAATAAACATATAAATATATTTATTAATAAAAATTAACTCTTTACGTATTGTGTGCGATCCCGTAATATCGAGTTCGATCCTAACACACGACTATTAAATTTATGTCCATAAACTTTCAGCTCCCACTTGGACATATTTAAAATAGTGTGATCACATCGGTTAGTGTCTAGTTACACGCCAATGCCTCTAGTACGACTCGAGTAAGGTATCCTGGATAAGACCTTTTAATGAGTGATCATTATTATTATCCTTTCGTTTATAATCCAATGTTAATAAGGATATGGATGTTAGTCATTCCTTTCATTAACCATTCTGTTTCTCGTTCATAGATTAAGCAAGATTACCAAAACAAATTCGGGTGCGGCCACACAAACATCTTACTAACCCCACGAGGGGTCCAACTGTATTAATCTCCAAAATGAATTTGGAGGAAATAAATTCCATATTAACTACAAGCAAAGCTTATGAATTTTACAACACTTCTGAAAATAACCCTTATATCTACCTGTTATGTTTAGCGTTAGATTATTTCACATAAGTGAACTAGATCCATGACAGTTTCTGGGTATCTCAGGTCCGAGGATAAGTATTTATGATATACTTAACGACAAAGACCCAGTATAATCAGATAGTTAGGATAAGTCCTATATTCAATTCATCGAATATCATCTAAATTTCATATGTAAACACATCAATATACTTTCAAGTATATTCTATCGCAATTTAGATTTGTCTTAATTTAATAATACTCCCATATCATTAATCGACAACGGACATCCTTAACCCTTATATAGGAAGGATGTGTAACCAATACCATTCAGCCATAATGCCACGTCAAACCAAACCTACCCGATTTCCTTTTCTGACAATTATCCCGCCCAATTATTTAGCAACTAACTTTTTAATGCATTGACAAAAAAAACGCAGCATTCATTGTTTATGGATCAAAATAAACCACATTAACCAAAACCAAGATCCTTAAATTTTTTCATAACCAGATCAAAAAATCATATCAAAATAATTTTCTAATGAATCTTCATTTATACAAAATTAAAACGCATTTTTTTACTCATAACCAGATCCATACAACTTTTTCTTCAATTAATTAATTTTTTTTTCATCAGATAATATTCCAATCCCTTTAATTAATTTTTTTTTTATTTTCGATGATTTCTATGAACGATTTTATTAACAGGACCACATGGTCATATGAACGATTTCTATGAATGATTTACTAACAGGTATTGTGATTTTAGATGATTTCTATGATTTTCTATTTACAGGTGTTTTGATTTTTTATGATTTATATGAACGATTTACTAACAGGTATTGATGATTATATTCAATAGTTTGTGAAAACGTCAAGATACCAGAGAATTGGGTATGGAGGTACAATGCATCCAAATATTTAACCGATATTGTTTTGGATTGTTTTCGTTTTTTTCTTAACTAATTTTATTTTATGTTTTTTAATTTAAGGATCTTATTTATATTATATCCTTATTTGTATACATTAATGTGAATAACAAAATGCCATTATTGAAGCTATTTTTATAGTAAAAACTTTCATTTATATTTAGAATTTTACGCTCTGTTCTCGAGTTTTTTTTTAAAAGAATGGAAAAGAATGGGAAGAGAAATCACAAATTTTTTGTGTTCTTAAGTTTTTTTTTAAAAGAACAGCAAAGGACTGGAAGAGAATAGGAAAGGAAGCTATGTGTTTTTTTGTATAGACTTGTTCCTCCCAAAATTGGGCGGATTAGGAAGGGAAGCAGTAGATTAACATAATGTCCTTGTGTAAGATTACAATTATACCCTCGTCACTTGTACTTGTAAATACCGTAACAAGCCGCAATGTGATTCGTAGTAGTGTCATGCGTCCTTTAAAAGCTCAAAAACTAGATTATGATACATATTATAATTAGTTGCCATTACGTATAAAAATGTATCTTTATTTTCTATGCTTCTTGTTCAAAGAATTCAACATCGTGATATTCTGGATTTTATTAGACGCTATCATGATTGGTTTTAACTTTTAATACATTGGTTAAATATTTTTGAGTTTATTGTTATAAATCATATGTGGATACTTGACAAGAAAAACTAAATAATTTTAATTTATGTATTTAAGTTATGTGAAAGATAACAAGGATTTCAAATATACGTAGTAGTTATTAGGGTATATTGGTAATTTCTTAGCTTTCATGTCTTTTCTTTTGTTGTTAAAAAGTATAAACTTGAGAACACAAACTACAACAATCACTTTCTTTCCAGTCACACCCCTTACCTTACCCTTCCTGTTTCATCCTCTTCCATTACTTAAAATTTAAACTCGAGAACAGAGCGTTAATGTCAGAGTGCACATAAAAGTGTTTGATGAAATGACTGAGAAGAAGTTTGTAGAATTTTTATGTTTGTTGTGCTAGAGTACAAATGGTTGATTATATGATATATACAAATGAACTGAATTTTTATTTATCTTAACAATTAGTATGTATTGTATGTTGTTACTCCAATTTATAAACATTGCTTGATTCTTTAATTAACATTTTTCATCGTAGTGCTATAAACTATAATGAATGTACTTTGTAGAAGGTTAAAATTATCAGTTATTAGCATATTTAGTTGTTAGGTTGAAACGTAAATTACCCATTCTTATATGCACATCAAGTGTTTGATGATATGCACTGTCAATATTGTTTTCGTGTAGCTACTCATAAAGTATTTATAAATATAATGGTTACATTTTTTTATTAAAATCCCTTGCATTCTGTCATTACGTGTTTCGGCTTAGAAGCATTCATGCATTTGATGAATTGTTTCTCTTATTGAATATGAACAAAAAAAAGCAAGGGGACACATGTATGTATCTAAAGAAATCTTATGCATGTTTTTAGGAATAAAAGGTTTTGGCAACCAAAAAGTTCAGCTTGATGGCAATGTCGGTCATAGCAATAGAAAAAGTGAGCTTATTGTCAATGAAGCATATTCTTGAGCCCGTAGTGTGTCTTTTTCGGTAAGAACCGTGTATTGACTTTTTACATTTGGTGTATTTTATTCAATTGGTTACATGAATTATATTCTCGATTTTGCTTTTGATGGGCCAGCAACATCAACATCCTATTATTCTTATTGTTGCTATTGATTTACTTGAAGATTTTAAACTTGAATCCTTCCCTAAATTATTAACCCGTAGTTTTTTATTTAAGAGGTATGCTTTAAAAATTATCATTTGTGTGGAATGATTCTTTACATTACATCTTTTTGTAAGTGCTTAGGAGGGTCAAATTTTAAAAAAACCCTAAAATTTACACTATAATATTTTCGCTAGAGGGCCACTATATAAATTTTTAGACGTTAGCTAGGACTTATATTCTTAATTTATTGAAACAGATTGGTGGGTCTGGTCTTGCTCCATGGTCAGTTCAAAGAGGGACTATCTTCAACAAGGACCGTGTCTTGATGACAGTTAAAGGTTAAACTTCTAAAACACTAACACAAAGACTTAATTTTTTGATGATCTGGCTTAAATTGGCTGAATGGTAGAGCGGATTGAAATGGGTTAACAAAAGAATTATAGTTAGTACAATTTTAATGGTTGTATATCCAATAAACCTATAGTTAGCTACTGCGTTATAACATCTCAGATAAAAAGACTACTCTATTTTATAGCTTACCAAGATGCACCGTTGACACATTTTCTATTTCAATCATAGATATCAGATTTACAAGATTTACAATGTAGGACGACATGACAAAAAATAATTTAAAAGACATTTGAACTTTGGCAACTTTTAGCCTTTTATTATTTAGTGAAATTGTGTAGATACTGAAGATGGGTGGCACACTCAGTGGGTTGAGTAATGGACCAAGTTGATGCAAGTCAAATTATGACAATGATTTACTGAGAACCAGGTGATGGGAACCGAGATCAGGATCACTACCAAGCTTGCCAATGCTCATGAATTCATAAGGTACGACGCTCACTCATAAACTTAAATTTTAATAGCCTAAGGGACACGATAAGTGACTCAAGTATGAGACTCGAACCAAATAAATATCTAACAAAGTGTTAGTCTTTATGTCTACCCTACGAGCTGAGCTCACACTGGAGGATGATGATATTCAAAAGCATCCACTAGAGGTTAACAATTACTATTATAGTCAAGTTAGCAACCCTCTCCAAAGGATAGTACTTTCGATATACTTTTACCAGTTCCTATTTCATGTCGAGTAATCTTTGTGAAGATGAATATGTTCTTTCTTTCAACATACTTTTACTTGAAAATGAGTCAAATTGAATCAAGGGTACATAAGTTTTTTTTATCTCAAAACTTACTCAAGTCTTTACTCTGCAATCAATTTAGCTTTGTTGTATATAACATGCAACAAACATACTTAAGTCCCTGCAAGAGCTATACAAGTTTTGCATCTCAAAACTTACTTAAGTCCTTACAATCTGAACTTAAAACTTAATCAAGTCCTTGCGCTCTGCACCGGATATTATTTGACTGAAAGACAATCAAATTTTATACTTTTTTCTTTACTTGATGTATATAATTACAACATATGCACCCATGGAATAATTTTGATATGCAGGTTATTCATTTACAAGAAGACGTTCATCGAGTTCATAAATGGAGTTACTCAGTTGTTTCAGTAAGAAACTCCATATAGTGGCCTTCATTTACAAAAAAAAATCTTCCAATTCCGATGTCTTTTGAATTATAGAGATTCCTTTTAAACATTCTGAAAAACAGCTAGCGACAACAAAGTAACTGTACTAGATGGTAGGTTAGATAATCTGAATAGCGTGATTATTGTTTAGTGTTTGTATGGTGACGTTCCTAAGAGTTTGCAATTGAAATAATTTGAACGAGGAGCATATATAAGTAGATTTCTGTATCTACTCATGGTTGACTCAATGACATATTTCAAATGAGAAATTTTATTTATGTCAAGTTTCTTTGTTTACGCTTAATGAGGTAGATAGGATGCAAGATATGTGCTTTGAATCTCAAATTCATGTCAAAATTGACAATGCAGACGAGCTTCCATCAAACAAGTCTATTACATAGGTGAAATACAGTTCCATTAGCTCTTTTTAATAAATATTGTTACTCTTTTTTTATTAATAGTAGTACCATAGTTTAACAATATTTTAGGCACTATAAAATTCGAAATATAGTAAACTTGCTCAAGATTTCATATCGCACTTGAAATTTAATAGTTGAATAAGAGATGGCAGGTATGAACTCATGGGAGGTGTTGATTTGGTATGTGTGCTATCTCTAATGGGTCAAATGAGTGTAAAATAGCTATATAGATCGGGTCATTATATATTAACGCTTTCTTCATATGTTTTTTAGTTTGCAATTACATTAAACAATTTTTATATGAGGTTTTATATTTAATTTGATATGTATAAACTATTTATTGCTTTCATTTTATTAAAAAAATTTCTTAAGGCTACCCGTCCATCGGACGGGCATCTCAGCTAGTTTAGAATATAATAATATTCATGGATTAACCACTCAAGGGTGGCCTAGTGGCAAAAAGATTTGTGGCTATCACTCCAAAGTGTGTGAGGTCTCAAGTTCAATTCCCACTAGGTGCAAACAACCTTGAAGTGGCCACGCCAACCTCATGAAAAGTGAGGGCTTTACCTGGTTTGAGTCTGTGTGGCGGTGGGCTCAAACCCCGTGGATTAGTCGGCCAACGAGTCGGAAATCACGGTTACCAAAAAAAAAAAAAAAAAAAAATTCATGGATTAAAACATGTAAAATAGGATACAAAACTAAATAACAAGAATAAACGTAACCGAAACTTTATTTCATTAAATAATAATGTCTCAACATCCTTTATCCAAATACTAATCACAGATTTGCATGAAATCACTAGCTAATTGAAGCCAAATGCTTTTGGCATATTCAATAACCTTTCCTCCAGGCAAAGCCTTAGTAAAAGGATCAACTACATTATCATCTGTGTGAACTTTTATTAATTTGATTCACGAGCTTCGACTTGTTCTCGGACGTAGTGATATCTACGTTTAAAGTGTCTGGCACCCTTCATGACTCCAGAATCATTGGTGAATATGATTGCAGCACAATTGTCACAATAAATATCAATAGGTTCTTTAATTGAAGGCATCACTCCAAGATCTTCAATAAACTACCTAATGCAAACAACTTCCATTGCAGCTTCTGAAGCACCCATGTACTCAGCTTGAGTGGCATGCATTGTGTTAGGAATTATTGTTAAGTGTCAAGTACCGTCAATGTAAACTTAAGTACTGTTAGTTATCAAGTACCGTTAGTGTTAACGCGGTACATAGCACTACTGTTAGTGTTAAGTACAAGTACTGCTATATTGATTAGGACGAATATATCTTTGTAAAAGATATGTCATAGTTTATAGTAAGAGTATATCTTATGTGATATACTTAATAGTTAGAATATTGATAATATATCGTCTGTGATATATTTATCTTTATAGAATATTCTAATAGATTTTAGGGTTCCTTACTCTATAAAAGGAACATAGGTACGATGACATAAATGTACCTCATTCAAGTCGATTAATAAGAGAATCGAATAGTTAAAAGTAATTCTGTTCTTCTTTGCTTTGTAAGTTAGATTCTGCATAACTTATTTAGTTGAGTAAGAGTTCTCAAGGTGTTTTAGTTTGATTACAAAATTCTATACCAATCTTCAACAAGATTGATGTAGAAATACGCGTTTAGGAAAACAACGTATAATGGGCAAGTATTAAACTCGACGATTTAGAAAAACCGAAAAATCGAATAAATGCGGGTTCGTTCTCGAAGGAGGTGTGTGAATTAAGTGTGCCAGTTATATAAAATCAAAGTTTGGATTAGTGACATTTTTGGATGGGAAAAAGAGAAAATTTAAGACGAATTAAGCTAAAAATTACACTACGACGCGAAAAACGCGAAATCGTAAAATTTGACAAAACGAAAAAGTGTTCTAAAAATTACCAAATTTTAAACCTAACTAAATAAAAGTACAAGGGTTACAAATTTGAAAACTAGAAAGTCTTAAACATATTTAATAATTTTATATTAACTATTAAAGTTAATAAAAAACCTTAAAATTAAATAAAATTAAAAATTAACTAAAATGAAAACTTTAAAAGTTGTAAACCTCAAAATATTCATTTAAAACCTATAAAAATATTTTTTGAAAATTCTTAAAACTAACTTTACTATTTTTTATCTATTTATTAAAAAACGTATAATAAAATATTCCTAAAAAATAATTAAAACGTGAGAAAAATAAACTTTTTAAATCAAAAAGTCCTAAATACCACTAGTAACAAAGGAAAAATAAAATGAAGTCCAAAACCCAAGAGAATAAGCCTAAAGCAGCTTATTATGGTACGACTTATATTAATAATCCCAAACCAACAAGCTTTTAAGTATTAAACTGGGTAAACTCTTACCAGTAAAAGACCTAAGGGCAGTTGGTTAGCACGTTGGTGTGTGGGAGGAGTGGCGCAGGTTCGAGTCCTGGCCACGTCCTTTTTGCACAAAACTTTTTTTTTCTTTTTCTTTTAATCTAAACATAAACTGGTAACTTAAACTAACTCCAAAACACCAGTAAATCTAGATTTAACTGGATTTAAGCTAAAATTAAGTAAAAAAAAACGTGACTGATTATGCTACAGTGCTAAAAAGGAAAACAAATGAAACCAGTATCTTCACAGGTGCAAAAATGAAACAAAAGTGGTCGATTTTGGTGATTTCTTGTTGTTTGATGGACAATGGGGCACCCCCACAACCAGTTGGGTTGTGGGGAGTCAAAACAAGCACAAAAAATACACTTAACACACAAGATTTGAACACAAGAGCACAAATACAACCACTGGTGAGGGTGAGCAGGTCTGATGGAAAACACCTGATGTAGTTTGCAACCTAATGGCTTTCCAACCTTCAAAACTTGTTCAAAATCACTCCCAACTTTTAAAATAACTCATACAAACCTATATTTATCTTAACTACAACAAACTATAAAGATTTGATGAAAAAAGTACTAAAATAAGGCAGATTAGAGACCTACTGCTTTCTAAGTATTTTTAAGCAAAATAACTTGCACTTTACTACAAAGACCTATGAAACTAACGACCAAACATTGATAAACATGCAAACAACCTAGCTAAGTGATTTAAGACAGAATAATAGCTAACAATATGTCAAAAATTTATCCTAAATCCTAATCCCAAACACTCCTACACTTTTCTGAATCAACAAATTAACAAACCAACAACTTGCAAATTAACTTGAATCTGATTTAAACCTAATCTAACATGCATATTCTTATCAAATACACATAAACAACCAACAAAAACTAACAATTCAGCAGATTCATGCAATATCATATAAATCACATAAAAATATTGAAAAATGAAAGCAGGGTTCAAGCCACTGGTTACCTTGGGCTGAGACCTTCTGCTTGACTTTTTCCACAACTTATGAGGAGCTTATGATATGTTGAGAAGGCTGCTTATGGAATCTTCTTAAAGACCCAAGCCCAAAATATCTTCAAAAACGTAATAAAATGAAATGCAATGAGAAGGATGATGGTGAAACTTGTTTGGATCCTGCACAACACCACAAGACTAAGAAAAAAAATTTCAAGTTGGCAATAAGCTAAACCAAAAGCTTGTCAATGCTTTTGGTGTATCTTATTGCAAACAGTAAGCTAGATAACCAAATAAGAAAAAAATGATTTTTCTGAAAAAACTTTGAAACTTCAAATCCTTTTGAAACCTACTATTTCTGAAACAAGAAGTTATACAAGCTCTATTAGCTTATTTGGTTGTCAACCAAATAATCCAATAAGCTCCTATAACACTCAATAAGAAAAGCAGCTTTGGGGTTTAAGTGTCCTCTCACCCAAAAACTTCTTTTCTTGACGAAATTTTATCAAACACTTGCAAGAACAAAAAATAGATATTAAACTACAAAAACAATTAAAAAACTTAGAGTTTGCAAAAGATTAAAGGTTCATTTTCATTAATAATTTAAAACTTTTTGCAAAAAACTGGAACAAGACTAAATAAAGGGTACAGGCACCCTTTATATACTACATTATAGAAATTACTAGAACATGAATAAAATATTACAAGTCCTAAACCTTAACATGTTGATTTCTAGATTTGCCCTCTTGTTTGAAAAATCAAATCTTGGTCAGAGTTGAGGCATGTGATTGCCACTTGTTAGACTTGATCTTGGTAGTCCATTTGGTCCATTGGGAGTACGAAATTGCTATGAGGCGTTGATGCTCTACTTGGATTCCTTCTTTGCCCAAAATAGCTAAGCAGGGGAGTATGGGGGGGGGGGGGGGGTCCACATGGGTCACGGGTAGTCTTGTTTAGGGTGTGGGGTTAGTTTAGGATGAGTTGAATCAGGGATCTGGAGGGTTTGGGGTTAAACCCCCTTGATTTGGGCGAGTTGGAGGATTAGGGTTTATGTGATGGGGTGATTAGCAGGTGGTAGTTTGATTAGGTTTAAGGGGTGGATTAATTTAAATTGTTGTTTACCCCCAAAAACGTTTAACTGGTTATTTAAAATCAGTTTAAAATATTAAGTGGGTAGTGAGGTGGACGAGGGGAGGTTTTTGATTGGTTATGGGTTGTGAGTGGGTGACGTGTCAGGTGTCGGTTGGATGATGGGTCTTTGGTTGTCTAGGCAGAAACAGCCCCTCATGTCTCTTAATTTTGTCAAACCAAGTTTGAACAGCCTCAATTTGCAATTCCTTTATAAATGAAGTTTGTATTTTCATACTTTGGCCACAAAAGGTTTTGCAATCTTGTTCCAAGGGTATTTTATGCACATTTTGCATTCTTCAAGGGCCATAATGGTAATATCTTGAAACCTTAAGGACCCACTTGTAATATTTGAGATTTACAAGGGCCTAAAGTGACAAGTCTTCAAAAGATGAGGGACCAATCTTGCCAATCTTCAAAACTTCAAGGACTTCAAAGGAAAATCATGATTCGGGTCCGGATCTTTGTGCGGCTTCGTTTCCCGTGTTCGTTTTTGCTTGAATCTTGTGATCTTTTGGTGAATTCACAATATCCGTACTTAAAATACACAATGAACAAACACAAGCATATATTTGGGTATTTTGATGATATTTTAAGCGTTTTAATCCCGATTTGGACGCTGAGACTATGTATAATTGTAGTCTCATCACCCCCCATACTAAACCATTGCTGTGTCCCCACGTAATGCTAGAATTAAGTATCGTAGCACTTCCAAAATTCATTTTTATGTGACATTTATTGAAGACATAAACTTAAATAAACTACTACACGTGTTTTGGACATAATGTATTGTTTTCATCACGATTAAGTGACTTTTAGGATCATAGAACAAGAACACATGAATCTTTCGTTAGAAATAATTTCGTCGTCCTCGATTTTCACCCAATTCCATGCTAAGCGTGTAACGAGATCATTGTTATTATAAGTTAGCAACACAATCATATCTCATGAGTGTTAATTACACACCTAAACTCCATTATTCCTACTTGGTATCTCTTATATTTTATTTTGTCTTAATGATTACGAGGATACATCATTGACTTATGCGTGAATAGAGATTAAGTCTAAAGATAGAGTCTTAACGGTGTAACCAAAATCATTAAATTAATAATTCACCCTAATAGACAACGATGTCAAAAAATTAAGTCAACAAGAAGGATCGATATACACGATTTTATAACGGTTTTGAACATGAGACTTATTACCAAGACTTTTATACGCCCCTAACGGAAGGGCCTTAATATCATAGGTTTACCTCCATCTTTTATTCAACTCCGCCATGGAGCTTTTATTATGACTTCGGTCTTGCCTTGCCTTTTATTATCCGCCATCATCGGTGGTTTTATTATGGCCAAAGACGTATATCCTCACGCTAAAGCGAATTTTGGATCTTTAAAGCTTCAAAGATTAAGGCTTGATTCACTTTTAATTTAGGCATAGATTTTTCGGCCTTGTGAGCTTCAAATTTTTGCTTAATTTAGGTGAGCACTTGAAATCTTATTATTAGGTGAAGCTTTTGATTATTCGGATGCCAATACTTCAAAACCGTGACGCTGGCGAATCCTCAATGTTTTCCCAATTTAATTACATGGAAGCTACTAAAACAAATTAGAAACCAACAATAGTGACTAAACGCTAAATCAATATTTATTAACAATTTATTATGAAAAGCGTGAGGAGAATAAGCTAATAATTACTACACATGAGATTGTGAAAGATTACGAGACTTATAAATAACTCGATCATTTCTCGTCCTCATTTAAGAGACTTAGCCTAAAAAGTTAAGGAATCGAAGCTAAGTGCTCAACACGCACGGTCGAGTAAAAAATTACTCTTATTCTCACCATCGGAAAACCTACATTCGTGTCTTAAACACTTATGAAAAACAAGAAAAATTTTAAAATTTGGCCATTTTTAGCCTTATTTTGCAACAAAACGATAACAAAAAGATGAATATTGGATTGCGTGGTGACGTAAGCAAGGTGAAGTATCTACTCACCCCCCATACTAAAACTAAACATTGTCCTCAATGTTTTGAGTCTAGGGGTGAAAACACCCCCATACTAGAGACGAAGTTGAATGCTTAATCTCGAGCATGGAAAGGGTAAAACGAATAACCTAAAAGCCGTTTATGAATTATGCTATTAAGATAAACGTTAGAACATAAAAGGATATCACCGGATATCGGAATCTCCAAAGGCAACGATCGAAGCTCGAGTGCTGCATAAAACGAACACGAGAGGCTTCAATGATGACGATGAACCTAATAAATCACAATCACAAACAACCACGGAACAAAGGTTGGAAGAGCACAAGTCCCCTCGTTACACTAATTAGAAAACGATAATATTTACAAGGATAAGCATGAGAATCCCCCACGAGGCACCTTGTTTTTGATAACCGAGTCAAAATCTCGACTCGAATCCCCATAAATGTGATCATTTAGGGATAATCATGGTTTGGTCATTTTTGGTGGGGCTTACATGATAAACAATGCCCAAAAGTACATGAAGTACTTTAAAAACCCGATAAACGTATATCGGGGTCAAAGATAGTGTCTTCGTTTTCGGATGAAAGACGAAACAACGCTACTTCAACCGATATTAAAACCCCAAAGGGGTAGAAGAAAATAGATGAGAAATAGAAAGGTGGGGCAATGGGTAAGTCAACATAGTGAGCTACTCGAGGTAGACTCACACCAAGCAAATAGATAAGATTTCCATTTATTGCATCGGTGGAAGACCGAGATTTCCCTTTACAAGCAATTCCGGGATCGTAAATCTCGTCCTCGGTGGAGAAATAGGAGGGAACATAAGGGGCTTTCCCCACACTAGATCCACACACACCATCGTCAAAAGTAGTAGACGAGGTGGTAGCACTCATACAACGCGGTGATGACGGAGTTAAACTTGTAGAAAATTCTTTTAAAACATTTTTAAAATCCTTTCCTTTTTCATCGTTTAAAAACTCTTTATGAAAACCCGATTTGATAATGTCGAAAATATTTGGCGTGTCAAATTCAAAATTAGTCGCGCTAAAAATCCTCACATTTAAGTCGCGGTTAGGGGGTGGTGGATTATATAAGTTCTCAAAACGTTTGTCAATAAAGAACACCGCCCCCTCGGGGTCAACATACTCGTCATCCTCATGAACGTCGATCTCTTCGATTTCTTCATCAAAGATAGGCTTGTCAAACCAAGGTTTGTCATTCCCCTCCTTGAGTATCTTAGAAACTCTCTCGAAGAGATCACGATCAAGCACGAAACCATCATCCATTTGTGGGGATTGTTGATAAGTTAAATCCTCACGAATGTGGTAAACGTAATTCTCATTTGAGGAGTGTTGATTAGGTAACTCCTCGAGAATTGGATTTTTAGTGGTCACATGAGTTGGTTCATCATCGAAAATAAGACGCTCCAACTCATTTAGTTCATCCTCGATTTTGGAAAGATCGACCTCACTCGTAGGTGGAAGTGGAGGCATAAGAGCTAGCTCTCGTTCAATGATTTCCTCAATCTCGGGATCAAACTCGTAATCATCGTACTTCACATGAGAAGAGGTCTTTTTGGGAGAATCCTCAAAAATAGCATGTGGATTTCGAAGTACGTGATCAATCTCGGCAAAATCGCCATCGTCATTATCAAAGAAAGAGTCCATGTGAGCACTCACAACCATGGTCTTACAAGTCAAATGACTATGCTTAGGTGACTTTTCTAAAACGAGAGGATCAATGTCGATAAAACCTTTCGCCTCAACGGGTTTTAGGCTAGGAAAAGGAGGCACTTTGATGGAGTTAGAACTTGAAACCTCAAAGACGTGGTCCTTCGAAGGTGGTGAAGACGAGTCCATTTTTGTCATTGTCGTGATGGCACTAACGTCGCCCTTCGGAATTGGTTGTTCACTTGTTTCATCGAATACATCCCAAAGTGATTTTTCATTCATAAATTTACACATACCCTTTTGAATTAGGTACACGTATTCTTTATCATTAAAATCCTCATCTTTAAAACCGTTCTTCTTAATTTTTTCAAAACATGCATTAAGCCTCATTCTTTCCGCTAATGTGTACATTTTGAAATCATTAGGTTTAGAAACATTAGGTTTTGAAACCTCGGTTTTTTCATTGTCATTAAACACTTGGGATTTACTCGTGAAAAAGTCCATTTTATCCTCCCCATATCTCATAGTAAGTCTCCCCTCGTGAACGTCGATTACAGTTCGAGCCGTCGATAAAAATGGTCAGCCTAAAATAATGGGACATTTAGGGTCACACTCGTAATCGGATATAACGAAATCTGCGGAAAAACAAACTTTCCAACTTTGACATAGACATCCTCGGCTATTCCAGTTGGTATTAATGGTGTATAATTTGCAAGCTCAATAGTCATGTTCGTGGGGGTAAGATTAGGCAATCACATCAATTTCCAAAGAGAATGAGGCATGAGATTGATGCTAGCACCTAAATCGGCAAGGGCAAAACATCCCTCAATCTCGGAAAAATCACAAGGTAATAGAATTTGGCCCGGATCCTCTTCCTTTCTTGGCATATGCCTTTTTGGTTTTTTAAGAAGGATAAAAGCACAAGTTTCTTCAAGGGTTAATTTGGTTAGGTCGGTAAAGCTCTCTTTTTTAACCGTGGATGGAATTTGAGGTACATGAGGGTGTGTACTCTTTTCCTTGATCGCCACGTTCACCCCATCGACTTTAGAACAATAAGATGTCTTAGAAGTCGAGGGTTGAGAAGAAGGAACTACACGAAATCCATCAAGGGTAGGGGTAATCACACGACCTTTCTCACGAGACGAGGCGGCTTTACATTGTTCCTTCGGATTTTCAACGGTGTCACTAGGTAACGAACTCGACGAAGCACCCGAGGACTTGTTCATAATGGCCGAAAACATCTTTTTATTGTCGATTTATCCTTGCTCAATCTTCGTGTTTTGCAATTTCAAAGTATTTGTAAAGTCGTTTTTCAAAGTACCAATTTCTCCCTTTAATCGTCTCATATTAGCCTCATTCGTTTTCATGTAATTTTGAAAATCGTTTGACGAACTATTTTGATTTGAATTAAAGTTCCCTTGGTTTTGATTACTTCTTTGAAAATTGTTTTGATTCCCACTTGAAAAATTATTACCTTATTGTTGTTGTTTGAAAAATTTGAGTTTTGATTATTATCTCGATTTTGCCAATTCAAATTACGACCTTGATTATAACCTTGATTTTGATTCGAAAAATTTCCTTGTTGATTATTTCCTTGAAAATTGTTACGATTTTGAAAATTGTTGCCTTGGTTATAATTGTCTTGTTGTGATGGACCGACGTTATTTTGATTTTGAAAATTTTTGTTTCCATTTAACGCACTCACATTCGACGTTTGGCCATCCGTAGCCGCACACTCGTAATAATTATGAGGTCCACCACAAAACGTACACGATACCTCAACCGCTTTCACCGTAGCGGGAGCGTCTTTCTTTTGCATTTCAACGAGAAAAGACGTAAACACATTCGTCAACTTGTCGACTTTTGCATCAACTCTCTCAATTTCGCGATTAGAACTACTAACATTGGCGACATTGGCAACACTCGGTGCGTTGCGGAGTTGGTAAACCTTGGATCGATTTTTGATAATTATCAATGCATCTTTCGGAGTCTTACACAAAAAGCTGCCACCGGCGGCGGAATTCAACGAATCTTGTTCTTGAAAATTAAGACCGTTGTAGAACGTATCGATTTGGTGCAACTCGGAAAAACCATGGTGAGGACAATGCCTAAGCAATTCCTTAAAACGATCCCACGCGTCTCTAAAAGATTCATTCGGTTTTTTCTCAAATTTCGTATATTCATTTTTGAAAAACGTCGTCTTAGACGGTGGGAAAAAATAATTAACGAACTTGGAGACGCGATCCTTCCACGTAGTTATGGAATTAGGTGGCTCTTTCTCGTACCAATCCTTGGCGGCACCATCGAGCGAGTACGGAAAAAGCATAAGCTTGACGACATCGGTGTTGACGTTCTTAAACTTGCTCGTGGCTAAAAGACGATCAAAAATCCGAATATGGTCGTGAGGATTATCGGCTTCACGACCTCGAAACTTCGTAGCTTGGATTAACGAAAGCATTCCGCTCTTAATCTCAAAATTCTCCGCTTCGATAGCGGAAATTACGATCGCGTCTCCATAACCCTCGGTGGGTGCTTGGAGCAATTCCATCATCGAACGGTTGTCGGCCATCTCGTCTAAGGTTTCTTCAACAACGATATTAGGAATGTCGGTTTCTAATTCTCGTCTACGTCGTCGATTCCTTCGATTACGATTGCGTCGATTCGAAGCGTCGCTAGAATTAGAATAATCATTCGATCGAGTGCGCATGCACTAAGCGTAGAATGGGGGTAGCAAAGAAGATTCTTTTTGCGGTTTTTTGATTTTTCAATTTTTTTTTTGTTTTTGATTGTTTTTTAATTTTTTTGGATTTTTGTTGTATTACGTAGACTCAAATCTACAAATCTCCTCGAATCGATTTCTCGATTAAAAGAGCCTCAAAGAATGAAAACGATCACGTGGAGTGAACGCCTTCGATGACTTTAGAACGTTGGTGGAACACCAAAACGTTCAAGAGGGTTTAATCTTGAAAACACAAGAAAATATATATACGTAGATAATACATGGGCGGCAAACCCCCGATTAGCCTTCTTTCTCAAGACACGCACAAGCAAGCGGGGGAAACGAGGCGGCGCTAAGCACTTAAGAGCCTTTTTCCCTTAGGTCGTGAAATACAACTGCCTTATACCCACCTTATAGTTTGTGTTAATTGAAATTAAGCCTCACGAAAGTATTTATCTATTTTGCCTTTAAACTTTTGCTTTAGATTCGAATACAATGATCGAGTGATGAAATCCCGAATCAAGGTTGCGTTTTCACGCTTTTGGAGTACTTGTATATTTATTGTTCTACGTAAGTAAAATATAGTAATATATTCACAAGAAAAACGAAAACGATAATGGGATATCTACAATATAGTAAAAGATTGTTGTGTGTTTAATTTAGGAAAACTAAACACGATTTATATGGATACTATAATATATTAATGAAAAATAACAAAAATGAGTATGTACGATATTTACGCTTTCCAAAAATTGAAAAGCAAAACCGCACTACTCACACGAACACGATACTAATAATGGCAACTCAAAAACACCTCCCTGGCAGCGGCGCCAAAAATTGATGTAGGTAAATCGTACACGTTTTAGGAAAAACGCGTATGAGGGGCAAGTATTAAACTCGACGATTTAGAAAAACCGACAAGTCGAATAAATGCGGGTTCGTTCTTGAAGGAGGTGTATGAATTAAGTGTGTCAATGATATAAAATCAAAGTTTGGATTAGTGACGTTTTTGGATGGGAAAAAGAGAAAAATTAAAACGAATTAAGCTAAAAATTACACTACGACGCGAAAAACGCGAAATCGTAAAATTCGACAAAACGAAAAAGTGTTCTAAAAATTACCAAATTTTAAACCTAACTAAATAAAAATACAAGGACTACAAATTTGAAAACTAGAAAGTTTAAAACCTATTTAATAATTTTATATTAATTATTAAAGTTAATAAAAAACCTTAAAATTAAATAAAATTAAAAATTAACTAAAATGAAAACTTTAAAAGCTGTAAACCTCAGAATATTTATTTAAAACCTAAAAATATTTTTTGAAATTTTTTAAAACTAACTTTACTATTTTTTCTCTATTTATTAAAAAACTTATAATAAAATATTCCTAAAAAATAATTAAAACGTGAGAAAAATAAACTTTTTAAATCAAAAAGTCCTAAATACCACTAGTAACAAAGAAAAAATAAAATAAAGTCCAAAACCCAAGAGAATAAGCCTAAAGCAACTTATTATGGTACGACTTATATTAATAAGCCCAAACCAACAAGCTTTTAAGTATTAAACTGGGTAAACTCTTACCAGTAAAAGTCCCAAGGGCAGTTGGTTAGCACGTTGGTGTGTGGGAGGAGTGTCGCAGGTTCGAGTCCTGGCCACGTCCTTTTTGCACAAAACTTTTTTTTTCTTTTTCTTTTAATCCAAACACAAACTGGTAACTTAAACTAACTCCAAAACACCAGTAAAGCTAGATTTAACTGGATTTAAGCTAAAATTAAGTAAAAAAACGTGACTGATTATGCTACAGTGCTAAAAAGGAAAACAAATGAAACCAGTATCTTCACAGGTGCAAAAATGAAACAAAAGTGGTCGATTTTGGTGATTTCTTGTTGTTTGATGGACAATGGGGCACCCCCACAACCAGTTGGGTTGTGGGGAGTCAAAACAAGCACAAAAAATACACTTAACACACAAGATTTGAACACAAGAGCACAAATACAGCCACTTGTGAGGGTGAGCAGGTCTGATGGAAAAGACCTGATGCAGTTTGCAACCTAATGGCTTTCCAACCTTCAAAACTTGTTCAAAATCACTCCCAACTTTTCAAATAACTGATACAAACCTATATTTATCTTAACTACAATAGACTATAAAGATTTGATGAAAAAAATACTAAAATAAGGCAGATAAGAGACCTACTGCTTTCTAAGTATTTTTAAGCAAAATAACTTGCACTTTACTACAAAGACCTATGAAACTAACAACCAAACATTGATAAACATGCAAACAACCTAGCTAAGTGATTTAAGACAGAATAATAGCTAACAATATGTCAAAAACTTATCCTAAATCCTAATCCCAAACACTCCTACACTTTTCTGAATCAACAAATTAACAAACCAACAACTTGCAAATTAACTTGAATCTGATTTAAACCTAATCTAACATGCATATTCTTATCAAATACACATAAACAACCAACAAAAACTAACAATTCAGCAGATTCATGCAATATCATATAAATCACATAAAAATATTAAAAAATGAAAGCAGGGTTCAAGCCACTGGTTACCTTGGGCTGAGGCATTCTGCTTGGCTTTTTCAACAACTTATGAGGAGCTTATGATATGTAGAGAAGGCTGCTGACGGAATCTTGTTAAAGACCCAAGCCCAAAATATCTTCAAAAACGTAATAAAATGAAATGCAATGAGAAGGATGATGGTGAAACTTGTTGGATCCTACACAACACCACAAGACCAAGAAAAAAATTCAAGTTGGCAATAAGCTAAACCAAAAGCTCGTCAGTGCTTTTGGTGTATCTTATTGCAAACAGTAAGCTAGATATCCAAAGAAGAAAAAATTGATTTTTCTGAAAAAACTTTGAAACTTCAAATCCTTTTGAAACCTACTATTTCTGAAACAAGAAGTTATACAAGCTCTATTAGCTTATTTGGTTGTCAACCAAATAATCCAATAAGCTCCTATAACCCTCAATAAGAAAAGCAGCTTTGGGGTTTAAGTGTCCTCTCACCCAAAAATTTCTTTTCTTGACGAAATTTTAACAAACACTTGCAAGAAAAAAAAATAGATATTAAACTAGAAAAACAATTAAGGAACTCAGAGTTTGCAAAAGATTAAAGGTTCATTTTCATTAATAATTTAAAACTTTTTACAAAAATCTGGAACAAGACTAAATAAAGGGTACAGGCACCCTTTATATACTACATTATAGAAATTACTAGAACATGAATAAAATATTACAAGTCCTAAACCCTAACATGTTGATTTCCAGATTTTCCCCCTTGTTTGAAAAATCGAATCTTGGTCAAAAGTTAAGGCATGTGATTGCTAGTTGTTAGACTTGATCTTCGTAGTCCATTTGGTCCATTGGGAGTACGAAATTGCTATGAGGCATTGATGCTCTACTTGGATTCCTTCTTTGCCCAAAATAGCTAAGCAGGGGAGTATGAGGGGGTCCACATGGGTCACGGGTAGTCTTGTTTAGGGCGTGGGTTTAGTTTATGATGAGTTGAATCAGGGATCTGGAGGGTTTGGGGTTAAACCCCCTTGATTTGGGCGAGTTGGAGGATTAGGGTTTATGTGATGGGGTGATTAGCAGGTGGTGGTTTGATTAGGTTTAAGGGGTGGGTTAATTTAAATTGTTGTTTACCCCCAAAAATGTTTAACTGATTATTTAAAATCAGTTTAAAATATTAAGTGGGTAGTGAGGTGGACGAGGGGAGGTTTTTGATTGGTTATGGGTTG
The DNA here is from genome assembly GCA_025667525.1 of Glebionis coronaria. Lineage (NCBI taxonomy): Eukaryota > Viridiplantae > Streptophyta > Magnoliopsida > Asterales > Asteraceae > Glebionis > Glebionis coronaria. The sequence continues at coordinate 2,353,716 of CM046882.1, read as the reverse complement.
TGAGTGGGTGACGTGTCAGGTGTGGGTTGGATGATGGGTCTTTGGTTATCTAGGTAGAAACAGCCCCTCATGTCTCTTAATTTTGTCAAACCAAGTTTGAACAGCCTCAATTTGCAATTCCTTTATAAATGAAGTTTGTATTTTCATACTTTGGCCACAAAAGGTTTTGCAATCTTGTTCCAAGGGTATTTATGCACATTTTGCATTCTTCAAGGGCCATAATGGTAATATCTTGAAACTTTAAGGACCCACTTGTAATATTTGAGATTACAAGGGCCTAAAGTGACAAGTCTTCAAAAGATGAGGGACCAATCTTGCCAATCTTCAAAACTTCAAGGACTTCAAAGGAAAATCATGATTCGGGTCTGGATCTTTGTGCGGCTTCGTTTCCCGTGTTCGTTTTTGCTTGAATCTTGTTATCTTTTGGTGAATTCACGATATCCGTACCTAAAATACACAATGAACAAACACAAGCATATATTTGGGTATTTTGATGATATTTTAAGCGTTTTAAGCCCGATTTGGACGATGAGACTATGTATATTTGCAGTCTCATCAAAGATATAGATCTATTCAAAGGGATCAACAAGTGGTATCAGAGCTTGTTGAGAAACTTTGGAAAACAAGAACACAACCCTAAAAATACCCACTCATACTAAAGCTCAATGTCTCAACCCGGTGATGACCCTCACTTGGAAGACATTCCAGATCATGATCCAATACCACAGGGACAACCTCAAGTTGTGCAGCCTGCACCACCACAAGGTGTTCAAGCCATAGATGTTGTAGTTACTACTACAACTACAACACCTTCCCATACTCTCTCTGCTGTTAAACTCCCAGTTCTCAAGAGTGATAACTATGAGACATGGTCTATGCAGATGGAACATTACTTGAATCACACAGATCATACTCTGTGGCAAGTTATCAAGAATGGGAATACACGTAAGAAGTTGCACTGGTTGCCTGATGGTACATGTTATGCTTTACCTGCTGTGAGTCTGTGACTGCTGAGGAGGTAGAAGCAGAGATCAGAGAAAGAAAGGCCCGAACAACTTTAGATATGGAACTTTCAGAGGACATCTTACCTAGCTTTCATCACTACAAGTATGCAAAAGCTATGTGGGATGCCATCAATCTTAGATTTGGAAGTACTGACAAATCTAAGAAGATGAAAAACATTGTTCTGAAACAAGAATTTGATAACTTCTCAATTTCTAGTATAGAAGGAATCCATGGTGGCTATGGAAGGTTAAGTAAGCTGCTCATTCAATTAGCAGTTTATGGACAAATAATTCCTAATGAAGAAGCTAATCTAAAATTATTAAGGAGTGTTCCACAAGAATGGAAAGCAATTTCAGAAACAACAAAACAAACGTCAAAACAAATTTCAGAAACAAACATATACCTTAAGGTTAGAATTAGCAACAAACGACACAATAACCAAAAACAACGGCGAAACAATCGCCCAGCTACTCGTACTCCCCCGATGCCCGTAAACAATCAAATGCGCCACACACTTCAATCCACGACACACCACCACAACACCACCATTCTTGACATCCGAACACCCACCCAATGAATGAATGTCACGTGTCATTAAAGAACAAACATACTAAGACTCCTTCCTCAAAACTGGCCCCGAGATACTCGGAAGAGTCAACGAAATAATCGAAACAAGACCATCCACCATCTGGGTGTTGGTTAAATATTCATGGGGGGTTGATAGGAGCTTGTCGAGGGAAGTACACGTGGCGAAAAGATAGGCTAATGGGGTTAAAGGGTAGTTTGTTTCTTTTAAGCCTTGTAAGATGTCTGATAGGATTAGTTTAGTGAAGTCTATACATAATTACGAACTACTAACTAACGGGCTAAAGCATCCTAATTTACGATAAATAAACAAATATATCTTATACGGTTATACCTAATTACGAAATACTAACTAACGTTGTTAATGCAATAATGCCTAAAAACGTTACTTGCATTTTTCGGTCTCGCTTTGTTTTGATTACGACAATATGTAAAAACAAGCATTTACGAAAACAACGAAAAACGAATTCTTGAGTTCAAGTATTTTTCATTTTACCCATTTTCACTTAAGGTATGGATAAACAAGTACTAACCTTAATCAAGTGATCAAGTGATTTAATCTTTTCTTAAAACTCACTTTTTATTAAGTGTGACAAGTTTTTATTAAACTTTCTTTTTAAGAAAATGTTTTATTAAATTAATTATTTGAAAATTTGAAAATGGCATATTCTTATTTGGTTAGGAATATTCTATCAGGATATTTTTTAAACCAGATATGACCTCCACCACTACAGGACAAAAAGGGAGCGAAGTCTAGTCCAACGGTACCTTAGATCCTAGGCGGTTCCTTATCGATAAGGTACCGCGGGCTAAGATAAGGTACCGCGGGCAGATATAGCCGTTAGCCCTTTGTCCTATAAATAGTCGACCATTCTCAGCTTTTCAATTCACCTCTTTTGCACATCTATTTCCAGATTCAAACTCTCTTCTCTAATCACTCAAATCTTTGATCATTTGTTTGATTACTACTTGTTTAAGAAGTGAATATTGTTCTTCCATCCCTTCCTCTCCAAGTGCAAAGAGAAGAACACTATCCTTGTGAAGTGTTGAGTCCACCACCAAATATCCATTGAAGATCTAATTTTATACATTTGTAGTTGTGTCATAGTTGTAAAGATCCAAGTAGTTGTGTCTATTTGGAAGTTGTGTATGTACTAAATATAGTTGTGTAGATTGGTCCTAGCTACGATTAGGGCTCGACTTTTAGCTTAGAGTCGGAAATTGGTTAAGCGACGTGTACGGTTTTCTCCACCATAAGGAGCTTGTTGTGTAGTTAACTCTCGAGTAAGGAGTACTCGAGGAGTGGAGTAGGAACGAGGAGTGAGCTTCGTTGCCGAACCACTATAAATCCTTGGTGTTCGGTTTAATCTTTCTTTACCCTTAACTCTTTACATTCTTTATTATTTGTGCATATATTTTTGTTAGTATTAGTTTAGTTACACTATCATTGTTCATATTGTGCATAAGAAGATTTCACATATTTCCTCAAGCCTAAGTTTTTGAAAAAGGATTTTTTGAAAACCACATTTTAACAAGTAAATATAAGAAACTATTCAACCCCCCCCCCCCCCCCCCCCTTCTAGTTTCTACAATTGGTATCAGAGCATGGTTGCTCAAGAATTTTTAAAGTATATTGTATTTTAAAACTTGAATCGATCTATGGATTCCAACAAATACCTAGAAGGGCAATCTATGCAAAGACCACCACTTTTTGAAACCGATAGTTTTATTTATTGGAAAAATAGATTTGAAACTTATGTGAAATCAAAAGATTTAGATCTTTGGCATGTTATTACCAATGGTGATTTTTTACTCTATCAATCTAATGAAGTTTCTACAACAAAAGAATTGGTCACTTTTGACAAAGCTAATGACGATACTAAAAAGAAACTTTCAAAAAATAATGAGACTAAAATGGTGATTTATAATGCTTTACCTAAGAAAGAGTATGAAAGGATTTTTATGTGTGAAACCGCTAAAGATATTTGGAACACTCTTTTAGTAACCCACCAAGGTAATAGCCAAGTCAAAGAAAGCAAAATCGATCTTCTTGTCCAACAATATGAACAATTTGTCATCTTAGAAGATGAAACTATTGATAGTGCGTTTGCTAGGTTTAACACCATTATTACTAGTCTAAAAGCACTTGATGAAGGTTTTTCTAGAAAGAACAATGTTAGGAAGTTTCTAAGGGCTTTACACCCAAAGTGGAGAGCAAAAGTCACGGCGATTGAAGAATCGAAAGATCTCTCAACTTTATCACTCGATGAACTTATAGGCAACTTGAAGGTTCATGAGATGATAATTTTGAAGGACTCGGAATTAGTAAAAACCAAGAGTGAAAGGAAATCTCTTGCACTTAAAGCCAAGAAGGCACAAAGTGACCACGATAGTTCCTCGGAAAGCGATGACGAGGAGTATGCATTGGCGGTGAGAGATTTCAAGAAGTTCTTCAAGAGACGAGGTCAACACGTTAGGCAACCCAACAATGACAAGAAACCATTCTCAAAGAATCGTTTTGTCAAGAACGAAAAAGGTGATAGGAATTGCTTTATATGTGGTGATCCAAATCACTTCATTGGTGATTGTCCAAATCCCTCTCGTGATAAGAATCACGCGGCGTTCGTTAGTGGCGCTTGGAGCGATGGCGGTGAGGATGATGATGACAACCCCAAAGAGGAGAAATGTCTTATGGCTCACACTTCTAAAGAGATATGCTTGGGAATTGATTTGGAGCCCGACGAGTGGATTAAGGATAGTGGATGTTCTAAATACATGACGGGTAATCGAAGTTTGTTCTCACACTACAAAGCATATGATGGAGGTAACGTCACATTTGCAAGTAGTCTACGTGGTAATATCATTGGCAAAGGTACGGTTTCTCTTGACTCCATGACCATTGAAAATGTTGAGCACGTAGATAACTTAGGGTTTAACCTTTTAAGTATAGGCCAAATTTGTGACAATAAGTGTAAGGTCATCTTTTCGGAACATGACAGTGAAATCGTAAAAGATGGAAAAGTCATTGGAAAAGGTGTTAGAAAGCATGGGTTTTATGTCATGAAGGTTAATAAGAAGTCAAAAGACAACATATGTCTTGCGACTATAGATGATAGTTCTACTCTTTGGCATAGGAGATTAGGTCACGCTAATATGCGTTTAATTCAATCTTTAGTCTCTAAGGAGTTGGTAAGACACCTCCCCAAGATTAAGTTTGATAGTCACTTTTGTGATGCTTGCAAATTTGGAAAGCAAGTTCACTCAAGTCACAAAGCCAAGAATTTGGTTTCGACCTCTCGGTGCTTAGAGCTCATACATATGGATCTTTTTGGACCTTCCGCCATACGGAGTTATGGAGGTAACCTTTATACCCTAGTTATAGTTGATGACTATTCTAGATTCACTTGGACTAGATTTTTGGCATCTAAGAATGAAGCTTTCGATCACTTCGAAATCTTTAGTCGAAGAATTCAAAATCAACTAGGATGTTCAATTGTCTCTATTAGGACGGATCATGGTAGGGAATTTGATAATGAAGTGCAATTTGGTGCCTTTTGTGAAGCTCATGGTATTACCCATAACTTCTCGGCTCCTCGCACTCCACAATCAAATGGGGTAGTTGAAAGGAAGAATAGGACTCTCCAAGAGATGAGTAGGACGATGTTAAACGAGCAATCTTTGCCTCAAAAGTTTTGGTGCAATGCCGTGGACACATCGACTTATATTCTCAACTGAATTCTTATTCGACCTTTCCTAGGAAAGACCCCCTATGAGATTCTTAAAGGTAAGAAACCCTCATTGGAATACTTTAGGGTGTTTGGAAGCAAGTGCTTTATCCTTAACACCGAAGACTACCTTACCAAGTTTGACCCAAAATCTTACGAAGGTATCCTTTTAGGTTATTCCCAAACTAGCAAAGCCTACATAGTCCTGAATAGAACCTCGGGGGTTATTGAAGAATCACTCAACGTAACCTTTGATGAAACCCCTCCTTCACCCAATACACCACCATTGGTTGATGATGACTTGGATGAATTAGAAGTAATTAAAGCCAAAGAGGTTAGAAAAATAGGAGTTGAAGACCTTAGTGTTGAAAAGGAAGTAAACATTAAGGAATCTAGGGATCATACTCTCAATAATGTCATTGGTGACTTAAATCAAAGGACCCTAAGATCTCAAGTCCAAAACCAAAGCAACTTCTTTTGTTTTGTCTCCTTGATTGAACCAAAGAATGTTAAAGAAGCTTTGACGGATGAGAGTTGGGTCATTGCGATGCAAGAAGAATTGAATCAATTCGTTGCCAATGATGTTTGGGAACTTGTTCCTCCACATAGAAGTTCTACCATTATAGGAACCAAATGGGCATTTAGGAATAAGTTAGACGAGAATGGCGTTGTGTCTCGTAACAAGGCTAGACTTGTAGCTCAAGGCTATAATCAACAAGAAGGGATTGATTATGACGAGACATATGCACCGGTAGCTAGATTAGAATCCTTTTAGCCTACGCTTGTGCCTTAGACTTTAAGCTTCAACAAATGGATGTAAAGAGTGCATTTCTTAACGGTTTGATCAATGAGGAGGTATATGTGGCTCAACCTCCCGGCTTCATTGATTTTGAGAAACCGGACCATGTTTACAAGCTTAAGAAAGCACTTTATGGTCTCAAACAAGCACCCAAAGCTTGGTATGATAGACTTAAAGCGTTTCTTGTTAAACATGAGTATACCATGGGGATGGTAGACAATACGCTCTTTACAAAGAAGAAAGGTTCTCACCTCATAATCGTATAAATATATGTTGATGACATCATATTTGGCTCAACTTGTCAAGAATTGTGTGATGACTTTGCCAAAATCATGCATGATGAGTTTGAAATGAGTATGATGGGAGAACTTAACTTCTTTTTAAGACTCCAAATTAAACAAATGGACGATGGTATTTTCTTTAGTCAATCTAAGTACGCTAAAGAAATGCTAAAGAAATTTGGATTAGAAGAATCTAGACCAATGAAGACCCCTATGGCCTCGGATACTAAACTCACCGTAGATGATGATTGTGAGTCGGTAGACAACACCAAATATAGAGGTATGATTGGTAGTTTGTTGTACCTAACGACAAGTCGACCGGATATCATGTTTAGTGTTTGCCTTTGTGCTCGCTTCCAAGAGGCTCCCAAAACCTCTCACCTTGAAGCGGTTAAGCGTATCTTCCGATACATTAAAGGCACTATACATTTAGGATTATGGTATCCTAAAGGGACCGGCGTAGAAACCATTGTCTACGCGGACTCGGATCATGCGGGAGACTATGTGGACCGGAAAAGCACTAGTGGAGTTTGTACCTTCATGGGTTGTTGTTTAACTTCTTGGTTCTCCAAGAAACAAACCGCTCTTGCAATATCCACCACGGAAGCCGAGTATGTGAGTGCCGGAAAAGCATGCCAACAAGCTCTATGGATGAAGCAAGCGCTTGTTGATTACGGGATTTCTCTTGATGATGCTCCCATCATGTGCGATAATAAAGGCGCTATAGACTTTAGCAAGAATTCCGTGCAACATTCGCGAACCAAACACATAGAAATTCGACACCATTTCCTTAGGGATAATGTTCAAAAGGGGAACATTTCTATTGAAAAGGTGCCCTCCGAGGATAACTTAGCCGATATCTTCACTAAGCCACTTAAGAGGGAACCTTTTAATTACTTGCGTCTAGGTCTAGGATTAATGGAACATCTTCCTTAATTTCCTTTCTTTTTGTGTGTTTTCTTTTACCACTTTGAGTCATTGAGTCTTCCAAACTCTTTTTGAAAAACCCTCTCTTCTCCTTTTCAAAATTCTCAAAGTCTCTTTCGAAAATGGTTGAGAAATTCGTTTGACATTGTTAATTCAATCTAAAAACGATTTTTCATAGATTCTCGCTATTAATCTAGAGCTTACATAATTCATATGTATGATTCTCTCAAACATAGCAAGAACAAGATAGAATCATGGAGGATCATTGTGTCATGACTTAAGGTCTTGTCTTACACACCTCCTACATCGATTTTTTTTAAATCCATGTATTTTGGTCAAATCTCTATTTGGTAAGTTTGCATATGTTTTCTTTGTCTATCTTTGCTTTTAAGCATATCTCTATGATAAGTTAGACTAGAAAAATAAGATTTGCTGAAAAATCTTCCTCCAAACACCAAAAACTGCCTCTGCAGGCGGTTCCATATGTGAACCGCGGTACCTTAATGATAAGGTACCACCAGCATTGATAAGGTACCGCCTACAGTGCCTTCCCTTTTCGGGTTTTTGTCTGAAACTCCAGATTTAATCCAACATTTTTGAGAATCTTTGTTTCAAACCCTTTGACCACCCCAAAAATACCCTAAGCCTTCCCTATTTAAACCATAAGCATTTTGCATTACTTCACATCTCAAAATGTCTTATTCTCCCAATGAAAGCCTTGAATCTCCTCCATTTTCTCCAATTGCTTTCAATCCTAACTCACCCAAAAACCATTACAATCCTAACCCACCCAAGAACACTCTTAATCACATCTCTCCTACCAAGAATGTTGATTGTGGAACATCTTTTCTTCCACCACCTCCCTGTAGTGTTCTTCCTCCTTCTCATGATAATGTCATGCACCATGGAACATATTGTCAATGTTGTCAATATCAACATCTTGCTATGGCACACATCTATGAGGAGTTGAGCTACATCAAGAGTCTCTTAATCAAGCCTCCTCTTCACTATGATTATGAGATCTCCAACAAGCCACCACCACCACCCTCCGCCATTACCTTGTCTTTCATATAAGCATTGGTTGCTTATCCTCAAGACACAAAATTCAAGCAAATCTTAGAATTCTAGAATAACTAGGATTAGATTTATGCTGTTGGCTTGTTTCTTTTTCCATACTTCTTTGTATGATGTTCTTTTAGTAACCTATCTTGGATCTTTGTCTTTATGTTTTCTTCTCTTTTATTTTGTGACCTATTGCTATATCTTGTTGGTTGTTTCTTTTGTTCAACTAACCCTTCTATGTAGCTTATCAGCATATCTCGATTCCTCGGTGCCCCAAGCTAGGGGGAGTAAGCACCAAGGGGGAGTCTTTGCTAAGTCCGTTTCTTCAACACCGACTTGTGCAACATTTTTGCTTCGACAAAGGGGGAGAAATGAATAAACTCGTCTTTGAAAATCTTGTTTTTTGTGTGATTGAGTTTATGTATTGTCGGAATCAAAAAGGGGGAGATTGTTAATGCAATAATGCCTAAAAACGTTACTTGAATTTTTCGGTCTCGCTTTGTTTTGATTACGACAATATGTAAAAACAAGCATTTACGAAAATAACAAAAAACGAATTCTTGAGTTCAAGTATTTTTCATTTTACCCATTTTCACTTAAGGTATGGATAAACAAGTACTAACCTTAATCAAGTGATCAAGTGATTTAATCTTTTCATAAAACTCACTTTTTATTAAGTGTGACAAGTTTTTATTAAACTTTCTTTTTAAGAAAATGTTTTATTAAATTAATTATTTGAAAATTTGAAAATGGCATATTCTTATTTGGTTAGGAATATTCTATCAGGATATTTTTTAAACCAGATATGACCTCCACCACTACAGGACAAAACTGAAGCGGAGTCTAGTCCATCGGTACCTTAGCTCCTAGGCGGTTCCTTATCGATAAGGTACCGCGGGCTAAGATAAGGTACCGCGGGCAGATATAGCCGTTGGCCCTTTGTCCTATAAATAGTGGACCATTCTCAGCTTTTCAATTCACCTCTTTTGCACACTATTTCCAGATTCAAACTCTCTTCTTTAATCACTCAAATCTTTGATCGTTTGTTTGATTACTACTTGTTTAAGAAGTGAATCTTGTTCTTCCATCCCTTCCTCTCCAAGTGCAAAGAGAAGAACACTATCCTTGTGAAGTGTTGAGTCTACCACCAAAGATCCATTGAAGATCTAATTTTATACATTTGTAGTTGTGTCATAGTTGTGAAGATCCAAGTAGTTGTGTCTATTTGGAAGTTGTGTATGTACTAAGTATAGTCGTGTAGATTGGTCCTAGCTACGATTAGGGCTCGACTTTTAGCTTAGAGTCGGAAATTGGTTAAGCGACGTGTACGATTTTCTCCACCATAAGGAGCTTGTTGTGTAGTGAACTCTCGAGTAAGGAGTACTCGAGGAGTGGAGTAGGAACGAGGAGTGAGCTTCGTTGCCGAACCACTATAAATCCTTGGTGTTCGGTTTGATCTTTCTTTACCCTTAACTCTTTACATTCTTTATTCTTTGTGCATATATTTTTGTTAGTATTAGTTTAGTTACACTATCATTGTTCATATTGTGCATAAGAAGATTTCACATATTTCCTCAAGCCTAAGTTTTTGAAAAAGGATTTTGAAAACCACATTTTAACAAGTAAATATAAGAAACTATTCAACCCCCCCTTATAGTTTCTACAAACGCGCTAAATCATCCTAATTTACAATAAATAAACAACAAAACAAACGTCAAAACAAATTTTAGAAACAAACATATACCTTAAGATTAGAATTGGCAACAAACGACACAATAACCAAAAACAACGGCGAAACAATCGCCCAGCTACTCGTACTCCCCCGATGCCCATAAATAATCAAATGCGCCATACACTTCAATCCACGACACACCACCACAACACCACCATTCTTAACATCAGAACACCCACCCAATGAATGAATGACACGTGTCATTAAAGAACAAACATACTCAGAATCCTTCCTCAAAACAGGACCCGAGATACTCGGAAGAGTCAACGAAACAATCGAAACAAGACCATCCACCATCTGGGTGTTGGACAATGATTCATGGGGAGTTGATAGAAGCTTGTCGAGGGAAGTACACGTGGCGAAAAGGTAGGCTAGTGGGGTTAAAGGGTGATTTGTTTCTTTTATGCCTTGTGAGATGACTGATAGGATTAGCTTAGTTCGTCTTCTTCTTTGTCGTTAAAGTGGGACATGAGGGTGGTGCAGAAATCTTGATCCTCCATTTTCAGGGTTTAGGGGGTTGTAGCTGCTAGGGTTTATGTTTGGTGGAGAAGATGATGAAATGCGGCACTTGTTGTATTCATACAAACCCTAATAAGTAATAACCCATTTTGGCCCATTTAATAAAAAACTAGCAAGTACCCGCGGAATGCAGCGGCGGGGTACCTGTCATCATATTTTTGACGAGCTATATTTTTTGATTATATGTTTCTTTTGGATAACGATTTTACCAATGACGAATAATTACTTTTTAATAAATGTGTCGCGTGTCATTTAATATTAACTTTTTGAACTTATAATTATTTTTAACATGTTTTTATCAAATTAATAATGATAATCATAATGACGTCATTCAATTTAAAGTTTGGACCTAATAACCTATTTTGGCCCATTCAATCATTGTAAGTTTTTTTTATCTTTCATCTACGGCTTGTTTGTTTTAGAACGTAAGCTTATTTCGGCTTATATTGTAAAACCCGCATGCTTTTTACCATGAATAGTACCCTTACGATTGTACGTACAAGATTAGAACTTTCCTTTTATAGCATGTTACGTTTCACGAACAAGAATTACAAGTATTACGTACGTGTTATAACACGATAAGTATTTATCACGTATGAACACACGATAATTATTTCAATAATAATTATAATCACGAACATACGGACATGAAATCATGAACGTAAATTAGTCATGAGCTTAATATTACGTATGTATGTATATTTATTATGATCACGAATAAATATATTAAATCACGATCGATAACTAATTAAATCATGTAAATTACGAACACGAGAACACACTTATATTTTAGACACGGAAAATGTTCGGGTTACCTTTTGTGGGCCCCATACCCGCGGCTACACCAATACCAAAGGGGCCAAGCCCATAATTTTATTAAACATGGAATTCAAGGAAAAGTTATTTTCATTTAACACATTTAGTGAAAACAAGAAAAACCCTAGAATTTTTTTTTCCTTCTTCCTTGTCTTTGGCCACCGGGTATAAGAACACCAAAGGGGTGTTCGGTTTGATTTTGGTGTTTGATTAATTGCAAGGATTGTTAGTGTGTTCATCCTCTTGATTTCACGTGATCGGTATAAACCCTAACTCTTTTATTTTATGTTTTGATTTATTTAATCACATAAAATCATGAATGTTTTTAATAAATTAATTAAAAACAAGATTTTAACATGTTATTATCATGGGGGTTTAATCAATTTAGGGTTAAGGGGTGTTTATTTGTTGTGGCCGACGCCTAACCGAGCCCCAAGGGGGGTCTCGGCTTGGCTTAACTCGCACCACCGAGACCATGTGGTCTCGGTTTGGTGGTGATGATGTCACGGCAACAGCAAGGAAGGGAACCCCGACCTAGGTCGGGGTATGGTGATGGTTACGGGTCCGTTTCATGGGTTTTAACACGGGTCCGGTTCACACATGTTTTGAATAAAACATGGTCCGGTTCATGAGTTATTTTACAAGGTTAATATTTTTACAAGATATGTTGTTTTTTGACAAGACTTAAATTAAATTAATTAAAGCATGAACATGATTAATTTAATTTACATGACTTAGATTATTAATTTTATTGTTAATGCATGAATTTTAACCTAGGTATTTTGCCATTTAATTAGACTATATAATTAGTTAATTATTAAAACCATGAATTATAATTAATTAATTTGCATGACTTAGTTTATATTATTTATAAATAATAATACATGTTTTAACCTAAGTATTTGACCTTTTATTATAATGTTATATTTAATTAAATACTTAAACCTATAGTTTATTTAATTTACATGAAATAATTAATAAACTATATTATATAATCACATGACTTAGAATATTAATCAGAAAACACTTAAGCTTATATAGTTAGCTTAATTATCCAGCTTATATCTAATTATGGAAACTTTCTATTTTTAGAAACTTATTTAATTAAGGCAACTAATCGATTTATGGAAACTTTCTATTTTTAGAAACTTATCTATTTTAAGCAGTAAATCTATTTTTGGAAACTTTCTATTTTTGGAAACTTTCTATTTTGGAAACTTTCTATTTTTGGAAACTTTCTATTTTTGGAAACTTTCTATTTTAGGAAACCTGCTATTTTTAGAAAGTTACTTATTATTACACAACATGTATAATAATACAGGAAATACAAGTAAAACATGACATGAACATAAAAAACAAGCTAAGACGTGAGATAAACCAATTACGTACTCAGTAATCAGATACTTATACACGTATGTATTTATGTAGCATTAGTGATACCGAAGTAGGACTCTCTTCCGTTCGTCTTCTTCGTTCACTGGACACAAGGTACGGATTCTCTGTCCTTTCAGTATGGACATTCTTCCTTATTAGGATTTCCCGTATGCAGCCAACTGTTTTCCCCAGTATATGTTTTATATGTTTTTCATTTGCTTATGTTTAATTAGAATATCTAAAGCCATATACATGCATGACCAGTTTCACCTAGTTATAGAGGTACCATAACCATAACACTAGAGGCACTGGTGTTATGACTTCACCACGGCGGAGTGATGACTCGTGGCGTCCCTTTAGCTTTTGGCCATATTATTATTATTATTATCATGTGGGGCGTATGGGTGCATCCTAGTTTACATGTTTTCAGCAGATTATTCAGTGTGAATGTGGTGTGTGCCTTGCATCCTTCACAAGGAGCTGATCCCTCCTACCCAAAACCAGTATATTAAATTAGAGGCAGCCCCTCTAATTTGCATGACGAGGTCACCCCTCCAAGTATTCATGCATGTTGATATTTCATGACCTATATTGGCTAATGGTTAACATGTAAAACAATTTTCATAAGATAAACATAAGGCTTTTCAAACTATAAAACTAGTTTTATGAACATGTTCCAGGTTTTCTAGGACTTATACATTTTCGCTGCTATTAAGTCTTTATTATGTTTCAGTCATTCATGCTATGTTTGTATATCCGTGCACTGAGCGTTATGCTCAGCCGTTACTTTCCTTTCCATGTCCCAAAACGGCAGGTACCCAAGGACAAATTCGAGCATTTGGAGGACGTGCATAGGATGGAAGCAGCCAGAGACTTCTTTTTCTTTTGCCTCCATATATTTATGCTTGTGTAGTCTTTGTTCATTTCATTTACTTATTTATGTTTTGGGCTTATGTTTGGGAACCGATGTTTGATTCCGGTTTTCCCTATGGTCATGTATGTTTTACTACATATTACCTTGCATGCTTTGATGACACGCCATAATTACGCGTAACGGTCCACTTATCAAAGTAGGGTGTTACATATATAATATAAGTTTTTTGTTGGTTTATTTGAAGATTTATGGGTTTATTTAAGCTTGTGATGAAAGGTAAGTTTTTCAAGAAAATTAATATACGTAACATACTAAATATATGCCTAGACGTCGCTAATTGACTTTTAAAATATGTTCAATAAACGTAATATAATCGGGTATATGACTTGTTAACCTTTTACTACTAATTTTATATACAGTTTTGATCCTTATGAATTGAATTGACTTTCACCGTTAATTGAAGGAAGGAGGAAGGGGTTTAATCATTTAATAAAAAAACTAGGATGGTACGCGATGCTGCTGAGGGTACCTCATAATAAGTTCTGAGATAAAAAATGCTATTATTGTTTTTTTCTAAATTATAAGAAAATTAAATTAAAATAAAATAAACTCTTAAAAAATAAAAAAAATTAAAAATCTTTTTCTTTATAAAGCAAAACACAAAGTAGGGACTTTTTCAAGAGATTCTTTCCTTAGTAGGAAATAATTGTTTTATTTATTCCTTTAGAAACATATATTCTTCCTTCATTTAGTAAAAAAACTCAAATTTCGTCCTTTTTTATAAATAAAGTAAAAAACAAGTATAAAAAATATGCGTGTCAAAAATGAAAAAGAAAAAACTTGGAAAAAAGCGGATGATATTTTATAAAGTTTCTGTGAGGGGCTTCTTCAAAAATTCGTCCAAATCTATGGACTATTAACCAAATTCTACTTCCTCAACCCAAAATGAATGGACGACCTAAGTGGATATTATCCTAAATCCTCCTAACTCTAAAAGAAAAAGATGAACTACGAATTGGAAGACCAAAACTCGAGCAAACTCCGAATCATCACAGGTCTTGGATTTGCTTAAAGGTACTTTAATTGAATACTTATATTGAATTAAGAAAGTTTGATGACTTTAATATGGGTTTGTTTGAATTTATCTGGGTTATAAACTTTCTTGAATTCTTCGTATTATTATCACCGAATTATAGTTAATAATTTGATTAACATTAAAAAGTTTTAATTGATTCAATATAAATTACCAAAGAGTAACTAAATTCTATATAAATTTGTGATAATTGATCATTGTGTTTGTATCTGTAACATTAATTGTAACCCTAATTTGTTTGTTTTTTTATTTTACCTTTTTAAGCTAATTGACTGAATTATATGCTAGCTCAATTTTCTTATGGTTAGTTTTTCTCATTTAATTAATAATTAATTCGATTTATATTTTTGCAGATATTCGGTTACGATTAAAAGTTCACCCAAATTGGAGGTTTGTATTTTTACATGTAAGTACTTCGATTTAGTATTGCTACAAACAATTTGTTATTTTTCGAAGATGTGAAAACAAAAACAGATGTGAAAACAAAAACAGATTAAGGTAACCTATGAAGGATTTCAAAGCACTTATTATATATATCTATAATACTTAGATAGTAAGGAATGACCCATACTTTTCCTTACCATTTGCCTCTTTGACTTTCAACTCTTTTGACTTATGTGTAAAACTAAGATGATTCGATGCTTAATAAGTTGTATCTAAACTGTGCAACTAATTTAATTTAACAGAATTAACAAATTCACCTAAATCCATACTACGTAAACCTGCTTGCTGCATCCAAGCCCTTAGCTGCTTCCCTACATCTTATTTCTCCGTTAAGCTTCACTAGCTCATTAATAGCTTATGTTGCAAACAAACAATTTTCTTCCACAGAACTTGCAATAAGTAACCAAGAAGCTATGAAACAGGAATCCTTAAACTTGCTGACATTGAAACTGAATCTTTGGTAACAATGGTAGAACATCCATAAATTTGCATTAGCTCATAAGCTATGAGCTTTTGAAACAGTAACTGATTTCAGAAAGGAAGAACTTGAATTTAATTGATCTGGAGTTCGTTTACAACTGAAAACTGAAATTCGTTACAACAGAACTTAACCAACTAAATGACTTATGTGTGCGATCAATATGAATTCATTTTTTAAATTTTAAAATAGTCAAACGTAGATTTTCCTAAGGCTTAACTTTATGATCTTTCCATGCTTCTCTATAGGCAAGAACCTAAGGAAAGCTATATCAGTGTCTTGGGATGCAATAAATTTAGGTGATCGAGTTTATAGTGCTTTAAAAGACATGACAGCTAAAATGAATCAGTTGGATAGATCAGAAGAAGCAATTGAAGCTATCAATTCTTTTCGCCATCTATGCTCACATGAATCCAACATTACGCTTGAATTATACAAGGTACGTTGCTACATTATATTCATTTGCCACTGTTGAATAACATACAGAACGTATACTCAAATAAATTACAAAAGCTGTTTTGCGAGTTTCTTTGTGTGTCATTTATGACAAGGCTTTACTCTCCGAGTCTCTGATTTGGGGGTATTTGAGTTGTCTTTTTGAAACTGATTACTCGGTCACTGCGGATTGACTCGACGTCACTATAATAAAAGTTTTATTTGTGGATTCTATTTTCATGGTTTTTCTTTTCCACTGCGTCATCATTGGAGGACGTTTCAGCCGGATCTGGACTTCGTCATGAAATCTTATACTCTTCAAGTGAGTACTTGCGTTTTAGTTTTACTTCGATTACTGATACTTGATAACTAACAATTATATTTCATTACATTGCATGATGTTGATATTTAAAAGCTTTTGGTTAACATCAGTTTACAAGAATTGACACATCCGGAAGAACTATTACTCAGTCCTAATAGGGATCATAATTTAGCAGATGTCATTTTTTGTTCAATTACAACACGACAATCATATTATAGGCGAGTAAGACTTTGTATGAATGTATCATTTCTTTTTTTCTTTTTCGAGGAAATAAGTATCTAAACTTTTCTTTACTCATCTCTTCGTAAAACACATGTCAAATGTGACCACACAAATACGGCCAAATACTAATTTTTGCCAACGATAAGGCCTGTCTTAACTCTCGACGTACAAATCGTGATGGTTAATTTTTATATGATAAGAGGAAAAATAGAAAACGAAGATACTGAGAAGTATTAGTTCTGTAATAAATAATCCCAAAACCATATTTGAGAACTAAAAAGCATGATTTTAGGACCAAGTAGCTAGCCAGTTTAATGTTCTCGAAGTAGTTAAACTTGCAAACCATTGATGTGTAAATCTGTCTCAGTAATATTAATAGCATCTTTTTATGATGGATTTGAGTAACTATATTCATTGATGGTCTTGAGGAAAACAATACTCCGTAACTTATGTATGATAAAATGTAACGCCACTCTATCTTTAAATTTACAAATGAATGGCCCCGCACATATTAAGAGTTCTACCATAATTCAGTGAACTAGACTTATCTAAACCTTGAACATTATTATCATTGAATATTTTTTTATTTTACTTATTACATTAAAACACGAAAAAATCAAAATCCGACCGGGTCTCGAGAATCGGGATAGGTCGGGTGAGTTAACAAAAATACACGTATTCTAAATAGGATTAACTTCTAATTGAAATGTAATATAGGTGTTTTTTTAGTTGATTTAAGTACAAGTAATACAGGGTTGTTTGTGATTAACTATATTTTCTACTTTTCTTCTTATGTACTTACAGTATTATTTAGCTGAAGTAACTGCAGGTAGTAAAGGAGTGTTTGGGAATACTTAATTTTTCTACTTTTCTCCAATCAGGTATGTTTTCCAGTAAAAGGTTTGTATTTTGATTTTAAATGTGTGCTTATATTGTATCTTGTGTTATAATCATACTACGATTATAATGATATATTTTTAGTTTAACATTAGCAAGATTTTAGGTTGATAGGATGTAAGTATAGAGTTTGTACTGAAACTTGGAGGTTGTAAAGCATTTATGCATACGCGTTATGAGCTAGGGTAATTGTAGGCCAATTGCTGATCAATAAGTTGCATATAGTTAGGAATTCCCGTAGTTAATACACCTATGTTAACATTCAAGTCTTGCTAAAGTGATGCCTCTCTTTTTGCTTCAAACTTTGAAGAATTTTTAATAGGTTTGTCAGATGCATATCAAATTAAAGCTCTGAAACTTGATTTCTACCTTATGAATATGTACACTTTTAATTACAGAACTGTTATTTGTAAGTTCTTGTCTCAATTTGAAGGGTGACATGGAACTTTTTTCCTAATCAACATCTCTAATCATCTTTGATGAAAATGCCCCTTGATATTTATATGAAAGGGATAACATTATTACATGACATTATTACATGTTACATTGCTGTCTGATTCTCATGTTTTAACTAAAGTTACGAAAACTTGTGATATATCCAAAAGAATGAAGTTGGGTTTGGTGAATTTGTAGCACGGATCGAAAGATGGCTTGATTATTCCAAGGGTTCTAAAGAGACTTCTTTAAGTGTTGGTCCTGACTCATTGTAACATGTCCATGACTCTTATGAGGTTATGGTTCAATACGGGCTTTGCGAGGAGAATTTTTCTAGAACAAAGCCAAATCATTTGTGTATTATGTATATTGTTGTTAAAATATGTCCATGACTATTAAGGAAATGTATTGTTATTGTTGTAACTACGCACTCTGATTCTAGATGTCTTTGTTGACCCTAAAGTATCAGGACTTTCCATTTAACATGAATGTAACAAGAAAACTATTATTTCGTCTCTGCCATGAACTTCTAAAATTCTGCATCAGCGCCAAATGTAATTGTCTCAGCTGGTACAGTGGTCGGAGGATGAGGAGTTGGATTCGGCGCCCATGGGTGAATGGTCCATAATGGTTGCAGTAGGTGCCAAGGAAGGAGGAAGTTGTACACCATAATACGATGCCTATGGATATGTAGGCAGTGGATATGTAGGTTGAAAACTGGGTGGAGATGGAGCATTAGGCTCAGCAGATGTACCATCAGACATCAGTTGAGGAAGTCCTTGAGGAAGTCGTGGAGGAAGATACAACATGAGATATATGCATTCTAACAACACTATCCTAATTATTGCTTTCTATGTTTTCAGGAGTCTTACATTCTAAATTTAAGTCTATCTTTCTTCAAATCTTATAGTGCTTTCGACCTATTTTAACCAATTTCTTAGTTTAGTAGAAAAGATAAGGGTGTCATGATGCTTACTACTGTAATAATACTATGTTTTATTGTTGTATATTCTTTTTAACATGAATAGAATTTATCATGACACTATTATTGTTAAATATGACCATGTCTATAAAAATACTATTTAGACCTTTATAATTAGGGGTGGGAATCGGGTCGGGTTGGTCGGGTTCGGGTTATTCGGGTCGGGTTGAATTCGGGTTGAGGGTAAAAATATTTTACCCGAACCCGACCCGAGTTGAACTCGGGTTAGTCGGGTTCGGGTCTATTCGGGTCGGGTCTACTCGGGTCGGGTCTATTCGGGTTCGGGTCAACCCGACTACGGGTAAAATATAAAAAAAAAAACTTTTTTTTAATTGAATTTATATTTAATTTTAATTTTAAAAATTTAAAAAAAAAAAAAAATTTCTTATTCGGATCAATCGGATTGACCCGAACCCGAATTAAGCATAAACATTTTACCCGATGTCCGACCCGATTTCGAATTCGGGTTAGTCGGGTTGACCCAACTAACCCGAATTGAAAATTCAACCCGCGTAACCCGACCCGAATATGCTCGGGTCGGGTCGGGTTTGGGTCGGGTCGGAAATATTGACACCCCTATTTATAATGTAGGTTTAACATAATTATAAACTAAAATAAAAATCATAATTAAAAATTAACACATACTACCGTCATTCTATAATAAGTGTTTATTTTCATTTTCCAAAGTCTTTGATATCCAACTTTGACCATTTATATTTTATTTGTGTTATATAATACTTGATCAAAGTTATATGAATAGATAAAGTTTTTGTATTTTCAATGGTATAAATATTTATCGTCAATGTTAGATAGAAAAGACTAAAAAAGGTGCAAGCAGACACTTATTATCGGATGGATGAAGTATGTTTTTTAATGAATAATAATATGCTATCAAAATTTTTATTAAAAACTCCGTGCGTGCACGGGTATTATAACTAGTTAATTAAAATATATCAAAATAGATATTAAATCAAAGAGCATAAAATTTTATAAATATAGTAAAATTAAATTATAAAAAAGTAATTAGATAAATAGATATTTCAGTTTTAAGATAAAGATGACATTTTAATAAGTTGTTAAAAATAAAAATGGATGATCAATTACAAAATGAATGTTTTCAAAAAAGTTAATTTCTAATATTTTAATTTTCAGACTTTTTAAAAATAAAAATGTCTCAAAACCTTATAATATAGTAAGATAAGATAAATACTCACATATAAAAAGACACATTACATCAATTAAATTAAAAAAAAACATATTACATCAAAATATGAACTCAAAATGTAAAAAAATATTTTGAGTCTAATAATAATAACTTGTATAACAACATGGTACACTAAAAATATATGTCAAGAAAATTACTCAACCTAGAATAGGATAAGCAAGTTATTAGTTGTTTGTTTTCGATAGTAATCTATCCTGAAAGTATTGTTTGCTAACTATTAATCTGGTATACACGGTTAATGGACCAATTTTAAAATTGTGGTACAGGGCTTCCAAATATCACGAGACGACTTTGAGTATTAAGTATTATATAACACAAATATAAATATTTATGCTTAAAGTTCAAAAATAATTACTTAAATTATTTCATTATAAACATTTAATATGAGACGGAGATACTAGTTGTTTATCGGTAAACAAACATTGTCCTCAATAAAAATAATTGTTTATCAATTAAATGAGTGGTTAATTAATAAGAAAATGTGTTCAATTATAAAAAGATTAGTTTATCAATATTGATAACAAGCGTTGACCATCACTAAAAGTAGTAATTCATCAATCGAAAATATGGTCATCAACAAAAATGATTGTTTATCAATAAAAAAACATTTCTCATTAATTAAAAGAGTGATTTTTAGTAATAAACATAATAGTTTATCAATAGAAAAGTGTGATCATCAATAAAAATAATTGTTTATCGATAAAAAATATTGTCTATCAATAAAAATAGTTGTTCTTCAATATAAATTTTTTTGTTTATCAATTAAATGATTGGTTCATCGATAAAAACGTTGTTCATAAGTAAAAATATTATTCATCAATAAAAAGAGTGGTTCGTAATAGAACGTTGTGGTTTCATCAATAGCAAAAGTTATTTAATAATAAAAAGAGTTGTTCATCAATATAAAAGTTACGTTATTCATCAATTTAAAAAAATCACATTATTCATCAGTTTGCTATTTGAATAACTTTTTTTTTAGTTTTTCATTATCATGTTCATCAGTTAAAAAAAATCATGTTGTTCATCGGTTAAATAAATAATCACAAATCAATTAAAAATGAAGATAGAAAAAATGAAGTCCACAAAAGTAAAAACAAAAAAATTAAGAAGGCGCGGAGAAAATGGAAGAACACTTGTTACCCTTTTATCAATTATTGGACTTTTTATTTTAACATCATGAATACATTAGATAGCATTAATTTAATAACAATATTTATTATGTCATAATTATCCATTTATATTAATTACGCTAAAATTGATACTTAATTATTTATATTTTAGATTTGCAGTAATTATGAAACACTTAGGGCGAACACATTTCTGTCCCCATTTGTAGATGGTGGATTGCCCCATTATTCCATAATTGTTATCTCATATTAAGTTTATCTAATCTTGTTCATTCATTATTGAATATTGCTTCAATTTGGTTTATAAGATTTTGACTATAATAAGAAATTGAAGTCAATCGGATAAGGTACTTTTGATTCGTTGGTCTACTTGTTATTTTGACTATAACAAAATAACTCTTCTCTATATATTAATGTCACCGAGTAATTGTGCTAATATTATCATATACATTACGCTATTATATGGACCAACAAGGAAAACATACATTCTTAACTTTCTAACCATATCACACACATTTTATTCGTTAATTTATAAATGTTTTATAATCACAGGTGAAACATCATAGTTGGTAAAAAATCACATAATTAATATCATATGTGAGAAAAATTATATGCGATTTTATTAAAACATTCAAATTAGTATTGAATCATACTAGCAGGGTATCCGTGCGGGTGCGGCGGCGGATACCTTGTGACTAAATTTTTCGTCATAATAATTTGTTTTTCTTGGTTATAACTTCTGAAACGGTAGTTTTCATCTAAAAACGTAATTTCGATCGAGGGATATTATTACTTTTGGCATTATAGTAGGGTACCTGCGCATTGCAACGACGGATATCCTATAATCAAATCTCTTATCGAGAAATATATTTCATTCAAATGTTTTCAATGATAATAGTTTTGCATATGGTGAGAGTTTTAAAAAATAACTTTATCATAGTTTTATATACATGTGCATCAAGATGATATGCATGTAGGGAAACATGTACACTTTTATTTATCAAATAAAAACGATATAATTAAACTAATAGAAAATAAATAACAGACATATATAATTATAAACGATAATTAAAGAAAACAATAAAATGATAAAAGACTTACTAGATCGCCAGCAAAATGCTCACGCGAGCGGAACCACGTGATAAACATGATAAACAATAAAGAGCCGAGGCACGTGTTAGACATGCTTCCCTTAAAACAGATTCGTCGTCTGTTTCCCAGGGTACAACAACCGAAACAGTAAGTTGTACTGTCGGATTTAACAAAACTGCTTGAAAGATCACGAAAACTTGTATGTCTCCGATCGAAGAGACTACTGGAATTTGGTTGCTAAGAAGCTGTATTTTCTGTTAGTTTAATTATATTGTTTTGATCTGATAAATAAAAGTGTACATGTTTCCCTATAGTCTTAAAACAGATTTTGCGTAAAAAAATTAAAACACTTTTTGTTAAAATTAGATTAATTAACGGACTTTTATAAACTGTTTTTTTATCGAAACCAAGATTGTGTTTAATTGGAAAGTCAGTTTCAACTAAACATAATTTTATATAACAAATCTATAAACGATATTTAAAATAGTTCATTGAATCAGTTTATGTTGAAACCATGATGAGTTTCATACCAATCTAATCTATTATTTTTTTTACCGATGTTATTGTTTAAATCTAGGTTTATAGAAATCAGGATTGAGTTTCGTTGAATAAGATTTGGTACAAGTTTATATAAACCAAGCCGAGTTTATTAGACACCAAGTTGTGTTACCATGTTAACAAATTACTAATGGTAACACAATTGTGACCTTAGTGAATTTTGTAAATGTAATTAGTGAGCCAATTTATGACATGACTTCAAATCATGGTGAATTTAGATTTATTTAAACAAGTGGATTTTTTTAGACCAATCTCGTGTTGTTACATGATGAGATTATTAGAAAGTATTTATTGAAACCAAGTGAAGTTTTTTTTAAAAGGCAAGTTCTTATTTTATTAGATTGTTAGAGTGTGTTCCATGAAATCAGGAGAAATTTCTTTAAAACAAGATATTTATAATTGTACAAGTTATTATTTATCAGATTAAATACACCTTTTTACTAGATCAGTGAAGTGTTTGTTTGACTTGTCTATTTTATTTAAACTGGTCGAGTTTAATTATAAAATATTCGATATTTATAAAGTTTAAAAGTACATCTATAGAAACCACGTTGAGTTTCTTTAAAATAGTGGATCTACTGAAGCCTTGTTGAGTTTCATTGTAGAAATTGATCATGTGAAATTGATCTATTAAAATCTTCAGGATGAAGATTGACAACATATGTGGTTTTGTTAAAAAGATTATATGATAGGAGACATTCTTTAATTGTTTAGTCGAAAGACTTTCTTTAAAGTGGTTTTGTATAACGGATCTTACAAAACACTAGTGGTTTAAACCCAAAAGTCGATTTAAATTGGTTTTGGATAAAAAAAACACTATGTGATTTAGAACGTTGTTAATAGTAACAAAAATTAGTTCTAAACTAACTATGGGCCTTCATATAAATAAATTATTTAGAATGTCACGAGTGACATCTAAAGCATCTGCCCTGGTACTTGTTAAAAGGGAGACCGATACTCGAGTTATGTGTACGGTAGATGCTTTAAAGCATTCAGAAACCTTTTGTGCCATAAATATGTGTTAAATGGTTACAATGACATGAAAATTGAGGCTATGGAGAATCTGACCTTTGATAATGGTGGATTAACACTTGAGAAAAATGTCATACATACGTTGATAAGGGTTTGATTAACTCTTTTAATGCAGTGAAGACCGAAGAGATCTATTTTTTTGACAACTCTCATACTGCTAATATCATGGGAAAGAGATGTGATGCTAAAAATCACATCTGGAAAAGAGTTTAAGTTATCAACGCGTAGTATATGCCGAATATTCTTAAGAATCATGTGTCAGGATGGTTGCTCAATAAATTTGGCTTTCTTCTTGTGTTTAAATCAAATAAATCTGAATTTACGTTTCTGTAAATATGTTTAAGTTGAATGCATTTTTATAATGGTTATTTGAGTGAAATAAGTATGAATTCGGCTTATTTTATTCTTTAAATGTATGGCATGGCTGACTCGAGCAGGTTATTGTTAACTCATTGTGTTTTTTAATTAAATTAAATTGGATACCCATGTTTTGTATTTACACGGATTACAAAATACAACTTGTGTTGAAGCCAAATTCACAAGGTTGTCGTTTCATTCGGTTGAATGGAGAATAACCGAACACATTGATATGATTCACATAGATTTTATGTGATTTGACATTGATACCTACTAAGGAAGAAAATAGTGAGTACTTCATCATATTCGGGGATGGTGGTACAAAACACTATTATTTGTACTTACTTGAGAGTAAGGATATAGGCAAGATTGTTTTATACAAATAAGTTGAGAATCGACTTATTATGTAAAACAAGGTGGTTCTAAGTAATATCATAGGTGAATATGTGTTTCCATTTCCAAATTTATGTGCTAAACTTGAAATAAGACACAAATGTATAACTCTTGATACTCCAACAACAAGAATTTTTGCGGGGAAAGAAATGTGCCTTGGAAGATATGGTTAATGCCATGTTCTTAAACACTGGTTTAAACTTATGGCATGTGGGGGAAAGAGATTATTTCAGCTATGTATGTTTTAGATAAGATCCCTTGTAAAGAAAATAAGATAGTTCTTATAAACTTTGTATGAGAAGAAAACTATCTTATAAGTATTTACAAATGTGGGGGGGCATCTAGCTAAGATATCCGTAATAAATTCACGTTTTAAGAGATTTGACCTAAATCCACGAATCGTGTGTTCACATGATATGCTATGAATAGTTTATCGTTTCATTGTACATGAATAAAAAATAGACACAGGAATGAAACTAAATAATGATTCCTTCGTTGGAAATATATTTCCTTGTTTATGAAGGAAATTGGAAGATCATCTAAAATAGATGACAAGGTTGTCCAAGGTCAAAGACAACAAAATGATATTGATCTCCACGATGAGAGACAAGGTTGATCCGAGGAGAGATTGAACCTATGAGAAACAAAATGAGATGAACCGATATAATGGTTGGAATCAGTTTTGTGTCTTTTATAGTAGGAAATGATCCTACTTATTATTGAGAAGCCTTAACTTCTTTGAAATGGTATCAATAGAAAGAAGCCATTAAAAGTGAAATAGATTCTATTTTACAAAAGTAAACTTACATGCTCGTGGATTTAACTCAAGTTTGTAAACCACTATGCTATAAATGAATCTTTAAGAAGAACATGAAAGTCGATGGCTTCACCATTGACATGTGCAAAGCAAGATTGGTAATTAAAGAATTAAAAAACAAGAAGGTCTAACTTCCTTTGATACATATTCACATATTACGCAAATAACATCGATTAGAATGGTACTTTATTTTCGCATTAAGAATTTTGGAGTTTCCTTATGTGGATGTGAAAATGATATTTCTAAACAGGGACTTAAAAAAAGGAACTATACATGAACCAACATGAGAGTTTCATGGTTCCTAGACTAAAAAATTTGTAGGCTTATTAAGTCATTATATGGCTTAAGGAAAGCTCCCAAGCAATGAAATCAAACTTTTTGACCATATCATGTCAGAATGTGGATTCAAAATTGATGTATGTACTTGTGATCAATAGTAAATATGTACTCTTGTGTTTATACATGAATAGTATAATTATCACTAGAAGTGATAACAAGATGAATAAATCTACTAATGATCTGTTGGAGTCAATATTTGACATGAATTTCACTAGTTGTTGTGTTTGTTGAACCCGTATGGATTTGTTTTGAAGTCAAATATTAAGAAAAACAATATTATTGAGAGGTTCAATGTGGGGGATTCCGGCCTAACTAGAGTCCAATGACATTTTTTAAATATATTTAAAAAAGAGGTAAAATTGTTCCCCATTTTGAATACACAAAGAATATTAGGTATCTTATGTCACCCGGTTACCGGTTCGTCCACCAGGTCAACCCGCCCACCAGGTGTAACAAGGTTTCGAAATTATAAGACCATGTTTAATTTTAACCGTTTATCCAAATGGTTGAACCGGTCGAGTTAAACTTGGTTTTCAAAGTCTTTGGGTTAGCGGGTCAAAACATGTTACTTCTATAACGGGTTATGAATGGTAATTTAAATTTTTTATGTTGTTCTACTTTAACACAAGGTGAATAACTTGATCTGTAAACGTTTTATTTTGAATGTCACACGAAACACTTACCACAATATAACATATCGTTAATTATTTGTCGCTAGAAATTTCCACCGCTATGCGCGGGTAATCGTCTAGTTATGTTAACACACACATGCTAAAATGTGTATACATGTTTGTGGTGTTTGTATTAAAAATGAAAATAAATATAAAATGATAAACATTTTTATTAAAAAGGTAACTAGATCAATCAAACTTTATATTTTATATGTATGAAATTTTCATATTATAGCTAAGACAGACATTGATCCTCAACGCCAAGATGCTACCTGTACCCAACCACCATCAGGATATTTAGATACATAAAACCCATCTGGACGTACTGACCAATAACACTGTAGAGTAGCGAAAATTTTTCGTTTAAAACATATATGTGCAATATTGTCGTCAAACAAATTAAGAGCTTGATTTTTTGGACCACACGAGACGTCAGCCCGGAAAACAGCTATTCCATTAAACGCATCGCAGAAAGCAAAATCATATGTTTCTTTGTACGGGACGGTATGAATTCCAAGGTCACTGTCGCTTGATTTTGCATGAATAGTGAGAAGATTATCAGGCATCTCACTTGTTACAATAATATGCCATTTGCCCATTACACAAAATGCATGAGTTTGAGAAGCAAAGGTGCATATTAGAATGAAAATGATGAACAACTTATTCATTTTACAAGGAAAAGTGTACGTTATACATACGCTTGTTGTCTCTATTTATAAGCTCATGTTATAATGTTTAATTAATGCCAGTTACTACATAATATTCCGTTATGTTTTCTTATAGAATATAATTAAGTTATGTTCTATAATTAATTTTCTCTATTTATTATGTTACTAATTATATATTTACATGAAGTGTGTGTGCCCGTGCGATGCATCGGGACTGAATATTATGGAATCATAAAAGTGTTTAGAGCGTAAGTTTTATGTTGCTTTCGGAATGTTGAATAACTTATATTTTGGTTAGTTTAGATTTTTATGAATGGGTAAAAAATAGATAAAGTTGAATATAAAATATTGATAATCGATTATTGAATGGATAGTAACACGATGATATTTTTTTATTGTGTAATATATGTAGATTTTACTTATATTTTAGACTCAAAATTTTAAACAATCAATATTTCCTTGTAAAATCAAATATTAATACTTTAGTTCAACCTTAATTTTTAGTGCTGAAAAGTTAGAAAAAAAACACTAATTAAATAAAAAATCTCACCTTGTTTTTTTGAACGACATTTTATAAGAAACAAAACTAGCGAGATGCTAGATTACATCATAATAAGGTTGGATTTTTTAACCAGTCATTCCAACCATATTTAAAACTACTTCTTTTACAACACTAATAATATGAAAAACTAACAACGTCATAAAAAAACACTTCTTTCTTTGGCGTCTTAGCATCAAAAATATTCTTGTTGCGAAAGGACCATAGCAACCACCACATAACATAAAACACTCCCCCAGCAACTTTTTGTTCCTAGCCTTCAGCTGAACATTGCCAAACCAAACCAACCAATCCTCAAACGAGCATAATTCATTGTCGTCCAAATCCCACCAGTGAAATATTAAGTTCGTAATCTGACGCACCATATCACACGAGAAAAACAAATGTCCAACAGTCTCAACTCCCCTATTGCAATTGGCACATAAAATAGAATCAATTAGAATACCTCGCTTAGATATGTTGAATCTTGTCGGCAACGAATTCATCGAGATCTTCCACATCAGTATATTAACTTTAGTCGGCACCATATTGTTCCAATACGTCTTCTTGTCTCCTTTCGACAATGTAACTTCATCTATCAAATTCCTGTATGATGAAACTGAGAACAGTCCATCCTTATCTAGACCTGACACCCACTTGTCTTCATTCGAAGTAAGATTCACTCCACTAGACCTGTTCACCAGACCTATATATTGCTCCGTTTCAGCACCAACTCTCAGACACCTTCTGAACGATGAAAACAGATCAGGCTGAGCTAACTTGCTTCCCGAATGCACCTACAATCTTCAAGAGCATACATTCGATGAAAAATATCTTTAAGAACCCCCCATACACTAGTTATCCTCCCAAAAAGAATTACTCATACCATTTCCCAGCTTGATTTTAAAATAACTCATTATATCTATACCTTTACCCTTTAAATTCTGAATTTCCTTAACTATATCTAACCAGCAAGACTCATGCCCCTTTGGAACAATGCCAGT
The DNA here is from genome assembly GCA_025667525.1 of Glebionis coronaria. Lineage (NCBI taxonomy): Eukaryota > Viridiplantae > Streptophyta > Magnoliopsida > Asterales > Asteraceae > Glebionis > Glebionis coronaria. The sequence continues at coordinate 2,324,888 of CM046882.1, read as the reverse complement.
CAGTTTACCATTATCCCCATGTACAGAACGAATAACTCTCGCCCATAATGAGTTCTTTTGATTAATAAACCGCCAAACCCACTTATCAACAAGCCTCTATTCAAAGCATAAAGACTCGAAATCCCAAGCCCTCCATTCTCCTTAGAAGCTAGAGCTTTCTTCCAATTCACCCACGATGCTTTACGACTGTTCATAGCATGGCCGTTAAAAAATGACTCTGAAGTGCTTCTAAAGCCTTAAGAATACCCATCGGAACTTTGGAAATAGAAAAATAATACAATGGGATAGCTCCTAACACCGATTTAACGAAAGTCATACGGCCACCTATAGACAATGACTCCAACTTCCACTTTGATAATCTTGCCTTTACTTTATCAATAATACCATCCCACATATTATGCCACGTCATACTACCACCCACTATAGATCCAAGGTAAGTGAAAGGCGCCTTAAAAACTAAACACCCAATTCGTGAAGCTGCTAAAATCACCTTATCATTCTCAATATTTATAACCATTATTCGACTCTTGCTCATATTAATCCGTAAACCCAATGCGCTATGAAAACACTCAAATACACTAAACAATGTACTAATATTACTATCACACCATTTCCTAATAAAAACAACATCGTCCGCATAAAACAGGTGTGACAAATTAACTAAACCTCTCCCTAATCTTATACCAAGAAACATACTCGCATCTACTACACGTTGGAATGACAAATGTAATGATTCCATAATAAGAATAAATAAAAACGGAGATAAAGGGTCACCTTGTTTTAAGCTCTTACCAAATTGAAATTCTTTAGTAGGACTTCCATTCACCAAGATCGACCCTCTTGATGACTTCAAACAGAACTGAATCCAATTTCTCCATTTTATACCGAAGCCAAATTTACCAAGCACTTCATCTAAAAAATCCCAACGAACAAAATCGTATGCCTTCTCGAAATCTACTTTGAAAATAAAAGATTGCTTCTTTTTCGACTTACACCACTTAATTACTTTATTTAACATGAAAGGACCATCGAGAATCTGTCTATCCGCAATAAATGCCGATTGCACTTCGTTAACTAGATCATCTAACACCCCAACAAGGCGGTTTGCTAACACTTTTGCAATTATTTTATACAGACATCCGATCAAACTAATAGGCCTGAAGTCTTTTACTAAATTAGCATTAGAAACTTTAGGGATTAAAGTAACAAAAGACGAATTACAACCTTTAGGCATATCCGAAAACTTAAAGAAATAACTTACAGCCTCGCAAACGTCTTTCTGAATAAGAGGCCAATAATGTCTAAAAAAATCCAAAAGAATAACCATCTGGTCCTGGCGCTTTATCAATCCCGCAATCCCACAGAGGATTCTTAATCTCTTCATTTGACACCTCACCCTCCAAAAAATTCTTTTGATTCTCTGAAATCTGATTTGGGAACTCCATCTGAATGCTTGTTACTTTACTAGGCGGAACACAAAATCGATTCTTAAAATGTCCCAAAATTTTGTTTTTCACCATTTTCGAATTATCAACCCAGACCCCATCCACCATAACTCCTCTCACATTTATATTAGACCTCTTCTTATTCAAGATTCTATGAAAAAATCTCGAATTTTCATCACCTTCGCAAGCCCACTTAAGCTTAACCTTCTGAGCCACTTCTTTAGCACGAAAATCATCAATTTGATTAATCTTATGCATAATTTATGCCCGTTGTTGCACCACAATCATCATTCCCGTGACCACTATCAATGATCCGATTAATATCACGAAGGTCCCGAACATACTACTCTTTGTCATTATTACCACCTGCATTAAACTTTATCTTCCACTCCTGAACTATGTTTTTTAAAAACTTGAGCTTACCCATCAGTCTATACATCATATTTTTATCACTCCCCACGTAACTCTTCCACGCTCCTTCCACTACCTTATTAAAACCCTCAACTTCTATCCAATAATTAAAGAACTTAAACAGTGTAAGACCGTAATCAAACACCATTTCACGAATGATTATAGGACGGTGATCCGACGAATATCTATCTAAAGAATTAGCTATGATATTTGGACACGAAAAATCTATCCAGTTTACTCATCTTTTTTCCCGATTTATGACACCACGTAAACTGACATCCACCAATATTAATTTCCACAAGACTCGATTTTTTTATAAATTCATTAAACAAATTCGCACCTTTAACACTAAAAACAGAGCCAAACCTGTCAGTCTTGTATCGGACTTCATTGAAATCTCGCATCACAACAACATCCCCAATCCATCTACCAATCTCGACTTACAAGTAATCCCACAACATATATTTTTCGCTAATATCTTGTGGAGCATAAACCACAATTATCAAAGTTTTCTTCCTGGTATGACGCCAAAAACCACGAATAATAACAAACAAATTAGACACCGTAGAACTATCTTTAACATAACAGTTTGCATCCCATACACATAGAATACCCCCTGAATTTCCCATAGCCTCACTATGAACATACTCAAACGCCAAATTCCCCCAACAATCTCTAACACACTTAATCAACATGTCACACATCTTCGTCTCTTGCAAAGCTAAAAAATTCACTTTATTCTTATTGCATAACTCCTTATCCCAATATTTTTTGGCCTTTTGGGCTAGATCTTGAACATCTAAAGACAAGTAATTCATCTAAATACCTCCTCCTCTCCTTGTGATGCAATTATTTCACCCATATTTTCCATACATCCTTCCATCTTATATCCCATGACTTAGCAGACCTTAACCACCTCATCAAGCAACCCTAAAATTGACCTACCAGTTCTTGGTTTATCAGATACTTTAAAATGCCCTGAAGTTTTCGACTCTTGCACATCACTCTCTCCTTTGCCTCCCTATCTAGAATCTTTTTTTCTCCTTTACACCATAGTTTTCAGCAGCGATGTTTGCACCTTTCTCATCACCATGATCCTGAACTGAATTTTCATTGTTGATACCTCTGGTGTATAGCCAGGTGGGTGTTGTTTACTCCCATCTAATCCAGTCTTACGATCCTCTTTTGTATCCTCCTTATTTAATATTGGGTAAAGTTCAAACGGATCTTCTGACTTGTTCAACTCTGCAACTGGCTCGTTCAACTCTGCATCCACTTCTCCTTCTTCGTTCCCCTCTTTCTGCTCTCCTACAATGGGTGATTCTTTCTCTTCGTTACCAATGTCATTCACTTTTGATATCCTCCTCCTCCTCTTCCAAGTCCTCTAAAAAATCAGGTACCCATCCCGTCGTTTCACTTGCACGGATCCAAAATACTTTCCCCCTGAGAATAACTTTGAACTCCTCTAAAATCTTTTTCTCTATCTTCGTATGAATACAAAGTCGCTTAGAGTGATAGCAATTATCCTCTTGATCATCCACATCAACAAGACTCCCCCATTTGGAAGCTATTCTGCCTAACGTCTTATCTGTCCACAACTTAAAAGGAATTCCTTCCACTTTCACCCAAGCAATCCTATGTGTATTATGAAACTCTATGGATGCCTTCCTAGTCTCAAAGAACTAGGAGCCAATGCTCACATTTTCAGAAAACAATTTCATTTTTTCTATCGACACAAACTCCAACATAACCAAGCATTTGCCCATATATAGGACCCGAACATTCATAAATCCTTCACGAACTAAAGCCACCTTTAAGTTTGCCAGGAAAGCGAAATCCTTCAACCTGCCTAATACTGCTTTTGACAAGTCCCGTGTTTCAACACAGTCATCCTCCAGCATCATTACTTCCTTATTCTCACTCTTCTTTGTTCTTAATGTTTCATTATCAACCACAGCCTTGACATAAGATATTCCCCCTCTTGCACTACTACTATATTTCATCTATGGATGCTTATTATTATTCCTACTATGGGAATTATGAGCCTCTGTGGCACCAACACCTCTTTGGTACCTCGCAAGATTCGCCTGCAACTTATGCTTACCAATCCAAACCGTACAAAGATTATTTATCAATCGATCTATACTAAACACATTGATAAACCTAACGAACGCAAACCGTTTACCATTCTTCGCTCTCTAATTTAGGATATATGAATCCACAATGTGGCCATATACTTTGCACGAATTAAATAACTCCTTGGCTGTAATTGATTTCGGAAAATTGGTTACATAAACCGAAGATGACATCTTCATAACTCGTCCTCTTTAGACCGAAACCCACCCATAACTGTACAATGGTGCACTCTTTGGATTGAAGGAAGATCTGTAATGAAATTACGAAATAAACAAAAAAAGGGATCTGGGATAAAAACGATGAACCCTAAAAAACAAGAATGACCAAAAACACTCTAATTAAACACGTCGAAACAATTAATAAACGTATTTGGATACCCAAACAAAAGCACAATTCGAACTCCTGTAAATCAATTTCTTACTGAGAATATTGGGGGGATAAGATCACAAGCCCAAATCCCCCTCATAATTAATAGCAGCAAGAATGGATTGAATCATTGATGAATCAAACAGAATACGAATGTTAATTGAAAGAATGATGTCTAATAGAGATGAGTTAATCGATCTTAACAAGGAGAAAAATTACCCATAGTGTTTTTTACTGGGTATCGTTATTGGGGGGATCTATTTTGTGAACTAAATTGCACTTTTAAAAAGATGATGGCACTTGCCGACCTTCATGAAAAAAAATCTCACCTTTTAAATGGGACATAAGAAAACTGATGGCACTTGCCGACCTTCATGACGCCAATCTTCTCACGAATCATCATTCTTTCTCCGTTAGTTTTAGGAAGTATGTTTTTGATGTTACGGTAGGTATTAAAGTTATAAAAAAATAATGACGTGACATCATTTTTACCTACGACTAAAAGCTTATCTAGCCTTTTAAAAATAAGTTTATAATTTAAAAAATGTGATACGAGTGACAATTCTATAAATTTATGGATAAATTTAGCGTAGTATGCCCTTATTCTCAAATCAACAAATTATACATAAACACTTCATATTAAGTAGGTTCCAACTATCTTGTTTTATTGCTAAGAAAGCAATACTTTTTTTAAAAAAAAGTCGATCTCATCAAGCAATACACTAGTTTAGCTAAGTAAATATTTGTGTTTTTTAAATAGTGTGTTTGCATGTTTTTTTAAGTCGGACTCACTAAAGAATAAAACTTAAGGAACGTTCAACCCTATTATCATCAGCTAGGGCTTTAAATGTGCCTCTTCACTTTGAAAAACATTGTTGTAGTTTATCTAAAATAATTTGTCAACAAATATTTTTACAATGGGCAGGTACGTCGTTTTACGATCTCTGTAAATTCTAGTAAAAATATTCAGTAATATGTTGCATCATATATATGGTAAGAGATCCTTAACATCCTTTCATTTATCAAAGTCCCAATGGACAATTTACATCCATTGATCTTACATTGATCCATTGGTGATGATCAAACCCTTCTCTCACTTAACCCCTCATCTTTTTCACAGACAAAAAAATGGATCCCGATCCCCACGCCAACAAACTCATCTCCTACCGGCGACCACTTCAACAAACCCATCTCTCACGTTTTTTCGGCGACCACCCAACAACCCCACCATTTTCCAGCAACCACCACAACAAACTCACGTTTTCTAACGACCTACACATTAAACCACCCTTTATTGTTGACAACCACAACAAACCACCCTTATCCGGCGACCTCCACAACAAACTCACCATTTTCTGACGACCTCCACAACAAACCTCCATTATCCGACGATGCATATATAGCTGTTTGTAATACAAGTAATAATATAGGTAAAGCACATGTTGTGATTGTTGATACACACCATGTGTTTGATGAAATGACACAATGATAATCACATGTGATTAAGCAAGATCTGATTTATGAATGAGCATTTTTATTGAAGTATGATCGATTTTTGTAGTTGATGAGTTTATTAAAGAAGTGGGACTTATGATTACAGAACTGAGACTATGACTCGTATATGAGTCGATGTGACTCATATATGGGTCACTATGACTCATATATGAGTCATGATGACTCATACATTAAACTGTACAAATGTAATTATTTTTTGTAATACTGGTAATAACATAGCATCTTTTGTAACAAAATCAAGATGACTCATATATGAGTCATCTTGACTCATATATGAGTCACTATGAAACATATATGATTCACGCTCAGTTATGAATTGTTTTGTGTTTATGTTTTATAATAAGGTTCTTTGTAATCCTGAAGATGTGTCAGTTGAGTGTACATGTAGGCATTATATGCGTTATGAATTTCTTTGTCGCCACATAGTATGTGTTTTGAAGAACCGTGATATTGAAGTGATTATGAAGAAGTACGTGTTAAGGCGCTGGAGAAGGGATTTGATACCTCTTTCAATAAGGAGAAACACACAGAGATATGGAGAGAGAAAACGAAGCAACTGAGAGAATAATAAATAATGTATGAACAAGAAACATGACAATCTAATACAATAGCTACTTGATTATTTTTGTGTTTTCTTTCTTATAATGTTTAGATTTAATTTTATTTTTTTGTTATGATGTCAAAATGTTGAAAACATGTGTTGAATAGTTATTTTGTTATGATGTCTGATGATTTTGAAAAGATATCATAAGAATATTTTGTAAAACTGACTAATGACTCATACATGAGTCATTATGAATCATATATGATTCATGGGCATATATGATTCATGGTGAAACATGTATGTTTCATAGTGACTCATATAAGAGTCATGGTAAAACATGTATGTTTCATATTGACTCGAGCATATATGTTTTCTAGATCAGATTTAACACACAACATAAGCAGTAAATACGAAAGACAAAATTGTAAATTGCTTAAATACACATTTCATAGAGTGAAATGAAACCATCAACTAATTATGTTCCGACTACAATCAATTCGAAAGAACTTAGCATTCACAGAAGACCACATAACTACAACTATAATCAGTTTTACCATTTAACTACAATTCACCAAGACTATGATTCACGCTACTTCTCATCATCAGAATCACCAGACCCCTTCTACTCATCACCAAACCCCTCATCCTCATTATCACCCCCATCAGACTCCTCCACCTCGCAATGGGAGGTGGATACGGATTAGTTTTTTAAGAGTTGGTGGTCTTTTTAGGAACTGCAAACAAACAAAATTTAGTGAAATACTACAAGTTTCAATACAAAATATATGTTCTTGTTTCATATATGAGTCATCATAGTGACTCATATATGAGTCATGGTGGCTCATATATGAGTCACCATGATTTTGTTACAAAATAGGCTATGTTATTACCCATATTAAAAAAAAGACTTATATATACAGTTTCATATATGATCCATAGGGACTCATATATGAGTCACTGTGACTCATACATGAGTCACATCGACTCATACATAAGTCACAACGACTCATACATGAGCACATCGACTCATACATAAGTCACAACGCCTCATACACGAGTCATAGCGACTCATACATGAGTCACAATGACTCATACATGAGTCATAGCGACTCATACATGAGTAACATCGACTCATGTATGAGTCATAGTTCCAATTGTGTAATCATAAATCTCACTTCTGTAATGAGCTTATCAACTACAAAAATGGACCAAACATCAATAAAAATGCTCATTCATAAATTAGAACTTGCTAAATCACATGTGATTATCATTGTGTCTATAGAAATTAGAAGGGGGGGGGGGGGGGGTTGAATAGTTTCTCTTCGGTTTGTCTCCTATATAAAATTACTTTCAATTAGGTGAGTGTCAAAACCATCTTTTACTTGAAGGTAAGTTGCATAATGATTAGGTTCAATTCTAATGATTAACAACGACAAGTAGTAAGAGTAGTAATGATAAAGGTAAGTAAAGAGTAAGGAAATAAACAACCTAGTAGGAAGACACCAAGATTTATAGTGGTTCGGCAACGAAGCTCTATCCTCGTTCCTACTCCACTCCTCGAGTACACCTACTCGAGATTTCCAGTATATCCACAAGCTCCCTTCTTGGCGGAGAAAACCTTTAAACGTCGCTTATATTATTTTTCGACACTAAGCTAAATGTCGAGACCTAATCTTAGCTAGGACCAATCTACACAACGTCACCCACTTCACCATTTTACGACACAAGGCTAGATATCGAGTTCTAATCTAAAGATAGAACCAATCTTCATAACGTTGCCCACTTCACCATTTTCTGACACAAGGCTAGATGTCGAGTTCTAATCCAAAGCTAGAACCAATCTTCACGACTCTTCACTTTAAAGCTAAGTGAGAACTTCACACAACACAACTATACATCATTTTATAGTTTAGTGAGAACTCACAAGATACAACCACATCACTTTATAGTTTAGTGAGAACTAACACAACTTATTACAACTCAACTAAACATATCCAAGTACACACATGCAACTTGGATCTACACAACATAAATCCAAGCATACACATATGCAAAGGATTTACACAACTCTAATCCAAGTATTCACAAATAGCTTGGATGAACACAACTATTCCAAGTATTCACAAATACATTGGATCTACAGAAGACACAAATAAACAAATGATGCACATGACTAGATCTTTAGGAGAGGATGATCTTCATCAAGGCTTCATTTTTAATCACATCACAAGTATGTGAGTGATCTTCTCTTTGGACACGGTAAAGAAGGAGATCAAGTGGATAATCATAAGTAAACATACTTAACACATTAAGTGATCATTTACAAATGATTAGGATTAGAAAGGAGAAAGAGGGCTGGAAGAGATGTCCAAAAAGGGTTATTGAAAATGAAGATATGATCCACTATTTATAGAAGACAAATCCCAACGGCTAGCTGGGGACGGTTCCTTACCTAGGCGGTTCCTTATCGATAGCAAAACGTGTTGGAAATACGTTTTTACGTATTTGAAAAGGATCAGTCACTCCAACGATATATATGTAGTATGGGCTCGTGATCCAATATGTAAACATATAACCCATAAAGCCCACATGTAGGGTGGGCTATATATACCCCCTCCTAGCATGTTAGGAGGGGTTGTTGGTTCTCATTTTCATCAATCTAATATTTCTTTCTTTCTCTTCACCTTCTCTCTACTTTCTCTCTCTAGTTCTTCATCTATCTCTCTCTCTCTCTCTCTTTCTTAATCATCTCTACATCGTAGACCTACAAATGATATCAAGAGCCATGGGATGATTGTTTGGTTTTTGTGTTTGTGTTCTTGATTCATACGCCTAGTTTGATCCATATTCATTCGTACCAATTTTTTTTGTTTTTATGGTTTAATCTTGATACAAATCATCTACATACTTGTGGTAGTGATGTGGTATTGTTACTTTGGTTAAAAATACAAAATTTTTGGGTGTTTGATTCATTTTTAGGCTTCATTTTCCGAATTTGTTGTGTACTATCTGAGAAAAGTGGTACTTTTGCTTCCATATTACGACCACCTTTTCCATCGTAAAGTTTGGTTTCCATCGGAAAGTACAGGTAAGTACAGACTGATCGCAATAAACCTAGGGTTTCTACTTTGCGATCAATTTATTGCGATACCCCTTATTCCGATCGTGGATTGCGATCGTTCATTGCGATCGTGGATTGTGACGGGATTAAGGCATATTGCGACGTTACTCTACCAAAATTTCGATCACCACATTCGATACTTCTACATTGCGATAGGTATTGCGATCAAACATTCCGATCGTTAACATTGCGATAAGTATTGCGATCAAACATTCCGATAGGTAACATTGCGATAGGTAACATTGCGATACGTAACATTGCGATAGGTATTGCAATCAGATATTGCGATGGGTGACATTGCGATGGGTGATATTGTGATGGGTATTGCGATGGGTATTCCGATTGCTTAAACTTTTGCATTGCGATACAGTGACACGTATTCCAAGATTTTTCAAAACGTGTTTTTAAATTTTATAAACAATGTGTGTAATTTTGCCTTGGAGAATTTTTGGTTTCTTGAGAACACTTATTTAGAGGATTTAATCATTTTTCTTCACTACTTAAGAAATCTAATCGACAACAACAAAAACACTTACTTTCTTTCATTGCTCGATCGAGAAGTAATCCTTACCTTCATTTGTCATCGAATTTCAATGGATTGGTTGAGTTTGACATATCAAGATGAAGAATTGCAGAAGATGCACGAAGAAGCTAGAAAAAAGTGTCAGGTCTTATTTAGAAGATTTGAATGTCATCTTTACGAGCTTACCAAGCTACACTACGGACCATCTGTTGTGGCAGTCTTTGGTCAAGGTGCTCCTTTCTACATGGAGGCTCTGATGATCAACTTGGATATTCTTCAGCAACAAATTGACAAAGAAGACTTTAATCTTATTGAATCTGCATCTGCCCTTCAAATTCTTTTGAAACAGTTATCAATTTTTCTTCAGTTCGATACTGTCAAGAAAGAGAATTCAGGGCTCTGTCAGTCATTCTTTGAAGACATGCATATCGAGATTCAAGACTTCCAAGGAACCATGTGCAAATACGTAAACTCTCTTACGCTATTGTTTCAAGAAAGAGCACGAATTCAAATTGATTATGATAATACATCAGATGCAGATACAAGAGGAGAATGGTCATACGGATGACACAAAGAAGACCACTTTGGTTAACGCTGAGAGCAGCATGTTAGGGAATAGTAAAGACGTTTGTTATGTACCCATATATGATGAAGAGCCTACAAATACGGTACAATTGAATGATGTATCCGCTGATTGTATCAATGATATACAAAATGTTGAGCATTCCAAACTTAATTATGACAAACATGGGATAGAAAACGGTAACAGTGATACCCTTTCTGATTCATCTGATGTGAGTCATATTGGGGGAGAGATTGCTCAGAATGCTAAATGCTTCATGACTGCTTCGTTAACCAATTCGGCTTATAGGATTGAAGAGCTTGAAACGATTTTAGCTCAACAATCAAAAGAGCTTGAGGATGCCCAAATTGAATTTTTGAAGAAAACGGAAAAATTTGAAAAGTATTTTGAAAAACTTGAAAATTCAAACGTTGTTCTTGAACGAAAATTAGATCAAAAAATTCAAGATTCTAAAGCCGAAAAATATAATTTTGTGAAACAAGTTACTTTGCTAGAATCTAAGTTGGCATCCCAAGACCTCTTACAAAAGGAATATGAGACCTTAAAACATCGTTGTAATGAGTTAAATAATACTATCGTAGAGATGAGGTCTAACACTCTAGAGTCAACGACCTTGTTAACTACTGAAAATGCTGATTTAAAGGCTCAGGTTCAAGAAAAAGGTTTTTGCGACAACTGCTCTAAAAAACAAGCTAAGGAAAATTAAGGGCACTAGTGTGGACATTAAGCTTGAAAAACCATCAATCTTGGGGAAACCGCCTAAAAATCAGTCCGTTCACAACCGACTGCATTTAGATCTGAGCGACCAAAATCCGCGAGACCGTGGTTTGCCTCCCAAGTTGATATGGTTCATAGTTCTAGACAAGTCACTCCACTATCTAGGCCTAAATATGATCAAATCATCCTATGCAAAACCTACAAACAAGACTGCTACTAGTGATTCTAGGTATAGTTCTAAGAATATGCCACAACATAGGTCGAATAGCATGCCTAATAATCACTATGTAGATGCGTCTAAGAAAATGCCACAAGCAAGAACTAGGATTTCTAGATCTCATTCGGACAACAAACACGGTGTTTGTTCCGTATGCAAGAAAAATGTCTTCACGACAAATCATGCGGCTTGTGTTACGAAAGTCTTGAAGGAGTTAAACTCCCGTGCTAACAGAGGGAATTCCATAGGAAATAGGTTTTCTACCTCTAAGTCTTCCGCTGTGCATAAGAGAACCATGTCTCCTAGATCCAATCTTAGGTGGCAACCCATGGGTAGGATTATCAAATCTGTTAATCTTCAATGGGTTCCTACAGGAAAAGTGTTTCCCTCTAGCACTCCTAAAGTTGGATATGAACCCCTGCAGGCTACAAGCATAGATATCGCTAACCCATGTGAAAGTATGCAAATTCTTGATTCCAGTACAGGTACTAAAGTCAAGGATCAACAACAACAACCTGGTCAAATCTCTATATACCATTTAACTAAGGACACTCTTAGTGATTGGTTGCTGAAGAAGCTGATATCTACGAATCAAGTGTTTCAGGGGATTTACGATTAAGCTAACAACATGGCTCACAGTCAAATCACAGTCTCTGACCCGAACTTCAGAGAAAGGGAAGTTTATCTCGTCAACGATAACTTACCCTCACAACGAGAAATTAATTTTTCTCGGGCAGGAGCTAATGTTAAAAACCTTCAAAGTTTTTAAGCTCATGCACATAGGCTCATCGTTAAATGTCAGACGATGACCCGATTTTCAAATAAAGGAAAGTTTATCACCGATTATAAACTTATCCTCATTAACGAGAAATTAAATTTTCTCGGACACGAGCTATTATTAAAATTATTCAAAGGTTTTAAGCTCGTGTATATGACTTACAGTTAAATATTAGACTGTAACTCGGATTTCATTTTTGGGGAAGATTATCTTTAAATGATAACTTACCCTGGTAATGAGAAATAAAATTTTCTCGGTCATGAGCTTGTATTAAAACATTCCAAGTTTTAAGCTCATAAAGTAAAGTGTATCTTTTAATAAGAGAACTTTTCTTCTTAACGAGAAATTCATCTTTCTCGGTCATGAGCTTTACCTTAAAACATTCAAAGTTTTTCAAGCTCATGAAAACGACTTCTAAGTAAATGTCAGCTTAGAACTCGTTCTTTGGTTAAAAGGAAAGTTTATCGCCGATGGTAACTTATCCTTAACAACGGGAAGGTTACAACATCTCGGACTTGAGCTCGTTTCGTAAGATATTCAAATTCTTAAGCTCAAGTAATTGTTTTTCAAAACTTTGAACACAATTTTTCAAGAATTTTTCGAAAGGATTTTCTAAATCTTTCAAAATTGTGTGTTCAACAATGTTTTGATAAAAAGAGCATGTCTTCTGGAATCGATAATATTTGCAATCCTAGAAATGTCATTCAATAATGACACGGGGTTATAAATAAAGTTCGAGCATAAGTTCAAATGTTTTAAAACATGCTCCATATGGCTTGCTATTATTTCTGATAGTAACCCGCTTTCATATTAAAGTCGAGCATTTCACCGGAAAGCTTTGACTTAACAACGGGAATTAATTTTCTCGTGCATGGTTTACTTTATAACCATGTAAGGGATTGTGTTTAACACCATCTAACACGAATATATGTACGTTTCAGTGCATTTATTTGTTAAAACAAGAGAAATCTTGTTTTTATGAAGTTATCATCTCCACTATCATATCAATTTACAATTGATATCTACATACTCGACGATGCGATTACTCAAACGGCAACTACAACTCTTTCGATAGAACACGGGTCAACAATTGAGGGGGATCAATTGCCCAGCATTCAGAATCTTTGATGCCGCAAGTACCAAGATCACTAATTGGTGTCAAGACAACGATATCAATAGTACACATGGTGTCAAGAGATAACTTCAGATGTGACGAGGCGACCAACATTCGTGAACAAGAACCATGTGACTCTATCATATGATGTTCTCCATCATTCAGGTCCAACCTCGTAAATTGCTAATCTTGTGAATACATTATCATATATGATCTTTGCACGTGATAAGTACCTTACACTTGTGTTTAAAAGGTATTTAATTTACGTTTCAAGTACACCCTCATATTTGAGGGGGAGCTTGTGTCATTCATGGAGATAATTGGATTTGCATTTTTCTTCCCAGATTTTCTTAAAACGTTATTAAATCAATTGATATTAAAAACATCGATTGGGTTAATATTTTAATATGGGGGAGAAAATGTGATTTAATAATGAGATTAATCAATTTAATGGTTTGACTTAATGTGCTGGCTCATCCCGACATGTGCGAAATGTTTTCGAATATCGTGGCACATGTTAAGGGGGAGCAAAATGGATTTGGATATCAAAATGGTTTTCATGGTGACATATATTCACCCAAAACATCTCTATTCACGACGGTGACGATTGTGGTGACATAAGGATGGTAGGATAGGTTAAAGTCCAATGATTCTTCTAGAACCGGAGGAATCTTCCCAAGGACATTCCATAGCTAGAAATAGTAGTCCTTAGGAAAGATGGAGAAAGATTGTGAACGTAGTTGAATGCCGACCAAGTACTTAAGTTAGCACTGGAACAATCACAACAAGGTGCCAGTTATGACGTATTGGTAAGCATTGAAGGGGTTGAAGAATGAAAAAAAATTGTAAAGATAAAGGGTGTAAAGAAAGTAGCCCTCCTTACAACCCTAGGCAGAAACCGGGTAAATTCATATGCTATTGAGATCATTTTTAATGATTCTTGATATTGAAGATAGACATCATAGACCCAGTGATGCAAGGCACAACCCATCCCAGCTAACTCAGATATCTCTGAAAAGATATTTGTTTTAATCACATGGAGACAACGCATTATCTGTTGATTTATTCACTCCAAATAAATCGGTATTGAAGTGGTGGCACTCCTCTCCAGCCTCCGATCACTAAAAATTCAAAGTGCACGATTGAGTCTAGAGCCATTTGAGATCATCAAATATCTCATTAGGACACACTTCCATAATTCCTTGCTTCTTCACACACTGTGAAAAGTAAGAAAGATTTTAAGAGTCCTACGCAAAATCTTCATGATCTTGCCTGAACATCCGAGTAATACGAAAGTATTTACAATGAAGATGGAAATCCTTCTTGAGCGAATATCAAAAAGCTCATGGTAGGTGACTTGTGCGATTCTTTATGAATCAAGCTTGTGACAACTGGAAAGGAACAGCGGTTTAATTCTTAACTGAACTTAAACACGTTCCAGACCTCTACGCAATATCTTAGTGACCTTGCCAGAACACTCAGAGTGACACTCTATAGTGTTCACAGTGATGAGTGGAAATCCTTCTAGTGTTAACATCAAACAGCACTTGGTAGGTAACTTGCAAGATTCTATATGAATCAAGCTCGTGAAAACTAGAAAGCAACGATGGTGCGATTCTTTAATGAATCAAACTTGTTCCAGGACTCAGATTTGACGGCTTCAAATCATGGGGATAATATTATCTAAATGATTCACTCTTTATGTTCACAGTCAGCTTTGGACGGTCGAATAAAGAGAACGGGTTTACCCGCGAAATCTTGTCAAGGAGGTTCTTAATTGAAACTACCTGCCACAAGTACGATATTTTATATCGTCCAACAGTCTTCACCGACCGGAGGTAAAATGCTACCGAATTAGAAAGAAATGTTCAAGGCCATTTCATCCGTGTATATGTTTTGTTGCTAACTGTCTTATGCAGCGTAACAAGAAGGTGGCATTGCGGTGTATAATCCAGAAGAAGTCGTCAACACATGCTTATACTGCATACACTTAATACTTCAACAAATTCAAGAAAGTCTGAAAGTCAAGTCTTCCGCTGTATCAAACTCTGAAGCTTTCAAGAATTTATAAAGGTATAAGTATGTGGAACATGAAGTCACGAAGAGGCAAATTTCACAAGTAATGAATGCACAAGGTCAAGGCAAGGAAACATGCTCAAGACTAAAGTCAAAGATCTCAGTTGCATATTAACAAGAACAAAATCGAAGACTCAAGCATAGTTTGATAGGTTTAAGATTTTGTAAAATGGTGTGACCTCCCTTAGGGGGAGATTGTTGGAAATACGTTTTTCCAAAGAAAGTCTCGGTCACATCATTGTTAGCATAGATCACGAGCTATAGACTATTTAGGACTTTGTAACTTGGAGTGACCTCCCTTAGGGGGAGATTGTTGGAAATACGCTTTTACGTATTTAGAAATGATCGGTCACTCCAACGATATATATGTAGTATGGGCTCGTGATCCAATATGTAAACATATAACCCATAAAGCCCACATGTAGGGTGGGCTATATATACCCCCTCCTAGCATGTTAGGAGGGGTTGTTGGTTCTCATTTTCATCAATCTAATATTTCTTTCTTTCTCTCCACCTTCTCTCTACTTTCTCTCTCTAGTTCCTCATCTTTCTCTCTTTCTTTCTTAATCATTTCATCTATTGTATAATCCAAGGATTACGTAGACCTACAAAACGTATAAGCACTTGAGGAACCGCAGAGTGTAGACTCCGCTCCTTTTTGTCTTTTAGTGGATTTGAAATATCCGAGCTGTTTAAACCTTCAAAGGATACTCTTATAGCATTTGGAATATGCCATATTCAAATTTACATTTTCATTTTAATAAAACATTTTCTTAAAAATAAAGTTTATTAAAAATCTTTTGTCACATTTGAAAAAAGTGAATTTTGAGGCTAATCACTTTTATGATCACTAAGCATGATTAAGATATGTTAGTGTGACGATTATGACCTTGATGATAGTGTTTGTTAGATAATTCGTTTTATGATTATGTTTAAAAATAAATGTCTTTGTAATTTGTCGTGATCAAAACTAAGAAAGATTAATTAGCACTAACAATGTTTTTAGGCATTGCTTTGCATTAACAATCTCCCCCTTTTTGATTACGACAAACTATAAACTCATTTACGTAAAATACAATATTATTCGAATTATTAACGAGTTTATCACTATCATTTCTCCCCTTTTGTCAAAGAAAAAAGGTTAGCACAAGTCTTTGAAGAAGAAAAGAACCGGACTTTTCTAGTAACTCCCCTTTGGTGCTTACTCCTCCTTGCTTGGGGCACCAAGAGAATGAGCTAAGGTGACAAGCTACACAAAGTTTAGAAGATAGAAAAGTGTTAACCTTAAAATATTGAGTCAAACAAGAATGTTCGGTCATAGTTTATTATTGTAGCATTTATTAGAACGTTGTAATAGGTAGTATAATAGTCGTGACAATACGGGCTTGATGGCTAGCTTAAAAGGCCTCTTTCAAGGTACTAAGCATTTATTCAAGCCCAACCCAATCAAACATATAGCCCATTATGCCACATATAGGCAAGGCTATAAATACCCTTCCTAGCATGTTAGGAAGGGTGTGTTGGTTGTTCATTTCTCTAATCTAATATTCCCTAAGTTTCACACATTTCTCTCTCTTTCCTCTCTCTACTTTCTCTCTCTAAAATTCATCTATCTTCCATCTATTTTCTACCTTTCTTTCTCGTTTAATCATCTATAATAAGGGACAATAATTGGTATCAATCGCCATGGGTAGATTTGTGATTGGTTGTTGTTATTTCATTTTATTCGTATGATTTATTCCATAAATCATCTCGGATTCAAATATTTTTTTGTGTTTTCCGTGCTCTAAATCTTGATATCTATCTCCTACATAGTTGTGGTAGAGATTTGGGTGCTTTGGATTGGTTAAAATCACGGATTTATAAGCAAAAAATCTCATTTTTACTCATTTTTCACGGAACAGTAACTATTGCGACACTTGTGCTCGATTTCCGTCGCAATAGACAAGGGTTTCTGGATTTTGACGAGTATTGTGATATGTATTGCGATAGGGTTTATATATTGCGACAAGTATTGCGACACCACATTGCAACAAATCTTTCTTTAATATTGCGACATATTTTCCTTTGGCATTGCGACAGGTTCATTTTTGGCATTGCGACAGATTCATTCGTGTGCACTGCGACAGAAGCTTTTGAGACATTGCGACGGTTTGGGATTTGGTACTGCGACAGATACTACTTATGGCATTGCGACGAATTTGAATTACTGCATTGCGATGAATTTCTTTGTGAACATTGCGACAAGTTGCATTTTCCAACATTGCGACATATTTAGTTGTGCACATTGCGATAGATTCTTTAGCATTACGACAAATTCTTTGGTATTACGATAGATTCAGTGTGCACATTGCGATAGATTCACTTTGTTCATTGCGACAGATTCTTTGATATTGCGGCAGGATTGGTACTGCGACAATTTTTCAAAAAATTCCGAAAATACACTTAAAAAATTTCGATTCGTGTGTTTTTTGGGAAAACCATCCGCTTTCTTAAATTCCTCGTTTGCAAAACACGTGTTTGCCCCCAAGATGAATGGAAAGGAAAGGTTACCACAGACTCAACCCATAAGGAACACTCAAGCACCAAGCGTTAAGCACACCAATGTGATTAAACCAGGGATGTATATAATGACCACTAAACCCACAAACAAAGTTAGTCAATCACATCAGACTTCTAGAAACACTAATACTCGTGTGTCTTCTACTACATGAGTAGTCTCCACTGCTAGTGTTAGCCGGCCTCAGCTTAAGCATACTCAAATGAATGATAAGGTTTGGCAACACAAGAGTCAAGGGAAGATGAAGGAAGTAGAAGAACACCCTAGGAATTTGAATGTTTTTAAGAATAAAACGTCTATAATCGCGTGTAATGACGATTTGAATGCTTTGGATGATTTGAATGCCTTGAATGTTAAATTTGTTTGTGTCAAATATGGAAAATGTGCGAATGCTAATCATTCTATGTGGGCTATGAAAAATGTAAAAGACATAGATACTAGAACTAAGAAGCAACTTAGTATGCCTATTAGTGATAGTAAACCCAAACGCAAAGTGAACCATTCTGGTGCAAACCCCCCTCAGAAAAGTATCTATCAGACTCCACCACTAAGAATCCTAGAAGCCGAATTAGGGAACTATACGAGTCTGCTAGCAAGTCTTGGAAATGGTGGTTTACTAATCAATGTCCTCCAGGATATAAATGGATGCCTAAGATTAGGAAAGAAAATGTGACACCGAGCGTTAGTGTGCCTTTAAGTACTGAACCTAGGGAAACTAATGAATCGGAAATCACAACTAACATGGAATCCACTTTAGCAAATGCTCCATCGTGTTCTAATTATTCTGCAGGTGATCGAAATAATTCTCTTCATACTAGACTCCGGATGCACGAAGCACATGACGGGGAATCTCAAGCTTCTAATTAACTTCGTGGAGAAGTTCCTGGGTATGGTCTGATTCAGAAATGATCAATTTGCACCGATCCTAGGATATGTAGATTTGGTTGAGGGGAATATCACGATTAAAAGGGTATACTACGTCAAAGGGCTCAATCACAATCTTTTCTCGGTTGGTCAATTATGTGATGCAGATTTGGAGGTTGCTTTTAGAAAGAAGACATGTTTTGTTCGTGATTATGATGGGAATGACTTACTTACTGGTTCACGGGGTACTGATCTCTACACTATTTCACTTCAAGACTCCACTTCTTCAACTCCAGTCTGTTTCATGGCTAAAGCTTTAACGACTCAAGCTTGGTTATGGCATCAACGATTATCTCATCTCAACTTTGATACCATCAACTTGCTTTCCAAGAAAGATATTGTGAGAGACCTTCCAACCTTGAAATTCATCAAAGATCATCTTTGTTCTTCTTGTGAGCTTTGTAAAGCTAAACGGAGTAGTTTCAAGACAAAATCTACCCCAAGCTCTAAAGGACGGTTAGATCTTCTTCATATAGATTTGTGTGGCCCCATGCGTGTTCAAAGCATCAATGGGAAGAAATACGTTATGGTAATTGTCGATGAATACTCAAAGTATACGTGGACTCAGTTCTTGAGGTCCAAGGATGAAACACCCGAAGTTCTCATCAACTTCCTTAAGCAGATACACCATGGTCTTCAAGCTCAAGTAAAAGTGGTAAGTATTGACAGAGGCACAAAATTCTTGAATTCAACTCTGAAGAATTATTTTGAAGCCGAAGGGATTGAACATCAAACATCTATTGCTCGAACACCTGAACAAAACGGTGTTGTTGAACGGCGAAATCGTACTTTAGTTGAGGCCGAAGCCATGTCAACCGCATGCTACACACAAAACCGTTCCTTAATTATTCCTAGACACGAAAAGACACCATATCACATAATTCATGATCGCAAACCTTCACTCAAACACCATCACGTGTTTGGTTGTACGTGTTACATAATCCGAGATGTTAAGAATCTGGATAAGATGAAGGAGAAAGGTGATGCATGTATTCTTGTGGGATATGCAACACAGTCTAAAGGATATAGAGTTTACAACAAGAAAACAAAATTGATCGTTGAAACTATTCATGTCAGATTCGATGAATTGTAAGAGATGGCACTTGAACAAAGCAGTTTAAGTCCCGTTCCACAACGACAAACGACTTCCATTCACAACTGAACGGAACTCGGAACTCAAGACCACATCAATGAACCGTCAAGTTCAAAGCTGGTTCCACAAAGTGTTCCAATAGCTTATATGACAGTGGACACGACAATTGAAGAATTAGAAATATTATATGGACCAATGTATGATGAATATTTCATGGGGGAGAAACATGTTGTATCAAAGTCTTCCGATGTCACTCATGATAAGAATGATGATACCGATCATCGTCAACAAAAGGATACAACTTCATCTACTTCAATACGAGTTGCTGTAGATTTACCTCCTCAGAATATATATTCAACAATCGATCCTGCAACATCCACAACTACTGTCATTGCTCCAGATAACACAAATCAAGCAGACGGTGCATTATCTGACGACGACAATTTTCAACCCATTCGGTACTCCGATACACGAAACTGCAGAGTCTTCTACTCGCCATGTTGATCCGTCAAATATACATACATTTTACCAACGACATCCGTCAACACATCACTGGACCCGAGATCATCCTTTGGTTCAAGTAATTGGAAACCCTTCACAGCCCGTTCGTACAAGACGACAAATTGAAACCGATGGTAATGTTTGTATGCTCGCACTTGCCGTGAGTACAGCTGAACCAACAAATATCAAAGAAGCCTTGGCAGATCACGCTTGGATTGAGTCAATGACGGATGAACTTCAACAATTTGAAAGACTTAAAGTCTGGGAACTTGTTGACAGACCATACGATGTAACACTATTAAATCTTCGGTGGATCTGGAAAAACAAGATGCATGAAGAAAACACGATCATCAAGAATAAATCTAGGCTAGTGGCTAAGGGGTATGGTCGGAAAGAGGGTATTCATTTTGAAGAATCATTTGCACCAGTAGCTCGTTTGGAAGCGGTCAGGATTTTCCAACAGAATCTTCGCGCATAAACTTCCAGAGAATCTTCGCGTAGATGATTAATCACTGTATGGTTACTCGGCTGACTAGCGTAGTGTTTTTTTTTAATTCTTTTTGCATAGTGAATGTGCCTGAAAAGGGAGCCAAGAAGTATCCTCGAGGTGAAGACATTCAGGTATATTTAGATGGTTATCATTTTTTACAACGGTACAAAAAAATAGGAACGTAAACAACATCGGTAACACCATTGGACTAGCTTTGTGGAGTGAAATGGCAATGGAATTTGATGTTGGTGCATACGAGCAAACGAAAAAACCAGTTATCATCGCAGTAACTTTGTGCTGGGTTACACGATACAATGGTACGTTTTCCTGACCCTGAATACGAATGCAAAAAACATTATACACAAACAAACTAAACAATACTTTCATAAATACAGGACTTCAGCGATAAGGGGCATCCGCAACACACTACTATCTGAACCTAAACATCCCTGAAATATATCAAATTCAGAAAATGTACGAACTGCCTTCCTACGTTAAATACACCCATTCGGGAAATGTATGTACTTCCTTCCTACATTAAATACATACATACTGCCTTCTTACATTACATACATCTCCAATTCTAGACGTTCCAACGTCAACGACATGAGGATCTGGAACAACAGAAAACAAGAAATTGTTTCCCACTTGTGGTATTGCTCGAAGTTGATCCACAACATCTCCAATCCCTGTTCAATCCGCAACTGCCGAAACAACTACTAAGCATCCCAAAGACACAGTCTCTTGCAATAGTCATCTAACACAGACTACATAACCTACCAACCTTGAAAACCAACCAGCAACACCACCCACTGGACAAAAAACAGCCTTTATGCAAAAATAAGAAACATGAAGCAGCTTACCAAAAGGTTCTACACGTGAAGCTTTGTTAGAAAAACAACACAAAAAGCGTCAAAAGAATATGTAATCAACTACCTATAGCCTTAAATGGTATTCGTACATACACTAACGCATACCATATTGTTGGTATCATACACTCACAATGTAAAGTACTGAATAAGAAAATGGAAATGGAATTGTTGTTTATTCATTAAACCAACTGGTGCTTAAATACAAGATGAGATAACAGAACATAAACGTTATTCCCAAACTAACTCCTATTCTTTAGGTACTTCCTATTCCTTAGATAGACTAGACATCTTCAAATAATAAACTTATTCTTCCTGAACATCAGGAGTTTATTGACTTTACTCAATTTATTCAACATACCTTCTCCTAAACTAAAGAATCGACATCTTTAGTTTACCTCATTCATGCCCAGTCTGCTACGTAACTTCTCATACTGATCAAGCTTCAGTGGCTTTGTCATCAAGTCAGCAATTTGAGATTGTGTGTTGCAGTACTTCAATTCTATAACCCCTTCCATTACTTACCAAGTCTCGGAGGAAATAATACCGAACATCAATATGTTTGCTTCTGTTATGCATCACCGGATTTCTTGACAATCTAATAGTTGACATATTGTCACAAACTATAATAGTACTTTCCTCCTGTGGTAAACCAATGTGCCTAAGAATTCTTCTAAGCCAAATCACTTGACAAGCACATGTTATAGCAGCGACAAACTTAGCTTCTGTAGTAGAGAGAGTCACAATTGGTTGTCGTTTAGATGACCAAGCCACAGCAGCTCCACTTAAGAAACAAACATAGCCAGAAGTGCTTCTTCGATTATCATAATCACCTGCATAATCACTGTCAGAAAATGCCACCAACTGATCACTTCCTTTCTTCTTGTAACACACTCCAAAAGACGATGTTCCTTTGATATATCTCAAAACCCTTTTCATAGCTGCCATATGTTGCTCAGAAGGAGCTTCCATGTATCTGCTAAGTAAACTAACAACAAACATTAGATCCGGTCTTGTGGCCGTCAAGTACATAATACATCCCACCATTTGTTTATACAAAGTTGCATTAACAAATCCACTGTGATCATCTTTAACCAATTTGCATCCCGGAACCATAGGATTTTTGACACCATTACAATCTTCCATGTTGAACCTTGCAAGGATCTCACGAGCATATTTCTTCTGACATATAGAGATTCCCATTTCATTTTGAACCACTTCTACACCAAGAAAATAATGCATTTCCCCCATATCTGACATTTCAAATTCAGATTTCATTGAGTTCTTGAATTCTTCAATTAAACTTAGATTCGACCTTGTTACAATCAAATCATCAACATAAACTGAAACAATGAGCAACTCTTTTTCTTTATCTGACCTGACAAAGAGTGTTGGCTCATAAGGGCACTTGTTGAAGCCTAGTTTTTTAAAGTAGCCCTCAATGCGACTATACCAAGCCCTGGGGGCCTGCTTCAATCCGTACAAAGCCTTTCTCAATCTATAGACTTTATCTTCCTTCCCTTGTATTTCAAACCCTTGGGGTTGTTCTACAAACACTGTTTCTTCCAACTCCCCATACAAAAATGCGCTCCTAACGTCCATCTGATGAACTTTCATACCTTGTTGAGCTGCTAATGCAAGTATGATTCTAATAGTATCCCACCTGGCCACAGGAGCGAACACTTCCGAATAGTCTATGCCTTGTCGTTGAGCATACCCTTTTACTACAACCCGTGCCTTGTGTTTATTAACTGAACCATCTTGATATAATTTGGTCTTGTATACCCATTTTAGTGCAATCGGTGTGGCTCCAATCGGTAGATCACAAAGTTCCCATGTGTGATTTTTTTCTATTGATTCAATCTCCTGTTCCATGGCAAGCCTCCAACATTCTTCTTGTGACGCTTCTTCATAATTTTCAGGATCTGATGTAGAAGAGAACATAGCTACATTCTCTCCTGAATCATCATCACTTGAGAGACCTTCTCCACTGACATAATCGTTCAACCAAGCTGGTGTTTTTGTTGCCCTTTTTCTTCTTTCGTCATTTGTTCCCGCATCTGCTGCTTGTGGACTTCTTTGACTGCTATTAACCACCTTACCATTAGAAGACCCAACATTAACAACATTGGATCCATCAGAACCAACATTATCAGGTTCAGTTGATTCGTCACTTTCATGGCCATCGCCTTCCCAATTAAGATCAGATTTTGCTGCTACAAAACCTTGGTTCCATGGCCAAGCTTTTCCTTCTTCGAACACCACATCCTTACGGATTACAATTTTGTTATTAACAGGATCGTATAATCGATAGGCTTTTGATTCCTCACTAACACCAAACATCACACCATTTAAACTTCTATCATCTAGTTTCTTTCTTTTTTCTTTAGGGATGTGTACATGAGCTACACATCCAAATACTCTGAAATAACCCACTGATGGCTTCCTGTTGCTCCATTTTTCTTCTGGTGTGCAATCGTCAAGAGCGGCTGTGGGACTTCGGTTAAGAATATGAATACACCAGTTGACTGCTTCAGGCCAGAACTTCTTTGGAACATTTCGTGCGTTCAACATGCTTCGTACCATATTCAATATGGTCCGATTCTTCCTTTCTGCCACACCGTTTTGGTGTGGTGTATATGTTGTCGTAAGTTGTCGTTGTATACCGTTTCTTTCACAAAACGACTTGAATTCACTTGAGTTAAACTCTCCTCCCCTATCTGTTCTTAAACATTTGATCTCTACTTCAGCCTCCTTTTCAACAAGAGCTTTAAATTTCTTGAATGTCTCAAAGGCTTGTGATTTTTCTGTCAAAAAATAACTCCAACATTTTCTAGAAAAATCATCTATAAAATTAATTACATACCTCTTCTCACTGCTCGATTGAGGTGATATTGGTCCACAAATATCTGAATGTATCAACTGTAAACGTTGGGTGGCCCTCTAAGAACTGGTCTTTGGGAAAGACTCTCGTGCTTGTTTCCCCACTAAGCAATCTGCACAAGGACTAGCTTCATCTTTGATAAGTGGTAGCCCTTTCACCAAGTTCTTTTCATGTAACACTTGTAAACTCTTGTTACTGATGTGACCAAACCTTTGATGACAAAGTTGAGTGTTGCTATCTATCTCTACCTCTGCTTTATGACACACACCATTGTGCCCATTCTCCATAGCACTCACTGGATTAGCCTTGAACAAGAACATCTTATTTGTTGTCATTTGTGACCTTATAGTTAAGCCCTTCTTTGGATGATAAAGGTTGCAAAAACCTTCCTTTATTAATATTGTCACCCCCTTCTCCTGAACCTGACCCACACTGATCAAATTATTCATTAGATCAGGTACATAATAAACATCGGTTAATGAATGGGTAAACCCTTCAACTTCAAGTCGTACATGACCTTTACCCATAACAGCCATTCGAACATCGTTACCGAGTCTAACATGATTACGATACGTATCATCTAGCGAGTAAAACCAACTTTTATCACCTGTCATGTGATTCGAGCAGCCCGAATCTAAAAACCACGTACACCTTCTGGGTAGATTGATGTCTTCTCCTTGAACAGTCAACACCATCTCCTCATTATCATCACATTCAGCAAAATTTGCGTCCTTGTCCCACTCTGTACATTCATACTGAAAATGACCCAACTTGTGACATTTGTAACACTCGACTGTATTCCTATCGAATGAAACTCTGCCACGTCCCCGACCTCGATAACCACCCCGTCCTCGTCCTCTACCACGATATGATGAGCTTGTTGTTACCTTCAAAGCCTGCTCTTCTTCTTGTTGTCCAATCATACGTTGTTCATGGACCAACAGGCTACAATGTAACTCATCAATAGACATAGTATCAAGATTATTCGATTCTTCAATAGAACATACCACATAGTTAAATTTTGGAGTCAGAGAACGCAGGATCTTGGCCACCACAGAACTCGAGGTCAATGGATCGCCATTTGCCTTCATCTTGTTGACGATTGTTAGTGTTCTAGCAAGGAAAGTGTCAACCTTTTCGCCAACTTTCATTGATAACAGTTCATATTCTCTTCTTAGAGCCTGCAATTGAGCTCTTTTCACCTTCGTAGAACCTTCATATTTCTGCCGCATCGAGTCCCAAATTCCTTTTGCGGTGCTCTTGTCTAATATCGTTTCCAAAATCTCCCTTTCGAATGCCTGAAAAAGGTAGCTCTTCACCTTTAAATCTTTCAACCTTGCTTCATCAATCGCCTTTTTCTGTGCTTCATTTGGATTGGCCACCTTTTCTCCACCGATTCCTTCTTCCACCAGATTCCACATTTCCTTACTCCTTAGGAAATTCTCCATCAACAATGACCAATGATCATAATGACCATCAAACTTTGGAATTGCTGGTTGCACAAACTTATCAGAAGTGGCCATATCTCTTTCTCACTTTCAAAAACTCTTTGATTTAGCTCTGATACCAATTGTTGGTATCATACACTCACAATGTAAAGTACTGAATAAGAAAATAGAAATGGAATTGTTGTTTATTCATTAAACCAACTGGTGCTTAAATACAAGATGAGATAACAGAACATAAACGTTATTCCCAAACTAACTCCTATTCTTTAGGTACTTCCTATTCCTTAGATAGACTAGACACCTTCAAATAATAAACTTATTCTTCCTGAACATCAGGAGTTTATTGACTTTACTCAATTTATTCAACATATCTTAAATGTCTTTTGTACCAATTGCACCATCTAACTGTATAGATATTGATTGTAAAGTTTTATGGGCCTCTTTAATAAAAGACCAAAGTCTGAAACTTTAATAAATATGTTTATAACTTTTTTCCTTAACTTTTTCAACGACATTTATTCAATGTTTTCAGACCGGGGTCGACCCGGCTGCGTCAACCGGTTGAACCAGTTCTGGTCGAAAAAACGGGTCATATTGACCCGAGTTTCATATTCTCGAAACCCGGCGGGTTTGGGGTGACCCGGGTCAACCCGGTTCTCAAGACCCGTCCGGGTTTCAAATTTTTCGGGTTTTTTCTAATTTTTTTTTTAAATTTTACGTATTTGCGATGAAATTTTATTTTTACATATTATATTGGTTGGGAAACAATTTATATTTTCAATATATGTAACTTTTTATGGTTTTTATAAGTATAATTTTATTAATTATTAAAAATATAAATTTTTATTTTTACATATTATATTGGTTGGGAAACAATTTATATTTTCAATATATGTAAATTTTTATGATTTTTATAAGTATAACTTTGTTAATTATTAAAAATATATATATATTTTTTTTTGGAAAACTGGGTTAATCCGGTTTGACCCGGGTTGACCCGGACCCGACGATTCGACCGGGTTGATCTAAGATCCGGGTTTTTAAAACGTTGCATTTATTTACCAAGTGTTATTTTTAAAACTGGTGCGTATTTCTATACTTCCAAAAAGAAAGTAGTTGTGATGAGAGATGAGTGTCAGGAGAGCGTGGAAATAACATATTAATGTTGTGTTTTGGTTTTTTATTGAAGAAAAAAGAAGGGATTAAAAATGAATATATCGCGGTCTTTTTATATAAGTTTCTATGTGATTGGTATGGAACGGATAAAAAAATGTATAATCAATTTCGAGAAATAAGCATTTTGACAAACATTCCTGCAATGATTGAAAAACTTCATAGAATATAAAATTTATTAACACTAATGTTTGGATAAACACAAAATTTTAAACGATAATTCGAGAGTGTTTTAATAATTTATATGTAGCATAAGTTAACAATAATATTTTATAATGCTCATGTTTACCGATTCATATATATTTAGCCCAAATATTTAAATATATAAAAAGCACCATATAATTTTTAGAAACTTATTTACAAACACTTAATAATAAATAAATATATAAAGGAGCGTTAAATGCACAACCAATAAAAATAATTATTATCATATTTCATACCGCTTCTCTTTACAATAACCACTTTTAATTTTGAATTGCATTTTAGTTTTACGAAATCAAAAAAGTTAAACGACAATCAGAAGACATACCCATCCATCGGACGGGTTTTGCCACTAGTATATATATATATATATATATATATATATATATATATATATATATATATATATATATATATATATATATATATATATATATATATATATATATATATATATATATATATATATATATATATATATATATATATATATATATATATATATATATATATATATATATATATATATATATATATATATATATATATATATATATATATATATATATATATATATATATATATCAGGGCCTTAACAGTAGCTTTGAGGTTGGGGCAAAAGAGTAGAGTTAGCTAACACATGTAAGGGCATAGTGTTTTCTTTATAGAAAGCATGGGTTTGTTTAGGTGGGTGTTTGGCTAATAGTTTGGGGACTAAAAATCGAGACTGTTTTGGGTAAAATGTAAACGGGATAGGTATTGAACTTAAATAAGTTAAGGATTTATTAGAGAAGGATTGTGGGATGCTTAGAGCATATAAATGGGGTAAATATATGAGAGAAGGTTAGATGTCCATCATAGATTGATGCGCCATTTTAGTTATTGGTTCATGTCTTAATGTTATGCATTTATTTGTTTAGCTTTTGCTAGTACGCAGAATATTTGGAGAAGCTCAATCAGGTGAGTTCATAGTTCCATTTTCACTTAACTTTTAAATGTTTTTCCAGTATGGGATGGAGATGACACTTGTAATGTTTTTAAATGTCTTAGTACTATATTCTTTAAAATGTTTTGATAATATGTTTATCAAATGTGTGGACTTAATGTGTTATTATATGATATGCTTACTTGTGTGTTATTATACGTTCTATTAAATGTTCTATTATATGTTCTATTATGCGTTCTAAGCACTTGTGTTCTGAGTACTTGTACATCGTCTTCTCGGAGACAAGATATCTCGACGGGGATATGGTTCATCTCCACACAGGGTGTGAGAAAGATCCGGATAGGTGTAGGTGCATTGTTCTTATTATATGTTCTATTCTTATAATATGTTTCGTGTGCAGTTGTATGTACTGTGAATATCACTTTATAGTCCATTGTCTTAACTTATTTATCTTCAACTTATTTACAGCGGATGTCAAGTTTTCTTATGATGTTCTAGATATATTAAACCTATGTTCTCACCAACTTTATGTTGACAAATTTTAGTGCCATTTTCAGGTGATGTAGAGATGTTAGAAGTGGCTAGAGTCTTGAGGCTGCTAGGATTGCATTAGGAGGAATCCATTTCCTCTTAGTTTTCTTTTCCATTGTTTGAATAAGTGATATATTTTAGACACCTATATAGTTGGTGTTTGTTTATTTGTTTGTCTTTGGTGAGAGGTAGGACTTTTACCTACTTACCTAGACTCCTACATTGTTGAGATATTTTCATGACATTTGTTTCACCATTTATGATATTTCAATTTCATTTAGTTCTCTCTATAGACACGATATTGTTGTGATGATATCCATACGTCTCGCCCCATATTCCGCCATAGTGGGGTGTGACAGAATGGTATCAGAGAAAATGGTTATAGAGAATTAGTTTGCCTAGTCGCGTAGCCTAGTTTATAGCTTAAGGGTCCCTGCATATAGGCGTCATAGGAGTTTGTGTGCATTTTATAATAATTGATGTGTTTAGATGTTATTTTTGCGATATTTGTTAAGTTATGAACTACTATGGTTCATACTTAGCTACATGTTATTTTCTTTTCGAGTTTTGACTAGTGCGGGTTGAACCATTGTCGTATACACTAGTCATTGTTGGATTTCGTTTGATTATGCTTTCACGTTCTTATACATTTTGAATTGTATCTACGCTGGTTCAGCTGGATTACGAGTTTATGTGTTTCATGCATTGGCTATGTTATTTTAATACATGAAATTTTGGATCTTATTTTATGTTCTGATTATGTGCT
Organism: Glebionis coronaria; assembly: GCA_025667525.1. Taxonomy (NCBI): domain Eukaryota; kingdom Viridiplantae; phylum Streptophyta; class Magnoliopsida; order Asterales; family Asteraceae; genus Glebionis; species Glebionis coronaria. The sequence goes on along the minus strand of CM046882.1, from coordinate 2,294,956 downwards.
TATATGAGTTGTAGGATCTATGTGCTTATTTGAGTTGGTAGACTGATGTGTTATGTGTTGTATTAATTCATATAAGTGTCATCATAGGAGGGAGTATATTGGTGAAAGGGGACTCGTATAAGTATGGTGGCCAACATAGTTATACAAGTGCCACAACCCCAGTGGGTTTCTAAGTATGATTGCATGAAAGGGGTTAATACATGCTTGTAATATATATGATGGATGTGCTTATGGATATGTGTTGGCGTGTACATAGTATTACGTATATTACATAAGTACTTTGGTAATTATTAACGAGCATCACGTCTTGCAATCAGTGTGGTGAATACCCGAAATAGAGCTGGAGGAAGTGGTGGTGTCGACAATCCCGACTTGGATGCTTTGATTGCTGCTCAAATGGCCAACATCATACCAACCATTGTTCAACAAGTGACGAATAACCTGAAAAACTCCAACAACAACGGTCAAGGAGGAGGTGGTAACAATGGTTGTACCTATAAGGCATTCACGTCCTGTGGTGTGAAAGAGTATGATGGAAAAGGTGGTGCGGTGGTACTCACGCAGTGGATTGAAAAGATGGAGAGTGATACAGATGAGCGGCTTCTTACCAAACCAAAGGATCTTGTATATAACTGGTTCGTTTGTGGAGAAGGCTTTGACTTGGTGGAATACCCAAGTTCAAGCAAGAGGGAGAGTTGCTGCAATTGCTATGGCATGGGACGACTTTAAGGCTCTTATGATTGCAGAGTTCAGTCCGAGTAATGATATGTAAAAGCTGGAAAATGAGTTTTGGGGACATGCTATGGATGGAGCTGCTCATGCAGAGTACACGGATCGTTTCCACGAGTTGGCGAAATTGGTACCTCACTTGGTTACCCCATAGGCGAACACGATTAAGCGATACATCGTTGGGATGCCCTCGCATATCAGGGGAATGATTAAGGCTACTCAACCTATCACAATATAACAGGCCATACTGACGGCATGAATACTCACTGAGGAGGCGGTAGCAAGTGGACCCTTGGGAAAAGCTGGAGAAAATTGGAAAGAGCTAGAAGAAGTAGATCAGGATCAGAACAAGTAGGAAGCCAATAAGAAAATGAGGGATGGAAAGAATTTCGTGGCAACAACAGATGGTGGGTACGCGAGAAATAATCCAAAGTGTGCTACATGTTTTAAGCATCATAGAAGTGGTACACCGTGCGTGGTGTGTTTTAACTGCCAGAGGCTGGGACATTTCGCCAAGGAGTGTCGAGCACCTGCTCTGAATGCAGCACCCGCACATGCGGTTATATCGGACTATGCAAGAGGTACTTTTTTTAGTGTGAAGATCTAGGGCACTATGGGAATAGTTACAAGAGGTTGGGAAGAGCACCAGGGCAAGTTGAAAAACCATTAGCACTATAAGGGAATCAAGATAATAAGAATACGGGACAGTAGAACAACGTAGGTCGCAACACTCGGAACAGAAACAACGGGGATCGTAAAGGAGGAAGAGTTTACTATGCGGATGCAGTGGAGGTCGTGCAGAACCCGAATGTGGAGACGGGCATGTTTTATTTAGGAGATCATTGTGCTATTTTACTATTAGGTTCGAAAACCAACTTTAGCTTTGTGCCTACCCAAAATGGTACGTGTGTTGAGGGAGAGTATTAGGATAAAGACCCTTGGGTACTCAATAGATGTAACAGGCGATGAGAAAGAGGAAGTAGAGGAAGCGTTCTATGATTGCGAGATGTAGTTATTGTGCTTAGGGAGTAAATCTCGGGACGATATTTCTATTAGGAGGAAGTGATTGACAACCCTAGATTTTGGAGTTTGTCACTTACGACTGTTTGACTATAATTTTGTTTTTAGTGTGCGTTTATGTGAAATATGTTAATATTTGAGCCTTCGACTTGATGTTGTACATCGTACATGTAGTGCATAGCATATTATATGATGCTTAGATGGGGTTAGTTTGTGCTCATTAGTTTACTTGGACGTAGCTATGATATTATATGTCGTTGTTTTAATATTTTATGTGTACGTATATGTATTATAGTAAATCGTATTTTTACGATTTAGGGTTTAGCATTTTGAGGTCTCGGATAAGGTAATTGGTCACGGGAATATTTTTCGGGATGGTTTTAAGTCATTTATGACTTCGTTAATTAATTTATTTCATATTTTAAGAATTTTTTTAAAACTGTATATTTCATGGTATACGCGTAAAACCGACTAGTTTTACGGTATTGAGGTTTAGGAGGACTTAGGGGCTGTAATAAATTAGGGAAATTTAAGGAAACATTACCAATGCAATATTAAGTTATAAACACTACTAAAGTTGTAAAAATGAGAACTATTCTAAAACACTACTAAAACATTGATACATAACCATTTTACTAATACTACACCAAAATATACATTATTTATATAACTAAACACTCTACCGACTAATAAACAACGGATAAGTGTGTAATAAGTTACTGATACACAATTAAGAATGTGATACATATACATCAAAATCTCAAAAAGTTAATATCTTATACATAAATTGGTACACTTGATACACAACCACCACTAAATAACTTGATACACAATACCAAAACATGAGACGTATCACACCTCAAATTAAAATGTATCACTTAGATTTCGCCAATTTTTAAAAGAAAGCCCATCGAATCTTTAAAAATTATGTTTTTACTTAATCATGTTTTAAAAATATTTCAAATAGAGTGTCATTTGTGAGATTTTGGTTGGTTCTCATTTTTACAACTTTAAAAAGTTCTCATATGATCCAAATTCTATATATATATCTTTACATTATATATAAGAGGAGGGATTTGCCACGTCATCTATCAAGGCATTAATCCTACGTGTCAACGGGCTTACAAACGGTCAAGACAAGTTAAATGTAACATTAAATACGGTCCCACGGATGGCGCCAACTTGTTGATGCAAAAGTTGGGTGATCCTTGCTAGACCCGAAGTAGGCTTAATTCGGGTTGGCTGGGCTCCGGCTCCTGCACCAAGTGAATCGTTTGGTTGGGATCCTGCACACTAAACAACACGCGTTAGGCTTACCGTGGGAATGTTTCCCACGATTAGACTCCGGCGTGAGAGTAAGTAATCGACTAGGGTTTATGTGAGTTGAGAGTAGAACGTAATACCTTTGTGGAACCCTTGGGGGTTCCTTTTATAGGCAGTGGAACCCTAGTGGGCTGCCACTTGATACTTTGGCCCCAAGGAAAGGATAACTATCCGAATTAGAATGATTGTTATCTTCTAAATTTGGTAGTGAATATCCTTCTCTATTGGGATAAAGCTATTCCTAGACAGAATATGATTCTGTCTAACCCTATGTCGGCCGCACCGGGCCATGGGCCGCACACATGTGTGCGGTCACTGTTCATCCAAGCCCATAAGCCTGAATGACATTATCCCACCCATCTGTGATGGGCCGGATGCGGGTAGTACCCGTGAGCCGGGTTCCTGACCCGGCTGGGGACTATACGTCATCAAAAACCCTAAAATCATTAGTTCATGCGGTTCTTATCAAAACATAATTGCCTCCGAATCTATTTTTTTCCGTCATCTAAAAAAACAAAAATTCATCATCTTTTTATGAGATATGCTCATTGTTTTGGTTTTATTTTTTTAGGTTTCATGGCACATTTGATACTGAGCTCTTAATTTACATCAGAATCCTCCTAATCCATCTCAACTTAAAGGTATTGAATAAAAGATGTATATTCCTTGATGACTTACGATTCACTTTTGTTTGTTAATTTTAATAGAACAATCCATCCTTGATCTAAGTATGCATGTTTTCAGTTTTCAGTTTTCATCATTCACATTATGAATTCATACATTCAACAATCAGATAGTTCGTCACCTTTTTGAGCACGAATATGACCCAAAATACAAATCCTAATAATTGCGTATTAATTAAAGATTTTATACACACCACCCATATGATTATTGTCGAAGCAAGAAAGAAGAAGAATTGAAGTGAGCAGCATTTAGTTATTCTTGGAAGATTTGCTGATGCAAAGGTACAAATATGGTTATTTAGGCTTCAAACCATCTCCTTTTTTACCCAATTTTAATGACTTTTGACTTACATAGTCTATATGAGAGCACTTATGTTTGATATTTAACTTTTACATCATTCCATTAACAGGATAATAATATCACCAACACCAATATTGTTGACAACTCTAAATCAATACTACTGTAGTGCAGACATGGATGCGGAAATCAGGGTTTGCCTAATGGTTGATCGGATTTAAGTAAAAAGAAATTCCAATTGACAAAAAATTATGGAACAATTAAAACGAAAAAGTTCAATTAAGTAAGAATTCGACTACGTCTCTAGTATGGGGGTATCCTACCCTTAGACTCGAAACATTGAGAACAATGTTTAACTTTAGTATGGGGGGGGGGGGGGTGAATAGATACTTACCTTGCTTACGCCTTCATGCACTCCAAAATTTTTGTTTTTGTCTCTCTTTTTGTTGCAAAATAAGGCTAAAACTGGCCAAATTTTAATTTTTTCTCATGTTTTTATAAGTGTTTAAGACACGAATGTAGATTTTCCGATGGCGAGAATAAGAGTACTTTTTGACTCTACCGTGCGTGTTGAGCACTTAGCTTCGATTCCTTAACTTTTTTAGGCTAAGTCTCTTAAATGAGGACGAGAAATGATAGCGTTAATTATAAGTTACTATGCTAAACATAGAGTATTCGTATTCTTTCAAAAACTCATGTGTCCTAATTGTTTGCTTATTCTCCCTTCGCTTGTATATAAATTTTGCTAATAAGTATTAACTTAGCTCTTTAGTCTTAATTGTTGGTTTCTAGCTTTTTCTAGTAGCTTCCATGTAATTAAATTGGAAAAACATTTGAGAATCGCCAGCTTCACGGTTTTGAAGTATTGGCAACCCGAATAATCGAAAGCTTCTACCCAATAACAAGATTTCAAGTGCTCACCTAAATCAAGCAAACAATTTGAAGCTCACAAGGCCGAAAAATTTATGCAAAATTGAAAGTGAATCAAGCCTTAATCTTTGAAGCTTTAAAGATCCAAAATTCGCTTTTAGCGTGAGGATATACGTCTTTGGCCACAATAAACACCCCATGACGAGGTTAAATAAAAGGCAAGGCAAGACCGATCCCAAAAGGTGAAGGTAAACCTATGATAATAAGGCCCATCCGGTAGGGGGCGTATAAAAGTCTTGGTAATAAGTCTCATGTTCAAAACCGTTCTAAAACCGTGTTTATCGAATCTCACTTGTTAACTTAATTTTTTGACATCGTTGTCTATTAGGGGAGGTTATTAATTTGATGGTTTTGATTACACCGTTTCGTTTCTATTTTTGACCTTAATATCTATCATCGCATAAGTCAAACAATGTATCATCATGATCATTCAAAGACAAAATAAAATATAAGATATACAAATTAGGAATAATGGGAGTCTAAGTACGTGATTAGATCATATGAGTAGTGTTAGCATTACTAACTTATAATGACAATGATCTCGTTACACGCTTAGCATGGAATTGGGTGAAAATCGAGGACGATTAGTATAAAAGTCTTGGTAATAAGTCTCATGTTCAAAACTGTTCTAAAACTGTGTTTATCAAATCTCACTTGTTAACTTAATTTTTTGACATCGTTGTCTATTAGGGGAGGTTATTAATTTGATGGTTTTGATTACACCGCTTCGTTTCTATTTTTGACCTTAATCTCTATCATCGCATAAGTCAAACAATGTATCATCATGATCATTCAAAGACAAAATAAAATATAAGAGATACAAATTAGGAATAATGGGAGTCTAAGTACGTGATTAGAGCATATGAGTAGTGTTAGCATTACTAACTTATAATGACAATGATCTCGTTACACGCTTAGCATGGAATTGGGTGAAAATCGAGGACGATGAATTTATCTCTATGAGGCACTCACATGTTCTTATTCTATGAACCTAAGCGTCCCATTTTGCGATGAAAATCATACATTATGTATAAAACACAAAGTAGTAATAGTATAGCAAGTTTACCTTTTAATAAAAGTGCATAAAAATAAATTTTGGAGATGCTTAGATACTTTATTCTAGCATTGCGTGAGGGCACGACAATGGTTTAGTATGGGGGAGTGATGAGATGGCTTTTATACATGATCTTATCGTTCTTTTTGGGCTTTAAATGTACAAAACATCATCAAAAAGACCATATATATGCTTGTATTCGTTCAATGTGTATTTTAGGTACGGATATTAGAAAATGACAAAAGATCACAAAGAACAAGCAAAAACGAATACGGGAAACGAAGCCGCACAAAGATCCAAGCCCTAATGCATATTTTACAAGAAAAACCCTTGAAGAATTGAAAATTATGCAAGAAGGGTCCTCCAATATTGAAGAATTGACACTTTAAACCCTTGTATAATCATAATTACAAGTTTGGTCCTTAAAATTTGTCAAATTGCAAAAAGGTTCCTCCACTTTGAAGAATTGGCAAAAATGGTCCCTCATAAATCATGACTTGTCAATATTAGTCCTCCAAAAAAGTCAATCAAACAAGTCAAGACCATAATCTATGAAGAAAATGTCAAAACAGCCCTTCAAGAATCAACAAATGGCAAGAAATACCCCTGAAAATACATTGGAAAAGTATTTGGGGCAAAAGTGTGAAAATGCAAACTTCAATAACAAAGGAATCCGGATTTTTGCTTATTAAACTTCAAATGAAAAGAGAAAGAAAGATGGGGGGTTAAACATGGGAGATAAGAAACTTTACCTAGACCAGTGGTGGGGTGACACGTGCCCCACTCACTCACTCCACCAATCACAACCTACCCTTTGTCCACCTCACATCCCACTCAGCATTACTTAAACTAATCTCAACTGATTAGTTTAAATTAGTGCTAAACACAAACATTTAAACCCAAACCAGATTAAACGTGTCACTATTCACGTATGAACACAAATTGGGTTTTTACAAATTGCTTGAAATTAAACCACCAAAGTGTCCAGATTTATGATTAAGCTAATCATAATCATAACCCAACCTTTTAAACCTTTGCCACGTCACTTCATTGTCACATGTAAACCCCTGCTATACCACCTTTTGGGAAGAAGCCAAAACAGTACCAAGGATCCAACGCCCAAGATTTCTGCTTACATCCTAAGCTTATCCTTGACCCTTGATCACAATTGCAGCCTTGACACCTCACACAAACAGCCAATTCTCCTTCACATGATTCCAAGTTTTCAAAAAGTTCAAAGGGCATTTCTGGGAGTTTAATACTTAGGGTTTTCACATTTTCAGCTTTCTAGGACTTTGTTCACCCTCTATATAAAGGGTTTAGTGCACAACATTATTTTTTGCTCTTGGTTTTCCTTTGGTCAACAATCTGTAAAGCCTTGTTCAATCTTTAATGAAAAGTTTATGATTTGTATGACGAATTCCAAGTGTCATCTTAATTTACTCTTGTTTATGTTTAATGTTTATGAATCTTGAATCTTAAAACCTGTTTTCAAAGGAGTGTGCAAAAGTTTGCATATTTTCCAGAAATCTTGATATTCTGCTAAGTCTTTGGTACACTCTTGGAATTTTTGGGCTGCAAGTGGTCTAAGTACCGTGATTAGGAGCTTATCAAGGTATTGGGAGCTTGTGGTTTGGGGATAATCAAGAAGTGGGTACAAAGGTTGCATTAATCAAGCTTTTGTCACTATTCTGTTTTTTTTCATATTATTGTTCTAACCTTGTTAAATCTTAGCAGCTTGTTTGTGAAAGCTTGTGTCTTGTTGGGCTAGACACAAAAGCTCAAAAATTCGTGAGTGTGGATGTAAATTCATGAGGTTTGAAGTTCTTGAACCTAAAAATATGAAAAATACTTGATTTTTATGATTTTGTGTTCTGCTATTGTTCTTGTTGTTCTTATGGCTTAATTTTGCTTGATACTGCATAATATAACTGTTATTGTGTTTGATTAAGCTTGGGTAACATTGAATCACACTTATACTTTGTTAAATTTGGATTTGAAAAAGATAAGGGGTGTTTGGGATTACCTGTTTAAGTGCATAAAAGTGAAATTGAGTTTGTGTGTGAAGGTTATTTGTGTTTGTATCTGCAAAATACTTGGTTGTATGCTATTTGTTGCAAGTTATTGGTTTTAAAACTTCAAAATCTTGATTGTGCTATAAAAGTTGGAATTCTGCTTGTTTTGACCTAAGATCTTGGGAACACTTAGTTTGTATGCATGCTTAGGGATAACAAGTGATTAAACATACTTAATATAACCTGTTAAGAAGTTTTAAGTGTTTGAAATTAGATTTGTGGTCAAGTATATAAGCAAAGTACCAAACTGCATGTTCTTTGTTCATCAGTGACTTTAATTTGCTTGAATCTTGCTTAATACTTGAATCCATTGCTTGAAATGAGTTTGTATATGCTTGTTTAAGTATGTTGTAGCTTGTGTATGCATTTGGTGAAGTTTGGTTAGCTTATTCTTGCTCAAAGTGCTTATTGTTCAAACCTGCTACTATTGTTCAAGTCTGGTGCATGTCTGGTGATTAAATGAATTAACTGTATCAATTGGCTGATTGTGATTGTGTTTTTGTTATTGTTATTGACTCCTTGTGACTAACTGATCACTTCGGTGCCTTTGCTTAACCTGAATCCACAAAAAAAGTCACAAAAGACAAAAAGTTAATTAAGTCAAGCAGGGGTAACTTTTCCCACTGAAATTGGACAAAAGTTTCCACTGCTAGTGTTAAAAATCAAACAGCTTATTAATAAGCCATTCTAGCTTATTGATACTTGCAACAACTTTTCTTTTGTAATCAGTCTTACTTATTTGACCCATTTAAGAGATCTAGAACTTTGTGGACTTTGACTTTTAAGTTTGACTAGAAAACGAACTAAGTTGACTTTTGCAAAATAGCTTTTGGCTTATTCCAGCTTATTGAGTGGAGCTTTTTGAAATATTTTTGGTTCTTAAGATTAGTTAAGCTATTTGTGACTTATAGCAACTCGAATCAGCTCTTGAAATAGCCTAGAACTCGAAAACGACTATTTTGTCATTTTGTGTAGAGAGCTTTTGCTTATTTCAGGCTTATTTCTTGGACTTATTTCAAGTTTCTTTTTGCAAATAGCTTATTTAAGCCAAGAGAAGGACGTGTGTTGAATTTTAGCTTATGGCATCAGCTTATAGCTTAATGGGCCAAAAAGCCCATTAAGAATAAGTTGTTTTGAAATAAGCTACCTTAAGCACATTTTCAGCTTTTGGGCCTTTGGAAAATTGTGTTTAGAATCAAATTTTAAGTCAGATAGGAGATTTTGGGCTTATTTGGACAACATTTTTTTTATTGGGCTCATTTTGGCCCATTAAGGGGTCTGTTTGGCCTTTTAGCTCATTTCAAGGCCCAATAGGGGTATTTTGGTAATTCTAAGCTCATTTTCTGTTTATTTAGGTAAAATTAAGTAGGTTTGCAATATTTTAGAATTTTTATAAACTTTGAATTTTTTTTATTATTATTTTATTATTAAAATAATCATTTTTATTTTTATTTAAGATTTTTCACTTTTTATATTTTTCCTAGGTTTTATACATTAAGTTAGGATTTTTACAACTTTTCAAATATTTTTAGCACATTTTAATTATTTTCTAGGATTATTTTAAGATTTTTATAGTTTTTAAGTATTTAAAAATAGTTTTTAGTCGTTTTAAAATTTTAAAAAATACTTTTTAGTTTAATTAGGTTATTTTAGAGGTTTACAAACTTTAAGATCTTGATTTGGGTTTTTTATTAGTTAATTTTGATTTTTAGGGCTTTAATTAGCATTTAAAAATTAATAATTAATTAAATAAAAGGTTTTAGCAAGTTTTGATTTTTTGTAAACCCTTAGAATATTTTAATGGATTTTTAGGAATTTTTTGGAATTTTTTAAAATAAACTTTTAATTTACCCCATTTTACGGTTTTACGTTTTTACGTCTTAGTGTAATTTTCTCGTATCCGTCTTCATTTTTCTTTTCTTCCTTCATAATATTAATCACAAATAACTAATTCAAATCATTACACACATAACACACTTGCCTCCTTGAGAACGAACTCTCACACTTTGAGTCATTAGTATACGTTTTCCTAAACGTGTATTAAATACTTACCCTAATTACTTTGATTTCCTAATCAAGTGCTAATTTGCAACTATCAGCTATCATCGAATTGCAAAAAGATGCAATTCGCGCATCATATGCACCTCCCGAGAACTAGTTTATTTCTTTCCCTTATGTATTTTCTTTATTTTTATGTTTCGTATTTTTTTTATTGTTATGTTTTTTTATTGTAATGTTTTTTATGTTTTTTATTGTAATGTTTTTTTAAGTTGATGAAGTTTTATTTAAGTTATTTTGTGTTTTGAAAAAAATAATAATTATTTTCGTTGGCACCAGAAAATCTGGTGCCAACGGTTACCCCTGAAATGTGATGCCAACAGGATTATGGTGCCAAAGCCCCAAAATCCTACGTGACAGCTTTGGCACCGGATTTTGGTGCCAACGGCTCCCAACACTCTTATAGTGATTTTTTGGTCATTCAGATTGTCCATTTACGATAGTTACCAAACAATAAAAACAAATTCATAGAGAGTCTTTGAATCATTCATAATTATAAATCATTCAACGCTAAATCATTACTCCATATTATATCAAACATCCCCTAAGACTATCAATTTGAGTTCAAGTAATGGGTGGGATTGTTGGGGTCTTACCTTGACAGGCCTTATTTTCCTAATACAAACTGGCCCAATTCATAGTTTCATACTACTAATATATGATACTCCACACAAATTGTACAAGCAAAGCCATGAGAAATAAACAAGTATGATTAAATAAATAAATAAAAGTGACCAAGATTACTACTAAGAAATAAACAAGTATGATTAAATAAATAAATAAAAGTGACAAAGATTACTACTGAAACTTTATTGCCACCAGTTTTGTAATAGTGATGTACTTATGGGGCGTCTCCCACCTCGCTCAGTTCTTGAGGTTGTTCAATATCGGTCTCGCCAGATTGGTTTAACCTATTTTGCCTCCATCTTAGGAATAGGTTAACTACCCAAGTTCCCCACATAGCACCGCCAAAACCAACGAATGTAGCGAGCAACAGTGATAAAACCGCAGTCATATGAAGCTGCATATATCACACATATAGTTAAAAGTCAAGCTCCATAATTCTAGCTACAACATATTTTATTCGTCTCATAATAAGTATTCACTTGTACTTTTTCGAGTTTTTTTGTTCAAGTTTGACCATACACATATTTATTTATGTTATATAATATTTGATAAAAATTATATTAATAAAAATAAACTTAAACCCAAACCCTTTATATATTTTTATCGATTATTGTATAACAAAAATAAAAATATTTATGATAAAAGTTGTATAAAAAAACCCCAAAAAATTAAAATAGACACTTATTATAAGACGTAGTAGTAAATATTTGACTCGTGATAGTCAAATTACTATGCTAACTCTAAGATAAAAAAAAAAGAAAAATTAAGAATAAATTGCTTGAGACACTTACCGCTGAATAGAAGACATATGCAAAATTAATGACTAGAAGGAACTCAAGGATCACATACATCCACGCATACCTTATCCCGGCTGCAAATATAGTACAATAAACATAGTTAATTTATTACTAATTTTCATATAAAAAAGTTCTACTCTTTTTAAGATATGAATAAATAAATATCAAAAAGAGGGAATGAAATTACCCATATTCGTTGTTGTCATGGATGCAAGGAAACCGTGCATGCAAGAAAACGGAAAAGATACAAAAATTGCATCAAACCTCATCTCTCTCACCTGTTACAATGTCAAGATATCAGTAATCTATATATAAAGAGAGTAACTTCGATTTTAACTCGGATCTTAATCCTAAATTTAAAATTTTCAAACCTAATTTTAAACCAAAAATTAAAATATAAAAGTTAAATTTAAACCTGTAGATCATATTTTTTTAAATTGATCATCTTCATCCATATGTTTTTATAACAAACTTTTGTAACAACCTAAATAACAAGCAATTCAAAAAACTTTTATCTTTAAATTAAAATATCTTTTGATATATATTTTTTTATAATCTAATTTCACCATATTTTCTAAAATTTCGTGCTCTTTAATTCAACATCTATTTTGATATAAATTTATTAAATTTTAGTTTACTCGTTTTTAATGAGTTTATTTAGGTTAATTTAATTTTTTTACTACTTTAACTTTAATTTAAACCTTAGTAAAATTGTAATATTTGTTCGCTAAAAATGTAGTTATCGGGTACTCGCCGCTGCATTGCGCGGGTACGATGCTAGTAAGATTATAGAGATTAATGACTTATGGTTCACATACCAAAAGTCGCATCCAGAAGCAGAAGTAAACAAGGCTGCTCACGATCAAAATCATAAGCATCTGCTGCCATACCCTGATAGACCAATTTACGTTGTTAGGTATATATATATGCCCAACAATTTAAATTAAATATGTATCGATTCTCTTACATGTTTGCAGGTGGATCATTCTGAAGCGCAACTTCATTCCCACGCGTAGGACTTTGAGATATTGGAATCCGCAGGAGTGTAGCAGGCAAGTTCGCGACTTCTTGCTTGCATACGTCACATATCGTGTGACCCTTTCTGCTAAACCATTCAATTGCACATTCTTGGTGGACTATGGCTAATGCTCCCTTGCATCTACATTGCATCCTAAGGGTACCTTCTACACCGTCCTGAACCTCAATCAAGCAGATTCTACAAAGAACTTCTTCAATATTCTCATCCTCTCCTCGATGATTACTTCCATCTAAAGGGAAGATTTATCATTATAAATAAGAGAACCCTCAAAATACACAATTTTAATAATAATATTTCCAAAGGCGAATGTTAGTATTTATAAACACTTCACTAAGATTTGTCATTAGTTTTTTTATTAAAATTTTAAATTATTTAAAAAATGTAAAAAAATTGTTAATTTAATTTCGGAAAAAGTAATTTGATTACGTTTTTAATTTTACATTTTTTTACGCTCCTAAAAAATTAAATTTAAATTCTTTCACGGTTTTAAAAAGAAAATTTTAATTTCTTTACATATTTTTTTAAATTTCTTTAGAATAAAAAGTAGACGATGCAACGACTGTTAACGGATAAAATTGGTAAGTAAATAATAACGAAATTTATTTAACACCCAAAGGGACCAAAATGTTAATTCTTTAAGGGTAAAAACTATACAATACCATCGTACTTATCAAAATGTACCGACTTTAAACACTTACAATTTAATCGCTAGACATTACCAATGAACTTTCAAATTGATTATTGACTTTACCAAATGACCCTAAAATGACGATATTACCCTTTTTCTTTTTTTACATAATTACAAGAGGTGACAATTTCAACCCATTCCACCAAAAGGTTAGTTTCTTTTTTTACATAATTACCTAAATTTTCGTCAGTAAATTTACGTTTTCGTCAGTAAATTTACGTTTTCGTTAGTAAATTTACGTATTCGTCAGTAAATTTACGTTTTCGTCAGTAAATTTACGTATTCGTCAGAAAATTTACGTTTTCGTCAGTAAATTTACGTTTTCGTCAGTAAATTTACGTTTTCGTTAGTAAATTTACGTATTCGTCAGAAAATTTACGTTTTCGTCAAAAATTTACGTTTTCGTCAAAAAATTTACGTTTTCGTTAGTAAATTTACGTTTTCGTCAGTATATTTACGTTTTCGTCAGTAAATTTACGTTTTCGTCAGTAAATTTACGTTTTCGTCAGAAAATTTTCGTTTTCGTCAGCAAATTTACGTTTTCGTCAGTAAATTTACGTTTTCGTCAGAAAATTTACGTTTCCGTTAGTAAATTTACGTATTCGTCAGAAAATTTATGTTCGTCAGTAAATTTACGTTTTCGTCAGTAAATTTACGTTTTCGTCAGTATATTTACGTTTTCGTCAGTAAATTTACGTTTTCGTCAGTAAATTCACTTTTTCATCAGAAAATTTACGTTTTCGTCAGAAAATTTATGTTTTCGTAGTAAATTTACGTTTTCTTCTGTAAATTTACGTTTTCGTCAAAAATTTAAGTTTTCGTCAGTAAATTTACGTTTTCGTAGGAAACGAAAATTTACTGACGAAAACGAAAATTTACTGACGAAAACGTAAATTTACTGACGAAAACGAAAATTTTATGACGAATACGTAAATTTTCTGACGAAAAAGTTAATTTACTGACTAAAACGTAAATTTTCTGACGAAAACGTAGATTTTCTTACGAATACGTAAACTTACAAACGAAAACTTAAATTTACTGACAAAAACGAAAATTTTCTAACAAAAACGTGAATTTACTGACGAAAACGTAAATTTACTGACGAAAACGTAAACTTACTGACGAAAACGTAAATTTACTGTCGAAAACGAAAATTTACTGATGAATACATAAATTTACTGACGAAAACGTAAATTTTCTAACGAAAACGTAAATTAACTGACGAAAACGTAAATTTACTGACCAAAACATAAATTTACTGACGAAAACGAAAATTTACTGACGAAAACGTAAATTCACTGACGAAAACGTAAATTTTCTGACGAAAACGTAGATTTTCTTACGAATACGTAAACTTACAAACGAAAACTTAAATTTACTGACAAAAACGAAAATTTTCTAACAAAAACGTGAATTTACTGACGAAAACGTAAATTTACTGACGAAAACGTAAACTTACTGACGAAAACGTAAATTTACTGTCGAAAACGAAAATTTACTGATGAATACATAAATTTACTGACGAAAACGTAAATTTTCTAACGAAAACGTAAATTAACTGACGAAAACGTAAATTTACTGACGAAAACATAAATTTACTGACGAAAACGAAAATTTACTGACGAAAACGTAAATTCACTGACGAAAACGTAAATTTTCTGACGAAAACTTAAATTTTCTGACGAAAACGTAAATTTTCTGGCGAAAACGTAAATTTACTGACGAAAACGTAAATTTTCTAACTAAAACGTATATTTACAGACGAAAACGTAAGTTTTCTGTCGAAAACGTAAATTTACTGACGAAAACATAAAAGTACAGATGAAAACGTACAAAAATCGATGAAAAACGTAAAACAAAAGTAATAAATTTACGTTTTCGTCAGTAAATTTTCATCGATTTTTTTACGATTGTGGGTTTGGCTACTCATCCTTTAGCTACTACGTTTAATGTAATTATGTTAAAGAAGAAAAGGGTAATATTGTCATTTTAGGACCATATTGGTAAAGTGTATAATCAATTTGAAAGTTTATTGGTAATGTATAGCGATTAAATTGTAAGTGTTTAAAGTCGGTACATTTTGCTAAGTAAGATGGTATTGTATACTCCTTCCGTCCCATAATAATAGTCCAGGTTACTATTTTGGGACGTCCCATATTAATAGTCCAGTCCAAAAATAGATAAGAAATGTAGATTAAGTTTACCATATTACCCTTACTTTAGGGTATTATTACAAACAATAAAGAAGTTGTAAATTAATTGGTTAAGGACAAAATTGTCATTGTGTAAAAAGTAAGATAGAGAAAGCTGAAAAGGTGATGTTTTTATTAAACTGCATGTTTTTGGTCGGTGGACTATTAATATGGGACGGAGGGAGTAGCTTTTACCCATTCTTTAACTTTGAAAGTGAAAGGACAATGTTGTAATTTTGATCAAACTATAGGGATATTTAGTTTTTCTTAATTTTTATTTTTTAATTTTATAAGTTAAAAAAACCTTAAACAGGAGATTTCATGTTTCATTAGATTCAGGAAGGTTAGTTTTTTATTTTATGTTTTTTTTTTAATCTTATAATATAAGCCACAATTTTCATAAGCCCTAATTAATTTTCTGGCTTGTTTTGAGACTTATAAGCTTATATAAGCCGAAATCAAATAAGCTCTAAGGGGCTGTTTGTTTTAGCTTATATAACCTAAGCTTATTTTGGCTTATAACATAAGCCTCAATTTTGTGGCTTATTTAGAGACTTATTGGCTTATATAAGTTTATTATGATATAATAGACTTATATAAGCTCATAAGTCTCCAAATAAGATTAAAAATTTGGGGTTTATGAAATATAAGCCGAAAATGGCTTATTTTCGGCTTATATAACATAAGCCTTAACTTTGTGGATTATTTGGAGACTTGGGGGCTTATATAAGTATATTAATGATATAATAAACTTATATAAGCCCATAAGTCTCCAAATAAGCCAAAAAATTGGAACTTATGTTATATAAGCCGAAATAAGCTTACGTTATATAAGCCAATCCAAACACCCGTTTTTGAAATATAAGCCATAAAATTTATTGGGGCTTATGAAATGTAAGCCGGAATTCCGGCTTATATTTCATAAGCCCCAATTTTCTGTCTTATTTTGAGACTTATGGGCTTATATAAGTTTATCATGATATGATAAACTTATATAAGCCCATAAGTCTCAACATAGCGCGGAAAAAAAAACTTACCAGCTACGACTGTGGTAATCCCCTCCTCGAGCCGTTCTGGAGGAGAATGTGAAGGAGGTGATGCTCCAGCCTCCTGCCCCGAGCCTCCAAGTCTAGCCATCTCCATCACTGTAAAAGAATTGGCAAACCGTTAACGTTCTTAATAAAACCGTCTCATCATCATGATAACAAAAGAATTGTTACTTGTCCACATTTCGTTTTTTTTACAAATCTTTGCTAATGGTTATGTTTGTAGCTTTTTTTTATTTAAACTTATGATTAGTCATGAAATCCATAGCTTTGGTAATGTAACTCCGACGCTTTTGCTGATAATCTGAATCTGCATCGGTATTGTTGTAGGTTTTAGATCACTTACAAATGCTTAGTTCTATGAATACCGTATGGTATTGATGCTTGCTGAAATAGTGAAATATATCGATATTGTTGTTATGCTGGTTGCTAATAATACTGTACGGTTTGATTTTGATGTAGTTTGACGACTTGATGGATGGCTTCACTCTCTCCCTGATGGTTTGATGACAGCCACAGATGTCATGATTGCTGGAAAGGTCGCCGTTGTCTGCGGATAAGGAGATGACGGAAAGGGTTGTGCTGCTGCAATGAAACAAGTTGGTGCCCGTGTGATCGTGACAGAAATTGACCCCATCTGTGCCCTTCAGGCCACCATGGAAGGTCTTCAAGTCCTCACTTTGGAAGACGTTGTCTCAGAGGCCAACATCTTTGTCACCACACTACTGGTAACAAAGACATTATCATTGTTTCTGACATGGTCAAGATGAGCAGCCCTCACCACACAGTGTCCACTATACACGCTATACACGGAGACCTGGATCAGAATGCTAGAGACATCATCGTGCGTGAATTCCGTTCTGGTTCTTCACGTGTCCTCATTACCACAGATCTGTTGGCTCGTCGTATTGATGTGCAGCAAGTTCTCTTGTTTTCCGAGCGTTACATTTATGCCATGGTTTCATCAATAGTGAATGCGGCTCGGTGTTGCTTCTCATATGCTAAAACGATCGATTATACGTTTCTATAAAAAAAAAGTGACCGATTATACGTATAGGAGATTTATCTTATAAGTAATGAATGTCGTTGGTGACTTTGCAGGGCCAAAAAAGTTGAAGCTACGTCATCAAGCTGCTGCGTATACGGATGCCCCTTTCATTACACGAGTATTTTAAAACAATGATATCTTGGTCAGTATAATATATTGTGATATGTTACGTTATTGTTCATTTTTTTCCCAGCTCATGTAAGTGTTAACCATAGCAGCGGATACAAGACCAACATGTAAAGCAACAACTAGAGCAGCTGCTCCTCAGTTTTGAAAAAAAAAAAGCAAATCGTAACAAAGAAAAGAAGTCGAGAAGTACGCCCGTGGCAAAGCGCAGAATACATTTTCGGCAAACGTAAAAGCTCAAAAAAGGCTGAAAAGTAGGTTTATGGTAACACAGAGAGCAGAGGTATATTTCCATCATTCCATGTTCCTATACTCATTCTTGGCTATATGTTTACGATTTCTTAAATTTGTCGTTAGATACATTAATGGTCAAAAAAATATATAATCTAGAAAGAAAAAAAAACATAAATTTTGAAAGTGGCAAGATTCTACCGATGTCGTTAAACTGATTACCATTAAAAAGCGACTTGATAAACTTTGCTCAATGATGACAAGATAAAGTCTCGATTGTAAAAAAAAAAAGACCTTTTTGTACAACATATGAATCTGAATAATGGTGAAAAAACGGATGGGATTTTACCACGGGTTGAAACGGGTAAAATTGGGTTGACATGGAAAACATTCTTTGCTGCCATTCTTTACCTTAACTGCAAGTCAAATTGTTAGGATATATTGGTAGTCAAGATTTGAGTACATTGCTAACGGAATTGTAGAAAACTTTATCTCCATACCATACGTTTTTTTGAGTGAGTTTTTGTACTGCATAGGTTAACAGGGTGTTTGGCAGAGAATTCAAGTTTGGACATACGCCCATGAAGTCGAATATTTACATGCATTGGGAGGAATCAAACAGGGACCAAGTCCTGGTGTCGGGCCATTGGAGGACTTAAGGACTCTGTCCCAACCCCCTGGTGTTGGAGAAAACCTGTGCAGCAGTCATATATAGCAGCCCTTTCAGGTTACGTTATTCCATAGGCGGCCGAGGGTACCTACCTTCCTTCCTAGAGGTTTCATACGGCGAAGGTTTTACAGTTAAATGTTCAATTTAGTTCAAACTTTATTTAAATCTTCTTCTACTGTTTAACTACAATTTTTATAATTCTAATATTTAAATATAAATAAATATAAAATAATAAGATTAAATGTATTTTATATATATTACAAGTCTATATATATGTATTTTATATATAATTCTAATACTTTTATTTTCGCAAATTGAAAATCTCAGAAACAATTCTAGTAAATCTCAGAAACACGATTATTAAAAAAAAACAACTCATAATTGAAAATCTCAGAAA
Organism: Glebionis coronaria; assembly: GCA_025667525.1. Lineage (NCBI taxonomy): Eukaryota > Viridiplantae > Streptophyta > Magnoliopsida > Asterales > Asteraceae > Glebionis > Glebionis coronaria. The sequence continues at coordinate 2,275,925 of CM046882.1, read as the reverse complement.
CAAAAGTAGAGCATAATTACTTTTATTTTCGCAAAATTGAGTGTCTTGATGAATGATTTCGATCTTCTTGATGAGATCTGGAGATCTGGTGCTTGTTTGTTCTTGTTTTGCGAGATTCAAAGTGCTTGTTTGTTCTTTGTTAGTGTTTTTTTTTTTTTGGCTTCTTTGAGGGTTTTGATTCTGTTTTTATTAAAAGACCGAATGTTTTTGTTTGATTTCCAAATGCAGTAATCATGGTCCCAAACAGTTAGCTGCAGGAGCATTTTTAGATCATCTTTTTCGGTAATCCCAGCCCGGAGTCATCAGGTGCACATAGTTTTTGTCCCAGGAGCATTATTATTAGATCATCTTTTTGGATTTCCGACAGGGCGACTACCCTTTTGGATTGGATGCTTTCAAGTGGCGGGTGGTCCTTATATGGTGAAAACCCAGCGTTTCGCCATTCATCAAGTGCATATAATTTTCTTACCAGGGTTTTTTTTTGTTTCATAATTATGTATGTGCACCTCATGATGATGATGGTGATTCTGGGTCCGCCCCTGTTTTACGATTAGATAGTCTTTATCATCGTATACTTTCAAGTCGCGGGTGGTCCTTATGGTGAAAACCCAACAATTCATCAGATGCACATAAATTTTTGTCCCCAGGAGCAGCATTATTAGATCATCTTTTTGGGTTTCCGACTCGACCGGCTAATCCCATGGCGACTACCCTTTTGGATGCTTTGAAGTCGCGGGTGGTCCTTACGGTGAAAACCCAGTGTTTCGCCATTCATCAGATGCACATAACTTTCTTTAGTAAAGTAATTTATCATCTGTTGCGTTTTTTCTTCTTTTAAGGTAGTCATTTCCATTATAAGACCAAGGATTTTGTTTTCTTGAACAAATTGCTTCTTTCTAAATGCAGAAACAAATTTTCATGGTCCCAACTAGGGATGAGCATTTGGACCCGAATCCCGAAACCGAACCGGAACCGTACCGATTCCCGGTACCCGAATCCCGTTCGGTACGGTACCGGTACCACGAAATAAGGTGAAAAAAAATTCGGTACCACTAATTCGGTACGGGACCGGTACCAAATCGGGAAATTCCCGAAAATAAAGGGAAAATCTCGATTTCCCGGTACCGGTACCGAAATCCGAATCCCGTTCGGTACGGTACCGGTACCATTAATTTATGCTCGGGAAAAATTCGGTACCACTAATTCGGTACCGGTTCGGTACGGTACCGGTTCGGTACGGTACCGGTACCGTGCTCATCCCTAGTCCCAACAGTTGCTGCAGGAGCATTATTAGATCATCAGATGCACATAATTTTCTTTCTAAATGCAGATATCTGTCCCGTTGGATAATTCAGGTTTCCAACTAATCCCATGGCGACTACCTTTTGGATAGCCTGGAGTCGACGCATGTGAACCTCCGTGTAGTTTGAAGTCGCGGGTGGTCCTTTTGGTGAAAACCCAGCGTTTCGCCATTCATCAGGTGCACATAATTTTCTTACCAGGGTTCTTTTTTGTTTCAAAATTATGTATGTGCAGTGGGGGGCAAATTTTTTTTCTTCTTAGAATAGCAACAAAATTTGGAAAAAAAAGGTAGTATTGAAAAGATAAATCGAGTGTTTTTACTTACAAATGACGGATTTATAAGGTTTTAAGGCGCTAAATGTTGGGATTTACTCTATGCGTGGGGGGCAATTTGAACTTTTAGTGGGGGGCGCTTTCGAAAAAAGGTCAAAATCGAAAAAAAAATACACTAAAATTTCATCGTATCGGGCTAGCCATGGGGGGCAACGGACCCCCATAGTTACTACATAGGTCCGTTCCTGTGTGCACCTCATGATGATGATGATTCTGGGTCCACCCCTGTTCTCGAGAATCTGCTACCCTCCCGTGTCTAGACTATGATGATTGAGTAATTTAAGGTTTACTTCGTAGAACTAAGTGATATTCTTATATGCTACTTTTTTTAAGATACTTGATGAATATCTAATAGGCCATTAACATATAATCGTAACATAATATGGACGCATATAGCATTCGGCCCATTTTGGGGGTCTCATGAAAATTTATCACAAGTGTCATTAATCTTGCTGTTTTCCAGCCTATTCTCCCGTTTGGTATAATATCCGCTAGGGCATTCCCGCATATAAAGCCCATAGATGGCTAAGTATGGGCATTGAAAAAGATTGGAATATGTATCTCAATACTCTTTTTTGGAATTTATAATTTCTGGGACACTATGGCGGGTGCAATTGAGCTTAATCAAACCCAATGGGATTCGGGTTACATGGCAGTGGCAGCTGAGACGAACGGGGGTAAATGGTTAACGATTTTTCCTTTTTCACCCTAATTTTAGTCTTTTCCTTTATGTGTCATTTAGATCGACTCCTTTTTTTATTCCATTCATATTAGCAAGTATTTACGAGTTATATCATAGGCTTCAAGAAATCTTAGAAAGTCGGAGCTAAAATAGGGAACATAAAACTCGAGATATATATATGGGCCTAGAATTTGGAGGACTTCAAAAGTCGAAGGCCTAAAGCGGTACCTTTAGTAGCTTTACCCTCGAGACATGGATGCTTAGCTACGTTTTCTGTGGTACGAGCAAAAAGGTTCTATACTCCATTGGTCGGGATATTGGTAACGGTGTTGGTTACTATTGTCTAAGTATGTTATTAGAGTGAAGTTTTCTAATTTGAAAAGGCCGTATCGGCCAGCAGGTCCCACTTGGTGCGAAGTCAGTTATGGTCCTGTCATTAGTACCATCAGCATTTTTGATATTGACTATGGTTATTGCAAAGAAGACAGTTTTGTTGGTTAGCGGGATGACAAAGAAGACATACATACTTCAGAGGTCACTTCTTGACATTTTTGACAGGCTTTCACTTACTTTATATTATATAACTCGTTTTTAGTTGTATGTCGAAAAATTAGACCATGGAACCTGTCTTTTACATAGACTACATATCTTATGTTACTTTGTTAGTTTAGGTTTTAACTATATCACAACTCACAAGTGGTACCGGCCGTTTATTGATTTTACTGGCATATATATCGTGTGGTTTACCGTTTGGCCTTTAGGTGTTGCGTCATTACTCCTGTTTGGTATAATGTCCGCTATGGCATTTCCGCGTATAAAGCAGCATAGAGGGTTAGTTATGGGACAAAAGGGCATTGAAAAAGATTGGAATCTGTATCTAAATACCCCTTTTCTGGTATTTAAATTTCTGGGACAATGTTAGTACTGCGTTTCCCAGGGTGTTTCTGGGACATTGTTGTCAAAAGGTGTTTCTGGAATCAAGTGTATCGTCACACTTTTGGCAACATTATGGATTGCCATATCTAAATTGAATAGATCTCCCATTTCAAACCTACCCCGTAGGCTCGAAAGAGACACGCACCAATATAAATTGATCGAGCCCAGACGCTACTAAAAACCCAAACTGCCTGGGGAAATAACCACTTGTTGTCACACTACTTTTCATCTATCCAACTGTAAAAATACGAAAGCCGAGTTTTCACATATCAATGGTGGAGGTTCAATATCGGCTATGTCCACTTGTGGCATAGACTTGGATATGTCATCCACAGAGAAGGGTATGCTGCATCAATAAGCCAGATATCACCCAATAAGTAACAGTTTCTAATTTGTACGTAGTATATACTAACCAAGAAAGCTGATACGTGACTTGAATTTGGAAATTTACCTGGAGTCGTCTTGAAATGACCTGAGTGAGAAATAAACCTTTGATTTCATAAGCGGGTGTTTTGCATTCTTCTTCCCCATTGCAACCAAAGCTCCAAAGCGGCTTCTTACTTGGCACAGGTTCTGTGATCTTGAACTGCGAAACCAAAACACTTTCTTCTTTAACACTACTAACCTTCTCTTCAACGACAACTTCTTTTGTTTCAACAGGAATTAACTTCTCTTCGACCTTTATCTCATCTTATTCTACGGGTTTGTTCCACAATGACTGAATAGAGCTGTAAATTTTGGGTTTTGGTGGGACGAAGACTCTCTCAACTTGCACTTGAGCAGGCATTGGAGTCCCAACTGGCTCGAAGTTCCTTAACGGGTCACGTAGCTGAACCATTAATGCCACAGTGAAATTATTCCCTAAAAGATGGCCTTTCTTTGAGCTTTTACCTCTTCTTGCACGCATTTAGTCACTAGCATGATGAGACGTGGTCAGAATTTTTGAGGTTCGTTCACTCATTTCATCCCCTTCGTCTATTTCACCAGAGTCCAATATTATCCATTCATTGAGACTAACAGATAAAGCATTGTTCCATCAACATCATCTCCGTGGCCAGCGAGCTACTATTCTTAACATCCAACAACTGCAATCCTCCAGTTCCTTCCGAACCCAAAATACATCAAAATTGACTCTTTTACCCTCAAGAACCGAGATTTCACCAATGGATTGTGGACTAATATTTGAAGGTGCATCCTTATCAGACATGCCAGACTGTATTCTTAACCCCTTAATTGAAAGGGCTTCGATCTTGTTCATAGCCAATGGAGCAAGGTCCTCCAATGAAACATATTCTGGATCCGGCTCACCCATATCATATCGTTGTGACCTGCGACTATATGTTTGTGTATCGGAGTGATCAGCTGCAAGTTGTCCAACCGCTGGCTCTTGCTGCACATAAAGATGGCATATAAAAATTATACGGAGTAGGAAAGTAATGCATACAAATGCATACCTATCGGGTGCCTCCAAAGAAGGCGTGGATGTTCAAGCTATTTGTTGAATGGTCTTTCCCGATATATCTTCCAAAGGCATCAGTTGCCTGCATTGAGAGCTTTTCTATGCCAACAGACGCCAAACCTTGCAATACATCCATTATGCCAGAACCCATTTCTGCAGGTACGACGACTGGACACTGGACTGGAAACCTGCATAATCAAGTTCCCTCCACTTTTAGCATTCTTGAAAATCTCGGGATTCATTGAACGTAAGAATCCTCCATTACTGGTCTGCACAAATGGCCCCAACCCTTCACCAAGTGGAGGAAGCTCAAGTGGCTCTTCAGGAGAAAAGTCAACAGGACCAACCGACCCACACGAGGTACTTGATGGCGAGCGCTGAAAAGCCTTCTCGTTCAGTCCCCATTCACGCATCAAAGCTTCGGTTTCCATGTCTTCCAACACGGATGCCTTTGTTTTGTTCTGTACTTCTTCAGGCATCGAGTCCCAACCCGAATTCATCATCATCGTCAATATTAAAGTTAAATAAAGAACCATTCGCCAATGACTCCTTCTCAAATTGCTTTAGCAACCGTTCTCGTGGAGAGTTTGACTCGCTTTCAGAACTCAAGTCAAATTCTTGATCTTTAGTATTGCTTTCAGTTACCACACGCTCTTCTTGTTGAGTTTCGGATTCTTTGATCAGTAGTGGCTCAAGCTGGAGACCCCCCTCATCGCTTGCCTTTTCAGAACCATCAAGACCTTTTATATCTTGTTCCGGTTGAACATCTTCTTTAGCGGCAAATTCTATTCCCTGCTCAGAGACAGAAAAACCACTTACGATGTCACTATAAACGGGATCAGGGGAGTTTGAATCTGGATTCGGGGGTTCAGGAGGTACAACTTCAACATCCCGTTTGGTTTCATAGTCGACGGAGATAATCGACTTTTCTTCATCGAGTTTCTTATACAGCACACTAACTGATTCAGAATGTTCCGACTTTGATATGGGCAAAACCTCATGAAGATCCTTCACGTCATCTACAGAGCGCCTAAAGGAACTAGATGAAACAAGAAGACTATTACCTCGCCTGACGTGGCTTTGACCCGGTGCCTTGACAGGAGATTTTACCATCCCGGGACTACTATTACCAACAACCGAATACCCGAAACTAACATTCATAACCCCGCCTTTCGCCTTACCCGACAACCTATAACTAGTAGTCCACTCCACTTTCCATTACTTTTCTCATCCTCCAACTCCTCCAATGTAAGCGGCAAAAATCTAGTAAGATCAACCCTATACACAGACGCATACAGCAAAAAATGTTTCTCCTCATACTTCGCCGAATGATGCGGCCCACTCCTACTCCCATAAACCGAACAAGTATTCGTCATCATCTCCTCAAACTCCACCACACCGTGTATAACCGGCACAGCACGAGTACTCACCTCCCCATCTCGCCTCCTCCACTTAACACAAATTGATGAAAAATTGAGAAAAGACGCGATAAAAAATAAATTTATATTTAAATGTCATTTGATATTTAATAAAATATTTATTAGATTAATTACTATTTTTCCGAAAACGTTTGATAAGAACGAGAATATTTAAGTTGAAGTCCGTTTATCTTAAAACGTTATTTGTCCTTGATAATCGATAAATAATCAACATTTTAAACGAGCTTATAAATTATCTATAAATTTCTAGCATAAATAATATATCTTCGCGGGAAACATTATTTTAAACGTAATGATGTAATTTTCGAGTCTTGAATCAATCGTTAACTAGTCTAAAGCTCACAACTCTAAAGTTGACAAACTTTCACCTTGTGAATACTCCAAACTTTCATATGTGGAGGTCCTCCGTGCCAAGGAATCAGTGGCCGTAACAGATATAGGAATTCTAAAAGTCCCCTTGATGACGAAAAGAACCACCAATTAGTGGTTTACATGGATATCATTGCCTTTTTGAAGCCTAAGTTTGTTTTGATGGAGAACGTGGTTGATATTATCAAGTTTGCAGATGGTCTCCTGGGATACCATGCTGTTGGGCGCTTAGTAGCCATGAATTACCAAACTCGTCTTGGTATCATGGCAGCTGGATCTTACGGTGTTTCACAATGCAGATATAGAGTTTTTTTTGGGGCGCTAGTACTTTGATGGTACATATTTTAAAATCTGCATATTACTTGTTTTTCATGCCCACTATATCTGTCAATTGACTTTTTTTTTAACAAACAGAATTTGCCACAATTTCCCATACCAACTCATGAGGTTGTAGGAAAAGGTGTTATTCCTAACGAGTTTAAGGTATGAATTAACAAATCTACGTTTAAAATTATGTTTCATATTTTTGCTAGTTTTTAAAAGCTCTTTATTTGATGCTAGGACTGTTTTCTTCGGCCTGATAATGATAAATCACACAAACTTGAGAAAAACATAAAACTGGGTGATGCAATCTCAGACTTGCCTCAGGTATGAATCTATAAAAATTTTTTTGTCATTTATAGCTCTGCTGTTTATTTGAAGCTTGAATACTTAATTGTTAATTATACTTTGGATTTGATTAATGTTAGGTTACAACCTACAATGGCCGGGATGAAATGGAGTATGGAGCTGATCCCCATACAAGTTTTCAGAGGTTAATTAGAATGAGAAAGCAAGGTACATTGCCTTAGCAATTGAAAATTCAAATTATTTATTTGCATTTGCTTAATAATAATTACTAAGTTTTATTTTCACAGGTTCAACAGAAAATATGATTCTATATGATCACAGGGCGTTGGAATTGAATGAAGATGATCACATCCGAGTTTTTAAAATTCCTATGTTTAAGGTTCCTTTTCCCCTACTTTTTTGTTTAAATCTATACTGATTATGGCGTTTGTGTACTGATCGGTCACTAACTTTATTGACACAAACAGGGGGCCAATTTCAGAAATCTCCCGGGGGTGCTTGTTGATGAGAATAATGTAGTTTATTTGGACCCAAGTGTTAAAAGAGTGAAACTACCATCTGGAAAGACCTTGTGCTGGTTTGGATGAGACCACACTAAACAGCCTAAGTACTCAATCAGACATTATGTGTCAATGTTTTTTCACTTTACGTTATCTGATGATCGATACAGGTCCCGGACTATTGCTTGAGTTTTGTGAAGGGAAAATCGACTAAGTATGTTTTTCTCCTACCACTATTGAAGGGCTCATGCATAATCAGTTAACATAGTTTTTCTAAATACTTTTTTTTTTGGAATTGTTCTTGTACAACTGCAGACCGTTTGGTAGGTTGGGCATGGACAGCGTAGTCAAAACTGTTGTTGGCAGGGCTGAGCCTCATAATCAGGTTCTTTTTTTGCTCATCATAAATGCCAAATCAGATTAGGAGACCCGACGCTCAGTTCTTCTTTGTTCTTTTTAGATAGGCATTGCTTCATCCAAATCAGCACAGGGTCTTAACAATAAGAGAAAATGCTAGGCTACAAGGGTTCCCTGATCATTACCGACTTTGTGGCTCGATTAAAGAGAGGTAAGGTTACTGGAAAAAACGAAATTTAGTGTTATCAAGTTGATATAAAAACGGCCCAATATGCTGGTTTTTAATGTTTTTCGTTTCTGATTTTGGTTCCAGATATCTTCAAGTTGGAAATGCTGTTTCATTTGCTGTATCAACTGCTTTGGGATACGCACTAGCTAGAGCAATTCAAGGGGACACAAGTGAACCGTTGAAACTTCCAGTCATATTCCCAAATTGTCTCGGTCCACCTCCTTCAAAACAAGAATAAGAATGGTGAGTTGCATATGCGCGTTGATCTAAAGATGTGGCAAGAGTGCTGTTTGGATGTTTTCTTTTGAAGAGTTCTTTGAAAGCGGCTTTAATATTAAATTGATTCTGAGAGCGTAATGGGAATGCTTGCTGTGCAGTTGGTTCGCCATAAACAATGTTCTCTAGTTAGATTATGCTTTATTGTGACTTGATGCAATAATGGCATCTTAAAACACTTAATCAGTTTTACATTCTGGTATTTGCTTTTTGTAATATAAATGAGTTCACAGCTTGAACTGCTAGTATTTTAGATGTTTTTTGGAGTTTACGAAGAACCCAATGACAGCAGAAAATGTTGATCTTTACTATACAGGTTAGGTTTTGGTGAAGCACAGGTTAATTGATGATTAAATGTAGCTGGCTTATGGAATAATGCCAATAAACTCCATAACAATGAGTAAATGAATGTCCAAAGCTAATTCAAGCGGCAAACCGTTTTGTGATGGCTTCCCCGTGAGTGCACCTGGTCTGCACCCTATCGACCTTATACGTTGACTACATTTAATCGTCTTTGCGTTATTAACAGGTTTAAACTTGATTTTATGCCTAAAGATATTTTTTGCTAACTTTGCTCATTTGGCAGTTGCCAAATCCCTTTATTTAAACCAAACTTAACTCCTATCAGCTGTTAAACGCATACGGAAGCATACGGAAATGAGTTTAAACTCAAATAGAGTTGAAAACCATTTGGGTTCGGGTCATGATCCATCACAAAGCACGACAATATTGATACCATTTTCGCAAGAAACAATGCACGAAGTATGTCGTCCACCTGCTAAAACTACGTTTCAGAAACTAAGACATAAACTGTCTCAGGTTTTCTTTCCTGATGACCCACTTCACAGGTTTAAGAACCAAACTTGTGCTACTAAAATCATTTGATTGGGCGCACAGTTACAACTTGCCATCCCTCAGGTATACACTAATGGAAGTGACCTGGATCGCTAATTAACAAATTTAGTCGTGACAAACATAAAATGTGACCTATTGCGTTTTAGCTAATATTTATGACTTCACAAGGATACATACACACAAGTCGCATGCTACATTCATCAGTATCAATTAACGCACTTGAACTATTCAGGAGATTCTAATTTACATATAATTTGGTTTGCAGGGTATAAGTTATGCGAAGCTTGCAAATCTGCCTCCCGTTATTGGCCTATGTAAGTTTTTTGGTAAAAGAAGCTGTTCGGTCAGTTAATGTACCAATAACTTGTTAACTATGATCAGATTCAAGCTTTGTGCCACCAATGATATATGCTGTAGTGGGAAGCTCTAAACATCTAGCTGTCGGCCCATTTCCATAGCCTCGTTGGTGATGGCAACAATGCTAATGATGTCGTTTCTTACTCCTCGGATCCAGTTCTATACCTTAAGTTGGCTTTTACCGCCACTTTCTTTGCTGGCCTCTTTCAAGCTTCTCTTGGATTCCTAAGGTTATTCTTCCATATTTTTGTACAAATCACATGTAAATGTTAAACGATTTTAATCAACCGACTAACATACCTGATGATCGACAGGTTAGGATTTATAATCGATTTCTTATCAAAGGCTACACTTGTTGGTTTCATGGCTGGGGCAGCTGTCACTGTCTCGTTGCAGCAGCTAAAAGGGATACTTAGGATCGTCAATTTCACTAACAAAATACAAATAATCCCCGTTTTATCGTCTGCCATTGAGCAAAGTGACGAGGTAATTAAGAAACAAATCCTGTATTCTTAATGTCACAGAGACACATATGTCGAGATGCTATATTCTCATCCTTGGACTAAATCCGTAACTTGATCATAGTCAGAAATGTTAAATTACTCTTATTTTTTTGTCTGTCTTATATGATTTTCTATCTTCTTGCCCAACTATTGCGATGAGATTTGGCTTTTTGGCCTGTTTGTTGACTACAAGACAAATTGTAAGTACTGTCCATATTGGCGTAAATTCTTCTATATTCCGCATTTTAAACATTTAACGAAAATGTGCAAACTATTTATGCAGGGCTTGCGAAAGCCAAAACTATTTTGGGTTATCAACCTTCATATCGAAGCTTCCTAACACAGCAGCTGTGAGAAAAGTTCTGTTAACTTTTAATAAACTAGTCTTGCGGTTTACAGCTTTAACCCAAATGATCTGAAACTTCAACTTTTTAAACAGATTGGTCAACTGCACAAGGGTCTGAATCCACCCTCATCAAACACACTGTATTTTCATGGCGAGTTTCTCGCTGTTGCTGTCAAAAGTGGTGCCGTTACTCGACTATTATCCCTCACAGTAGGTTTTCTTCAAAATGAATTGATAAACGACCCATCATGTGCATTTTATGTTGTAGGTAGGGATAGCGTTTGGAAGAACTTTTGCGGATTTGAAGAACTACCAAGTCGATGGAAATAAAGAAAAGATAGCGATTGGGCTGATGAACATGGCTGGTTCTTGCTCATCTTGTTATGTTACTACAGGTTCGGCTTAACACCTTTATTTATGTCGGCCATCTATTAACGGGTTGGGTGGCATTAATCAATAACCTTTACTGTGTCATATTATTTGAATGACTAGTATAACTTATGCATTGTATTTACATTTTGGGCGATTTGTAACTTTTGACCCGTTCATCCCATTTAACCGTTAGAGATGCGACATAGCCTAAATCGACCCAATCCTAAGTAAGACTAGAGATTCAAAATTGCAACCTCGAGCAGTATCAAAGCGCGTTAAAAATCAACCATGAGTCACAAATCTACCCATTTTGATCCTAACGCAGCTCACTCGTTCTGCATCCTAAACTTTTTGATCCAAACCTCAGCGTGTTACTTAACATATACTCATTCGGGTATGAACATACCAAAAAAGTATCAAGTATCTTTTTAACCTCTCAGCTGTGACGGCTATAGTCACAAGTGGGCTTGCAATGGTGAACGAGCTTAGAACAATGCTAGAAAAGCGATCACTACAGGTGACTAGGTGAGATTTGGGTCGTGTATTCACGTGGTCATTCAATACTATGAAAAACTAAACACATTTTACTCTTTTTATGGAAATGCAGCTTGTGCTAGCAAATCCTTACAGGAAGTGTAATGGAAAAGTTACACCAATCAAACAGTTTGGCGTCGTTTGGGCCAAACTGGGTGTATCTCAGCGTTGGTGAAGCCGTGGCTGACATCACGTCCTCGTGGAAGTGAATCAAAACAGAAAGATGAAGAAAGATCGTTCGGTTTTAAAAATGCACTAGCAAATCCTACAGGAAGTCTCAAAAACAAGTTGTAGAAAGAAATTTAGTTTAACTTAAGTCATCAAATGAACAAGAAATTTAATTACAGTGTAAATTTAGAGGTGGCAAAATGGACGGGCCGGGCGAGCATAGGCAGGGGCCAAAACGGGCGGCGGGTTAAACGGGCGCAAACAAACGGACACGAGCAAAACGAACAAAAGACATATAAAAACGAAAAATTAAAATAAAAGTAATACTTGTTTAAAAGTCTGGAAAGCAGACATTCAATATAAAAGATTCGCCGAGTGTCCAATTTGTTGTGTTATATACGCCAATTGAGACCATCATTAATAAATGGATGGGCAAAAAATGCTCCATAATTAGCAAAATAGACAAGATTCGAACTCAGGTCGAGAGATTTGGTGCCTCGGTGCCATTCCCCATATGGGAGATTTTCTCATAATTGGCAGCCGGGTTCCCAGCGCAATGCCCTGAAGCTCCTTAATGGGAAACTGGATGGCTTGGATGGGGTTGATATTCTTTTCGTGAGATGATTCGAACTCGGGTCGAGAGACTTGGTGCCTCGGTGACACGCAAGATACTCCGCTGCACCAAACTGCCGTTAAAAAAAATAAAATAAGTAATAAGTTAATTTAAACACTTTTTTTTTAAAAAGGTAAAATTTGTCTTCCAAAAGTGAACTGTTAGTAGAAAAAATATACACAAAAGACCGCATAGCGCAGTGGATTAGCGCGTTTGACTTCGGATCAAAAGGTCGTGGGTTCGACTCCCACTGTGGTCGATTATTTTTAATTTTTTTATAACGCAATTTATTTTGTCGTTTTTCTTGGTGGTAGAACAGGTCGAGCTCGAGTTTAAAAAATGAGCTCAAAAGGTCTCGTGAGTCGAGCTTGAGCTTATATTTCTTTTTTAAAGGCTCACCGAGCAATCGATCTCTATAAAATATTGTTGAGTCGAGCCAAAGTTCGACTCAAAACACTCTAATTGTACCATGTTTTACCTTCTATAAGAGCACTTTCAATATATGATAATATATGATTGTTGTGCGTACTAATTATGCCTACAAATGTACCTAATGATTTGATTGGTTGATTTTGAATAATGATTGGTGTGGATTTAGCGAGAGAAAATCATAATTCAAATGTACAAGTTATTTATGCATTAAATAGCATTACTCCGTACATAAAACAATTGTACAAATGATTTATGCATTAAACATATTTTTAGGCATGAGTTGTAGGTCTAAATAGCGTTATTCAACTTCTACTATGAATGTTTGTTTAATAAGGTAGCTGAAAAAAACAATTTAACTGCATTTATACAAGTTACTATATTTTGTGCTTGTATAAATGCAGTTAAAATATTGGGCGAGGACCGGACCGAGATGGGCGGTCCTTGTTCAGGTTGGTCCGATTCGGTCAAACAAAACATAATTACCGGTTTTATAAACTATTGAACCGGAACGAAGATAACATATATAAAAAAATAGACCGCTGATCGGACCGAAATATGTTTGGCATGTTCCGATCCCGTTTCTTGAGATCCGATCCACGCTCTATTTCGCTAGGCCTCACGCCTAGTGTATATTTCAGCATACATAACGTAAGTCCATTTCAACTTATATTTCATAACGATCAATTCGTGGCTCATTTGAATACTTACGAGCTTATATAAGTTTGTTAGGTTTCGGCTTATATTTCAAAACCACCGCTTTTTATGGCTTATTGTGAGACTTATAAACTTATATAAGTTTACCGTAAAATCGTAAACTATCAAATAAGCCATAAATTTGGGCGCTTATTAAATACTAGTATGGTGCCCGCGCAAAGCGGCGGTGAGTATGTAATGACGATTTTTAAAGTTACTATTTTACCTATAAAGTTCGTATTCACATTAAATTAAAATGGTAATAATTTAAAATGGTAATAATTTAAAATGGTAAAAAGGTTAAATCAAAATAAACCCGTTATAAATGGAAAAAAACTAAAAGTTAATAAAATTTATCGAAATATATATTGAATTAAACAGCACAAAATTTTAAAAACTATGGTGAATTTAGATTATGAAAATAATAAATATATAAAAAGATATTTCAATCTAAAATTAAAAATTATGTTTTAATAGGTTGTTACAAAAGTTTGTTACAAAAGGTTGTTAATATGGGAAAAATATCTAACAAATTGTTTTATATATTAAGTAAAAAAGTCTTAAAATTCAGCCAACTAAAAGTTTGTTACAAAAGTCCCAAATGCTTTATAATATAGTAAGAAGTAAGATAAGATAAGATAAGATAAGCAAAACAAACACCCTCTAAAGACACACAAAAACACAAAAGCACCCTCAAAATGATAGGTCTTTATGGTGTCGGGAGTCGGCGCAGGTGAACCTCCGTGACCAATGGCTGACTAATTTTCTCCCACCCATGACCTCTCGGCTCTTTCGTCCTACAAGGTTAAGCCGTTGTTATCGCTGGATCACCCCATTGGTTAAAGGGTAACTATTGGTATGAGTTTGATAGTGTGCTGTAATCTGGATGTGATTTTCACATAATATACTGCGTTGCAACATAAACTGGTCACAGAAGGTGATTTAACTGACCTATTCTTAAGAGCAAAAATACTTGCAGTAACATCGCCTAAGAATGGACCGGTGCCAAAATTCATCCATATCAGTACAGAAGGTCCAACCACAGTAACAAAAAGAGTTGTCAAGCTATATCACCAAAGGAATGCACATTATATATATGTACTTACCCGTAAGAAAGAAAACCTTGTTACCTGAAGCACATATGTTACTCGGAGTTCTGGAGGAAGAAGATTGACAAAAACATCCATCTTGGCGATATTTTCGGAAAATATGTCAGAATTTATGTCCATTTGGTTTGAACTTGGTAAATAGTTGGGGGTCTTATTTTTGGCTTATATAGGGGCTTATGGCGGCTTATGTGGTTTTCAGCTTATGTTTCACAAACTCACTTTTTGTGGCTTATTTTAGAACTTGTTGGCTTATATAAGCTTATTATGACATGATAAGCTTATATAAGCCGTAAAGTTTCAAAATAAGCCACAAAAAGAGACTTTATAAAACATAAGCCAAAAATTAAATAAGCAAAAAGTGACTAATTTGACCCGAAATGTTTATCAACTTTTCTACTGCATATATTCTACCATTTGACCCTAAAGGTTGCATTCTTTCGCGTGGCTACATTTGAAAATGTATATGAAACCAACAAATATAGTTGTTTCTAATGAATAACATAATTTCAGGAAGCGTATGTTAAGGTTTTACGATGTGTCTGAGATAAAAGTTGGAATATTTAAGTAGTTACGCGTATGTTAAGGTTTTAAAATGTGTCTGAGATAAAAGTTGGAATATTTAAGTAGTTACGCGTGTGTTTATCGATCTGTGCACAGGTCTCTGAGATGGAAATTGTGCCTCTCGAGAACCAAAGTCTTGTTACAACCAATTGGCAATTTGCGCAGGTGGACCATGTGGTGAGTACTTGTGTTATATATGAAGAAATGAGTGTTAGACGATGCTACTAATGCACTTGGTACGCTTTCGAGAAAGAAAGCTGGTGCGTCGGATGATACTGCGGGCAGATGGTTTAGATGAACTAAACATGGTGCGTCGAATGCTTATTTCATTAACCATCGTCGAATTTTACTAAACATATATTCAGATCTTATGTTGTGAGTTATGACCTCACGTCATGTTTTATTGAGAAGGACCGACCACGGTCCAAAAATCATGATATCGAAAACCGAGTTTGTCCAAAATACCGGACCGAAATGGTTGGTTCATGTATGTGTCGGTCCGGCTCGAATGGATCCGCACCTGATCAACCCAACCTAATTTGACATGTAAAGATAAACAAGTTAGCTATTATGTAACCTCGTAACTTATGGTTAGTGGCTCGTATTTTGGAACCAACCATTTCGTAATTTGATCAGCTCACTTTATTTTTTGGCGAACCGATTATACCACGCACAAAAGTAAAAAAGATAGCGGCAGGGGGCGTGAGATCTATAAGCATTGTTCAGCTGTAGCAGTTGATCAAAATACTTCGTGTCGTTTATATCCATATTTACATGCATGACATATTTTAATGGGAGATTAGTCCACTCGTCCTTAGAGCGCATATACCATTAAAAGAGAATAGCGTACCTTCACAAAGTCACGCTGGATCGATCTTTGGACTAGGTTAAGAAAAGAACATCTGACCGAGTCTAGAAACAAGTCCAATAAAGGAACCAGTCCACCGGTCCAGAAAAGAAGTCTAATAAAGGAACCAGTCCAGCGGTCCAGAAAAGAAGTCCAATAAAGGAACCAGTCCAAGCGGTCCAGTAAACAAGTCCAATAAAGGAACCAGTCCAACGTTCCACAAAAGAAGTCCAATAAAGGAACCAGTCCAGCGGTCCACAAAAGAAGTTGGCTGCGTCATGGGCTTTCTTTGGACTTTTTCGTTTCTTTTTTCTCTAGTTATTCAAAATAATTATAATCTTCAAATTTTTTTTTCTCAAATTTTTTTAAAACTCTCATAATACACACATAAAAGGAAATTAAAATTTTATTATTTTTATTTAAATTACTTACAAAATATAAATGGTTAAAGCTGAAAATACGTAACTAATTTATCTAAATGTACCAATATACGCAACCTACTATATTTATTACAGGTCTACGCAACTTACTTTTAAATACTTACCAATCTACATATAACTGTAATATTGACCAAAATATGATTTGTTTGACTGGTTACCATTAAGAAAAGTTATTGTATAGTCCTGACGTTTGCATAAACTTTTAGCGTTATTCCTTTGGCATTTTTACAATAATTTAAGTTACATTAACTTTCGTCGTTATTCTCTTAACTTTTCCACCTAATATTTTTGTATAATACATGGTTTCATAAAAAAAAGTTTTGTTTTGTATTTTTAATTTTTTTTTGGTTTTTTCCGAAAAAAGCGTCGATTTTAATATTTTTCAAGAAAGAAAATAGGTTTTATTGTTTGGTTTAATATTTTTTGAAGAAAAGTTTTGGCTTCTTTCTCAAACATTAGTTTTGATTTCTTTTAAAAAGATTTATTTTTTTAAACAAAAGTAAAAGATTTAATATTTTTAGTTTTTTCTTTGAATTTTTTTAAAATATTAAAAATAATTAAATGTTTTCCTTCAAAAAAAAATAAAAAAATCTTAAATATTTTGTTTTCTTAAATATCTTTTTACTTGGAAAAAAAATATTTAGTTAAGTTTTCTAAATAACTGTTGAAGAAAAACGTAATCTTTTAATTTTTTAACTTTAAACTTTCTTTTACTTTTTCCAAAAAATTTAACATTTTTATTAAAGAATATTTTTTTGAAAATGTGTGTATAATAACTTGCGTGTATAAAGTTTGTATATAAAAATATGTGTATAAAACAATTTATAAGTAATTATGAAAATATTAGATATAAAAGTCAAGAGACTAATGTTGGAAGTCAATGCGAAAGTTAATGTATCATTGTAACTTAAACTAGTGTAAAAATTCCAAATGATTAAAACTAGAAGTCCATGCAAACGTGAGAGACCGAACAATAATTTTTTTAATGATAAGATGTCAAACAAGTCAAATTTTGGGTAATATCACTTTGATTGGTAAGTATTTTAAAATAAGTTGCGTACATTTGTAATAAATATAATAGGTTGCGTGGATGGGTACATTTAAATATGTTAATTACGTATTTTCAGTCTTCACCCAAATATAAAAAAGACTTCTATACTCCATCCATCATATACCAAACACAGTGATTATTTTTCTTCACACACATTTCATCATATACCAACACAATGATTTTGTTTCTTTAAATCAACTGATTCTTTAATCTATACTAATAATATATAAATAATAATATATAAAGAGCTCATTTTAAAAACTGAAAAATTTTATAAAGTTGAAAATTCAACATTTTCATATATAAACATAATACTTAAATAGAAAATCATTTCCTGCATAAATTCGGAATTACTGTCTTGATCTAGATCTAATAAATTTGGATAGGTTTAAATTGAATCACTTAATAACATATTATGATTGTTTGTTTATCCGGCCAAAAGACTTACGCAATCAAGTTATTTGTACATCGTGCATACACTTAATAACATATTATAATTGTACATCATGCATACACTTGGTTGTTTTTATCTATAAGCTCATGTTACAATATTTAATGAATGCTAGTTACAAAATATTATTATGTTATGTTTTCTTAGAGAATATTATTACGTTATGTTATATAATTATTTTTCTCTATTTATTATGTTACTAGTTATTTATCATGCCTCTATTTATTATGTGATGTTGTATATTTAAATGAAGAGGTAGACGGACTCGTGCGATGCCATATTCAGCACCTATACACGGTCTCAAACTTTGGCTTCAAATTCAATTTTTTAATGATCATGTTGATTGCGTTACTAGACAAGCCATCGATCATGCGGCCGGTGGAAGACTCCTTAAGCATAGCGCCAATGACTCTTGAAAAATCATTTAGAAACTCACTCTCTATGATAACGAATGCCGGTTCGATCCAAAAGATTTCGCCAAACCGGTCAAGGCTATCTCAAAGCCTCAAGATGCCTCGAGAACATCTTACCGTCTTCTCAGTGAGCTTGAAAACAAAGTCCATCTTTTAATGGGAGCTCACCTAGTCCCTACCTCGCCAACCCATATAAACAAAGTAGCCTATACATGCAATTTTTGCGGTGGTCCCTACAACACTCAATATTATGTGGAAAACCCCGAACAAGCTCATGTTGATTACGCATCTTCACGTACATACGAAGCGAGAAATAAGTGGTTCACTTTTAGACCCGTTCTTAATAACTTAGGTGATTCCTGTAATTCTTCTTGGAGAAATCGCCAAACTTTAGGTGAAAGCAACCTCAAAAATTCCAAAGAAATTCACTCTAGCTTCTAAGAACCACTGGCCTATTAGACATATTCATCTCATTGTTATTCATTTCACATTTAGTAAAAGAAAAAAACACCCACTTAGACATCCTATTTTTTTCAATTCATTGCTATCATAATACCATTTCCAGTCGAGACACCCAACTGCAGCCAAGGTCAGTACGCATAGTATGTCACAGCTTGCCATGTTTCCTGGTTCTACTACTGAGCTGGGTTCAACGAGTGAGACCACCTCCGCGAGCACTGGTGGGGAGGATAATAAAACGTGCACTGGTTTAGTATGGGTAAACTTACACAAAAACTCTTATATATGATGTGTCGTTTTGTTTGTGGATACATATAAGAAAGAGTATTCAAAAGTAAATTACCAAAAATAGGCCTGTAAAATAACCAAATACTATTTATTGAATTGTATTTTGTGTGTCTACATAATGAAGATTGTCAATATATTCATCACATATACATGGCTTATTAAACAAGTAAACTAAAACCTAGTGGACCAAAACCACAATCGGGTTTGGGCTACATCTGACCGTCTAATACTCCTCTGGAGTTTGAACGGCTGTTTTTCGGACATACAAACTGAAATGAACGTTGAAATCCGTTTCTTCTTTTTCTCATCTTCCTTTTTGTTTTTTTATTTGAGCGGAAGCTTAATTGTTATTCACAGCATAGTTGCTTATTGCTTGCGACATTCTGCTTTGCGTGGCTTGCTTTTCCTTTAGAAGGGAATGGTAATTTGATGATTAACTTCTATTGTCACGACAATGATCTTCGACAATAAACACAAATAGATTGTAACACCCCATTTTGATAATGGAAATGTCACATGCAATTATGGCGTGTCATCAAAGCATACAAGGAAAAATGTCTAAACATTACTTGACCATAAAAGGAAAATACCGGAATCAAACATCGGTAGTCCAAATGTAAAGCTAATCACACACAAACATAGTATAATAAAGGAAAGGACTAAACAATGTCCAAAGCATAAGTATCATAAGAAAGGAAATGCATAAAGTAAAGAAGGCTAGACAGCTTCCAGTCTATATGCACGTACTCTTAGTGTCTACGAGCGTCCCTGAGTACCTGCCGTTTTGGGAACATAGAAAAGGAAAACGGCTGAGCAAATACGCTCAGTGCACGGATGTACAATAAAGCATGAATAGAATAAGCATATAACATATAACAGCGGAAGAAAACTAAGTCCCGAGTAACCTGGTTAAGTCTTGATAAAACAGGTTTAATAGTTTGAAAGTCTTATGTTTATCTTATAAAAACTGTTTATCATATTTTACCATTAGCCAATATAGGTCATGAAAATCCACCGTGCATGAATACTTGGAGGGGTGACCTCATCATGCAAATTAGAGAGGCTGCCTCTAATTTAATATACTGGTTTTTGGGTAGGAGGGATCAGCTCCTTGTGAAGGATGCAAGGCACACACCACATTCATCATGAAATCCTGAATAAAAACATGTAACTAGGATGCACCCATACGCCCCACATGATAAATATAATATAAATGGACAAAAGCTGAAGGGACGCCACGAGCAATCACTCCGCCGTGGTGAAGTCATAACATCAGTGCCTCTAATGTTATGGTTATGGTACCTCCATAACTAGGTGGAACTGGTCATGCATGTATATGGCTATAGGTAATCTTAATTAAACATAAGCAATCAAACACGTAACTTATACTACGGGAAAACAGTTGGCTGCATACGGGGAATCTTAATAAGGAAAGAATGTCCATACTGAAAGGACGGGAATCCGTACCTTATGTCCAGTGAACGAAGAAGATGAACTAAGAGAAATCCTACTTCCGAATCACTAGTGCTACATAAATACATACATGAATAAGTATTTGCTTACTAAATACGTAGCTGGTTTTATGTCATGTCTTAGCTTATTTTATGTGTTCTTACCATGTTTTACTGTTTTTAAGCCTTAAACCGTGTTTATCTTATATTCTGTTTAATCTGATTAAGTATTTCTGGTATTTCATGTGTTATTATACTTACTGTGTAATAATAAGTAACTATCCAAAAATAGCAGGTTTCCTAAAATAGAAAGTTTCCAAAAATAGAAAGTTTCTAAAAATAGAAAGTTACCAAAAACAGAAAGTTTCCAAAAATAGAAAGTTTCCAATAATAGAAAGTTTCCAAAAATAGAAAGTTTTCAAAAATAGAAAGTTTCCAAAAATAGAAAGTTTCCAAAATTAGAATTACTGCTTAAAATAGATAAGTTTCTAAAAATAGAAAGTTTCCATTAATAGATCAGTTGCCTTAATTAAATAAGTTTCGATAAATAGATTAGCTGCATGAAATAAATAAGTTTCTAAAAACAGAAGGTTTCCATAAATAGATTAGCTGCCTTATTTAATTAAGTTTCTAAAAATAGAAAGTTTCCATAATTAGAAATAAGCTGGTTAAATAAGCTAAGTATATAAGCCTAAGTGTTTTCATGATTATTTTCTAAGTCATATGATATGATGTATAGTTTAATAATTATTCCATGTAATTAAGTTAAACTATAGGTTAAAATATTTAATTAAAGTAACATGTTTTTAATTAAATAATGTTAAATACTTAGGTTAAAACATGTATTATTATATATTAATAATATAACCTAAGTCATGTTAATTAATTAATTATAAATCATGGTTTTTAAATAATTAATTAATTATAAGTCTAAAATATAAAATACTTAAGTTAATTAATTTCATGATTATTAATAATTAAAATAACCTAAGTCATGTTATTAAATTAATCATGTCATTTTATTAATTTAATTTTTAACATAAGATCATAGAATATAAAAAAAACTAAACATACACCATGAACCGGATCTAGACTAAAAACAATGAACCGGACATGAAATCGACACCATACCCCGAACCAACTCGGGGTACTGTTGGGTCTACTAGATGTAGATCTTGCAGCCTATCAGGAACGGTGAATGACTTATGTAATCACAAGTCAATCCACAGAGAGACTCTATACACAATATGAATGCAGAATACAAATATAATTAAGAAGAACAGAATAACTATAAAGACTTGATCCTTTCTAAGGATTTCTAATATTGATAATCACTAGAAATATGTTTGATGAAGGTGTGTTTAACCCTTCTGCCTAAGGTTCCTTTTATACTACAAGGAAACCATAATATAGCATTAAACAAACATGTAAAACTGATATGCATATCCTTTCCTAACATATCTCATGCATATCCTAACAGAATAATAAACAAATAATAAAGTTTGACTTTGACCAGGACCAGGAGCACGACTTGCTCCTACTACTACTAGGACCAGGAGGAACTACATACCTCCTAGTCTACCTATTACATTTAACTATACCAATGGTCCTAACAATCCTCCCCTAAACTTGAATTTGACCTGTTGAGTTCAAGTTTCCTGGAAAACGTGCAAATAAAGCTCGAGGATTGAATCAGCAAAAGTAATAGCAGCATCAGCAAGATAAGAAACAGTAAAAACCGCCGCAACATGAAACACTAGAAGCTTCTTCAAAGCTTGGAACAAATCAGCATCGTGTTGAATCTTTTCAGCAACATGAGCAGATTTGATGAGCCTTTACCAAGTAGCTGCTCGCTCTCTGGCTAGCCAGTCTTTCTGGTGGAATAAGCATCACCCTGGGAGACTAGAACCCAACCCAACTCTTAGAACGTGAATCAATGGTGAGTGGGGGTACCCTAATGATTTTAGGCAAACCATCACAGCCGTCAACGGATTTGATATGTCTTTACCAGAAGCCGTACCCCTCTGGACTCGCCAACTCTCAGCAATGAAGCATCGGTGAGTTGAAAACCCTATAGCTTTAAGCAAGCTATTACAGCTATCAACGGATTTGATAAAATCTTTACCAAGAGCCGTACCCCCTTGGATTAGCCACTTTTTAGTCTAGGACCATGGCAAGTGAAAACCATCCAGTTTTGGGTAACTTGGCAACCATCAACGGATTTGAGAATCGCAACAGGAGCCGTACCCTCAAGGTGAATCAACTCTTTCTTGTCGATTAGACATGGTGAGTTGAGAACCATTTGTTGTGAGGACCAAGTCCAATACCAGATGAAACCAGTAACCAGCACAAGGACAATTCAGCAACCAGAACCCATAGTGTGAAACAACAAATGATATTTTATTCACAAGTGTAAAATCCATGATGTGTTAAAGTATAAGCAGATATTATATAAAAAGTAATTTTTTTTAACTTAGAAAGAATGAAATTCACCAATCACTTTACAGATTGGTGAAAAGAATGATAATATGAACAAATAAACAAAAACACAAAACATAAACACTTACAAACCAACCAAATCAAAGACCAGAAGCAGCCTTCTTATCTACTTTCAAACGAGCCTGGATCCCTTCCACCAACGCAGTTGCCATAGAGGACTCATTCCCCGAGGGAGCATTTGAAATCTGCAAGTGACTAGCCAACATAGCCTCCATGGAAGCAATCGTCAAAGGATAATCCACGTCTGTAAGCATGAAAACCATATGACCAGATTCCAACTCCAACATATGCACACCACATCCCGCATACAACTTCCATCGCTAAATAACCCATTGCATCTGATCCTTCCATATACCAGAAACAGGAGCATGAGGAGGTGCATCAAGCATCATCTTAAGATCAGCCCATACTCGCAGTCCAGGCCAGGAAGACACAGCCATGGGATCAAAAGGCATGGCAGAATCCACAAACCCATATAAAGCCATAAGATCCTTACGATCAGCCCAAGACAAAATACCCTGCAGACCCGAAGCTAACCGCACAGACCCATCACTAAGAGTAATTCGATGAGATACTAGACCAGGAAGAGTCGTGGAACGCTCAACCGTCCAACCAGTAATATGTCCATTTCCCAAAGGCAAATCAGAATCACTGTCAGAAGCTGCATCAATCAAATTTTCAGGATCACGCTTCTCATAAGGGACCGTCTTGCCACGTCTAACACGTCGAGCCGATTTCTGGCGAAGCGAACGTCGAGGTGTGGAATCACTAGGAGAGGGTTCAACCTTTACCTTTACCCCAGCAGCAGCAGTGGGAGCAGGAGAAGTAGACTCATTAGTTTGCCCACCCAAGGGATCAATAGGAGCTGCACTAGAAGAAGGAATAGGTTGAGGACTAGGAACTGGGGGTGTTGGTGATGCCATATCAGGTGTAGCAGTTGTGGTGGTTGTGGTAGCAAAGGTGGTGGTAGCATGTGTGGTGGTGGTAGCATGTGTGGTGGTGGTAGCAGGACCTGAAGAAGAACCCAAAGGAGCAACCAAAGAAGAAGTGGTGGTACCAACTGAAGTAGCAACAAGAACCGATGGAATAGCAGCAGAACCAGGAGTAGGATCAGATGTAGGACCAGTAGTAACAGCAGGCGAAGAAGTGGTCACCACACGCGGAGAAGGACGGTAGATAAATCGTTCTGGAATTGGTTGACTCTGATGCTTGACCATACATTCATAGAGCGCCTTGAGCTCATCAAAAGACAAAGCCCGAACCCGGTCCCACTTCCAACCAGCTTGAAAATAAGCAGCCGATTGATACTTCACATATCGCTGCATCTGCTTTCGCTCCTCAGTTCTCGATAAAGGTCTGTTCTTACGCTTCTCACGAAGCTGTGCAGCAAGCGCCAACTGATGCTTGCGCATCAACACCATAGCTCTAGGAATACAATTATGCTCATCCACATCCGCACCTAAAAGATCAGTGAACTGGGCATAATCCCTGGAAAGAATAGTCAACACCTGCATCCAATCACTATCATTCCAATGCATTGCATCATGCTGGACTTGTTCACGTCTCTGCTGTTGAAGCGCTTCCTCTGCAGCCCGATCAGCTTCATCAATCTCATCTTGAATCCGTTGAGCAGCCTCCTCACCTAGCCTATCCTCCTCAAGCTGTCTGCGTGTACGCTTGCGAGGTGGTGAGGGAGCATCAGTCATTGGGGCCTTCCCCTTTGGATCATGGGATGGACCAGCATGGGAACCAGCAGCAGGACCAGAAGCACCAGTCATAGGAGTGGAAACACCAGCAGGAGAAGGAACACTAGAGGATGTCGCAGGAACCGGCAAATCATCATACAATTTATCAGCAAAGGCAGCCTTTGCCAACAACGTCAAACCATCCTCAACACGCTCCTTAACCTCCTCATCAGAATCAGAGTGGATCACATGCTTCTTTCGTCGTCTTTGCTGAGTCTCCAAAGCTTTGATGCGATCAGCCAGAGGAAGAACAAACTCCCTAGTAAGTTTCCGGTGTTGATTCAAATCAGCTTCCAAGGAAAGAATCTGCCCATGATACCTGTGCATAAGATCAAGGAACGACATAAGTGTAATGGGCTCCTCCGCCTGCCCACCAAGAGGACTTGGGCCAGGGAAGGCGTCATTGGAGCCCGAAGCAACAGATGGGTCAACATTAGGAGTACTAGCACCAAAAGGCTTATCAGAAGAGTGTGGAGCAGGACCAGGAGGTGGAGTCTCCACAAATGGAGACTTTTGTGGTACTGAAGAAGGACCAACCTTGGAAGTGGATGGTCTGTCACCCACCACCTCCTCAACCAGCTCCTCCTCAACCACATGAGAAGCACCACCAGTAGGAGCCTCCTCCTCCATAGGGTCATCATCAATTTCAACAACATCAGGAGGACCCTGAGCCAGCCCCAACATGGCCTCAGTAAGGGGCCTCCACTCCCCGGTAAACCCATGGACCATATTATAATACACTTTGGCAGTAAGCTTAGACGGCACATGCTCAGTCCTATCACGAGGAATGCAAACCAGTATTTGTTGTAAAAACCTAGGATACATAAGAAACTTCTTCCTAGAACCAGCATTAGATAGATTACTAACCATTCCCTCAAACAAATAACGAGAGAAATTAAAAACTCGACCCTGAGCTAAGCAAATAAGACCAGTAGCTAAAGGAGTAGGGAAAGCATCCCAACTCCCAGACTTGGGACTTAAACAATGAATCAAAAAATGCACCAAAAGCTTCCATTAGGGGGGGGGGGGGGGGAACCTATTTTTCTGGAAGTTAAACTTCCCCCCATGATTGTACCCTATAGCAGCCATCCCCTCTAATACCTCCGAATTGGGGATGGACTCAACACCACCCTTATCTTAAAGATGAAGGGAAGATCGAATAGAAGCCCAGACACCACGTATGAACGTCCATCTATGGTAGCATGGAGTTCACGTGGACGATCAACCACAACCACAAGACGAGCAGATGCCCAAAACTGACGAATGACACTATCATAAATAGTGGGACAAACAGTAAATGCATACCATAGGTTTGAAGCCTCAATGAAGTCCAGAATGTTAGTAAAATCATCACGATGTGGACCATCTCCTAGATAAGCAATCTTGTTGTGAGCAGGTTGATATACCAGAGCAGCCATGGATCTTGATTGATTGAATGGAAGATGATTTTGGTTAGGGTTGAGAGAGTAGGATCGGTTTTGTGTGTGTTATGAGTGGAATGAATGAGTCAAGGGGGTTTATTTGACCATAAATAAGGAAGGGAGTAATTGTTCATTGACCCCTATTAATGGGGGGTTGCCCTTTCAAATTAGACAATTATTACACAGTAACCACTTGCCCCTTTTAACATAATTTCTAAATTCCAATTTATCAAAGTTAAATAAGAGTGTAAATACCATAATTGGAAGCGTTGACTAAAAGTCAAAGCGCACAAAGGTCAGTACTAGAAGCAAAATGTGGTCAACAAAAGTCAATAAGAATGAACAGTGTCCCAGACCAGTACCAGAAGCCAATCATTACTTGACAAAGAAGGATTTTGAACCACCAGAAGCCAACCAATAATGACTAGAAGCTAACCAATGAGAACCAGAAGCCAGTCATGAAAGAATATAACCACCAGAAGTGAGCAAAATCCTCCACCAGGAGTAACACACACCACCAGAACCAAAGCAATATGTTGTTTAAAATCTACAAATATGTTAGTCTGTGCAAAGTAATATGTAGACGAAGCCTCCCCTTAGGCTTGGCCTCCCCTCAATCCTAGACCTCAAGGATTGACCATCCCAATGTGAACCACTAAGTGGTTGAACCGAGGACCATCAAAAGCTTTTGTCAGCAAATCAGCAACATTATCATCCGTATGAACTTTAAGAACCTGTATCAACTTCTTCTCATTGGCATCCCGTATAAAATGGTGCCTAATTTCAATGTGCTTTGTTCGCTGATGAAAAACAGGATTCTTCACAATACAGATAGTGCTTTGATTGTCAATGAAAATTTTGGTGTTCATAAAATTGAACCCATAATCCAACATCTGATTTTGGATCCACAATACTTGTCCACAATAGCTAGCAGCAGCAACATATTCAGCTTCTGTTGAAGAAGTAGCTACTATCGTCTGTTTCTTGCATTGCCATGAAATAAGTCGACGACCCAAAAATTGACAACCACCAGTAGTAGACTTTCTGTCATTATTAGCACCTGCATAGTCTCTATCACTATATGCTTCTAGAACAAATGGTGATTCTCTAGGATACCATAAGCCCAGTTTAGGTTGAGCCTTGATATACTTGAAAATCTTCTTCACTGCATTCAAGTTCGAAACCGTTGGAGTCACCTGGTGTCTAGAGCAAGCACTTACTGCAAACATGATATCCAGACGTGATGCAGTCAAATACATGAGGGAGCCAATCATAAACCTGTACATGTGAACATTGACCGGGGGGTCAGGCTCATTCTTGAGTTTGACTTTAGCAACTTCATAAGGAGTTGCTGCTGGTCTAAGAGGATCCATGTCAACCTTCTGAAGGATCTCAAGAACATATTTATCTTGACTGATGAAGATCCCATCCGACTGTTGCTTTGCCCGTTAGAAGCTCATAAGGAGTCTTCTTGTGAGGATTGGTAATAGAAACCCTATTCAAAACATAACTTGCAGTATTAACAGCTTCGGTCCAGAACATGGTTGGAAGCTTGGAATCAGCAAGCATTGTTCTTGCTGCTTCTATTAGTGTCCTGTTCTTTCTTTCTGCCACACCATTCTGTTGAGGAGTCCTTTCTGCACTATAATCTCTTTTGATGCCCTTAGCATTACAAAGTGTTATGAGGTCTTTATTTTTGAACTCGGTTCCATTGTCGCAAAGAATACCTTTAACCTTCTTGGTCAACTGGTTCTCTATAAGGGTAAGAAAATCTCTAAGAATTGAGTAGGTCTCACTCTTGGCAGCCATGAAGAACACCCACGTAAACCTGCTATATCCATCAGTTACCACCAGACAGAATTGTTTGTGGTCAATGCTCCTAATGGAAGTAGGACCAAATAAATCCATGTGTACCCCGTGCCTTGATGCTGCCGTGGGACCCACACACAGCAACCAAGACCATATGGTCTTGGTGGTGGTCGGTTTGGCCAAACCGAAACCCCTTCGGGTTGGGTGCAGCCTGCAGCCAAAAACAAACACCCCTAAAAACATACTTTTGATTTTATTTAACCCCAAATCATGTTAGATCCATGTTTATTTATTAGGTTTTTGTAAAAACATAACATGTTCTTGATTTATTAAATGATCAAATCAAAAGAAAAGGCTTAAAAAGGATTTACCGAATTCGTGGATCAAAAGGATGAAGAACAAACACGATCACCAACTACAATTCCAAGATCCAAGATCACAAACCACCTCCTTGTGGTGGTTGTAGGGTGGCGGCACAAAGAAGAAAGGGAAGGAGGTTTTTAGGGTTTTTTCCAAAATCTTCTGTGAATTAAAAATGAGTAGTGAAAAATTATTAACCCCCCTTTAGTAAAATTTACAAATGGGCTTGGCCCATTTGTCCTTGTAGCCGCCGGTAGGGGCCCCACTTGGGGTACCCGTACCTTTTTCCGTGTCTCGATGTTAAGTTATATATTCGTGATTATTTGTGTTCGCGTTTTAAGTGTTCTCGTTTCGTACATACCGTGATCTAATATATTTAATTACGCTCGTAATAAATATATATACGTAATTACTAATAGCTCGTGTTTTAAATACGTTCATGATTTCATGATCGCATGCTCGTGATTAATTATCGTCAAATAATTATTATGTGATCGTGCGTAGTAAATACTTATCGTGTTCTAACACGTACGTAATACGTAAAATCCTAACACGTAATCGTAATCATGCTATATTAGGAAAGTTTTAATCTAGTACGTACGATCTTAAGGGTACTATTCATGGTAAAAGCATGCGGGTTTTACAACTCTTCCCCCCTAAAAAGAATAATTCGTCCCCAAATTATAGATAAAGTAAACTGGAAAAGAAGAACATACCCGAATTCAAAATATGAAATGAGGGTAAGAAGCCCGGATAGACTCCTCTGCTTCCCAAGTGGCTTCCCGCTCGGTATGATCCCTCCATAGAATTTTGACGAATGGAATCGTCTTCTTTCTCATGACTCATTCTTGTCTGTCAAGAACTCGTTCGGGTTCTTCTATAAAAGTGAGATCTTCATGTATCTGTTCCAGTGGATACTGAACCATGTGAAGGGGATGATACTGGTACCCTCTGAGTAAGGACACATGAAACACATTGTGCACATACGAAAGCTGTGGAGGTAACGCCAATCGGTAAGATACTTCACCGACTCGTTCAATGATATCAAACGGTCCGATGAAACGAGGACTGAGCTTCCCTTTTACCCCGAAGCGTCTAACACCACGTGCCGGCGAAACCTTAAGGAAGACGTGATCTCCTACGTTAAAGTGTATATCCCTACGATGCTTATCGGCGTAACTCTTCTGACGTGACCGTGCCTCCTGAATTTTCTGCTTAGCTACTGCGATCTTCTCATTGGTCATCTCTATGATTTCCGGTCCTTCAAGTGTTCGCTCACCCACCTGATCCCAGCAGATTAGGGCGCGACACTTTCTGCCATACAACATCTCAAATGGAGCACACTTGATACTTGCGTGCCAACTGTTGCTGTATGCAAATTCCACCAAACAGATGTAATCGTCCCAATCGCCCGTCCATTCCAACGCACATGACCTCAACATATCTTCCAATGTCTGAATGGTTCGCTCCGACTGTCCGTCTGTTTGAGGATGAAAAGCCGTGCTAAGCTTAAGTTGTGTACCCCAAGCTTTCTGCAGAACTTTCCAAAAGCGCGAAGTGAATCGAGGATCTCTGTCTGAGACGATGCTGGATGGTGCACCATGGAGTCTCATGATCTCTCTTCTGTACGTATCTGCGAGTTTACTTACCGAATCTTCCTTGCGGATCGGTAAGAAATGAGCTGATTTAGTAAGTCGATCAACGATAACCCAAATTGCATCGTGCTTCCTCTTGGTAGGCGGAAGACCAGTAACAAAATCCATGGTGATTTTGTCCCACTTCCACTCTGGGATATCTAACGGTTGAAGGAGACTGCCAGCTCACTGATGCTCAATTTTAACCTGCTGGCAGGTAAGACATTTGGAGACGTAAGTCGCCACATCCTGTTTCATACCACTCCACCAAAAGTACTGCTTGATGTCATGGTACATCTTAGTCGAACCAGGATGTATAGAGAATGGGGAGCTATGAGCTTCAGCTAACAAAGCTTCCCGGAGTTCTTGGTCATCAGGAACACAAAGTCTCGTGCCCTGCCATACGATACCATCTGCATCTACTCTGAATTCTGTCTACTTCTCCAAATTTTGTACTATCGCCCAGATTTCTCCGTCATCCTTCTGAGCTTCCTTGATCTTAGATAGTAACTCGGGTTCTACTCTAAGATTAGCCCAGTAACCGTGCTGTCCACGTACCATGTACTTGATGTCTAGTCGCTCCAAGTCTCTTATGATTTCCTCTTCGATTCTAATGCCGTTGATCATTCCGGACTTCCTGCTAAGAGCATCTGCTACTACATTTGCCTTTCCGGGATGATACTGTAGATTTATGTCGTAATCCTTCAATAGCTCCAACCATCTCCTCTGCCTCATGTTCAATTCACGCTGAGTGAAGATATACTTCAAACTCTTGTGGTCCGTGAAAATGTCACATGATTCTCCATATAAGTAGTGTCTCCATATCTTCAATGCAAACACGACTGCAGCAAGTTCTAGGTCGTGTGTGGGGTAATTTTCTTCATAAGGCTTAAGCTGTCGTGAAGCGTACGCGATCACTTTCCCATGTTGCATGAGAACACAGCCAAGTCCCTTCCCTGATGCATCGCTGTAGATTTGAAATCCACCCGTACCAGATGGTAGAGTAAGAATAGGTGCAGATACTAGCTTCTGCTTCAGGTCTTCAAAGCTCTTCTCTCGATCTTCAATCCGGACAAATTTCTCCCCTTTCCGCATCAGTTTGGTCAATGGTAGTGCTAGGCGGGAAAAGTTCTCCACGAACCTACGGTAATAGCCAACTAAGCCTAAGAAACTGCGGACTTCCGTCGCTGATGTCGGCCTTGGCCACTTAGTAATGGCCTCAACCTTCGCTGGATCCATAGTGATTCCTTCTGCTGATACAATGTGACCCAAGAATGCCACCTTGTCTAACCAGAACTCACACTTGGAGAATTTAGCATATAACTGCTTCTGGCGAAGAATCTGTAGTACTGTACGAAGATGGTCTTCGTGTTCCTCCTTGGACTTTGAGAAAATCAGGATGTCATCGATGAAGACAATGACAAACTTGTCCAAAAATTCATGGAAGATTATGTTCATCAAATCCATGAACACTGCTGGAGCATTTGTCAGGCCAAATGGCATAACTACAAACTCGTAGTGGCCATAACGGGTACAAAAGGCAGTCTTAGCGATGTCCTGCTCCTTGACCCGTAGCTGATGATAGCCTGACCTAAGATCTATCTTGGAGAAGTGTTTGGCCCCTTGGAGTTGGTCAAACAAATCGTCAATACGAGGCAGTGGATATCTATTCTGAATGGTAATCTTGTTGAGCTCGCGATAGTCTATACAAAGACGCATACTGTCGTCCTTCTTCTTAACAAACAAGACCGGTGCGCCCCATAGAGATGCGCTCGGTCGAATGAAACCTCGTTCAAGAAGTTCTTGCAGTTGATCCTTCAGCTCCTTCAGCTCTATAGGAGCCATGCGATAAGTAGCCTTGGAGATTGGTTCAGCTCCTGGAACCAGCTCTGTACTGAATTCCACTTCTCGTGCAGGTGGTATGCCCGGAAGTTCTGCTGGAAACACATCTTGGAATTCCGACACTATAGGTTGATCCTGAATTGATGGGGATTCAGCATCCATGTCGTGAACCGTAGCTAGATAACCCTCACAGCCATGTGACAGTAGTGCACGCGCTTGCAGGGTGGATATGACTTGTACAGACCGTCCGAGTATGAACCCATTATGAATGTACTCTAGTGCATTAACATCACCGAAGATAACTCGATATGAATGGCAGTCTATGGTAGCATGATGCTTGGATAGCCAATCCATGCCCAAAATCATGTCGAAGTCATTCATGTCCAGCGGAAGTACGTCGACAGGTCGAACCTTATCGTCAAATTCTAGGGGAAGACTCTTGTATAAATGGGTGATTAATACAGTGTCCCTCAAAGGCGTGGAAATAGTAAGCCTATTTTCTAGTGGCATGGGGAGCATCCTCATGTTCTTAAAGCAGTAGAAATAACCGAGTGAGTAACACCCGTATCGAAAAGAACACATGAAGCTTGACCATACATATACAAGATTCCAGTGATGGTACCTGTAGACTTGTTGGCCTGGTCTCGAGATGTTGTGTAGACACGCCCGACAGTAGGAGGCGGCTTGGTAACAGCATGTCCCGATGTACCCTCCATCTCGCCCTTACGGCAATCCTTCATAATATGGCCAGGAAGACCACACTTGAAGCACGCATCAGTATTACGGCGACATGGTCCTGGGTGCCTACGGTGGCAAGTAGAGCAAAGAGGATGAATGTATCCTCCAGCAGGTGCTCTGGCTGGCTGGGAACCTGATGAAACATTTTACATAATACAAGGTAATTGGGTACAAAGGACAAAGCGGATAATCGTAAGATTGAATACCAGTGATAGCTGGACGGCTAGGCTGCGAACCTCTCTGGTTCTGGTCCCTACCGTTTCCATGGTTCCTGGTAGAAGTTTTGTTAATGTGTTAGAATATGAGTTATAACATGAAAACATAAGGAAAATGCGTAAGTATTAGGACCTGCTGCTGTTGGAGTGCCCAGCGTTGTTACGGTAATTGTCATTACCGCCACGCCTATCCGTAGCAGAACGGTCGTTAGTCTGACCGTTTCCCTTGGGCTGATGAGGCTGCTGCTGAGTAGCCGGCTGAGACCGGTCCCCAGTTTCCTGCCTGAAAGATACATTTAAAGAGATGAAAAATTGACATATGGAAGGTATACGGATTGGTCATCGCTTGAATACGAAGGTTTACCTCTTGTCGGGTCTTTCAGCTTCCCCGCACTCATCTCTCTCCTGCAGCATCTCCAGTTTTCGTGCTGCATCGGCCACTTGTGCTACAGTGTTGAATGTAGCACACACCAGATTGTTTGCGACCGATGTGCGAAGAGCCCATCTAAAGTGATGTGCCTGCTCTTCAGGAGTACCTGCTGCCGCACCAAGGAAACCAGCTAAGCGAAGAAAGCGCTGCATAAACTCGTTGCTATTCTCCCCAGCTCTCTGTCGGATCCCATGGTACTCTCTCTTGAGCTTTTCCTGCTCAGCCTTGGGAAAGAACTGCTCCATCACCCTGTCCTTGAACTGAGCCCAAGTCAAACCAGCAACCCACTCGTCACCACCTTCAGACTGCATCAATGCTAACCACCAGTTGAGTACATCACCTTCGAACCGATAACATGCCAACCTCGCCTTGTATGCGGGGTCACAACCCATAGCGTTGAAAATCTTCTCGATGTGTGCCAACCAGCTTTCAGCATCGCTGGGGCTATCTGTCTTCTCAAAAGCTCGAGGGCGGAGCTTTTTGAATATCTCCAACCATACTGCTAATGTCACTGGAGGAGGAGGAGGAGTTGCCTGATTATGCTGCTGATTGTTGGCAGCTTGAACTTCAGCCCTGATGTCATTCCTCAGTTGAGGAAGCAAAGCTTGCATGGCAGCCTGAATTGCAGCATTGAGCTGCTCCTGTTCGCGTGTGAGAACCATCTGACAGTATAACATAAAACATATGATTAAACAGATCAAAACATAAAATATATATATACATGAAAAAAAATTTATACCAAAATTTCACGAGAAAAATTTTATGCAAGAAAATTTTGTGTATGAATGCATGATGCAGTTTTATGAAAACTTTTGTATGCTCGAGAGTGAACGCCTCTGGTCAGTTCACCCAAAACAAAAGACATAGCGAGGGGACGCCTATGGGTCCGTCCCAAATCTAAAAGTTTCGATAAAACACATGCGACTAAATAGGGCCAGTCCTGTACCAACCATTACTTAGTCAAAAATCTGCGACAATGACATGTATATGTATGCTTAAAAATGATGAATGCATGAAAACAACTGTCAGTTCTAGGAAGACCGTAGTGACTACCCACTAATCACAGGTCATATTTGAGATCCTACAGGTAGAAGCCTTGGCTCTGATACCATAATTGTAACACCCCATTTTGATAATGGAAATGTCACATGCAATTATGGCGTGTCATCAAAGCATACAAGGAAAAATGTCTAAACATTACTTGACCATAAAAGGAAAATACCGGAATCATACATCGGTAGTCCAAATGTAAAGCTCATCACACACAAACATAGTATAATAAAGGAAAGGACTAAACAATGTCCAAAGCATAAGTATCATAAGAAAGGAAATGCATAAAGTAAAGAAGGCTAGACAGCTTCCAGTCCATATGCACGTACTCTTAGTGTCTACGAGCGTCCCTGAGTACCTGCCGTTTTGGGAACATAGAAAAGGAAAACGGCTGAGCAAATACGCTCAGTGCACGGATGTACAATAAAGCATGAATAGAATAAGCATATAACATATAACAGTGGAAGAAAACTAAGTCCCGAGTAACCTGGTTAGGTCTTGATAAAACTGGTTTAATAGTTTGAAAGTCTTATGTTTATCTTATAAAAAGTGTTTATCATATTTTACCATTAGCCAATATAGGTCATGAAAATCCACCGTGCATGAATACTTGGAGGGGTGACCTCATCATGCAAATTAGAGGGGCTGCCTCTAATTTAATATACTGGTTTTTGGGTAGGAGGGATCAGCTCCTTGTGAAGGATGCAAGGCACACACCACATTCACCATGAAATCCTGAATAAAAACATGTAACTAGGATGCACCCATACGCCCCACATGATAAATATAATATAAATGGCCAAAAGCTGAAGGGACGCCACGAGCAATCACTCCGCCGTGGTGAAGTCATAACATCAGTGCCTCTAATGTTATGGTTATGGTACCTCCATAACTAGGTGGAACTGGTCATGCATGTATATGGATATAGGTAATCTTAATTAAACATAAGCAATCAAACACGTAACTTATACTACGAGAAAACAGTTGGCTGCATACGGGGAATCCTAATAAGGAAAGAATGTCCATACTGAAAGGACGGGAATCCGTACCTTATGTCCAGTGAACGAAGAAGATGAACTGAGAGAAATCAGACTTCCGAATCACTAGTGCTACATAAATACATACATGAATAAGTATTTGCTTACTAAATACGTAGCTGGTTTTATGTCATGTCTTAGCTTATTTTATGTGTTCTTACCATGTTTTACTGTTTTTAAGCCTTAAACCGTGTTTATCTTATATTCTATTTAATCTGATTAAGTATTTCTGGTATTTCATGTGTTATTATACTTACTGTGTAATAATAAGTAACTTTCCAAAAATAGCAGGTTTCCTAAAATAGAAAGTTTCCAAAAATAGAAAGTTTCCAATAATAGAAAGTTACCAAAAATAGAAAGTTTCCAAAAATAGAAAGTTTCCAAAAATAGAAAGTTTCCAAAAATAGAAAGTTTCAAAAAATAGAATTACTGCTTAAAATAGATAAGTTTCTAAAAATAGAAAGTTTCCATAAATAGATCAGCTGCCTTAATTAAATAAGTTTCCATAAATAGATTAGCTGCCTGAAATAAATAAGTTTCTAAAAATATAAGGTTTCCATAAATAGATTAGCTGCCTTATTTAATTAAGTTTCTAAAAATAGAAAGTTTCCATAATTAGAAATAAGATGGTTAAATAAGCTAAGTATATAAGCCTAAGTGTTTTCATGATTATTTTCTAAGTCATATGATATAATGTATAGTTTAATAATTATTCCATGTAATTAAATTAAACTATAGGTTATAATATTTAATTAAAGTATAACATTTTTTTAATTAAATAATGTTAAATACTTAGGTTAAAACATGTATTATTATATATTAATAATATAACCTAAGTCATGTTAATTAATTAATTATAAATCATGGTTTTTAAATAATTAATTAATTATAAGTCTAAAATATAAAATACTTAGGTTAATTAATTTCATGATTATTAATAATTAAAATAACCTAAGTCATGTTATTAAATTAATCATGTCATTTTATTAATTTAATTTTTAACATAAGATTATAAAACATAAAAAAAAACTAAACATACACCATGAACCAGATCTAGACTAAAAACAATGAACCGGACATGAATTCGACACCGTACCCCGAACCAACTCGGGGTACCCCGTGCCTTGATGCTGCCGTGGGACCCACACACACCAACCAAGATCATATGGTCTTGGTGGTGGTCGGTTTGGCCAAACCGAAACCCCTTCGGGTTCGGTGCAGCTTGCGGCCAAAAACAAACACCCCTTAAAACATACTTTTGATTTTATTTAACCCCAAATCATGTTAGATCCATGTTTATTTATTAGGTTTTTGTAAAAACATAACATGTTCTTGATTTATTAAATGATCAAATCAAAAGAAAAGGTTTAAAAAGGATTTACCGAATTCGTGGATCAAAAGGATGAAGAACAAACACGATCACCAACTACAATTTTAAGATCCAAGATCACAAACCACCTCCTTGTGGTGGTTGTAGGGTGGCGGCACAAAGAAGAAAGGGAAGAGGGTTTTAGGGTTTTTTTCTAAAATCTTCTGTGAATGAAAAATGAGTAG
The DNA here is from genome assembly GCA_025667525.1 of Glebionis coronaria. Lineage (NCBI taxonomy): Eukaryota > Viridiplantae > Streptophyta > Magnoliopsida > Asterales > Asteraceae > Glebionis > Glebionis coronaria. The sequence goes on along the minus strand of CM046882.1, from coordinate 2,239,136 downwards.
TGAAAAATTATTAACCCCCCTTTAGTAAAATTTACAAATGGGCTTGGCCTATTTGTCCTTGTAGCCGCGGGTAGGGGCCCCACTTGGGGTACCCGTACCTTTTTCCGTGTCTCGATGTTAAGTTATATATTCGTGATTATTTGTGTTCGCGTTTTAAGTGTTCTCGTTTCGTACATACCGTGATCTAATATATTTAATTACGCTCGTAATAAATATATATACGTAATTACTAATAGTTCGTGTTTTAAATACGTTCATGATTTCATGCTCGTGATTAATTATCGTCAAATAATTATTACGTGATCGTGCGTAGTAAATACTTATCGTGTTTTAACACGTACGTAATACGTAAATCCTAACACGTAATCGTAATCATGCTATATTAGGAAAGTTTTAATCTAGTACGTACGATCTTAAGGGTACTATTCATGGTAAAAGCATGCGGGTTTTACATAGATGAAGAAAGAAAATATGATTGATCAAAGGTGACTCGATATATTTTTTTCGGCTAGGGTTTAAGCTTTATGCAATGGATATGAAAGACAAAATCCTAATAAAAGAAAAAGCAATAAAGCGGAAAATCACGAGGATTCCTCCAAATCACCAACATGTAGGCCGATAACTGGAGGATGAGAAATTTTGTTGGTGAATCTAAACTAGCTTTGATACCATGTAAAATACCAAAAAGATATTTTATTGAATTGTGTTTTGGGTTATTACACAATGAAGATTACTAATGATTTGTAAAATATACATGACTTATTAAACAAGAAAACCTAAGCCTAATGGAACCAAACTCACAATCGAATTTAGACCACACCTAACCGTCTAATAAGATCGTCATTATTTTGTGAAGAAATATATAACTAATAATTATTAGCCATAGACACAATTAAATATTTTGCGCACACGTACAATGATTCAATATGCTATTTCAAGACGAATGTATCAATTATGTAATGTAATTATGCAAACAAAGCATTATTATCATTTCGTATGATTATGTGTATAGATCATAAATCACATCAAAGTACATATCCATTACATGTATAAACGGTTTTACGCAAATAAACATATCTGTGGGAAAATAAAAGATTTAGAGGGTTTCGGAGGTTCACGGGAAGCCAATAAATGTTGGCCGCGTAATGTAATTTATTTTATAAAAAGTCTTGATTTTTTCAAAATGAACTTGGTCTCAAAATTTTGGGTCATGCTAATATTACTTAATTTACTGATATGTTACACACAAAAAGTTTATTTACCATCAAATTAAAATTACTGGAAGCAACAAAAATGAAAAAAACCATTGAATAATAGTTCAAACATAAAACCAAAATTTTAGATATCTGAATTGTAAACATATATCCAAACTTTTGAATATCTACTTGAAAAATCTAACTAAAATAATAGGTCTAAGTAAAATTTGGATATCTTGATTGAAATTTCATATATATCTGAAATTTCGAATATTTGAATTGAAAAAACTTAACTAAAATTTCGAATATATGAAATTTTGAATATCTGAACTGAAAATTTTTGGATGCTCTGAATTGAAATAACTTTTTGTTTGGCGTTTCTTTTAGCCAATAACCGCCTCATACCGTCATAAACTGAAAGCCCGTTTAATATATTCAACCCGTGTAATCTATTTAACCCGTCAACCTAAGTATAAATATGAGTTTAATGGGCCATGTTCAAGTTATATGTTAATTGGTTAGGGTTGACATATCTAGGTTCAGGTTGAGGTAATTTATCGCCAATCTATCAACCCGAACCGCTAATTTGAACCTGAACCGCTAATTTGAACCCGACCCTAATTGATACCTAGTTATAAATTATAATTCCATCTAACACTATTTGTGAAACATGAAAAACTACTAACATTCACCTTCGGTGAATGCTATCACTAAAAATGTGTATTTGATGATCCTCTTATTTATAATGACCGATCTTCCCTTTAGATGGAAGTAATCATCGAGGAGAGGGTGAGAACATTGGAGAAGAAGTTCTTTGTAGAATATGCATGATTGAGCTTCAGGAGGGTGTCGAAGGTACTCTTAGGATAGAATACAACTTCAAGGGATCATTAGCCCTAGTCCACCAAGAACGCGCTATAAAGTCGGTTTAGCATAAAACACCACACGACATGTGATGTATGTAAGCAAGAAGTCATGAACTTGCTTGCTACACTTTTGCGGATATCAAGATCTCAAAGTCTTATGCATGGAACTAAAGTTATGCTTCAAAATGATCCACCTACAAAGGGGTAATAGAATGGATACATATTTAATTTAACTTTTTGGGCATATATGTACCTAACAGTGGGAAGTGTTCAATCACAACAATAGATACTTATGATTATGATCATGAGCATCCTTGTTTACTTCTGTTTTTGGATGTGAAATTTGGTATGTTAATCATAAATCATTAAACTCTTTAATCTTAAAGTCACTCATGATATCTTGAACTTGTAAAAGGTAGGAGAAATGAGGGTTGGTGCAATTGGTGTATTTGTGCCATTTTTTGCATGCATGGTCTCTTTGCATCCAAGACAACGACGGTAATGGGTAATTTCATTGCTTCCTTTTGATATTTATTTATTCATACCTTAAAAAGAGTAGAACATTTTTTATATGCAAATTAGTAACATATTAATTATGTTTATTGCAATTTATGTGTAGTCGGAATAAGGTATGCATAGATGTATGCAACACAGTAGTTCCTTCTAGTGATTAGTTTTACATCTATCTTCTATTCAACGATTAGTGTTTAAAGCATTTTATTCTTAGTTTTTCTTTTTCTTTTATCTTATAGTTAACATAATAATTTGACTATCACATGTAAAATATTTACTACTCCATCTTATAATAAGTGTCCACTTTGAATTTTTTGAGCCTCTTTAATACAACTTTGATCATAATATTTTCAATACTCGATAAAAATATATGAATGAATTGAGGTTTTAATGTATTTTCATTGATATAATTTATATGAAGTATTATATAACACGAATAAATATATGTATGGTCACTGTTGAACAAAAAAGACTCAAAAAGTATAAGTGGATACTTATTATGGGACGAATGAAATATATTGTAGCTAGAGTTATAGAGCTTGACCTTTTAACTATATGTCTGATATACGCAGCTTCATATGACTGTGATTTTATCACTTTTGCTTGCTATATTCGCAGGTTTTGGCGGTGCTGTTTGTGGAGTTTAGGTGATTAACTTATTCCTAAAATGGAGGCAAAGTAGGCTTAACCAACTTCATGAGACGGACAATATGGCACGGTGCGCGGCGCCTCAAGGCACCAAACAAATAGGGGCACCATCTCGATGTTTAAAATGTACATGTTTAATTTTTTGGTGTGCTTTTACGTGGGAGATGTTTGACCAAGTATATTTGTTTAAATATTATTGTTAGTTTTTGATTATATTTTTTAAGGACAGTTAATATGTTGGTTTAAGAAAAGGTTTTATGAAATGATGAAGAGGTATAAGAGCTTGTAAGTATCTAAAATTGAATAACTTAAAGAGGTTGTCAATAAATAGTTATACAACAAATTTGGATATCCTAAATTTGCAATGATGATTTTATGTTAGACGCGTTATTTTAGCTAGTGTTTGTTAATTTGGATATCTGAATTACGAATAAATTTTTTGTATATTCGAATAACCAAATTTCAGATTAAATACTACTTTGTGAGACACAATTTTGGACAAGTTTTGTTTTGAAACACTTAATTCTCCATTTTTAAATCACATAATCTATTTTAAATAAACAATTTCAAAACCACCCCCATAATGTCTTTGTTGGTTGTAAAAAGACCAGTGAATACTAATAACTTGATCCTTAATAATGCTTATAATATTTTTGAGTTATACTTTTCAATAATTCTAGTTCAAAACATCTCATTATAACTATGTATGAACCCCTGCTCCTTTATATGACAAAATTTTTCCACAATGACGCGTCTCCTCGGTGTGTTTATCAACACAAAATGTGCGAACCACCAACAATAAAACCACTAGAGGATTGAAGCATCTATAAAACAACCATAACCATACGAAATAACTTGGCATATATTACTTACACAACTCCGGATGGTGTCATGTTTCTGATCACATTCTTTGATGCGCTATATTCTCATACCTTATACGACACAATATCAAGAGCCTGATATGTGTCCTACATGTAGATTTCAAAATATATACAATTATGGAATAGTATATTTTTATTTGTTTTATATTTTTGCATAAAACTTCTAAATCAATGCTTTTTTTTAAAATATTGGATCCAACATCCTATACGTTGTTCGTATTCTGCTCCTGAACTGCTTGAAGACGAGTGTTTTAGTGGGGTCTTTCGGATTATTCTTGCTACTCCAAGAGATGCATACGAAACGCATAATACCCTAAGATATAACTTTCATGGAAATCTTTTTTACGCTAAAAAAGCATTACGAATGTGAGTACCGTGTGGTTCAACTATGTTCTTCCTTTAAGATTGAGAAACATTATGGATATTTGTGTGAGATAAATAACCTTACACACCTAAGGCATCAAGCTAACTAATATCTCACCTCATTATTTTGTTCGACTAAATCGATGTTTTAATTATGCATTTATGCTCGTGTTGTTAAATACTGGGCGCGGCCTTAATCAACATTGCACTGTTTAAAATTTCCATTTGGGCGACTTGTGTTTTTTAAACCAAAGCAAGGAAAATATGAAAATAGGAAAATTTAACTAAAAATCATTTATGTTTTAATAATTATTTTAGCAAACACATGAACAATTAAATGTTAAGTTAATAAAGTATATGATAGCAAAAATTCTATTTTTTCAAGTTTAGAGTACTACCATGCATCTTTTAAAGTTCAGAGTACTAGATGACCCAATTTACTATGTTTGAGTACCAAAATGTGCTTTGGCCTTTTGTGTATGATGTAATTCAAATATGTATGTTTGTTACTTACCAGGGTGATGCGGTTCAACTTGAGGAGGATTTACAGCAAAAGTTGGCACATTGAAAGATTCAGCGGAAGTGTTAACTGTTTGGTCAGGAGGTCATTTTGTGGGTTGAAATTATGTTTTGATCACTTTTGGACTGTTTTTTCATTTTTTTAAGTTTTAAGACTTTGTTTCGTAATTTATTTTCATTCAATAGGTTAGGGTTTAAAGACTCCGTGAATGTTTTTTGCTGCTCAGTTTTTTGGTTATTAATAAAGGTCGAGGTTTTCCTCAACCCTATTGTTCTTCCTGCTTGTTCCTCTACGTACGCTGCATCAGAGTGATATCATATTCTAGACGACCCTGAGTTATGCCGCCCCGTCGAGAACGTCGTGTGGTCCAGGATGGTGTTGATGATGTTCCTGTTGATGCCCTACACAGGCAAAACGCTGATCTTCAACGACAGGTTGAATTACTGACTGAACGGCTGAATGAATTCGTCAACGTACATCCTCATGAGGACGATGTGTAATATTTGTCTTTTTTAGTTCGTTATTCTTGATTCAATACGAATTGGTTGTCCAATAGAAATCAGGTTAACTAATTGTTTTTGGTTCTAGATTTATAGAATTTTGGTAATCTAGGTCTAACTATCACAAAGCATGTAAAAAGGTAAAAATATGATATCTACGTATTCGTTCTAGGCTAAAAACAAAGTGTACAAACCACACATAATGCCAAATGTACAAGTAATCAATGCACAAGACGTAAATTTTCTCAAAATGTAAAGTTCATAAAAGTAAAAGGACTAGAATTGAAAATTCAGAAACTTGAAGGACTGAAAATGGAAATATAACAAACTATAACCAAAATGTAACAAACCGCAAACTACCCTAACTGAAATTGTAACTAACCAACAATTTTGAGGACTTATTTGCAAAACCTAAAAAGTTTAACTCTATTATCAACAACTTAAACAACTTCCTAAACACTAGGGACCTAAATGCAATTATAACACAAACGGGCACCCTAGGTTCAATAAGCTAGATCAAGAGCAATAAACCACCAATTAAGCTCAGGTTTGTTTCAAAAAGCTTCTAATCCAAATTTACCTAGTCAGTTCAAAGCATTTTAGTTGAAATGGTCTAAAAGCTCAATAAGCACTTTATGAATAAACACTTTATAAGAGAACTGCTTATTGGGAAAAGCACTAAAGCTGATCCGCTCTAAATATATTCTATAGGCCAATTAAGGAGCACCTATCCAAGAAAATCTCAAAAAGCATCACAGAATAAGCCAGAAAATCAAATAAGTTATTTTGGGCTTATATTGACCAAACGTTGACCAGCGTTGACCGACGTTGACCAAGTTTAATCTTGGTACAATCTTAATTTCTCAGCTTATGCAACTGAATTGTGAAAGAAAATTAACACTTTTATGAAGAGAATAAGCTTGTGATGAAAATCTGTTAAGCCTTGTTCACAGAAACTTGCATTTGCTCTAGTGCTTATTCTATGGCTGATTTCTTGCCTATTAGTGAGAACTGTATTGTCTACCCTATATTTCTATAAAGCGTATATGATAAGCTATACTCAGAAACAAGAATCACTTTCTAACTCTAAGTAATCAAGATTTGGCAAGTGATTGAATAAGGCATGTTTAAGCTGTGAAATCTGACCTAAATTATTTGAAGTACCTTTTTCCTGTTTGACTTAGTATTTGACTCTAAAACTTTACAAGTCTACTTCTTATCAATTGTTATGCGTGTACAAACTTTAAACAACACATTCAATCATTGGATCAAAGATTAAGAACTAATCCAAACACTGGTTAACAGAATAAGCACAAGTTTAAGCAATAAAGACTATATGAAACTAACATATTAAGCTTTCTAATACTCCAAACATATCAAGTAACAAAATTTGAACAATTAACAGGTATCAAAAAGTAGAATTATACTAAGAAGCAAAATTAAGCATGCAGACTAAGTTTTTAGGGGAATTTTATAAAGAAAGCTTATAAGTAAGATTGAAGGCTCCTTTGATGGAGAAGTGGAGTGCTGAGCTCACTTGTAACTCTATCAACACTAAATCAACTCATCTACACTGCTACAACCTACATCAGTCTTCATCATCATCTACACTTGCCCTGCTACAAGGTCTGATCAAGGATTATGGCTATGGCTGAGATATGAACATGAACCGCAACTGAATACTTGTATAATCTCCAAAACCAATCAACAAACTCCATTGTTCATATAAGAACAACAGAATCAAAGCAGAACAGTAGGATAGTAGAAGAATGCAAGTGAAATGAGAATGAGAGTGAATTTAGGGAAATTTGAGTTTCATTAATGGAGTAAAAGTTGTTACAAGTTTTCTAACAGACTAACTAACTAACTCAAAGTGTTTGTCATGCACTTTGAGTAGTTAAAACTTCTAACTGAAAACATGAATGAGAGAAAACGGAAATGTGTATGTTTTTTACACACTTAGCTACTGATACAAATGAATGATACAAGGTCTATTTATAGAGTGAAATTAGGTGTTGGGGAAGTCCAATGACGTGTTGCATCCAAGAAAAAGTTGCTAGGTGGCTTCATCTTCTTAATTGCAAATTTGTGGTCTTGAGCCAAATTGGGGGAAAATTATTCAGTGGATGAATTGTTAATTAATCAAGTGATTTGAGCTCGTCTCTCCATTTGAATCATTTTTGATGTTGAAAGCTTTTTCTGAAAGTGTCTAAAACATGCTCCACGTTCTGGAGATGAAGAGTGACACGTGTCATGCTCTAATAAGTCTATAAATGGAGTTGCGGATCGTTATCTTAAGCACAGTGAAAGTATGTGAGATGGACGTTTGTGATTGGTGGAAAAAGAGTTAGTGGCTTTTACTCTAAAGATTCGCTGCGTTTATTATTGGCCACCTCTATCTTCATTAATGAGACAAGTCAACGATCCATGTCTCATTCTTCTTGGCTTGTGATTGGTTGAAAGGCAAAGCACACGGATTAAGTTCAAACTTCTTTCATATTTAGCAATATTGGCCCCTCTTGTTATTAACCTTGTATTTTGAACTTCAAACTTCAATAACTTTGTCATTTTAGGCCCTTTGACTTCATACTTGACCAGATTTGAACCCTTGACTCGTTGACTTTGACTTTGACCAGATTTGACTTTGTTCTTGACTTTTCCAAATTGACACTTTTAGTCCCTCTACTTTGCAAGTTTTCAAGAAAGGTCCTTTGACTTGTTTTGACTTGTCATCTTTTGTCCTTCTTTTGTATTTTCTTAATCATAAATGCCTTGATTTACATGGTTGCATCAAATTTGTATCTTTTTACATACACAAGCACAAACAACAAAGAATACCCATAATACTGCTTTTACACATTAAAATATGGTATTTTGCTTTGTGTTTTAGGGTTAAATATGATATAACTGATATGCGATTTCACTCATATCAAATCCCCTACACTTGATCATGGCCATGATGAAATTCTTTTACACTACACTACACTATATGATGCATGATTTTGATTTTTACAATGCAATGCAAAGGAAAACAATTCTATTTATATATTTTTTATTTTTCTTGAAATGGTTTTGATGGAAATAATTCATAAAGAAATAACTAACTTAAATTAGGGCTTTGGTACCATGAACACTTATCATCCTCAAGTTTCCCTTTACCCATACCAAGCTTAAAAACAAGATCATTGTTATCTATAAGTGAAAGTGCATCGACTTATTCATACAAATTAATTGTGTTACCATTATACCCCCACTTATTATGCCTCTAAGACCGGTTATTATTTGAGCAAATTGCTTTTGGGCAAATTCGTCATTATTTAAAGCGTGAAATATAAGAAGTGTAAAATTTGAAAATAAGGAAGAACGATTTTAATCCTAAGTAACCATCATATCCATTACTTGAAAAACCGTCCACATATAATTCCGACCCAAAATAATAAGTCATTCGCCTTAAGTGTAAGATCCTTATGTCATGCATTAATAAGTAGCTACTCACTCGCTAAGAAAAGAAAAATAAAACTCACGTAATAATTTATATCCGCTGCCTTTTTGAGACCTTGGATCTTCAATCCCGCAACCCGTCAAGGTAATATTGGATTGGAGCAACTATTAAATCCCCGCAACCCTTGTGAGAGTAATATTGGAATTCAATAGCTACTATAATTAACACTTCACTGCCTCTCTTGGGAGTCTTGTATAATTATTTTTTTTCTTTCTTTTGCTTTTTCTCTTTTTTTTCTAGCCACTTATTTTTTTATAAGCCGCTCTTATTTTTCTTTATTCCTCACAAAGAAAGTTGAGAAGAATAAAAGGAAAAACACTCGCTAAGTATTAAGCATGCCATAAGTCTAGTACACATAAAACGTTCTAACTTAGAATCTTAAGACATACCTATACCAACCACGAATGATTAGTCAAAAATGCATAAGAGACTACAAACCAATTAAAACTGTTCTTGATTTTATTAACATATATACATGCGTTGACAAGAAATTAAAGGTTACGAAAGGGGATATAAAAGCCAAAGTTAATTAATATGAGGTTTATCTAGCTCTTTACATTTACTTCTAACTCTATCATCTCTCGTTCTCCAAAGTTTAAAATCTCAAATAATGAGACTAGTGGATGCTTAGCCTAATAAACCGATAAAGGTCTACATGGTTAAGGATACTAGCTAGAGAATGCTTGGATAAGCAAACTCGGGTTCAGTCAAAATATTCATGGCGGGCCTAATATGTCAAAGAAGTCTAAATTTGTTAAACCATATCCTTTATTATATTTTTTTCCTTTTTCATATATTTTTGATGAAGAATAAAAGAAGAAATATATACAATGCAAATGTGTTATGCAAATGAAAAATGATTAATGCAAAAATTATGAATGTATATTTTTGATGGCCAAAGTAGATCAAAAATTTGAAAAATGTTTGAAAAATTAATTTACATGTTATCATGAAGGCAATGGCAATGTTCTAGGTAAGGTCACTTAGATTGAAGACCCCCTAAACTTAAAATAAACATTGTCCTCAATGTTTAAGAGTATTGGAGTAAACTCCCCTACACTTATGACATTGATAACTTTGCTTAACCCAAGCTAAGGAAAGGTCTACTAAAGTGAATTCATTTTAGACATTATTAAGAGTCAATTTTGAATCACAAAAGTAACAAAGTGAACCCGATACAAGGGCCTCCTCGATAAGCTCCAATGCATGCAATGAGAGAGAGCAACCCTACAAACATCAAGAAGACAAAAGATAGGCACCCCCTACACTTCATCTCATCTATATACCCTCTTATTAAACCTAACATATTTAGATCTACTCTACGTTTTCTAACCTAGTTATTCAATGCTTGATTTTTTATGCCCTAAGTCTCTAGCTCGACCCGGGCCCGAATTAGGTTGTCCTTGGGGAAACCATCATGGAGAATAAAGGATATACACTTTGAAGCACATCTCACATGATACACTCAAACTTAGCACGTTGCCATTTACAATAAGATTTACAATATGCGCCTTGATAAATGGAACGGTCCAACGTGTCTCAAGTTTGTCCAATCATACGAAATATCTCATATAGGAAGCACACCAGGAACAAATACATAGTTTCCATCTTTACACTCGAACAACTCCAAAGTAGGTAGCATCAACAAAGTAAACTCATACGAGAAGCCCATATCAATCAAAATTACACTCGTAAGTGGAGTAGATGAAAACCATTATTTCCAAAACATACGGATCCCAGGATAAAAAAACCTTTCCCTTCATGGGAAAATAAGAAGATGAGCTCGTATCCACCATATAAGATTCCCCCTTAGATATCAAAGCACCATGAGACAATGAAGGTGTAGGAATCAAAAGATTCATAACAAGTATTTCCATGTGGTTCTCCTCGTCATCATCAAAGGTGGGGAATCCTCCATAGAAGGCATAGTGAAAGGAGGATCAAGAGTAATAGTGTCTTGTGGAGGAGGTGTAGGCTCTATGTTCCCAAAAAGCATGTTCTCACTAAGACGAATCTCCTCTTCCCAACTAGAAGCACTATCATCGACCTCGATATCAATATTAGCAAGAGTAGCCTCTATGGTGGCATAAATATCCATAAGAGAGTCCATATCAATGGTTTTAGGTTCTAAAGGTGCCTTAGGTGAAAAAGGATCAATCTCTAAGAGTATAGGATTTTCTTCATCAATAACTAACTTCAAGGGTGGAAGGGTGGGAATAGAAGGTTCAAAAGAAGGTGTATTAAGGAGAGAATCACTCAAAGGGATGATATGATCATTAAAGTCAATAGGTGCAACCTCAAAAACCGGTGAAGAAATATCAATGAAAGGTTCGTCTCCGTGGACTCATCATTATGGTTTCCATTCAATGCTTCAATTGAGGAGATAAGAAGATAAACATTTGATAAAATCTCACGAATATGAACATCTTCCACTTCTTCTATAGGAGCGACATCTTTATCCAAATTAGGAAGGTCATCTTGATATAAAAAATTCATCGGATGATATAGCATAAGATGCTTCACTAGAATCACAATCATCATCCTTCATTTGTGGCAAGTCTTGCAAAAATTCTTCCTCAATCTCATTATCCCTTTCTTTGAACAATTCACCAAGATCGAAATCACCAAAATCACTAGTAGTAGCATGAATGTCATCATGTGGTGAAATATCAATGTGATCATGAGGAGACGAAGTATCATGACAAAACTCGTCACATGGTTCATCGGAAACACCTTCAAGCTCTCTTTGGATTGGGATAAGGTTCTCAACACTAGAAGTGGTTAATTCATCCGAATCGGTGTTTTTATTCGTGCTAAGAGGCTCGTCCCCCATGGTTAAAGAGTCGTTGGGTTACATGTGAGGTAAAGGTGATGAATGTGTGTCATCATTAAGTGTCATACAAATCGAAGGTTCCTCATCATCGTCATAGAAGAATCGATAAGGCATACGAGCACGAGTAGCAAGATATTCTTCTTCTTCCTTTGTATCAATCTTATAGCGTAAATCATCTAAATTTTCCTTGAGGAACCGAGAGGAATTGTTCAATGATTCACTATACATATCACCAATTTTTTTGTTATTAAATCGCTTGTTCCTTACACCATCCTCAAGAGACTTAATTTCCTCCCTTAACCACCGAGACTCTTATTTCATTTCTTCGAGGCTCATTTCTCTCCTACGATTAAGAGCCTTTGAAATATATTCCAGGTTCTTCCTCCATGCTCGAATACAGAATAAAACTCATTGAGAACATTATGAGCATAAGAAGGCGGATCCCTTAGTCGACAATCATAACCATAATGGGGTTCTTTTCCATAAAACTCGCACATGTAAGTCGAAGAATAGGGTGGAGGTGGATTTCCATAATTAGGCGGATTATAGGGTTGAAAAGAGTCTTGATTATAAAAGTTCTCAGGATTATATCCTTGAAAATTCACTTTATTTTGAAAACCCTCATGATGTGTTGATTTTGAAAGGTATCTTGATTATAGCATTGAAAATTTTCATCATTTTGAAAGCCTTCATTATTTGAAAATCCTTGATTATTAAAGGTTTCTTGATTATATCCTTGAAAATTATCATCATGTTGAAAACCCTCATGATTGGGAAATCATTGGTTTTGGTTTTGGTTTTAGTTTGTTATTCTCGACTCAATACGAATTGATTGTCCAATAGAAATCAGGTTAACTAATTGTTTTTGGTTTTAGATTTAAAGAATTTTGGTAATCTAGGTCTAATTATCACAAAGCATGTAAAAAGGTAAAAATATGATGTTGGGTCAGTATTTACTGACCCTGAAGCAACTCTAGGATTTGAATATAAAATCCCCCTAAGTGTTTCATGCTCAGCAATAAGGCCAGTCTGCTGAAGGATGGCCAGAGAAACAAAGTTCCTACTGAAGACTTTATAGCTGAAGAAAGTTCAACACTCCCCTTCTAGTGAACTTAGAAGACAAAGGAGTCTTCGCTTCAAATACTAGGCGGTCTAGTTGCTGAAGAACAAGGACTGAAGAAGGGCTTTCAGTTCAGTTTGGTTTGAAAATACCAAACTGAATGATGTCGATCTTCTTTAGGATACTGAAGACTCTTCAGTATTCTGATGGTTTACATTAGGCGGGAAAAGATAACTTTAAGTCAAAGTAGGTTGCTTGTATACTTAGATATAAGTACAACCTTTATCTTTTCTAGAATAGTTTAATATGTACTTTGTACTGTTTATCTAGCATGGGCATCAACCACCCACTAGATAAACCCATGCATTGAAACATGCAAAATGCAAACCTTAATTTACACTGCCTATATAAGGAGTGTACATTGGGAGAGAAAGGTTAACCAATACAAGAGCTTAAACTCTGGAAAACCTTTCTCTCTCGATACCAACTAAACCATATAGCCAAGATGCATATGAACATTCAGATTGGAACTTAGACTTTAACTTTGGTTAGACGTTTAAGTAGAGGAGATCAAAACCCATTGTCATTCAACCACTTTGTAATTCCGCAAAAAAAGTGGGTTATAGATTCTTTATTTGATTCTAATAAAAGTCTATACGTTGAAAAGTATAATGGTATTGTTGTTTTAATCTTTCATAGTTCTTATCTATTGTTAAAACAACACACTTGAGTCGAAGTAAAGAGTTATTACTTAAGTTGATAAGTAATAACGACTTACAAGGGTCCAACAAGTGATATTAGAGCAGTTTGATTAGCTAAACTCTTATTTTATTAAACTGCTCATTTAAAAGTTTTCAAATCAAGATCCAAAATGGCTCAAGTTATACCACAAACCCTAGAATATAGGGGTGGCCAACTCAATGCTGCTCCTGTACTAGAGGTAGCCAATTTTACAAATTGGAAGAAGAGGTTTCTTGTCCACATGGTTGAAATTGAACCTCAATTCCTTGGCATCATTGAAAATGGTCCTTTTGTTCCCATGGTTGGGGACAATAGAAAACCTGAAGCACAATGGACTGCTGATAAGAGAAAAGCTGCTAACCTAGATCAGCGTGTCAAAAGTATCATCATGTCTGTGCTCCCAGATGACCAAATGAATTCTGTTGTAAATTGCAAAACAACCAAAGCTACATTAGATACCCTGGTAGTCCATGCCGTAAACGATGAGTGTTCGCCCGTGGGAGGACCTTATTCTTTACCATGAGGGACCCTCTGATGTAAAAGAAACCAGAATCATGGATTTAAAGCTTTAATACAACACATTCAAGCACAAAGAAGGGGAAACCCTCACATAGACATTCACCAATTACAAAGCACTGATGAATGAACTTGTGAATGATGGTGTTGAGCTTTCAAAACTTGAAATCAACATAGTTTTTGTTAATGCATTGCCAAATAAGTGGCTCAGTTTCTGCCAAAGCTTGAGAAATGCTAATCACATTAAAGATTGTGATCTAGCCTCTCTTTTTAGGAAACTTAAATATGAAGAAAACCTAGTTGATAGGATTTATGAAGGCTCAACCAAGAGTAAAGCATTAACCATTGCTACACCCTTTTCCACAACCTTCTTTAGTGAGGCTGTCATTCAAGACTACCAAGATAGTCCTGATGATGAGGAAGCCACTAGATCTAGTGAGGAATATCTGAATGACCTCAAAGAGGAATTTCATGAAAGAGCACTTCTGGCCAAGTCTAGAAGGTTCTTTAAGAAAGGAGGCAAGTTCTACAGCTCCACAAAAGCTTTAGTTGACACTGAATGCTACAAACGTGGGAAGACTGGTCACTATGCTAGGGATTGTTATTCAAAAACATCTCTCCCTTCATATTCCTCACCAGCTCAATCAAGACCATCTGGTCAATCATCATTTCAACCAAAACAAATTGCTTCTACATCATTTCAGCAAAACAGGGTTGAACTCGGACCAACAAAAGACTTTGAGGCCAAATACAGAGAAATCAAGGCAAGATTAGCGTTAATGAGTACTGAAAGCTCCTCATCCAAGACTCCCAAGTAAGACAAGAACAAAGGGCTTGTTGCTGAATCCTATGAATGGGATGAAGAAGATGTTTCTTCAGATGATGATGAAATGGTTAATGTGAAAGTGCTGATGGCACTTGCTGATGATGAAAGGGCTAATTCAAATGTTGTGACCAGAGAAAGTGCCAGAAATGGTGAATGGGTCAATTTCCCAATCACAAAGGTACAAACTCTTCTTGAATTAAAAGATAAAGATGACATTAAATTTGTCTTTGATTAGTTGTGCATTGATCTAAAATTTGTTGAAGAGCAAAGAAACAATTTGCTTGAAAAATTTCATAAACTTTTTCTAAAACTTGAAGATTTTGAAAGTAAGCTAATAGAGATAAAAGAAGCTAAACTTGATATTCTTACTTTTCAACAATTGAACAAAGAACTTTTGGAGGAAAATAACTCCCTTATTGTGGAACTAAAAGAAGCAAAAGATATTGTTAAATCTTGGCTTAGAAACTCTAATAGGGTAAATCAATGCATAAGTGAACAAATACCTGCTCAAAAGAGGAAAATGCTTGGTCCTGAAGGATCCTCCAACACCAAATCTATTGTCTTTGTCAAAGCCTCAAATGAGGATGGTAGCTCGATCCCTAACATTGAAAGGTCAGGTGAAGAGACTTTACCCAATCATAAAACTGGACGAATCCTTCTTCCTGAGTTTCAAGCAAGTGTTGACACTTCAGCACCAGTTGAGTCCTCAGTTACTGAGGATGACTCAGATGATGATATAGAGAATGAAGTAAGTACCCCACTCCCTCCTTTGGAGAAGTTGGCTGGTGCTGAACCCTCTACTAGACCCAATAATATCCAGTCTATCATCAAGTCTCACACCACACACAAAGTTAGTTCTTCCAAACATGTCAAAATTGACACTTCAAAGAACTCTTCAGCTCTTGCTAAAGGTTGATATATGGGAACTACCTCTTCAGTTTCAAAAAATAAACTAAAGAATGCTAGATCTGAGGAAGATGAGAGAATGTCTCTTGTCATGTAAGAGATCAATGATCTTTAAATGCAACTCAGGCAATAGCAAACACCAACACGATTCAGAGATGAACCTTCAGATTCTCCTCATTTCAAGTACAAGACACAATTTAAAAAGGCTTATGATTTATGTGGTCTAAACAACCATCTCACTGAAACTTGCCTAAGAGTGATTTATTGTACTAAATGTGAAAGGACTGATCATCACACTTATGAACACACTCAGTATATGCTGGCCAAAACAAGTGCTGATGCTCATAAAACTAAAGCATCTCATTCCAAGCGAAATATGCCTTTCCCACCATGCATTCATTGTGGTATGGGCAATCATCACTCAGATGACTGTCACTATTACCCTGTGTGTAATGTCTGTGGAAGTTATGACCATGACACTCATGGACATAATCGTATCATCTCACTCAGAAGAGGTATTAAACCAAGAAACCCAAACTCTATTACCAAATGTTGTAAGACATGTGAAAGCGATGTCCACACTACATCTGATCACAACCATATAGAGTGGTTCAGAAGAGGTGAAGCCCTTTAGGCTAAGAAAGCAAAATCTGTTTAGACCTCTTCTTCTTTTGAGCAATCACACATACCCTCTACAATAGGACCCTTCAGATCTAGAACACCTTCTAGATGTAAACCCCCACCCAACAAAGGCAGGTTTCAAAACAAAACTGACCATTTCCTTAACTAGTGTAGTGTGATCTCATGAAGCCTATTTGGTACCTAGATAGTGGCTACCCAAGGCATATGACTGGCACCAAAAGTTATCTACACAAGTATAAGGAGGAACAAGGTCCTAAAGTTGTTTTTGGTGATAACTCATCAGCTACTACTGAAGGATTTGGTTCAGTAAAATGCAATGGTATAGTTTTCTCAAGGGTAGCATATCTCAACGGATTGAAGCACAACCTCATCAGCATAAGTCAACTTTTTGATGCAAAGTATCTTGTGCTGTTTGATGACAAAAAGGTACAATCTTCAACTCCAATCATGAAATTGTGATGATTGCTCCAAGAGTCAAAGATGTTTATGTCATGAACATGAACTCTACTCAGGAGACATGCTTCTTTGCTAAAGCCTCCAATATTACCAATTGGCTTTGGCATAAGAGGCTATCACATCTTAATTTCAAAACAATAACTATGTTGGCAAAACAAAATCTTGTTATTGGTCTTCATTCACTTGTCTATTCCAAGGACAAACCATGCTCAACATGTGAAAAAGGGAAGCACCATTTCAAAACAAAGCAAACTTTCTCAATCAAAGAAAGTCTTCATTTGCTTCGCATGAACTTATTTGGCCCAGAATCACCTAGGGCCATTTGTCATGAAAAATATACACTTGTCATTGTTGATGAGTACTCTAGGTATACCTGGGTATATTTTCTGACAAAGAAAAGCCATGCACCATATTCCATTATGTCATTCATCAAGAGAGTTGAAAATCAAAATGACACTCATGTCAAACAACTCAGAACTGATAATGGCACTGAATTCAGAAATCACTCACTGATCAAATTCTGTGATGACAAAGGAATTTCCCAAAATTTCTCATCTTCTTACACACCTGAACAAAATGGTGTAGCTGAAAGAAGGAATAAAACTTTGATTGAAGCAGCAAGAACAATGCTTGTTGGATCTGCTCTCTCTAAGCATTTTTGGACTGATGCTGTAGCCACTGCTTGCTACACTCAAAATAGATCCATCATTGTGAAGAGACACATGAAGACTCCCTATGAAGTCTTCAGGGGGAGAATTCCAAACATCTCATTCTTACATGTGTTTGGGTATCTAGTATTCATTCACAATCAAAAGGATCACCTTGGAAAGTTTGATGAAAAATCGGATGATGGTTACTTCCTTGAATACTCTCTAGTATCTAAAGCATACTAAGTCTTCAACACAAGAAGACAATGTATTGAAGAAACCTATCACATCACCTTCAATGAAAGTTCTGAAGCTCTCACTTTTACAAATCCATCAGATGATGAACTTAATATTCATGAATCTCACAATTATCCATCTGATGAATTTCAACATTATGAGCCTTCTCAAAAGTATCAAACAAGAAACTCAGTCACTCACATTGTTCCATTTGAAGATATGACAAGTCCTACAAA
This sequence comes from Glebionis coronaria, assembly GCA_025667525.1. Taxonomy (NCBI): domain Eukaryota; kingdom Viridiplantae; phylum Streptophyta; class Magnoliopsida; order Asterales; family Asteraceae; genus Glebionis; species Glebionis coronaria. The sequence goes on along the minus strand of CM046882.1, from coordinate 2,221,047 downwards.
AGTAAATCCTTTAGTATCACATACTGATGGCTGTCAATCAAATAATGATCAATCTCAAAATGATCAAAATGATCAGCAAGGCAACACAAATTACCGAAATGGTCAGTCTCAAAACAATAAGCATGCTAACACACATGATCAAAATGATCAATCATATGCAGCTGCTGATGAACAATCTGAGCCCCTTGCTCAAAGCTCTCCTAGGGAATTAGTTCTTGGATATGTTGCTTCTGACCAAGAAGGAAGCCCTCCATTTATTGAACCTTTGTCCACTGAATATCCTTTAGTAGACACTAGAGATAATCCAAGTCCAAGTCCATGTCATGGACTTCCAAGCTCTAGCTCTAATCATGATACCAGTACCTATTCTTCAGCTCCACAAAAATCATGGACTCAAAATAGTCACATATGGCTGGTGAACATAATAGGTAATCCTGGTGAAGGTAGAGTCACTAGATCTATGGCAAAGAAACTGAGTGCTGCTTCATCTGCAGAATGTCTCTATGCAAATTTTCACTCAGAAATTGAACCTACAAAGGTTTCTGAAGCTCTCACTCACCCTAGATGGGTGGATGCCATGCAAGAGGAACTCAATCAATTTAAAAGAAACAAAGTCTGGAAATTGGTTCCTCTTCCATATAGTAAATCAACCACTGGCAACAAATGGGTTTACAAGCTCAAAAGAGATGAAACCAATGCAGTGACCAAAAATAAAGCTAGGCTGATGGCCCAAGGATCCAATCAAGAACCTGGTGTTGATTTTGATCAAACCTTTGCTCCAGTTGCACGTATGGAAGCCATACAAATCTTCCTTGCTTAAGCCACGTACATGAACTTCATCATCTACCAAATGGATGTCAAAAGTGAATTACAAAATGGTGACCTAAAAGAAGAAGTTTATGTTACTCAGCCTCCTGGCTTTGAGAGTAGTAAATACCCAAATCATGTCTACAAGCTTTACAAAGCTTTGTATGGACTGAAGCAAGCTCCAAGAGCATGGTATGAAACTCTCTCAACATTTCTCATTGAACATAAATTTTTCAGAGAAAAAACAGATAACACCTTGTTTATCTATAAAAGTAAAACTGGCACCATTCTGGTACAAATTTATGTGGATGACATAATCTTTGGTTCTACAAGCTTGAAACTTTGCAAACAATTTGCCAAGCTTATGACCAGCAAGTTTGAGATGAGTATGATGGGAGAACTCACATACTTCCTTGGTCTTCAGATTAAACAATCTGACCAAGGCATCTCTATCAATCAAGAAAAATATGTCAAGAATCTGCTGAAGAAGTATGATATCAATTTTTCTTTAGTGAAGACTCTAATGGTACCTCCTAACAAATTAGGACCTGATCTCAATGGACAATCAGTCAATGAGACTCAATATAGAGGTATGATTGGGTCACTCATGTACTTAACTGCAAGCAGGCCTGACATTCAATTCTCTACATGCCTTTGTGCAAGATACCAAGCAGACCCAAAGGAATCACACCTTACTTCTGTAAAGAGAATCTTCAGATACCTAAAAGGTACACCAAGTCTAGGTCTTTGGTACCCCAAATCTTCAGGTTTTGACCTCAAGGGGTATTCAGATTCTGACTATGCTGGATGCAATTTGGACAGAAAAAGCACTTCTGGTGCCTGCCAATTGCTTGATAGCAAACTTGTGTGTTGGAGTGCTAAAAAGCAACAAACAGTTGCCATGTCTTCGGCAGAAGCTGAATATGTAGCAGCTGTTGGATGTTGTGCCAATGTTCTTTAGATGAAAATCCAACTGGCTGATTATGACATAGAATATGAAAAGGTACCAATCTTTTGCTGAACATTGATGACACAAAACCTGAACCTTCAGCATTCACTGAAGAAGCTTGAAGGTTCAGCATTTCATAAAAGATTTTGATTAATGTTAAGTAGCGTTGAATGAGTAAAGGAGTGTGCAATGTCATGTGTCTATTTCACTTTATGTGACTGTGTATATGATGTTTTGTCGCCTTATCTGATTCACTGAAGCTGAACAAATAATCACCAGTCATCAAAAGGTTCCTTCAGCAATGCTGAACAAATTTTTAATACAACTGAGTAGCTAGGCATGAGTAGAGGAGCGTGCAACGTCATATGTCTTGTTCACTTATGTGAATATGTATATGGGGTTTTGTCGTCTCATCCGACGCACTGAAGCTCACAAGTATTGCCATCAGGTTCAACATATCTAAGCAACAACATTTAAAACAAATCAATCATTTGACTCAATGGAGTTAATGGCATTAAATTTCTTGAGAATAAATACAAAACATTCTTTCAAAAGGTGTCAATTTTTTATCTAGGAAATATCAAGCGTCCATATCACAGTCAACAACTTTCTGACACAATGAGGCGTTTCACTATTCAAAGCAACAAAAAATCGTCACCTTTTTCAGAACATTAATGAGAGAGTTTGTGCCATTTGTTCAAAAGAAACCGTAAAAGTTTCATTCTCTTTTCAAATGTTTTACAAACTTTGACAAATCAGTTTTAAAAAAGGGTGTTTACATCTTTTGAAGATTGAAGATTCATATCATTTGCAAAAGTTTTCAAACAAAAAAAACACACACACAACTCTCTCTCTTTCAAAAGAAAATACACACAACAAACATCAATGGCTGCTGAATCTTCTTCACAACCACAAGAGATTTAGATCACCCTCAATCCTTCCATCCATGTTAACTATCCCATTGAGGACATATTCTTTAAACCCAACAACCTCACCTTGATCAAACCAGAAACTCTAACATCTGAACTTGGAAAGCAAGTACTAAAATTTTTATCCAAATGTTTGATTCGTGATACCTTGTTCAAGGATCCAGGGGTTATGTTTGAAATGTGTTAAAAGAATTTTGGTTCACAGCACAAGGATCAAAGAAAAAGAAATCTATTAAGTTTGTTTCTACAACTTTAGGTATTCATGGGAAAATAAGTTTAAAGTTGTTTAGAGGGGTTTTAGGGTTAAACTATTTGGAGGTTTCTAGTGAATATGAGGATGTACCCAATGATTTCTCTATTGTCAAATCATTTTTTAAATAAATTGGGTACACTGAAGAGATTGGTGATAAAGGAGGGTTGAAGAGAAGCTGTTTACCACCCACTACAAGAATTATGTCGATTACCCACGGACTAAATTAGTGGGTAAAAGACTAATATTCGTGGGTAATTGGTCAATACCCACGTTTTACCCACAAATGCATAGGCATGGGAATAACCTTCGAGGCTAAATATTTTCCCACAACAAAATGAGTATGTGGGTATGTTACCCACAACATAATTGGTGGGTTATCGTCTCAAGTCGGTGGGAAAACATGTCATGGGATTTTATATATGCCATAAAATAACCCCTTAAATAGCCCATGGGTAATTAGCGGTTAAAATTTCTCAAGAAAACATTCGTGTCAAAATTCGAGTGTATAAATTATTCGAACTAACATAAGAAAATTCATGACTAGTTTAACCATAATTTATTACTTTAGGAAGTCAGGCTTAATGCCTATAGTTGAAGATGGATACATTCCTTTTTTTGTTGCAGAGATGGATACATTCCTATGACAAAGTTAAACTTATCTTAATTTGGCATAATTCGTTTCACAGAGATCCAAATACCATAAGAATCACAAACATTAATATCGAAATGAAATCAACAAATCACGATAAAACTACATTGTATATGAATATCGAAGTACATTCTGCAAAATGGTTCATCGCCATTTATTTCAAACAAAAATATTGAAAAACAAATTTACGTCTAAAGAGAAGATAGTCTACATCTACATATATTACATTAGTAAATGAGGTATATCCGAAGCTTTCAATCTACCCATATAAATGTCCTCGTTGTGTGGTTCTCAAAACGTTAAGTACTGGCGTCCAACTGTCCGTTTTGTGGTACTCAAATGAATTTATACCTACACCAACATGGACGTGTAAATGACCAAAAGAAATATACGAGAACATGAAAAAAGAAAATACATGTGAAAAGGGATCGGGCTGATAACAACTATATAGAATTTCATAATCTTTAAACCTGTAGCTTTCAACGTATAGCCTCCTCAGATAGTGAAATATCTAGACAAAATTTGATCTTGTGAGTTTTTCGTTGTTGAAATCCATCAACACAAAAAAAGACTATGAGCAAACCATATTTGAAATGTAGTTTAAATATTATAAGAATAACGAACACTTACCTGTTAAGAGAAAACCCGGGACCAACAGTAGTAGATGATAAAAGAGATGCATGGTCTCTCAAAATGTTTCACTAAAAATAGTTAAGAGCAAAATATTTGATACTACTCTTTTAAATCACTATGATTGTGAGGAGAAGAAATGGAGATGGATTTTGACGGTTAAGACTTTCAACTGTTGCAAAAGTAGGATGGATGATAGAAATAAAATAGGAGTGTCGGTTATAAATTGATTAAATTTTGCAATTTGAAATTATGGGCGGCAATTTTGGCGCATTAATTTTGAGATTTTCAACTTAACTATTAGAATTAGGATTTTGAAGATATGGGAAAACGTCTTATAAACGTCTTATATTTAATATTTAGCATTATTATTACAAAACTTGTTTGGAGAAAATCAGTTAACATTTATAAAGAGAAACCCTAATACTTTTGAATAAGCATTTAGTGATTAGACTTTAGAATTACGTCATTTTACATATTAAAATTACATTTACAGTTACCTTATCAAACACTTTTATAAACTAAACTATTATTGCTAACTGCTTGCTAACAAACACACCATAAATGTCGAGTGTTAAATATAAATAATATGTTATTAAACTTATCAAAATGATGGTAATTCAATGTTAGATGTCAAAACATATATTATCTGTAACAAAGTTTCCGCAAAAAATAATTACGAGTAACGTCGTATGTGTATATTTTACTCATAGATTAACCACAAAAAATCACCCATGAACAAGAAGGAATTTCATATCCTGAGAGTAATGTAAATATACCCACGACATTACCCATATATTTTCCCATGATGCTTAGTTTATGGGTACTTTGTGGGGATTGTGTTTGCGGAAATAATTTACCCACGAGATTACACACCAAGTTCAAGTACATAGGTAAATCCTTGGGTAAACTTGTGGGCAAACTCGTGGGGTAACTGTTTTGCATTTCTAATTCATTTTTAGTGGGTAATAGTGGGTAAGTCGTGGGTGAACACCCACGAATCAGAACACGTGGGTAATTTTTGTGGGTAATCAACAGAATTCTTGTAGTGACCTAAGTGGAAACTTTTGATGTCCATCTTAATTGAGTGTCTGGGTGGGAAAACTGGTGGGCTTGATCAAATCAACCAAAAGGATGCCCTGATTTTGTATTGTCTGGCAAAGGGCATAAAAGCTAATTTTGGAAAATTAAGCTTTGAAGATCTCCATGGAAAAATGGAGAAGAAAACTAGGGAAAAGAATATGGTCTAAACCAGATTTTTATCCCTCATTTTTGTTGACCAATTTGGTGAAGAGTATTCAAAGAACCAAGGAGTTAAACTAGTTTTTCAAATCTTTGATACCAATCGCTGGAACATTCCAGTCAACACAACTGAACCTCCTTTCACACAGTCCATGTTGGACATCTACTCAACAAATTCTCCAGTAGTGTTCAAAGCTCCACAAGACACTCCTCCAACTAGAGAAGAGGATCTGTCAGGCACAAAGTCTGGAGCTTCTTCTTGACCACGTCAAAAGATCACTTATGTGAACACTATTAAGTGTAGACGTGAGTCTAAGAAAAGGAGGCACCCTGCAGAATCTTCATCAAAGAAGTATTCTGATGATTCCAAAGGCCAAGCTTCGAAGAAACACAAGTCCTCGGCCAAGGACCAGAACCCAAGCCAGCCGCCACCATTAGTCTCTGCTGAAGGTGGCATGCATCAAGAGGCCTTGAAGGCAACCCATCTCTCAACCTCTTTAGGAGAGAAGGGTGAAGATAGAGCGCACCCTCAGCTCAATAGAGTGGAGTCAGCATTGGTAAGAAATTTAAATCTGAATACATCTCAAATTTCATTACCAATCTCTATCATTTGTCATTCTGAGTCTACATCAGGGCATGAGGCATCAACAAATACAACAGCTGACGCTGACCCTGGCCCTTCTGTTTCTCATGATGTAGTTCCCTCACAACACGGTCCCACTAAAGAAACCAAAAACATTATCATTGATCTTAACTCATCAGGGACTCTTTCTCAGGATCCATCAGGTAAAACCAACCCTGGTGGTGAAGGACTTGAAACTGACCAGCACACTGAAGGTGGGGATCACTAGACAATCAAGGAAGTGCCTCTCTCCACTAGCGCCAAGGGGGGACACTTGCCTACATTTATATTCAGTATGTCTGCTGATGACTTGGAGAAGGAGTTGGGGCTGAGTGAAAGAGATCCAGTAAACCTGGATGATAGTGAATCTGAAGATGACATTGTTGATCAAACTTCCAAACCTCCATCCCCCAGAACCATTAAGGTAAATGAACTGACAAATCAGGTGGTGGTTCTACAATCACAGGTCACCAAGCTCAAGGAGGAAAAGGCTAGTGCTGATGTTGAACTAGTTACTCTTAAAACAAGGCCAGTTCCTCCCACTGCTGAAAAGATCAAAGATGCAATCCTCACTACACTGAAGCCATTAGTGAAGGATGTGGCCACTACCACTTCTGTCAAGCAAGAGATCACCTCCCTCATGGACTTCATTAATACTGCATCTTTTGAGCTTCCTGTTGAATTCAAGCCGATTCCTAATCAGCTTAATAAGCTATGTGATTCAGTATCAAAGATCAAGGATAGGGTGGGACTACTGGAACAACAAAAACTAAACTTATCATATGAAGTTTAGGAGAAACTGAATGCTCTTGCAAATGTTCCAGCAATGTTGGCCAAGGTATCATCTACCTTAGACTGCCTTTGTCTATGGTTACCTGCTGGGGGGTTCTGTTGGGTCAAAAAGTTGATGTGGCAGAAACTCACAAACAAAGAAAACATGAAGATTCTGTCTAAGCATTGTCAAGAGCAATCTAAGCGTTGACAAGAGCAAATCCAAGGTTGACAGAAGCAAGCATTGTCATGTACAATCCAAGCATTGTCATGTACAATGTAAGCATTGTTAGAAACGTAGACAAGAAGCCTTTAGAAGCTTCTATTTGGATATATATGCATGAGATATTCTGTATATGTTTATCTAAATAGAAGATTTACTTGTTTATTTGATTTTATCTCTTGTAAACCTTAATCCTTACACTATAAAAGGAACCAAGGGTCTTAGGTTTTATTCATAACTTTTATTCACAATGTAAACCTAAAGCGTGTGTCGACTAGACGTGGGATTCAATGTATACACGTCTAGTGGTTGTTTATTATTAATATAATGAGCAACCCATTTGTTTTAATTCATGTGTCTTGTGCCCTAAACACCTTCTTAATGTGTTATGTTCTAATTCCGCTTTGATTATTTAATCATATGAACATGATGCATTCCTAGTAGCTTAAAAGATCCGGAAACCAAGGTTCCCACAGGTTCATCAAAAGTTGCAAGGCACTCATCTGCTGAGGGGGAGAAAGTCACTATTCAACAGCTCTTTAAGAAACATGCACAGAAGAAGGCCCAAAAACAACCTTTTGTGTATGTGTCACCCTTCAGTGAAGAAAGTCCAGCTAAGAATAAGGGGGATTCTTCAGCTAAGGACACTCATGTTGATGGTCTTACCACCAGCAATGAGTCATCTGAAAGTGGGTTACCTCCCATCAAATCCAAAAGTAAAGGTGAATTCACACTCGATGAAAGAATTATCAAGTCAGGGCTGGCCACTCAAGAATAACTTGATAAAATTCACAAGCTTCAAAATGAAGAAAAGCTTAGATATCTGAAGATGAGCTTATATGAAAGAATTGGAAAATCTGAGGTTGAAGGCCTCTTCAAAAAAAAGATGTTATACGAAAATTTTTGTATAACAAGGTTGAACAGAAGATGTATCTCAAAAATCATAAACGTTGACATGATGACCTACAAGGGAGATATCAATCTGAAGTTCTATAGGGCTGATGGGTCTGATGAGATCATAGATGACTTCCAAGGGAAGGAGCTCTCCTATACTGAATGGCTAGAGATGAGCAGAAACATTGAAAGGAAAAAAAAATCCAAAAGATGGGAAGAGGTTCGCACAAGAATTGAACACTTTCTGAGAAATCATGAAAGGCTTGGTCAGCATTTGAACATCAACAACCAAATCTCACTGGAGGATCAAGATCAAATTCTGGAACTGAACAAGAGAGCCAATCTAGTTCAACCTGGTGTGGGTGACATGTTTGTCACCACCAAGAAATACAAAGATCTTGTTCAGTTTGAAAATCATCTCCCTGGACAAGTGTTAGAAGAAACAGAATTGGGAATGATTATGTTCAACCATCGTGAACAACAAGATTTTATGGGTATTAGTGATCTTGATGATCTAAACAATGAATTTCTTGGAAACATTCAAAAAATCTTCCTTGCTCACCATGGTGGTCCAGGACTCACTGAAGCTGCAAAAACCTTTAGTATGTGCTTACTATCAATACAGGATATCAGAAACTCTGATCCATCTATACAGACCCCTGTCATTGAAGAACTTAGGCCAAAGGAAAAATAAATAATCATTTGTAATATTTATTTGTTATTTGTAATGTTTCATGAATTAATGATTATCAGAAGTTTAGAAGTTATTAATTGTTCAGTGCAAGTAAGAAGAAGTTGTTATGCTCACTTACTATTGACATTAGACTTAGGCTATTTGTATATCCAAATAGGGGATATTGTTGGGTCAGTATTTACTGACCCTGAAGCAACTCTAGGATTTGAATATAAAATCCCCTAAGTGTTTCATGCTCAGCAGTAAGGCCAGTCTGCTGAAGGATGATCAGAGGAACAAAGTTCCTACTGAAGACTTTATAGCTGAAGAAAGTTCAGCACTCCCCTTCCAGTGAACTTAGAAGACAAAGGATTCTTCGCTTCAAATACTAGGCGGTCTAGTTGTTGAAGAACAAGGACTGAAGAAGGGCTTTTAGTTTAGTTTGGTTTGACAATACCAAACTGAATGATGTCGATCTCCTCTAGGATACTGAAGACTCTTCAGTATTTTGATGGTTTGCATTAGGCGGGAAAAGATAACTTTAAGTCAAAGTAGGTTGCTTGTATACTTAGATATAAGTACAACCTTTATCTTTTCTAGAATAGTTTAATATGTACTTTTTACTGTTTATCAAGCATGGGCATCAACCACCCACTGGATAAACCCATGCATTAAAACATGCAAAATGCAAACCCTAATTTACACTGCCTATATAAGGAGTGTACATTGGGAGAGAAAGGTTAACCAATACAAGAGCTTAAACTCTAGAAAACCTTTCTCTCTCGATACCAACTAAACTATATAGCCAAGATGCATATAAACGTTTAGATTGGAACTTAGACTTTAACTTTGGTTAGACGTTTAAGTAGAGGAGGTCAAAACCCATTGTCATTCAACCACTTTGTTATTCTGTAAACAAAGTGGGTTATAGATTCTTTATTTGATTCTAATAAAAGTCTATACGTTGAAAAGTATATTGGTATTGTTGTTTTAATCTTTCATAGTTGTTATCTATTGTCAAAACAACACACTTGAGTCGAAGTAAAGAGTTATTACTAAAGTTGATAAGTAATAACGAATTACAAGGGACCAACATATGATCTCTACGTATCCGTACTAGGCTAAAAACAAAGTGCACATAGCACACATAATGCAAAATGTACAAGTAATCAATGCACAAGATGTAAATTTACTCAAAATGTAAAATTCATAAAAGTAAAAGGACTAGAATTGAAAATTCAGAAACTTGAAGGACTTAAAATGGAAATATAACAAACTATAACCAAAATGTAACAAACCACCAAACTACCCTAACTGAAATTGTAACTAACCAACAATTCTGAGGACTGATTTACAAAACCTAAAAAGTTTAACTTTATTATCAACAGCTTAAACAACTTCCTAAACACTAGGGACCTAAATGAAATTATAACAAGTGTTTAACCAAAAACGGGCACCCTAGGTTCAATATGCTAGATCAAGAGCAATAAGCTACTAATTAAGCTGAGGTTTGTTTCAAAAAGCTTCTAATCCAAATTTACCTAGTCAGTTCAATAGATTTTAGCTGAAATGGTCTAAAAGCTCAATAAGCACTTTATGAATAAGCGCTTTTTAAGAGAACTGCTTATTGGGAAAAGCACTAAAGCTGATTTGCTCTAAATATATTCTATAGGCCAATTAAGGAGCACCTATCCAAGGAAATCTCAAAAAGCATCACAGAATAAGCCAGAAAATCAAATAAGCTATTTTGGGCTTATGTTGACCAAACGTTGACTGACATTGACCAAGTTTGACCTTGGTCCAATCTTAATTTCTCAGCTTATGCAACTGAATTGTGAAAGAAAATTAACACTTTTATGAAGATAATAAGCTTGTGATGAAAATCTGTTAAGCCTTGTTCACAGAAACTTGCATTTGCTCTAATGTTTATTCTATGGCTGATTTCTTGCCTATTAGTGAGAACTGTTAGGGGTGGAAATTTCAGACCCGACACGAAACCTGGCCTGAAACCGACACGAAAATTAACAGGTTCGGGTTGAATATATTGAATCTTAGGTCAGGTTTGGGTCGGCCTATCTGACCCATTTATTAAACAGGTTAGGTTTGGGTTGGGAAAAAATTAAGCAGGTAGACCCGACAACCCGTTTAAGAGTTTTTTCCTTATATTAAAAATGATTAATATTTTACAATACGTGTTTACTAGGTTAAACATACCGAACATAAACACATTTAACATGTTTAACACGTCTAATGTGCCTACTTTTATATATAAAACTTGTTAAATAGATCAAAATATAAACCCGTTTAACCTATTCAACCTATGTAACATATTTAACGTCAACACAAATATATATATATGGGTTAAATGGGTTAGGTTCGGGTTATATGTAAACGGGTTAGGGTTGACATAACTTACCCGATTATTTAAATGAGTTAGGTTTGGGTTGGGATTTTCTGACCCGCCAACCTGAAAACCCGAACCCGCTAACCTGAACCCGACACGAATTGCCACCCCTAAGAACTGTATTGTCTATCCTATATGTCTAGAAAGCTTATATGATAAACTATACTCAGAAACAAGAATCACTTTCTAACTCTAAGTAATCAAGATTTGGCAAGTGATTGAATAAGGCATGTTTAAGCTGTGAAATCTGACCCAAAGTATTTGAAGTACCTTTTGCCTGTTTGACTTAGTATTTGACTCCAAAACTTTACAAGTCTACTTATTATCAATTGTTATGTGTGTACAAACTTTAAACAACAACATTCAGTCATTGGACCAAAGATTAAGAACTAATCCAAACACTGGTTAACAGAATAAGCACAAGTTTAAGCGATGAGGACTATATGAAACTAACAGATTAAGCTTTCTAATACTCCAGACATATCAAATAACCGAAGTTGAACAATTAATAGGTATCAAAAAGTAGAATTATACTAAGAAGCAAAATTGAGCATGCAGACTAAGTTTTTAGGGGAATTTTGTAAAGAAAGCTTATAAGTAAGATTGAAGGCTCCTTTGATGAAGAGGTGGAGCGCTGAGATCACTTGTACCTCTATCAACACTAAATCAACTCATCTACACTGCTACAACCCACATCAATCATCATCATCATCTACACTTGTCCTACTACAAGGTCTGATCAAGGATTATGGCTATGGCTAAGCTATGAACATGAACTGCAACTGAATACTTGTACAATCTCCAAAATCAATCAACAAACTCCATTGTTCATATAAGAACAACATAATCAAAGCAGAACAGTAGGACAGTAAAAGAATGCAAGTGAAATGAGAATGAGAGTGAATTTAGGGAAATTTGAGTTTCATTAATGGAGTAAAAGTTGTTACAAGTTTTCTAACAAACTAACTAACTAACTCAAAGTGTTTGTCAGGCATTTTGAGTAGTTAAAACTTCTAACTGAAAACAGGAATGAGAGAAAAGGGAAATGTTTGTGTTTTTTTACACACTTAGCTATTGATACAAATGAATGATACAAGGTCTATTTATAGAGTGAAATCAGGTGCTGGGGAAGTCCAATGACGTGTTGCATCCAATCAAAAGTTGCTAGGTGGCTTCATCTTCTTAATCGCAAATTCGTGTTCTTGAGCCAAATTGGGGGAAAATTATTCAGTGGATGAATTGTTAATTAATCAAGTGGGTTGAGCTCGTCTCTCCATTTGAATCATTTTTATGTTGAAAGCTTTTTCTGAAAGTGTCTAAAACATGCTCCACGTTTTGGGGATGAAGAGTGACACGTGTCATGCTCTAATAAGTCCTTAAATGGAATTGCGGATCGTTATCTTAAGCACAGTGAAAGTATGTGAGATGGACGTTTGTGATTGGTGGAAAAACAGTTAGTGGCTCTTACTGTGAAGATTCGTTACGTTTATTACTAGCCACCTCTCTCTTCATTAATGAGACCAGTCAACGATACATGTCTCATTCTTCTTTACTTGTGTTTGGTTGAAATTCAACGCACACGGATCAAGTTCAAACTTCTTTCATATTTGGCAACATTGGTCCCTCTTGTTATCAGCCTTGTATTTTGAACTTCAAACTTCAATAACTTTGTCATTTTAGGCCCTTTGACTTCATACCTGACCAGATTTGAACCCTTGACTTGTTGACTTTGACTTTGATCAGATTTGACTTTGTTCTTGACTTTTCCAAATTGACACTTTTAGTCCCTCTACTTTGTAAGTTGTCAAGAAAGGTCCTTTGACTTGTTTTGACTTGTTTTGACTTGTCATCTTTTGTCCTTCTTTTGTCTTTTCTTCATCATAAATGCCTTGATTTCCATGTTTGTATCAAATTTGTATCTTTTTACCTACACAAGCACAAACAACAAAGAATGCCCATAATACTACTTTTACACATTAAAATCTGGTATTTTGCTTTGTGTTTTAGGGTTAAATATGATATAATTGATATGAGATTTCACTCATATCAATGTGACTGTTACATATAAAACCCGTTTGGTGCTCACCGAAATAGATCTCCGGAACGTTCTGCTAACTGTTGGGAGCAAAGTTTCAAGGCCGAGATCCCTGCTTTTGATGGCTCTCTCAAACCAGAGGAGTGTATTGATTGGTTTTCCCAAGTTGAGGAAATTATGGATTTCAAGAATGTCCCTGATAATCGTCATGTGTCACTTGTCGCAATTCGTCTACGTGGTCGTACACAGTGGTGGCAACAATTAAAACGAGTCCGTGCTCGTAGCGGTAAGTCTAAACTCTCAAGTTGGGAAAAGTTCAAGAAACATGCTAGAGCTGCGTTCTTACCCTACAACTTTGAGATAGGATTGTATCAATGATTTCAGAACCTTCACCATGGAACTCGATCTGTCGAGGCATACACGACAGATTTCTTTGAGTACCTTGCCCGCCTTGATCTCAATGGATCCACTGTTCAATTGGTTTCTCGCTATGTCGATGGTCTTCGTCTTAAGCTCCGGGAGATTCTTAATATGTTTGATCCATTGACAGTTGTTGAGGCGCATCAACGTGCTTCTCAGGCAGAAAATCAATTGAATCGTCGTACATTTGGTGGGTTTCACCAACATCCCCCTTTGGGTGGCGCTACAAGTTCTTCTACCCCACCGCCTCGCTCCTAGGTTGCTCCACAGACCTATGCCCCTGCTCATGTTCCTCCCAATGTCCCTCAAGGTTGTTCCAGTGGTGGTTTGCGTTGTTATAATTACGGTGAACTTGGTCACTGGCAATCCGATTATCAAAATCCAAAATTTGCTAACCGTGGCCTTTTTACCGAGGCTGAAGAGTCGGATTCTGTCATGATTTTTTAGATTCTGCCCCTATTTATGATGAGTACCTGGAGGATGTCACAGAAGAGTATGTGTCAGATGATATCGATCCTTTTTTGATGTTGCGCAAGGCCTTTTTAACCCGCGTGCTCCTGATAATGAATGGTTGCGCCACAATCTGTTTCATTCGACTTGTACCATTGGTGGAAAGGTTTCACTTTTATTGTCGATGCTGGAAGTTGTGAGAACGTGATTTCTGAGGTTGTGTCCAAACTCAACCTTCCTACTGAGTCGCACCCCAAGCCTTATCGCCTTTCTTGGCTCAGTCAAGGTACCGATGTTGTTGTTTCGAAACGCGTACTTATGAATTTTTCGATTGGTTCTACTTACTAGGATACTGCTTATTACGATGTGGTTCCTATGGATACAAGTCATCTCTTACTGGGTCGTCCTTGGCAATATGATAATACTGTTTAACATGATGGTCGCGCTAATACATACTTGTTCCTCTTTCGTGGAAAGAAGATTGTTTTGGTCCCAAATAAGCCCAAAGGTTTTTACTGCCACCACAGCTCAATCCTCTTCCTCGATGATTTTGTTGTCTCGTGCTCCTTTTGAGGCTGCTATGGAAGAGTATGGTGTGTTACTTTTTTTACTTTCCATTCCCGTTTGTCATGATACTCTTGTTATTCCTGCTGGTGTACAACCTTTATTACAAGAGTTTACGGATGTGTTTCCTGAATCTCTTCCGTTAGGTTTGCCCTCTCTACGTTATATTCAACCTCACATCGATTTGGTCCCTATTGATACAAAAGTCGGATGGACCGATCTTAACCCGAATTAGGCTTAATTCGGGGTCTTGTGGACTCCGACTCTTGCACCAAGTGAAACTTGCTTAAGGACCCTGCGCACTAAACAGACACCGTTAGGCTTACCGTGGGTTTGTGACCCACGATTAGACTCCAGCGTGAGAGTAAGTAATCGGTGTGAGTATGTAAGTGTTTAGGGTATTGTGTATATCGTACCTTTGTGGAACCGAAGGGGTTCCTTTTATACTCGAGAGAGTCCAGGCTGGGCTCCCTGTTCTTGAGGCCTAAGAAAGATATAATGAGTCGAAATAGCTTGATCTTCATTATCTAACTAAGGCAAGTGTATATCCCTTTTTCTTAGGCGAATATAACTATAATATAAGTTATATTCTGTCTGATCATGTCGCACTGCGACGAGGACTTGGCTAAGGCATCAGCCTCTTATGCGACAGCGGCTTACCGGGCCTTCTGGGCTGTGTGCGCACATCGCACAAGTATCCAATCCATTCCTGATGAATGCGGGTAGTACCCGTGAGTCGGACTATCCAGCCCGACTAGGGACTATACGTCATCATGTCCCCCAGTCTAGTGGTCGCAGGTCCAATCCGCGGCTACTAGACTATAATTAAACCTAAACAGTCGCATAGTCCAAGCATAAAAAAATATTTTAAATATTCCCGCCAAGAAGACATACATCCCCCCTTTTACCTAACCTCCTTGGTACCCAGGAAAAGAGCTTGCCACGTCATAGTTACCCCTTCATCTTCTACCATTAGATCTGGCAAGTGGGGAACACGTGGCACACATCTGACCGTGAACAGTAAAACTAGGAAGCCTATATAAACCCATCACGCCTCCTTTTGACTGCTTACCATCTACAAAACCTTCAAATCACCATTAACGCCTCTTAATTTACCCCCTACCTGGCCCCAACTCCTACAACACTGCAGATGCGGAAACCTTGAGTAACAACCGCATTCACGTGCAATCCTATCCGGAGAGTGTGTTAGTCACTCTTGGCCTAAGCCGCGCAGTCATCTGTGGTGAGCACAAGGTACCAATGTTCCGCAGAGAGAGTGGCCAGGGTTAGTGGTCCTTCCCGTCTTCCTAACAACATTCTGTAAGTACCATCGCATATCAAAAGACTAAAATATGTTTTCCTGTTTTCTGTTTGTCTACTTTTGTAGTTATGGACGTTCTTGACCTTGTCCGTGGTGCCTTCCCTGAAGATTTGATGGTGTACTCTCGCCCTCAGCAGGAAAATGAAGAGTCACTCCGTGACCGTGCATAGAAAAATACCATGGACCTAGAGATTGGGGAGCCATATACCGCCCAAGAGAGTGAAGACACAGGCGCAGACCAACCACCTCCCCCTCCACCAGTTCAACAGTTGGAACAGCAGCCACCCATACAACAACAACCACCACCCTTTCTAAGCTCCTCGCTGTCTTTAGACAATTATACCGGGGACGCCGAAAAATCCGCGGCTGGTTTTAAGGAAGAGGATATTTCTTCTTTAGGAAAAAGACATAGAAGCCCCCCATCATCTCCACATAAATCCGCACGCATCGGGGTCGGTCCCTCCTGGACAGGGGCGCGTACAACCGAGGAAGAGTTTGAGAAGAACCTTGCAAAGACCCCCCCCACCCACGCACTCCTCCCGCCACCATCAATCTAAGGTAACCATCTTCTTCTATACGGTAGAAGTTAGTCATACGTTCTTCATCATATGTTACTATTTTCTATGCGTCCGCCTAACCATTACCCTTATGTAGCAGAGACGAACAGGAAAAATCTGCTGAAAAAGCAGAGACCACGCCCTCCCCTCATAAGGAGACTTCATCAGCGGGGGGAAGCGGTTTCGCACAAGTAACTACCTTTGCTCCTAATTGGGAGCTGCCTGCGTCCTCTGACCTAACGAGTGATTTTGACTACGCAAGCTTCTTAGACAACATCGTGCCGCCTGGCCGAGAGGAAGTGCTAGAAGGGATGAGTGATGCTGTCCTGGCCGATGAGGCAAGTTATCTGGCAGCGCAGCATGTTACATTGACATCGCACCTCAAGAAGAGATACTTGGGGTTGTCTGCCAAACTTCATACTACGGAGGAAAAATTGAGGTAGGTCACTGAAGAGAAATCCTCCGCTCTCAGCGATACGCAAGAAAAAATAGACCAAGAGGCCGAGAGAGGAAGAAAAGATGTCGCCCTCCTCCATTCCTTAATAGAAGAAAGGAACAGGCTATCTGCCGCACTTGATGAAGAGCGCGCCCAACTCCACCAGATAAAGGCCTCCAACCTAGTTGCTATAGGGGCCTTTGAGGAGGGAAATAATAGGTTAATTGCTGATGTTGACGCTCTGGGTGCTAAGGTAAAGGAAGATGTAAACGATCTCAGTTGTCAACTGAAGAGGCTGAGTATCGAACTGGATGAGGAACTGTACCCCCGCCTAATGAAAGAGATAGCCGAGAAGCGGTGGCTAGTGTGCCTGGCCGCAATGGGCGCTTTGGAAGACCCCGCCCTGCGAACCTCATTCTCCAAGTATGTCATTGCCGCAATCAATAAGGGTACTTCAAGAGGTTTGGTAACAGCGCGCAAGGGGAAGTTACTGAACAAAGAACTATCGGAGGTGTCTTTTTATGATCCGAAGGCTGATGCCAAGCTTACCACCGCCTTGAAAGAAATGAGCGTATGCCCGCTGCCCTCTTTTGGCCTGGAGTACAAGGATCATGAAGTCCCCTTTGAAGCTGTAATGGAGGGTCTCACCTTAGCGCGCCACAAGGCAGAGGGCACATAAGCACTACCGGACTTTCACTTAAAACCATCGTTGGAGCAACTGACCATACCAATTTTTGCCTATCCTAGGGAAGCTCTTGATCCCTTCATGATTGAGAAGGAAGTTCCACTGTCCGAGGTCCTTGCAGCGCACGAGAGCCGCACTGCTGCCAAGAAAGCCCTGCTGAACATAGAAGCGGCACCTTCTGTTGGTGCGACCCATCTTGCTCCTTCTGTCCTTGTGTTTCCATTACCACTGCTGGAGAGGGATTCGCATCTGCTGGATCGGATGGAAAAAAGTCTGAAGGATCACCGCACTACTGCTTACTGCCCACCTTTGCTAAAACTGAAGAGATCTGTTGGGTCAAAAAGTTGATGTGGCAGAAACTCAAAAATGAATAAAACGTGAAGTATTTGTCTAGGCGTTGACAAGAGCATTCCAGGCGTTGACAAGAGCATTCCAGGCGTTGACAAGAGTTATTTAGGCGTTGATGGAATCAAGCATTGTCAAGAGCAATCCAAGCATTGTCACATGCAATTCAAGCATTGACAAAACGTAGACAAAAGAAGCTAATGGAAGCTTCTATTTAGATAAACATGCAAAAGATATTCTGCATAAGTTTATTTAAATAGAAGATTTACTTGTTTATTCATTCTTATCTCTTGTAAACCCTAATCCTTACACTATAAAAGGAACCAAGGGTCATAGGTTTTAATCATATCATTCATTCACAATGTAAACCTAAAGTGTGTGTCGCACTAGACGTGGGATTCAATGTATACACGTCTAGTGGATGTTTGTTATTAATATAATGAACATCCCAATTGTTTTAATTCGTGTACTTTGTGTCCAAACACCTTGTCATGATCATTGTTCTTTTCCGCTATGTTATCATATGAACGATGATCAACCTAGATATAATGGTTCTTAACCATCGAGTCGAACGATTATAGGGATCAACAATTGGTATCAGAGCCTAAGGCTCTTGATATCTAGGTCCGACGAGGTGTTCGTGTATGGTGATTAAGAAAAATTCGTATTGAATTTTTCTGGACGTTTTTGTGTGCGCAGCAGTATTCAGAAGGTCATAACTTTTGATTGCACCGTTGGATCGTCACGAAATTTTAGATGTGTGTTCTACATACATAGATCTAAACATCCACCGGAGGGATTGTCGAGTTTTATCCCCAAGCAAAAGTTATTAAGCGTCGAAGTTGGCTGATGGAAGATTTTCAGTTTTTCTGCTTTCACATGAAATCATGAACTAGGGTTCTTCAAACCCTAGATCTATTTAAACAAGCAGGAAGAATTGAAATTGGAGGCTGTTATAATACATTATGGTGTTTAAATTCGATTCTGATTAGGCTTAAAACCCTAATTAGGGTTTCGAATTAAACAAACTTCGTTCTAGGGTTTCAATATTTACTTTGTGAAGTAAAACCCTAGATACTAGGTGCATGATCGTAGCAGTAACACGGCCAAAAGAAGCCCTAATATTTGTTATCTAGCTTTGGATCTCCTACATGCTCGTCTATTGTTCTTCACATGGGGATACAAGCCCTCTGTTTCTTAGTGGTGGAAATCATATGTTTACACGGTTTGGAATTCACATGGCTTAAAACCCTAATGTTCAGATCCTCTACACGCTAGAACATCATAGTACCGTGAGTCCTTTGTTCTCATTGGTGGAGGATTGTAGTGTTCACACGGATGCTTGATGATGATTGGATGAGAGTTTTGCATATACACGGTTCAAAACAAGGTTTTCTATAGATGTGTTCACACGATTCTGCGCTTCTCATTGGTTTGGAAGTTATGTGTTCACATGGTTCTAAGTTCCTGATTGGTGAATATCTCATGCGTTCACACAGTTTGGCATGGTGGTTTGTAAATTTGGACGTCAATTGCTATTAGCTAAACTATCACGTGATGTTTACACGCGATGTCAAGCAGCAAAGATATTTGTTTCGAATTCATTAATGCTGCACGTAAGCGCTGATGGGACTTAATTTTGACGTTGTCAAAAATCTTGGAGCAACGTTGATAAAGTTTTGACGCTGAAAAGAATGAACGCTGACAGGAATTTATGGTTGGCGCTGACATGTGTAATTCAAGCGCTGACAAGAAGGGTTTCGACGCTGACAGGAATAAGTCAACGCTGATAGGTTGACAGTGTCATCCGATATATGAGCTTCAACGCTGATACGTATTGTCCGATATCGGACAATACATCTGACCAAGATATTGGACAGAAGAGATATTGGACAACACATGGATAGCTGCTGTTTGAGAAAAACTGGTACGTTTTTAAGCACACAAAAAGAAGGGAAAGACACACAAAAGGTACATGGAATCTCCGTTTTAATTTAGAATATCATGGTGATATTTATGGCTCGGATATTTTGAAAGGAATTAATGATTTTAAAGCAAGTTAGCAATTATTCGGGGGATTTGATGGATATTTTAAAACTATGTAATCGGGATAGCCTTGCAAAAGAGTTATCCATTTGGACTTTTACATATGGTATGACGATGTTATTCCATTAAATTCTTCATGAAGAGGTGTTGACTTAAGGGGAAGAATTCTTATGGGAAGTTTGATGTTTAAAGAAGATTTTTCGCAAGTTTGTGTTCTATCATATCTTAAAGTGCCGTAGACTTTAAAGGTAACTTGTTCGTGCTTACATAGTTGGTGACGAAGACTTGTCATAAACACTTGAAGGAGTTACATTATCGTGCTCAGTGTCTCACAAAGGATGAGAATATTGACAAGGGATCGAGGTCTACTTATATTTTTCAATCTGGTATAAGTTCTTCATCACATGGATAAACAAGACATGGAACATAGGTTTGTGGTATTCTACTTCAACATCAAGACTACTTTATTTATTTTTCTTCAGGATCATTACATAGAGCTACTTTTGGAGAATCTACAAGATTGCATACTTTCACATATTCCCTATTGATGTGTCAAAAAGGGGAAGAATATGTGCTATACTTAAGGGGAAGCTTCTTGGAGATCATGTACTACATACAAAGGATTCATGCTTAAGAAGAGTGTTTTGACATCATCAACTAGGGGAAGATTGTTGGGTCCAATTATTAAGTTGATAAGTCAAAACACAACAAAATAAGAAGACAAGGGCTAAAAAGTACAAGTTGCAAAAGAACAAGCCGTTGGAGTCTTTTTATTACTTTAGCTTTCTTTGTAAGCTATGTTTTCTAGTATATAAAGAAAACATAGACGTAGGTTTTTATACAATATCATCCATTCACAATGTAAACCTAAAGTGTGTGTCGCACTAGACGTGGGATTCAATGTATACACGTCTAGTGGATGTTTGTTATTAATATAATGAACATCCCAATTTGTTTTAATTCATGTGTCTTTGTGCCTAAACACCTTGTCATGATCATTGTTCTTTTCCGCTATGTTATCATATGAATGATGATCAAACCTAGATATATGGTTCATAACCATTGAGCCCAACGATCTATAGGTTCCACAATTGTTTTTTTTTTTTTTTTTTTTTTTTTTTTTTTTTTTTTGTTTTTTTTTTTTTTTTTTTGTTTTTTTTTTTTTGTTTTTTTTTTTTGTGAATGCTCTGATACCAATTGATGATCCCTATAATCGTTGGGCTCAATGGTTATGAACCATATATCTAGGTTTGATCATCATTCATATGATAACATAGCGGAAAAGAACAATGATCATGACAAGGTGTTTAGGCACAAAGAACACATGAATTAAACAAATGGGTTGCTCATTATATTAATAATAAACAACCACTAGACGTGTATACATTGAATCCCACGTCTAGTGCGACACACACTTTAGGTTTACATTGTGAATGAATTGAATATTATAAAACCTAAGACTCTTGTTTCTTTTATAGTGGAAGAAACAGAATCTACAAGAGATAAAATCAAATAAACATCTAAATCTTCTATTTAGATAAACTATATATTGTGTATATCATAAATAATATACTCAATATATTCCCTAAATAGAATTCTCCATCAAATCTTCAATATTCATCAGCGTTTGACTTTTTGACCGCGTTTGACTTTTGTTGACTTTCTGTCAGTGCCTGAATTGCTCCTGTCAGTGCCTGAATTGCTCTTGTCAGTGCCTGAATATATTACTTGATATTTTCTTCGATTTTGAGTTTCTGCCACAATCTTCCCCTAGTTGATAGTGGCAAAACTCTATATGTATCTCTTGTAAGTTGTACATGATCTTCAGATTGCTTCCCCTCAAGTGTAGCACGTATTTTCTTCCCCTTTTTGTCACATCAACAAGGAAGTAAACAATGTAGGCAATCTTGAAAATTCTCCAAAAGTAGGCTCTGTGTAATGATCTTGAAGAACAATTAATAAAGTATGCTTGATGTAGAAGTAAAATAACCCAGTCCTATGTTCCATGTCTTGTTGTATCCATGCGACTTCAAAACTCACGGCTATAATGAGCAGACTTAAAAACTCACGGCTATAATGAGTAGTCTCTTGACAAAAAGAGTTCTCTAGCAAATATGAGCATAGAGCATCTTAAGAAAAATCCCATACCTTTGCTATCTTTTTATCAAGTCCGTTGTCACCAATTATATAAGCATGAACAAGTTATCTTCAAACCCACTGAAAGTTTGAAGATATGATAGAACACAAACTCGCGAAAATCTTCTTCAATCATCAAACTTACCATAAGAATTCTTCCCCTTAAGCCAACATCTCTTCATGATGAACCAATATCTTTGTATGTAAAAGTCAAAAACGAATAACTCTTTCACAAGGCTATCCCGATTACATACTCCAATAAATTACTTCATGAATCGTTGCTAACTTACTTTAAAATCATTAATCCATTTAAAAATATCCGAGCCATAAATATCATAATGATATTCTGAATTAAACGGAGATTCCATGTACCTTTGTGTGTATTTCCCTTCTTTTTGTGTGCTTAAAACGTACTAGTTTTCTCAAACAGCAACTATCCATGTGTCGTCCAACATCTCTTCTGTCCAATATCTTGGTCAGATGTATTGTCCGATATCTGACAATACGTATCAGCGTTGAAGCTCATATATCGGATGACACTGTCAACCTATCAGCGTTGACTTATTCCTGTCAGCGTCGAAACCATTCCTGTCAGCGCTTGAATTACACACGACAGCGCCAACCATAAATTCTTGTCAGCGTTCATTCTTTCACTTGTCAGCGTCTCATTTAAATCTGTCAGAGTTTAGATTTCAAACATCAACGTTGATGGTAAACCTTGTATTAAACAAAAACGCTTGTAACCGTAGCCTTTGTTTCCCTTTAATTTTAACCATGTGAATACATGATTGTCCACCAATAGGAAACTAAATAACCATGTGAACGCAGATTCGTCATCCTTGCTTCCATGTCTGGTCGTGTGAACACAAACAATATAAACCATTCAATGACTAACCACCGTGTGAACACAATAATCCTCCATCAATTAGAAAACTCTCTCCGTGTGAACACAAGTTTAAAACACTTAAACCGTGTGAAAACTTCTTGTTTGGCTGACCATGTGAACACGTCACACTCATTTAAACAATCGTGTGAACATAGATAATTTCTGACCAATGAGGAACGAGCCCCACGAGAACAAAGCTAGACCAGCATGTAGAGGATACACGTTTATAACAAATATTAGGGTTTTCTATTGCACCGTATGAATGTAAAATCTTCAACCAATAAGACTTGAAGATCTGTGCGAATGCAATCTTTTCACAGCGAACAACCACAAGCTAGCATGTAGAGGATTAAAGTTTATAACAAATATCATATGACCTTTTTGTTACCGTAGGTCTCAGTCACGTCCTTCCAATCACACAGCAACGATTTATTCTAGGATTTATATAAAACCCTAAAATCGAATCGTAGATCTAGGGTTTTGGATGAAACCCTAAAACTTTATCACCTCCAATTCGTCATAAAACATCAGATCTTCCATTATATGCAATGATCTAGGGTTTTCAGAAACCCTAAATCATGATTTCATGTGAATATAAAAATCTGAAAATCACCTCTGCTGCCAACTTCGACGCTTAATAACTTTTGCCTGGGGATAAAACTCGACAATCCCTCCGGTGGATGTTTAGATCTATGTATGTAGAACACACATCTAAAATTTCGTGACGATCCAACGGTTAGATCAAAAGTTATGACCTTCTGAATACTGCTGCGCACACAAAAACGTCCAGAAAAACTCAATACGAATTTTTCTTCTTCTTCACCATACACGAACACCTCGTCGGACCTAGATATCATGAGCCTTAGGCTCTGATACCACTTGTTGATCCCAAACTTAGATCGATTAGCTTTGTGTATACGAGATTAGATCAAGTACTACACGTAGAGAAACCTTTGCTTATGAATAAAGTAACAAAGTGTTATGCGGAATTAACACTTGATCTAAAACACAATGATGTTAAACAAACTTTCACTTGTATTAGAATAATCGTGTTGATTACAATGAAAGGTTTAACTTGCGAATACTATGAAAACTGATATATGACTTTAACCTAAAAGACCTTCTTTTATAGAACAAGAAGTCTTGTACAATAAGCTATGAATCAACTATTCTAGGTAAAGATAATAATAGAAAATACAATGTCGTGCTTATCTTTACCATACATAAATAAAGAAACAAATAAACAAAAGATATTCTATCAGTGTCAATCTTCAAGGCTGTCAGCGTTGACTTCTATCAGCGTCCAAAGTCAATCTATCAGCGTTGACTTTCTTCTTATCAGCGTTTGGTGATCTGACCCATATTTTATTCCCAACAATCCTCCCCTAAACTTGATATCCATAACAAAGATCAAGTTTCTGAATAAAAACTAAAGGCTTAGGAGGAATCTTTCAATAACTTCTTATGTTGGTGATAAACATATCTGATCAAGTCCTTGGCCACATCACTCGTATAATCAATCTCCAAGGGTGTCTCTAGCATCTTCTCCAATACTTCTTTGGACAAGAAATAGTCAGCATCCACAAGCAAATATTCTGAAAACTTTGTAGAGCTCATATGAAATACACCACAAGTAGAATATAGCCTCCAATGAAGATTACTGAGATCATCTTCAAGATCCTTCCAAATGGCAGGATCTGCTTCTTTTGGACCACACAAAGTCATAAATGTGTTCCAAAGTCTTATTCCATTAGCTGAAGTAGGTGCTTCAGCTGTATACTTGGCCTCTATTAACCTCCATAGATGCACCAAGTCTTCCCTGTCTATGCTTGCAAATATAGAAATAACTGAAGTGAAAGTATGTACCTCCTTTCCAAATCGTCCAACCTTCCAAAATCCACACTCATCTTCATCAAAACTGATAATTGGATTTCTGTCATCTAGAGGTATCACATTTACCAAATCTGAAGCTTCCAAGGGAGAAAGCTTGAGATGCTTCCTTATAACACCTTCAGTTGGAAAATACACATCCATGTCTTTAGGAAATTGAAAAGGATCTCCTTTCTTCACTGGTCTTTGAGCAATCCTTATTTCCTTTTGAATTTGCATCTCCTCTGCAAGCTCTTGTTTTCTTTCTTCTGAAAGAAACTGGTAGACATTCTGTTCTTGCACCTTCCTCCAAATAGGATGTGCCCTATACTCTAACTCCTCAAAAGACAAGGCCAGCAACTTCTTTGATGTCCAATTAGGCTGATGACATCTAAGCAACTTATAGTACAACTGCCTTCTATCTCTTTTGAGCCAGGTCTTGACCTCTTGTGCATTAAATCTCATAATCACCTTTATGTCTTCTTGTACCCTAAGAAGAACTTCCAACCCCCAAATTTGATCTGATAAACTCATACCTGGGTTGTCCATCACCTGGTCTTCCCAAGCATGGTACATTCTGGTGATTTCTGGTAGGTCCCAATCAACCTGATTCTTCAACTCACTCAACCTTTCCTTTGCTAGCTCATCCCCATATTCAAGCCTTTCTGGATCTTCAATAATTTGAATGCTTGAATCTGAGCTATCACCTTCTTTATCATCACCACTTTCCTCCTCACTCTCAGAAACAACAAATGGTGATCTTCTACTCCTCCTCAAATCTCTTTCCACAAGTTGTGCATCAAAGATTACTTTAAGTTATTTTTCTTCAGGATCATTACATAGAGCCTACTTTTGGAGAATTTTCAAGATTGCATACATTGTTTACTTCCTTGTTGATGTGACAAAAAGGGGAAGAAAATACGTTCTACACTTGAGGGGAAGCAATCTGAAGATCATGTACAACTTACAAGAGATACACATAGAGTTTTGCCACTATCAACTAGGGGAAGATTGTTGGGTCAAAAAGTTGATGTGGCAGAAACTCAAAAATGAAGAAAACGTGAAGTATTTGTCTAGGCGTTGACAAGAGCATTCCAGGCGTTGACAAGAGCATTCCAGGCGTTGACAAGAGTTATTTAGGCGTTGATGGAATCAAGCATTGTCAAGAGCAATCCAAGCATTGTCACATGCAATTCAAGCATTGACAAAACGTAGACAAAAGAAGCTAATGGAAGCTTCTATTTAGATAAACATGCAAAAGATATTCTGCATAAGTTTATTTAAATAGAAGATTTACTTGTTTATTCATTCTTATCTCTTGTAAACCCTAATCCTTACACTATAAAAGGAACCAAGGGTCATAGGTTTTAATCATATCATTCATTCACAATGTAAACCTAAAGTGTGTGTCGCACTAGACGTGGGATTCAATGTATACACGTCTAGTGGATGTTTGTTATTAATATAATGAACATCCCAATTGTTTTAATTCGTGTACTTTGTGTCCAAACACCTTGTCATGATCATTGTTCTTTTCCGCTATGTTATCATATGAACGATGATCAACCTAGATATAATGGTTCTTAACCATCGAGTCGAACGATTATAGGGATCAACAAGATCCTCCTCCGAGACCCATCTGCTCTCCAATCGCCTTAGGGATTTATAAATATATGTTGTACTTGTTATCCACGAATGTTTGCCTTTGTAATAAACACTATCCCTTTTTTGTTATGAAAAAATTTATTGAATGTTTATAGCGCAATTTCGCATAATAAGCTAATGTAAACTTATAAATGGTCCATATGGGTTTGAGAAGCTCATTACGTGCGGTGTACCGCTACTACCATAAGTACGTTCAGGTAAGGCTGACCAATTGTTAGGTGCGCACAAGTGTGTCTTAACAGTCTTAGAGTTTACTGGTTGCATAACTTGCTACGACGTCATTAATAGCAAGGGGCCTAACAAGGATACACGATCCATGGTCGAAGGGGTTGCATCCCACTTACTCGACGAGTCTAATTAGTAGGGTAGGCTCATTCCTGTTATTTCTCTTAGAAACGTTGTGCACGCGTGCGCCAATAGGCAATATATATAATAAAAGAAAATATGTATGACATAAAGAATTTTTTCAGAATGTGTCGTGGAACTAGCTAGGGACCACGACTGTTTTATTAATACTTGCAAGATTTTAAATACATAAGATAAAAGAAAAATTAATATATTCATTTGGGAAGTTCTCCCTCAAAGGTAGCATTTCTTCAGATGGCATATGTTCCAAGGCCTTTGTAGGTCGCGACCATCCATGTCGCGTAACCGACACGTACCATTTCCTAGTGCGTCTGTCACTATGTAAGGTCACTCCCATTTAGGCCCAAGCTTTCCTGTGTTCTCAGTGCGGCTGGCCGCTTTTGAGCGATACACGAAGTCACCTGGTCTAAAGGAGGTTTTGTGTACCCTAGCATCATAGTAGCCTTTCATTTTTGCTTTTGACTTAGCTTCGCGGATTCCTGCTAACTCTCGTCGCTCCTTGATTATGTCTAAATTCAATCGCAGCTCATAGTCGTTAGTAACCATGTCTACCTCCGCTGTGCGGAGTGTTTGCAATCCGATCTCAGCTGGAATGACTGCCTCTGTACCATATGTTAGGGCGAAAGGGGTATCACCTATGGCTGTCTTGATCATCGTGTGATGTGCCCACAAAACATGCGACAACTCATCGACCCACTTCTTATTATGCTCCCACAATCGTGCTTTTATGCCATCTCGCAGACTCCTGTTTGCTCTTTCCACAAGTCCATTTGTTTATGGGTGGGCGATCGATGCGAACCGTTGATGTATTCCATTCTTCGCGCACCAATCCTTGAATGGGTTCTTTGCGAACTGCTTTCCATTATCAAAGACTATTTCACCGGGCAGTCCGAAACGACATACTATGTTGTCCCATACGAACCTTTTCACCTGATTCCCTGTGATCGTTGCGACTGCCTTTTCCTCAATCCATCTTGTAAAGTAATCCATCGCGACTATGAGGAACTTAACTCCTCCCGCGGCTACAAGAAAGGGTCCCGCGATATCGATTCCCCATTTGAAGAATGGCCAAGGGGAGGTGATCGGCGTGAGCTCCTCCTGAGGCTACCTAGGTACTGGTCTATGCACCTGGCAGTCATTGCATTTATTAATGAGTGTTCGCGCGTCTGTATGCATAGTTGGCCAGTATTATTCGTTGCGCAACGTTGTTGCTACCACGGACCTCGGTCATGCGTGCATGCCGCACGACCCCTCGTGGATTTCGCTTATGAGGTACTACGCTTGGCACGGCCCTACGCATCTTAGCCATGGCTGAAGAAATGATCGTTTGTAAAGAATTTCGTCTCTGACTTCAAATTGCCTTGATCGTCTCCGTATTCACCGTGCCTCGAATTCGTCATCCGGGAGGGAATCATTGGCTAAATAGTCCACAATTGGTTTTATCCATGTAGTACCTTCTTCCTCTACTATCGCGGTTACCTCTTGCTCTTTTATTGATTTATCCTTGAGGATCTCCACTAGGACCTGCTTTGACAAGTGCGCAAAACTGGTGGACGCTATCTTGCTAAGTGCATCTGCTTTCTTGTTCTCCCCCTAGGTACTTGGCGTATCTGGAACCTATTGAACCCCTCATTAAAGGTTTTGGCTTTTTGTAAGTACTGCACCATATTATCTTCTTTTGCTTCATAATCGCCAAGTATATGGTTTGCTACCAGTCGAGAATCTACATTCGCTTCGATATTACACACGCCCATTCTTGCTGCAATTCTTAGCCCTACTATCAGTGCCTCATACTCTGCCTCATTATTCGTGGCTGTGAATTCAAAACGTAATGCGTATGTGAACTCCATTCCTTCTGGATTGGTGAGTACGAGTCCCGCGCCTGATCCATCAGTGCAAGATGACCCGTCTGTGAATAAGATCCACGGGGCTTGGTCTTCTTCCTTTTGATCTAGCCCTTGAGCGCCTTCTTCTGGCTTTTCAATGATAAATCCGCAAGAATTTGTCCCTTCACGGCATTGCGCGGTCTGTATGTAATATTGTGTTCCCCTAGTAGAACACTCTACTTTTGGAACCTGCCTGCGACATCTGGTTTTGAGATCACATGCTTTATGGGTTGATCCGTTATCACCACTATTGGGTGCGCTTGGAAATATTTGCGCAACCTCTTTGCTGAAAATACTAGCGCGAGAACTAATTTCTCCATTGGGGTATAATTTAGCTCCGAGCTCTGTAATGCTCTACTTATGAAGTACACTGGTGTTTGCACATTTTCCATGTCCGTCATTAGCACCGCGCTGATCGCTCCATGCGTTGCGGACAAATATATTATCAGCTCTTCTTTAGGTCATGGCGCGACTAACATAGGGAGCAAAGCTAAATGCGCTTTTAATTCCTCGAAGGCCTTTTCTGCTTCCTTCGTCCAAATGAAGTACCCTTTCTTAATGCACTTTTAAGAATTTTAAACAAGGGGAGCGACTTCTCTGCTGATTTGGACAGGAACCTGTTCAGTCCTGCAAGCTTCCAGTTTAGCGACTACACTTCCTTTTTCGTTTTTGGGCTCTAGAGTTGTATGACCGCGTCTGTTTTTTCCGGACAGGGTTTGATTCCATTGGGGTCAATCATGTATCCTAGGAACATGCCTTCTGTCTCCCCAAAAATACACTTCTTTGGATTTAACTTCATGTTTATCCTTCTGAGTGTAGAGAATGTTTCCTCTATATCCCAAATAAGCTTGCTCTCCGTATAACTTTTTATTACCAAATCATCGACATACACCTACCAATTTCGCCCTATTTGGCCTTCAAATGCCTTATCAACCAGTCGTTGATACGTGGCCCCTGTGTTCTTAGTCCGAACAACATTTTTGTGTAACAGTACACGCCCTGACTGGTATGGAATGCTGTCTTTTCCTCATCTTCTTCTGCCATTTGTATCTGATGGTATCCCTTGTATGTGTCTAGGAAACATTTGAAGGGGTATCCTCACAACGATTCCACCTTCCAGTGTATTTTCGGGAGTGGGTAGCAATCTTGGGGACAAGCTTTATTGAGGTCTGTGAAATCAACGCACATGCGCCAGCTGCCATCATGTTTCTTTACCATTACCGGGTTAGCGAGCCAGTCGTGATAGTAAATTTCCCTCATGATTCCTGCGTCTACCAGCTTTTTTACTTCGTCCAGTATTACTTTGTTGCGCTCTGGGGCCTGACCTCTTTTCTTTTGCCTAACCGGAAGGTATCCTTCGCATATTTGAAGCTTGTGTTCGGCTATCGACCTTGGTACCCCTGTCATATCTTTGGGTTCCCATGCGAAGACGTGTAGGTTATCCTTCAAAAGGAGACACATGTCTGTCTTCCCTTTGTCAGATAATGTCCCTCCAATCGTTATCTCCTGATCCAGATACTGCAGATGCACTACTACCTTTAAGTTTGGTGGTGAGTTCACCTTTGGTTCCGTCGTGATCCTAGGCGGTTCTACGATCGCGTTGCATTCTGAGGGTGTTAATGTCGTGTTGAAGATAGTTACGACCCCTCCATCAACTGGTAATTTCATCATACTGTGAGCCGTAGAAGGTACTGCTCGCATTGCTAGTATAGCTAGTCGCCCTATGATCCCGTTATATTGTGATGGCGACCGTATGATCAAGAAATTCATTTGGACTTTCGTCGAGTGCTCATCATTTCCTACTCTTACTGCTAACTTCAGTTGGCCCAAGGGCCATACCGCTTCTCCGCTAAATCCAATGAGCGGGGAAGTCGCGGGCATCATTTGGCTCTTTATTTCTGCGTTAAGCTTTTAAAAGCAGTGCTCGTACATTATTTCTGCTGATGAACCTCCATCCACATACATGCGATGTATGCTATACTGACCAATACTTATTTCTATAACTAGTGGGCCATCTGCGATGTTCCTTTCATTGAGTGGGGGGAAGGAAATGTCTTTTCCCTTTGAGAACTTTTGGCTCACCTTCTGTCTTGTCCTTCGTTGCCACGATTCCACCATGTAAATATTCGCGCTAGCGAACTTTTGTCTATCATCCTTCGTGGTTTCCTTGACAAGGTGTTTTAGCTCGCCTTTCTATACCCTATTCTCGATATATTTTTGCAGCTGAATACATTCGTTCGTAGCGTTCCCCCTCTCATTGTGGTATTCACAGTATCTATTACTGGCGCGTTTTTCGACCGGGGTGGTCATTGGCGTTGGCCTTGGGAAACTCGCACCTTCTGATACGAAGATTTCTCTTGGGGTTGACTTAAGGGGTGTAAACCTAGAGTTATATGTTCGCCCCTCTCTTCTCCTTCCTACGTACCCTTGCTTGTTGGGCCCTTCACTGGGTATGCGGATAGATCTGTGAGCATAAGTGCTTCGTGATGTTTCTGAAGCAGCCGATTATCCTTGTATGAAAGACCTTGCCCGCCTTAGCACTACATTGAAGGTTCCGGGCGTTCTTTCATTAAGCTTTTTTATTAGATCGTTGTTTCGTATGCCCGCCATGAAGCAGGATACTTTCAAAATTTCTGGAAGTCACTCGCTCTTGAAACGCTCCAGAAAGTCTTCCAGGTATTCGCCATGGCTCTGCTTTACCCTGGCGAGCGATACAGCACTCCTATCATGTCTTTTCTGTTGCACATAAATTATTTTAAATGCTTTTCGCAACACTTCATACCCGTTGATTGTTCACGACGGAAGCCTATCGAACCACGTCCGCGCGTTCCCTACGAGTGTAGAGTTAAACATATTACACCATACGGGTTCTGGCCATTGTTCGATACCTGCCTGGGATTCAAAGACTTTCAAGTGATCTTCTGGATCCGTCGTACCATCATAAGTTTTCACGTTTGATGGCATGCGACACTTTCTGGTGTCTCCATAATGTTGTATACGCCTCGTAAAAGCGTTTTTCCTGGCTCTTCTCTAAGGTTGTGAGAAGATTTGGTCATCCGAGGAATAACTTGCGCGTATATGTTTTCCTGGCGGATTATCACTTGATCCTGACAGATTTCCTTCTGAGGATGAGGCAAGCTTCACTCGCTTTGCTTCCTCTACCATCTTTTCATGTTTAGCAACCAAAGGGATGAGTGCTTGTAGGTTATTAGCTACGTACTCCTCCATCATGCGTGCCTTTATAGCAACTGTTGGGAATAAATTTAGGCCAGAACACTTGAACGCTGACAAGAACAACTCAAGCGTTGACAAGAGCAAAGTGAGCGCTGACAGCATAAGCGTTGACAAGATAAAGTCAAGCGTTGACAGATTGAAGACAAGCACTGATGGAAGATGTGAGCTACACGTATATTATATTCTAGATTACTTCTAGTAAGGATAGAAACGACAATGTATTTTCTATGTTTATCTTTACCTAGAATAGTTGATTCGTAGCTTATTGTACAAGACTTCTTGTTCTATAAAAGAAGATCTTTAAGGTTAATGTTAAATATCAGTTTTCATAGTATTCGCAAGTTAAACCTTTCATTGTAATCAACAAGATTATTCTAATACAAGTGAAAGTTTGTTTAACATCATTGTGTTTTAGATCAAGTGTTAATTCCGCATAACACTTTGTTACTTTATTCATAAGCAAAGGTTTCTCTACGTGTTATACTTGATCTAATCTCGTATACACAAAGCTAATCGATCTAAGTTTGGGATCAACAAGTGGTATCAGAGCTTGTTGAGAAACTTTTGATCTTTAAGTAACGCAGAACCCTAAAACACCAAACCCTAAAAACCCTAAAATTCTCAAAACCCTAAAAACATCATGTCTGGCACAAATCAACCTCCTGCTTTGCTTCAAAACAACTTCTCAAACCCTAGTATCAAAATTCCCATGTTTGATGCCAGGAACTTTGAACTTTGGAAGTCCAATTTTGAGCAATACATAGCTATTCATGACTACACTCTTTGGGAAATTATCGAATATGGGAACACATTCGATAAAGCAGCAAAGATTACTGCTGCTATTGCCGCAAGGACAGCTGTTCCTAATTGTCCTGAAGCTGATAAAGTGGAAAAGCCTGATGATGGGAGAGCGGTAGCTGTTGAAGATATAGCCAAGAAGAGGGTGGACATGAAAATTTTGAACATCTTGAAACATGCCCTAGGTCATGAGAATCAGCATAAGTACAAACGTTTTGAGTCTGCAAAAGAGCTTTGGGAAGCTCTTGAAGTAGCACATGGTGGCAATGCTGACACAAAAGAAGAAAAGAAGAAGCAAC
This sequence comes from Glebionis coronaria, assembly GCA_025667525.1. Lineage (NCBI taxonomy): Eukaryota > Viridiplantae > Streptophyta > Magnoliopsida > Asterales > Asteraceae > Glebionis > Glebionis coronaria. The sequence continues at coordinate 2,188,003 of CM046882.1, read as the reverse complement.
TCTTGCATGAGTATGCTGTCTTTAAAGCTCAACCTAATGAGAATCTCAGCAGTGTGAGAAGTAGACTTCTTGACATCACAAGTCAACTTTCCTTCATGGGAAAACAGATTGATGACCCTGAATTGAATGCTACTTTTCTCAAAAGCCTTGGTGATGTATGGAAGATTGAGACAAGATCTATTCTTGTCAATAACACCCACAAGACTTCCAGGTTTGATGACATCTTCAACAAGTTAAGGCTGTTGGAGAATTAATGGCAATTGGAGAGTGATAACAAATCTTCCAGCAGCAACATGGCCTTCTTTTCACAAAGTGAAGGCCAATTTGATTCCATGAACTTCTATGGACATTCAGCAACTGGATCTCAAGGTGTCAGCGCTGGATGTCAATCTGTCAGCGCTGGATCATATCCTGTCAACGCTTTGTACTCAAGCGCTGACACACACAATCATGGCGCTGATAGAATTAAACCTGCTGGTTTTGATCTTGATACTGTGTGTGCATTCATTGCTTCTTTGCCTAGTGATTCAAGGATTACTTATGAAGATCTTGAGCAGATAAGTGATGAACAATTGGAAGAGATGGACATCAAGTGGACTATGGCTCTTGTAAGTTTAAGAGCAAACAGGTTCAATAAAAGGTTCAAGAAGAAGATGACCTTTAATGCTAAGGATGTTGCTGGCTTTGACAAGTCCAAGGTGGAGTGCTACAACTGTCATAGGATGGGGCACTTTATGAGGGAATGTAGATCTCCAAGGAGATCTGATGCTGGGAAGCCTTCTAGCCAAATGATTAAGAACCCAGATCCCAAGGCCATGGTTGCTGTTCAACAAATTGATGGTGTTGGAGAATGGGATTGGAGCTGGATGGCTAAGAATGAGGAAGAGGACAGAGCTTTGGTTGCTGAAGTTAAAGAAGAGCATGCTGAATATGCTCTCATGGCACACTCCTCCTCTTCATCAGACAATGAGGTATATGATGATGCTTTCTGTTCTAAGGGTTGTCGTTTAAATACTGAAAAATTAAAACAAGAGATAATTAAATTATTAGATGAGGCAAGTACTGAAAGATGCAAAGTATCTAACTATCAAATTGCTCTAACCCAAACAGAAAAGACAGTATCTGAGTATAAGAAAATGGAGTTTGATTTAAAAGATCAAATAAACATCTTAAAACATGAGTTATTTCAGAGTAAAGATGTGCAAGATATAGTAAATAGGGTTAATCTTGATTTGATAGCTCAGTTAGAGGAGGCTAACAAAAATAAAGATAATGTGAGTCTTAAAATCCAGAGGTTTGATAAGGCCACACAAACCCTAGGAGAGTGTGTTAGTAAACAAAGAGACTCTAAGGATATGAGTGGGATTGGGATGAATAATTATACTGTTGTTCCACCACCAGCTGGGGACTTCTATGGTGTCCAATCAAAGGACTTATCTTGGACTGGCTTGCCAGAATGCCAAGAGGAGGAGTTCATTCCTCCACCTAGAGTGACTTCCCCAGTTGAGGAATATCAGCAAAAGCTGACTGACCTAGAAGAGTGGAAGAAAGCTAACCACACTTTGTTTGTTAAGGGAGGGTTATTGTGTGAAAGTCCAAATGAGCCCACACCAATCACAAAACCAATTGATGATCCTAAACCTATTAAGATCACACACCCTACCACTAGCAAACCTGTTGACCTTGGCCCACAAAATGTTAGAAAACCTAGTGTTAAATATGCAGAAATGTATAGAAATTCTAGGTCACCAAAAAGCCAAGTTAGTAACCATGGAACAGGTTTCTTTGCTTCTAGACCTAAGATTATGTCTAGAAAAGCTTGTTACTCATGTGGGAGCTTTTCACATTTGGCCTACAAATGTGTCAACGCTTCCAATGTCAACGCTGACAGGAACCATTTCAGCGCTGACAAAAGTCAACATAGGTCAAACACTGTCAGACCCAATACCTTTGTGAACAAAAGTTCACAAGTTGTTAGACCAGCCCCATTCTTTTCTAGAGGGTCTAACACACAAGGCCTAAGACCTTTTCAAAAGTCAAATACTTGGTCAAATAGGCAATGGGTTCCTGTAGCAAACCCTAGGTTCAACGCTGATAAGAGCAATCGGGGCGCTGACAGGAGTAATTTCAGCGCTGACAGACACACTGCTAAACCTAGGTATTTGCAGCCACAGGGAAATAGGTCTAAAGCTTCTACTTGCTTAACATGGAGACCAAAACAAGACCAGAACCCTAATAATACTGGTGTCTCTATGACATGCAACAGATTTCATTATATTTCAAAGGCATTGTCAACACCAATTGGGGTTAACTGGGAATTTCATTCAAACAGGGATGAAAATGGGGTTGTTATGAGAACCAAGTCTGTTCTTGTTGAACAACCAAATGAATCCAAGTCTTCCAAGGCTTGGGTTCCCAAAGAAAACTAATGTGTTTTCTTTATGTGCAGGGCATTCAGAAGAAGATCAATGACTATGGATACTGGGATAGTGGATGCTCAAGGCACATGACTGGAAAGGAAGACTATCTGACCAATTTCTCTCCTATTCAAGATGGTGATAAGGTATACTTTGGGGGTGGCTACGGCACAATCACAGGAAAAGGAACCCTTGTCACCAACAATCTTAGGTTTGATAATGTCTTCTTGGTGAAAGACCTGGATTATAATTTGTTTAGTGTATCACAAGTGTGTGATAACAAAAATAAGGTTCTTTTCACAGATACTGAGTGCTTGGTGTTAAGCAAAGATTATAAGCTCCCTGAGGAGAAATACATAGATTTTAGAACACCAAGGCATAAAGACATATATAATGTGAATCTTAATGGAATTAAGGTAAATAATAAGATGTCATGTCTGTATGCTAAAGCCTCAGTAGATGAAAGTAATCTTTGGCACAGGAGACTAGGGCACATAAACTTTAAGAATATTAATAGGCTTGTGAGGCTTGGTTTAGTTGATGGTTTGCCTGAAAAGGCTTTCCACAATGACCACTCTTGTGTTGCATGCCTTAAGGGCAAGCAGCACAAGGTCTCATTCAGGTCTAAACAGGTGCACTCTAGTTCTAAACCACTTCACTTATTGCATATGGACCTCTTTGGTCCAACTAATATAGAAAGTTTGAAGGGTAAATCATATTGTTTTGTCATTACTGATGATTACTCCAGGTTTACATGGACTTTCTTTTTAGCCAAGAAAAGTGAAACTGCCCTAAGTCTGATTAATTTCATTACCCAAATTGAAAAGAAAAATGGTAATGAGGTCAAGATTATTAGAAGTGACAATGGGGGTGAGTTTAGAAATCAGTTGTTAGATGATTTCTGTGCCAAGAAAGGGATTACTAGGCAGTTTAGTATAGCTAGAACCCCACAACAAAATGGGGTTGCTGAAAGGAAGAATAGGACCCTTATTGAAGCAGCCAGAACCATGTTGGCTGATGCCCACTTTCCTATAGCCTTTTGGGCTGAAGCTGTTAACACAGCTTGTTATGTTCAAAATAGGGCATTGGTCAACAAGATACATAATAAGACACCTTATGAATTACTTTGGGGAAGGAAGCCCAACATTGGCTTTCTCAAGCCTTTTGGGTGTCATGTAGTTGTTTTAGAAACTAGTGAGGCCCTAGGTAAATTCGATTCAAAAGGTGATGAAGGCTACTTCATGGGTTATTCTGTGCAGAGTAAAGGATATAGGGTTTACATTAAAAAGGAAAAACGTATACTTGAAAAAGTACATGTTAGGTTTTTAGAAAGTAAACCTAGTGATCCTGAGAGTGGTCCAAATTGGTTGTTTGACTTAGAACCTTTATCTAGAGCTTTAAATTATATGCCTGTTACTGATCCAGACATTGTGAAGGTAACTTCAAGTGTTTTGGAAAAGAGAATTGGTAATGTTTCAGGTATACAGGTTGATAAGGAGGATGGACCACCAGCAGTTGAATCATCTCCCACACAAGAATATGTTACACTTCCTATATGGACAGATGAGTATTATGCTGCTGCTACTGCTGCAAGGAAAGATAATGGTGGTGTTCAGATATCATCAACTACAAACATGCATGATTCTTCAGGCGCTGACAAAGGGAAATCAAGCGTTGACACGACCAATTCAGACGCTGATGGCTCCAACGCTGACAACATCAGTTCAAGCGTTGTTAGCCCAAACGCTGATAAACAAGGATCAGACTTTGGAGACACCTTTACACAGCTTTTCTCTTCTCATTTTGAACAGGGTGGACCTTCCAATATCCATGAAGAGATTCCTGTTGATCAAGAAGAATCTGAAGAAGATATTGGCAACATGGAGCGTGAAATTGAGGACACCAGACTTTTTGAAGGAGGAGTTCTCACTTCCACAGCAAAGGATCACCCCACATCTCAAATCATTGGTGATGTTATGGCTCCAGTTCAGACAAGAAGATCCCATCAAGGTCTTGGTGGATTTATTGCCAATATACACAAGAAGGTTGATACCCCTCTTGTACAAGCATGTTTGTTTGCCTGTTTTCTGTCACAGGAAGAACCCAAGAAGATTTTTGATGCTCTCAAAGAACCAAGTTGGGTGGAAGCAATGCAGGATGAGCTTCACCAATTTGCTATACAGGATGTTTGGGAGCTGGTTGATTGTCCTAGGTATGTGAGACCAATTGGGACAAGATGGGTTCTAAGGAACAAGAAAGATGAAAGAGGCATTGTGGTCAGAAACAAGGCACGTTTGGTAGCTCAGGGTTATACACAAGAGGAAGGCATAGATTATGAAGAAGTCTTTGCTCCAGTTGCAAGAATTGAAGCTATCAGAATTTTCTTAGCTTATGCTTCTTGCATGAATTTTACTGTTTATCAAATGGATGTGAAGAGTGCTTTCCTCTATGGCACAATTGTTGAGGAGGTTTATGTAATGCAGCCTCCTGGTTTTGAAGATCCTGAGAATCCAGACAAGGTTTATAGAGTAAAGAAGGCAATGTATGGCCTTCATCAAGCCCCAAGAGCATGGTATGGTACATTGTCCAACTACTTGGTGGAAAATGGTTTCAAAAGGGGCACCATAGATCAGACACTATTTACAAAGAAGAAAGGAAAACATGTGTTGCTGGTGCAGGTCTATGTTGATGACATCATTTTTGGGTCTACTGATCCAAAAATGAGTGAGGATTTTTCCAAGCTCATGACAGATAAATTCAAGATGAGTGCAATGGGTGAGATGAACTTCTTTCTAGGTTTACAAGTTCAGCAGAAAGAAGATGGTATCTTCATCTCCCAAGACAAGTATGTAGCAGAAATCTTAAAAAAATATGGTTTTTCTCCACATGAGAAGGAGGCTTCCACTCCTATGGATAGACAATACCCTTGGGGAAAAATTGGAGCTGGAAAGGATGTGGATGTTAGGCACTATAGATCAATGATTGGATCATTGATGTATCTTACAGCCTCAAGACCTGACATCATGTTTGCTGTGTGTGCATGTGCACGCCATCAAGTGACTCCCAAAGAATGTCACCTTTTTGCTGTGAAGAGAATTTTTAGGTACTTAAGATGTTATCCAGATCTTGGATTATGGTACCCAAAAGATTCTCCTTTGGACCTTATTGCATATTCAGACAGTGATTATGGTGGTGACAAGTTTGATAGGAAATCCACAACTGGTGGATGCCAATTTCTTGGGAGCAGATTAATATCTTGGCAATGCAAGAAACAAACAGTGGTGGCAAACTCTACAACTGAAGCAGAATATGTTGCTGCAGCTGCTTGTTGTGGACAAGTCTTATGGATTCAGAACCAGCTGTTGGATTATGGGTATAATTTTATGCATACCAAGATTTTTGTAGACAATAACAGTACTTTATGCATTATTAAAAATCCTGTACATCATTCTAAAACCAAACACATAGAAATTAGACATCATTTTATAAGAGATTGCTTTGAGAAAGGTTTAATACAACCAGATAGGGTAGATACTGAAGATAATATAGCTGATTTATTAACTAAACCTTTTGATGCTGGAAGATTTCAATATTTGGTAACAAATATTGGAATGGTTAATCTCACTTAATATGTGTTTTGGAACATTTTTGTAAAAGTATGTACAGGATAATGCATTGTTATTGGTCTTTGTGATGATTTAGATTTTCCACATTCTTTTTCTAACACTGACAAAGGTAAATACAACGCTGTCAAGTGTTATTTTGCCATTGTTGGAGATATTATTGTCTAACGCTGACAAGAGTTCCTTCAACGCTGATAAGTGTTGTCGGGACGCTGTCAGCAACAAATGTTAGTTTTGTGGTTTTTCATCTAAATGTGCAGGTAATGGTAGCTTTATGCCATTGGATACAGAGTTGCTTATGGATCTTTGAAGAGCTATTTGGACATGTTTTGTTTATGGATGATGGTTGGAATATTTATATTCCTATCTTGACATAAATTTTTAATGTTCATATATATGTTTTGAGAACTCATGTATCATAGTTTAAGGGGAGGTTTAAGGAACCTTTAGGACTCTTGGGTATTCTTAGAATACTCTTATCACAATTCTAGATTGTGTCCACTGGTGAGTATGGGTTAGTTTTACTAAACCATGAGGCACTGTAGCATGCATAGTATATCAACTTTGCATGCTGCCAAGACATTTTTGACTTAGAATTGGTTATGGTCTGATGGGAGGCTTGGGAATCCTTTTGATATGGGTTTTACCTGGGAGTAACAAGGATTTTATGAGGTAACTTGGTTGTTAAGAATTTTGGTTAGCAAGGGACACTAGAGGACTGTTATGTCTATCTTGCTTATGTAAGTGTGCATAACTGGACAGTGCTTGCCGCCCTATGATAATTATCAGCTTTTGGTTATCTTCTCTAGGATAAATTACTTGTTAAGGTCATTGTTCACTTTTTAAAACAATTTTATTTTTGGACGCTGACAAGATTTTTCCAAGCGTTGTTGTGACCAAAATGGACGCTGACATGGCTTTAGGCGAACGTTGACAGGATTATAGCCGTTGACAAACAATGGGACCTACCCAGTTGTAACTTTTTGACATATTTTCAAGCCGTAATTTTAGGAGTTGTTACTTTCATTTAATGCATGAGATAACTTATAAACTTTTTCAATATTTTCATGATTGATTTTTGAAAATCTTTGCCTATTTTTGGGCCAATCACGTGCATTCATCCACTCCTATAAATTTGGCTCCTATTTTAAACAGGGTATCTATAATTCTTGTCTAACATTTTTTTTCTTATCAACCTTCATCTTTTATACATCAACTTAACAGCTTTCATCAATGGCACCAAGATTTAACTCAGCAGAATTGGATTTGGGGTTCAAGTCTCAACACAACATGATTGCTTATCTTGTTGCTGATAATACTTTGTTCCCTGAATACACACAGATGGTGGAGTATTTGAATGCATCCCCATTAAGGTATGCTCTTTCTCATGCACCACTCATTCCAGTCACACACATTAAACAGTTTTGGAACACTGTCAGTTCCTCAACAGTTAATGGAGTGACAACATTGAATTCTATTGTACATGGGAGACCTTGGGTGGTTACTGAGGCCTTGGTACGCCAGGCCTTGCATCTTAATGATGCTGATGGTATAACCATGCTTCCCATATCTGAAATAGAACAAGGGCTTAGGGCTTTGGGATATCCTATTCCTGATGAAGGTACTCTCAATAAGTACCATAAGCAGGAATTTCCCCCAGCCTGGAAGTACCTAATTCACATTCTCCTTCAATGTTTGAGTCCCAAATGTACTGCACACAATGAGATCAATAGATCCATTGCATCTGCTATTGTGTGTATTGCAACAGGGCAAAATTATAATTGGTCTAAAATGATTTTTGAAGGAATGTGTAAAAACAAGGGGACAAAAATGACTTTAGCTTATCCCCGTTTTCTGCAAATGGTTTTTGATGCTCAAAGATATTGTTCAAGGGATCACAATGACTTTTATAATATCCCTGAACAAAAGAAGGCTATTTTTACCAAGATGAATTCACCACCTCATAGAGACCTACCATTAACCCCAGCCATGCTTGCTGTTATTGTAGCAGCACAACCCCAACCAGACCCCCAACCTCATATAGACCCTCAACCACAACTTGAACCTATCCCTGAACCTTTACCCTCACCTGACCAAATGCAAATAGACCAAAATCCCTTTGACGCTAACACATCTAATGTGGGCGTTGATATGCCTATTCCCAACGTTGACACCCAACCATCACAATCCCAAACACCCCTTAACCAACCTACATCTACACCATCTTCTACACCATCTTCCACACCACCAGAATATAGGTTGATTAAACGCCAAAGGACTGCTGGAGTGTTCTCCTCTGGTGGTCCTAGCCATGTAGCAGAGAGAACCACCACCACAAGTGTGGCTGGTGACCTGGATGAGGCTGAGACTATTGGTTCTGGCTTAGAAGCTGGCCAAGACAGTCCCACCATCATTAAGTCCTCATCCATGCCCAATGAACCTAACTTGGGAGGTCAAATTCCCATTTTGGAAGAGGGCAGACTGGAACCAATGACGCTTTTAGAATTGACGGCTGTCTGCATTAGCTTGCAAAAGCAAAATGCAGACTTGGTACAAATTGTCAGTAACCAAGGCCTTGAACTCAAAGAATTGAGGGAGAGGATTGTTGTTTTGGAGAGTGCTCATTCAAGGGGAGGTATGGAGGAGTCTTCCAAAGGGGAGGAAGCAAGAAATCTGAGTGATAAGAGCAGTCAAGATGGTCAATCATTGGATATTGCTGAAGCTCTTACTACATTGAAGGAACAAAAAGGTTTTGATACGTCCTTAATCTCTCCAACAAATTTAAATTTATCATTTACAGATATGCTGAGAGAGGTTACACAAGGCGCTGAGGGAAAATATTTAAGCGTTGATAAGGCAAGTTTGGACGCTGACAGAAGTATTTTGGGCGCTGATAGAGGAAATTTGGGCGTTGACAGATCTGCATATGGAGGTGATGTATTCCAGTCATCATCTATCATCAAAGATGTTCCTACTCAGGTATTATCATCTACCCTACCAACAATTGAACCAACAGATAAGGGTAAGGGTAAGTTGGTAGAAGAAAATGTTCCAAAGAATGCAGCTCAGGTTGAATTTGATAGAAGATTGGCTGAGCAAATGATGGAACAAGGTGAGAAGGAAAAGTCACCATTTGTTGTGACTTCTGAGGAAGAAAGTGATGGAGGCAGCTCAGATTCAAGTGTGATGATTGTTGAACCAGAAAGACTTGAGTATGGTGATGAGCTTGCTAAGGAAAGGCTGAGAGATTTGAAGTTGCAAATTGATTTTGATATGCCAGAGGTAGTTCAGATGTACAATTCTTGGGAAGAAAGCTGCATGGATAATCCAGACTTGACCATTTCAGATCAGATATGGGGTTTGGAAATTCTTCTTAGAGTTCAGCAGGATTGTAAGGTGATGTTGAAGTACAGGGCAAGCAACATTCTCTCTGAATTGAAAAGGGATAGAAGGAAGCTCTACTTTATGTTGCTCAAATGTCATGGAGTTGGATGGACACATCAGAAGCTGAAGGCTTTGACATTTGATGAGTTGGAACATAGGGCTTATCCTATTTGGGTGAAAGTGCAGGAAGAGAACACTTTCAGACTTCTTTCAGATGAAAGAAAGGAGCAACTTGCAGAAGAGATGGCAATCAAGAAAGCTATGATAGTCCCTAGACCAGTGAAGAAGGGATTTGTTCTTGAGTTTCCAAAAGATATGTCTCAACTGTATCCAAGTGAAGCAATCATTAGAAAGAGCCTTAAGCTCTCCCCATTAGAAGCTTCAGATATGGTTCATGTGTTACCACTAGATTCCAGGAATCCAATTGTAAGTTATGAGGAAGATGAATGTGGATTCTGGAAAATTGGAAGATTTGGCAAGGAGGTACACACTTTTACCACTCTCATATCTTTATTTGCAAGTTGTGACAGAGAAGACTTGGTAGACCTTTGGAGGTTGCTAGAGACCAAGTATGAGGCTGAAGCACCAACTTCAGCCAATGGAATAAAACTTTGGACCACATTCAAAAGAATGTGTGGGACAAAAGAAGAAGATCCTGAAATATGGAAGGATCTTGAAGATGACCTCAGTGGTCTTCAATGGAGGTTATATTCAGCTGCAGGTGTATACCATTTGAGTTCTACAAAGTTTGCTGAGTATTTACTTGTAGATGCTCAGTATTTCATATCCAAGGCTGTTTTGGAGAAAATGAAGGACACCCAGTTGGAGATAGACTATACAAGTGACGTGGCAAAGAATTTGATCAGATTTATTTATTACCAATATGATAAGGTTTGTCAGACTCCTCCAAGTTCTTAATGTTTATTCAGAAACTTGATCATAAGAGTGGATATCAAGTTTAGGGGAGGATTGTTGGGAATAAATTTAGGCCAGAACACTTGAACGCTGACAAGAACAACTCAAGCGTTGACAAGAGCAAAGTGAGCGCTGACAGCATAAGCGTTGACAAGATAAAGTCAAGCGTTGACAGATTGAAGACAAGCACTGATGGAAGATGTGAGCTACACGTATATTATATTCTAGATTACTTCTAGTAAGGATAGAAACGACAATGTATTTTCTATGTTTATCTTTACCTAGAATAGTTGATTCGTAGCTTATTGTACAAGACTTCTTGTTCTATAAAAGAAGATCTTTAAGGTTAATGTTAAATATCAGTTTTCATAGTATTCGCAAGTTAAACCTTTCATTGTAATCAACAAGATTATTCTAATACAAGTGAAAGTTTGTTTAACATCATTGTGTTTTAGATCAAGTGTTAATTCCGCATAACACTTTGTTACTTTATTCATAAGCAAAGGTTTCTCTACGTGTTATACTTGATCTAATCTCGTATACACAAAGCTAATCGATCTAAGTTTGGGATCAACAGCAACGACTTCTCATCCCTCCTCTTAGGAAGTCTTTCTTTTTTTCTTATTAGGAGGAGGCTGAGTTGACTCTCGTTCGATGCCTTTTCCCCCGCGGAGAGTAGGGGAGTTGAGAACAGTCCTCATGTTCGTATAATTGGGGGATTGTTCAAATCCCGAGTGTTTGCCTCACTAGCAGATCCAGGGGTAGCATTTACTGATGTGATACGGCCATCTACCGTCGGGGATCCTTGACGGCCTTCATTCTTACCGCTTTTCGTCATGAGTTAGTGTTGGGCCAATGAAAGTTTTAACTATAGCCCAGTCTAGATTTGTTTAATTAGACTAAGTGTTTGTTGATCGCTGAGAGGACCAGCGACAGAGACTAGACCAGTGGAAGGCAAAGCCTCAGCTGGCACACCAGGAACATTCAAGTCAAAGACAACGTCAGAGAAGTCGAAGATAATCTGAAGTCAGACTCACCAGCGATTATGGATAGCCGGGATGTTGAAGGAATGTACTGGTGTTCAAGGATCTCTGAGTTGACAACACTCAGAGATCACTTAAGAACCCTAGAAGTCTGGGATAAGCAAAGCTTACCCAATCCTTTATAGTTTAGGCGGGAGAATCTACCAAGTGTTTTGAGCGGGACAAAACAAGAGATTCAAGATAAAGCATAGTACGACCTAGTGGGACAAAAGGTGAACAGTTGGCAGAACTGTTCACCTAAAGTTGGTTAAAGGTATGTCTCGATTTAGACATGCATTTAATACGTTGTACTCTTCCATTTAGAAGGTGACACGTATCAACTACTCCCACTAAGGAAGCAACCTCGTACATTATAAATAGGAGTGAGAAGGAAGAATTAACTCAACCCTTGTGCTTGGATAATCTATCTAAGTTAATTCTCTCCTTGGAACCGCTGAGCCCTCAGCTGTCTACCAGCGTCTCATTGGTTCCCTTGTAAACTTGAGTCTCGAATATAGTTTACTTGTTTCTAGGGTTCATATCTTGTTGTCATTCAACGAGTGTATTCATAGCACTTTGTAATACTTTGTTTATAATACTTAATAAAGCATTACGCGTTTGAAAAGTATTTCATTGTGTTTCATGGTTAAAAGAGTTATAGTTTATCAACAATTGTCATATTAAGGGACTCATCAATTGGTATCAGAGCGGCTTGATTTATAAAACCTTTCATAAACCGTTCTAGTTTTTAAAATCAAGATCTTAATATGGCTGATACTATACTTCCTCCACCTTTTGGTCAAACCAGTTTAGGTACCACTTCGACCACCATATCGGCCACCACATCTACTACTATGCCTACACCAGTTGTAAGCACTGGTAATAATGATGATGACCTTCCCCAACTACTTGATGTTAGAGGAGGGTCACATGTGTCCAATGTACCAGCATTCGATGAAGAGGATTTCTCAAGTTGGAAAAGTGAATTTCTTATATATTTAGATGGCCTAGAACCCTTCTTAATAGAAATCCTAGAAAATGGTCCATATGTACCACTAACTGTTTCCTCTACCCCTAAGAGACCCATTAAGAAACCTGCTAAGCAATGGTCTCCAGCGGATAGACGTCTGGCTAACCAGGAGAAGAGACTCAAAAGTATCATAGTATCTTACCTACCCAAGAACATTATGAAGTCCATCATTAAATGCAACTCTGCTAAAGAGATGTGGACTAAATTAGTTCTAGGGTATGAAGGTCTAGAGGAAACAAAAGAAACCAAGATCCAAGCCCTTAGACTTAAGTTTAATTCCTTTAAAGCTTTAGAAACAGAAACTGTTGCACAAACTTATACAAGGCTTAAGATCTTATTAAATGATTTAGGAAACAATGGAGTTGTTCTACCTAAGGCTGAGGTTAATGCTACTTTTGTCAATAGTTTACCTAGAAAATGGCTTAGCTTGAATCAGACCTTAAGAGCTAATAATGTTATAAAGAATGACACTTTAGCCCAATTGTTTGGAAGATATAACTATGAAGAAGGGCTAATTGACTCCATTTATAAATCAGAGACTGACAGATTTACCACCAGTATCACTAGTTCAAAAGCTCTTGTTGCTAACCATTCCTTTCAGGACAGCGACTCTGACATTGAAGAGGACACCAGAAGTAGTCAAGAATTTCTTGATGAATTACATGCTGAGTTTCATGACAGAGCTCTTTTAGCTTATCAAAAGAGGTACTACAAGAGATCTGGTAGAGTTGGAGCTGCAAAGGTTGATAAATCCAAGGTGTCTTGCTACACTTGTGGAAAGACTTGTCACTATCAAAAAGATTGCTGGTCAAACAAAACCTCCTCTCCAAGCTTCCCTTCATCTAGCAGCAACAACAACAAGAAAAATTTTTCCAACTCTCATTTCAAGCAAACCTCTCTCTCTGACTCAGAAGGGAAGAAGGACTACAAAGTCAAATACAAAGCCTTGAAAGCTGAGTTGCTCAAACTCAATCAGAAAGCCGATGATGCAGCAAAGAAAAAGGATGTTAAGAAGACTGAAAAGGGTCTGATTGCTGCCTCATTCGACTGGGATGATGAACCTCTCACTTCTTAGGATGAAGGTACCACCACTGTCAGAGCCTTTATGGTTGTCTCTGATGAAGAACCCGATGTGGGTAAAAGTGCAGCAAGATCTGGTCAATGGGTGGATATCACCATGAAAAAGGTACAAAGAATGTTATCTATGACTGAAGGTCCTGATAGAGACCATGTCAGTGACTATACCTTGGTTGACCTCCACTTTGTGGAAGAGCAAAGAAAAAACCTGTTAAACAAATTTCACAGTCTTAAAACAGAGTTAAATCTTTGCCAATCTGAATTAACAAATCTTAAACCATTTGTGAATCTTGCTAATCAACTTCAAAATGAAGTAAGCAGATTATCCATTGAAAATGAGTCTTTGTCTGATGAAAATTCTGAACTAAGAAAAACCATTGAGAAATGGAATTTGGCTCAATCCACAGTGGAAGAAATAGTCACTGGATCCATACCTGGTGATGTGGTTCAGGCTATTGGGGGAAAGGGTAGATTTAAAAAGCATGTCCCTGTTCCCAATGTCAAATTTGTCCCATCAGATGTCTCTTCTCCTTCTTCCACCTTTGTGGATGAGAAGAACTCTAACAAAGAATCAGAGGTACCAGCTCCACCAAGACCCGCTGGTGCCAACCCATCTGATTCCTTGCTTGGTCCTAAACCTCAAACTAAAACCCCTGGGAATTCAATTCTCAAAGTCGCTGACAAAGCGAACAAAAAGGTTTTTGTGGCTAAGGACTCCAAAAAACCCATTCCTCCCCCTGAAGAGCTTTCTCCCACCAAGCAACTTCTCCTCACCCTGATGGAAGAGGTGAAAGGGTTGAAAGAACAAATCAACCCCATAGTTAATAGTCCATCTGTTAACTCTCTTGGTGAGGGGTCTAGTAGCTCCAAGGGGAGAGCTCTGTTTAGACCTTGCAAGCACTATGGTTTCAAGAATCACTCATCCGAGGATTGCTCCAAGAAACCTAAGTGTATCACATGCGAGTCCTCTGAACACACATCCAGAGAGCATGAGGAGATCATAGCGGTTCAAAGAACCAGAAATCAAATGAGATCTAAAACTCCTCATCGACCCTCAAGAAAGGCTGAGCCTAAGCCCAGAGATAACTCTCAGGGTTACAGACCTAACCCCCCTGCAAATACTGAGGTTTCTTCGACCATCACTCTGATGAGTGAGAACATTATCCTGGATGTGACATCTATAGAAGCATGCGTCATTAACCCAGGGATTGCAACCAAAGAGGGGGAGGTAACCAGAGAAGGACCAATGTCGCTAGTCAGCGACAGCATGGACCCACTGGAAAGTGGGTTCATCATAGAAACTAATCTTGATTTGTTATATCTATGCAGGAATATCTGAAGAAATCTGTTTGGTATCTGGAAAGCGGGTGCTCTAGACACATGACAGGGGTTAAACAATATCTGCATAGATATAAAAAAAGGAGTCTGGTCCTAAAGTAGTCTTTGGAGATGATTCCTCAGGGGCTACTAAGGGTTATGGCTCAGTGGATTGCAATGGAATAACCTTCACAAGGGTCGCTAATGTCAATGGACTAAAGCACAACCTAATCAGTATCAGTCAACTCTGCGATGCTGGCTTCAAAGTTCTGTTTACCAAGACCCAAGGAACAATCTTCAATCAAAATGATGATGTTGTTCTTATTGCACCCAGGAGAAGGGATGTGTATGTCATCAACATGACATCTTGTCCAGAGGGGACAACCACTTGTCTCTATGCCAAAGCATCTGATAGTGAAAATTGGATATGGCATAAGAGACTCTCCCATCTCAACTTCAAAAACATCAACAAACTGGCCAAGAATGATTTAGTAGCTGGGCTTCCCTCTCTGACCTTTACCAAAGACAGACCCTGCTCAGCGTGTGAGAAAGGGAAGCACCATAGAGCCTTATTCAAAACTAAACAATCATTCTCTATATATAAGTCCCTCCATCTCCTTCACATGGACTTATTTGGACCAGTAAAACCTCAATCCCTAAATCACAACAAATATACACTAGTCATTGTTGATGAATTCTCCAGATACACTTGGGTATTCTTTCTCAAAAGAAAGAGTGATGCTGCTGAAAGAATAATGTCCTTCATCAGAGAAAGTGAGAATCTCAATGACTGCAGAGTTAAGGCTATCAGAAGTGACAATGGCACTGAATTCAAGAATCATGCCATGGAAGCCTTTTGTGATGAAAAGGGAATATCATAGAACTTTTCCAACCCAGGCACCCCTGAGCAAAATGGTGTCACTGAAAGAAGAAACAGAACCCTCATAGAGGCTGCTAGGACAATGCTCAACGAATCAAGACTTCCTAAACAATTCTGGGGTGAAGCATTGAATACAGCTTGTCATACACAAAACAGATCCATTATTGTGAAGAGACATGGCAAGACCTCTTATGAAGTATATAGGAAGAGAGCCCTTGATGTAAGCTACTTCCATGTCTTTGGTTGCCCTGTTTTCATTCACAACTACAGAGATCACCTGGGAAAATTTGATGAAAAGTCTGATGATGGATTCTTCGTTGGGTACTCTCTCACCTCCAGAGCTTATAGAGTGTTCAATATCCGTAGACAAGAATTAGAAGAATCCATCCATGTTACCTTCAATGAAGCGGATGTTGTCATCAACCACACCAACTCAGAAGAATGTGACATTGACTTCAATGAAGTTAAATCTTATCCAAAGGATGATTTCTCAAAGCCCAAGGAATCATCCAAGGGTGGTCACAAGGACTTCCCTTATGTTCATGCATTTGATCCTCATTCAATCTCTTACATCACTCCAGAAGTTGAAAATGCTGAACAAATCACTCCACTCACTACTGTGAATGCTGATCTTATTGAACCAATCTCTCCTCCTGATGAAGAGATTATGGATGAAGAAATAATTTGTGAAGAACCTTCAGCATTCATTGAACCTGTTTTGACTCCTGAACACACAGAGACTCCTACTCCTCAATCCAAATGGAGTAGGAACCAAGATATTCTTCTGGTGAATATTCTTGGTGAACCCACTGAAGGAGTCACCACCAGAGGCAAATTAAAATCTCTGGAAACCGCCTCAACGAATGAATACCTTTTCGCTGATTTTCTCTCTGAGGATGAACCCACGAATGTGGCTGCTGCACTTCTAGATGAAGGATGGGTGGTTGCAATGCAAGAAGAGCTTAATCAGATCAAGAGAAACAAGGTGTGGACTCTGGTAAAAGCTCCAGCTGGAAAGCAAGTGGTTGGAACTAAATGGGTCTACAGAAACAAGAGGGATGAAGCTGTCATGATTGTGAAAAACAAGGCTAGGCTTGTGGTGCTAGGATATAATCAATCTGAGGGGATTGACTATGATGAAAAGTTTGCACCAGTAGCCAGATTGGAAGCTATCAGAATCTTCCTAGCCTTTGCAGCTTATATGGGGTTTACTGTGTACCAGATGGATGTGAAGAGTGCTTTCCTCAATGGAAAGCTTGCAGAGAAAGTATATGTCTATCAACCCCCAGGGTTTGAAAGTAGTGAGTATCCTGACCACGTCTGTAGACTTCACAAAGCACTCTATGGGCTAAAACAAGTGCCTAGAGCCTAGTATGAAACCCTATCCAAATTCTTGCTTGAAAATAAATTTGTCAGAGGTACCATTGATCAAACCCTGTTCACTTATAGGTCCAAGAGTGATGTCATTTTAGTACAGATTTATGTGGATGATATAATTTTTGGTTCAACCAATATTACATTGAGCAAACAGTTTGCCAAATTAATGACCAAAAAATATGAAATGAGCATGATGGGGGAATTAACTTTTTTCTTGGGTTTTCAAATTAAACAGAATTCAAAAGGAATTTCCATTTGTCAAGAAAAATATGTTAAGGATTTGCTCAAGAAGTATGATCTGTCTGATTGTGCATCAGTGAAATGCCCCATGCTTCCTCCCAACAACTTGGGAGCTGATGACTCAGGGTTCTCTGTTAATGAGACCTTATATAGAGGCATGATTGGGTCACTGGTGTACCTCACAGAAAGCAGACCAGACATATAATTTGCCACATGTCTCTGTGCTAGGTACCAAGCTAACCCCAAGGAATCCCACCTTGTAGCTGTCAAAAGAATTTCCAAGTACTTAAAAGAATCTCCCACATTGGGTCTCTGGTATCCAAATGGATCAGGCTTCTGTTGATCCCAAACTTAGATCGATTTAGCTTTATGTATACGAGATTAGATCAAGTAATACACTTAGAGAAACCTTTGTATATGTATATGACAATCTAAGTGTTATGCGGAATTAACACTTAAACAAGAACACACAAGAGGTAAACAAACTTTCACTTTGATTAATGATATCGAACTTGCTTACAATGAAAGTGTTTAACGTATGAAAAACTTATTTATGAACAATAACCTAAAGGTCTTCTTTTATAGACATAAGAAGCCTTGTACAATAATCTACGTATCAACTATTCTAGGTAAAGATAAATATAGAAAATACGTTGTTTTTCCTATCTTTAATAGAAGTAATCTAGAATACAATAAACGCGTAGAGTATATCCTTCCATCAGTGCTTGTCTTCAATGTATCAACGCTTGACTTCTTCTTGTCATCGCTTGATCTGTCAGCGTTTGTTTTACTCATGTCAACGCTTGTTTTACTCTTGTCAGTGCTCAAGTAGACTGGCTATAATTTATTCCCAACAATCCTCCCCTAAACTTGATATCTACTCTAGTAATCAAGTTTCTGAATAAACATTAAGGACTAGGAGGAATCTTACAAACCTTCTCATATTGGTAATAAATAAATCTGATCAAATCTTTTGCCACGTCACTTGAATAATTAATTTCCAGCTGTGTGTTCTTCATCTTCTCCAAGACTTCCTTGGACATGAAATACTGACCATCTACAAGTAGATACTCAGCAAACTTTGTAGAACTCAAATAATAAACACCAACAGCTGAATACAATCTCCATTGAAGACCACTGAGGTCATCTTTAAGATCTTCCAAATAGCAGGATCTTCATCTCTTGGTCCACACATTCTCTTGAATGTGGACCACAGTTTTATTCCATTGACTGAAATTGGTGCTTCAGTCTCATACTTGGCCTCTAACAACCTCCATAGGTCTACGAAGTCTTCTCTATCAAAACTTGCAAACAAAGATATAAGGGTGGTAAAAGTGTGAACCTCTTTTTCATACCTGCCAATCTTCCAAAACCCACATTCATCTTCTTTATAGCTTACAATAGGGTTTCTGGAATCAAGTGGTAACACTTGTACCATATCTGAAGCTTCTAACGGTGAGAGCTTGAGGCTCTTTCTTATAACAACTTCACTTGGATGTAATGGATCCATATCTTTGGGAAACTCAAGAGGAACTCCCTTTTTCACTGGTCTGGGAACAAACATTGCCTTCTTAAGCTCCATTTCCTCTGCAAGTTCTTCTTTTCTTTCATCAGAAAGAAGTCTTAGAGTGTTTGCTTCCTACACTCTAACCCAAATGGGATAAGCTCTACATTCCAACTCTTCAAATGTCAACCCAGTCAATTTCTTATAAGTCCACCCTGTTCCATGACATCTGAGCAGCATGAAGTACAACTCCTTTCTATCCCTTTTCAATTTTGAGAGAACATTGCTTGCTTTGTGTTTCAGAATGACCTTGCAATCCTTTTGTACTCTGAGAAGAATCTCCAAACCCCATGTTGATCCCAAACTTAGATCGATTTAGCTTTATGTATACGAGATTAGATCAAGTAATACACTTAGAGAAACCTATATATATACTTATGATAATCTAAGTGTTATGCGGAATTAACACTTAAACAAGAACACACAATGATATAAACAAACTTTCACTTTGATTAATGATATCAAACTTGCTTATAATGAAAGTAGTTTACAAACGAAAACTTATACGAAACATTAACCTAAAGGTCTTCTTATATAGACATAAGAAGCCTTGTACAATAATCTACGTATCAGCTATTCTAGGTAAAGATAAATATAGAAAATACATTGTTGTTCCTATCTTTACTAGAAGTAATCTAGAATACAATAAACGCGTAGAGTATATCTTCCCATCAGTGCTTGTCTTCAATGTATCAACGCTTGACTTTGTCTTGTCAACGCTTGAGCTGTCAGCGCTTGTTTTGCTCTTGTCAACGCTTCTTTTGCTCTTGTCAGCGCTCAAGTGATCTGGCCTTAATTTATTCCCAACAATCCTCCCCTAAACTTGATATCCACTCTTATGATCAAGTTTCTGAATAAGCATTAAGGACTAGGAGGAATCTTACAAACCTTCTCATATTGGTAATAAATAAATCTGATCAAGTCTTTTGCCACGTCACTTGAATAATCTATTTCCAGCTGAGTGTTCTTCATCTCTTCCAAGATAGCCTTGGATATGAAATACTGACCATCCACAAGTAGATACTCAGCAAACTTTGTAGAACTCAAATGGTAAACACCAGCAGCTGAATATAACCTCCATTGAAGACCACTAAGGTCATCTTCAAGATCCTTCAAAATAGCAGGATCCTCATCTTTTGGTCCACACATTCTCTTGAATGTGGACCACAATTTTATTCCATTAGCTGAAGTTGGTGCTTCAGCCTCATACTTGGTCTCTAGCAACCTCCATAGGTCTACCAAGTCTTCTCTATCACAACTTGCAAACAAAGATATGAGAGTGGTAAAAGTGTGTACCTCTTTTCCATATCTGCCAATCTTCCAGAATCCACATTCATCTTCTTCATAGCTCACAATTGGATTCCTGGAATCTAGATGTAACACTTGGACCATGTCTGAAGCTTCTAATGGTGAGAGCTTGAGGCTCTTTCTTATGACAGCTTCACTTGGATACAATGGATCCATATCTTTGGGAAGCTCAAGAGAAACTCCCTTTTTCACTGGTCTGGGAACAAACATAGCTTTCTTGAGTTCCATTTCTTCTGCAAGTTCTTCTTTCCTTTCATCAGAAAGAAGTCTGAGAGTGTTTGCTTCCTGCACTCTCACCCAAATGGGATAAGCCTTGCATTCCAACTCATCAAATGTCAATGCCCTCATATTCTGATAAGTCCATCCTACTCCATGACATCTGAGCAACATGCAGTATAGCTCCCTTCTATCCCTTTTCAATTCTGAGAGAATATTGCTTGCCGTGTGTTTCAAAATTACCTGACAATCCTTTTGAACTCTGAGGAGAATCTCCAAACCCCATATTTGATCTGAAACAGTCAAGTGTGGATTCTCCATTCATCTTTCTTCCCAAGCATTATACATTTGAACCACCTCTGGCATATCATAGTCAACCTGCAATTTCAATTCTCTCAATTTCTCCTTGGCCAACTCATCTCCATACTCAAGTCTTTCAGGTTCTATAATCATAACACTTGAGTCTGAGCTAGCTCCATCACTTCCTTCTTCTGAAGTAACAACAAATGGTGACTCTTTCACCTCCTTTCTATCTTGTTCCATGATTTGTGCAGCCAATCTTCTATCAAACTCAACTTGAGATGCATCCTTTGGAACAATCTCTTCTACCATAATACCCTTACCCTTATCTAATGAAGCAATTGTTGGTAAGGTAGATGGTGATACCTGTGAAGAAACCTCCTTGATGATGGATGATGACTGGGATACATCACCCTCATGTGTAGGTCTGTCAACGCCCAATTTTGTTGTGTTAGCGCCCAAAATATTTCTGTCAGCGTCCAAATTCTCTTTGTCAACGCCCAAATTTCCTGCCTCAGCGCCTTTTGCAATTTCCTCCAACATGGCTGTAAATGATAAATTCAAGTTGGTAGGAGAGACTAAGGACGTATCAAAACCTGTTTGTTTCTTCAAACTTGTAAGGGCCTCAACAACATCCAAAGATTGACCATCATGGCTACCCTTATCACTCAGATTTATTGGATCTTCCTCCCTTTTGGAAGATGCCTCCATACCTCTCCGTGCACTTGCAGTCTCCAATACAACAATCCTCTCCCTCAATTGCTTGAGTTCAAGGCCTTGTGAGCTGACAACTTGTACTAAGTCTGCATTTTGCTTTTGCAAGCTCATGCAGACTGCCGTCAATTCCATAAGAGTCATTGGTTCCAGTCTGCCCTCTTCCAAAATGGGGATTTGACCTCCCAAGTCAGGTTCATTGGGCATAGATGAGGACTTAATGATGGTGGGACTGCCTTGGCCAGCCTCTAAGCCAGAACCAATAGTCCCAGCCTCATCCATGTCACCAGCCACACTTGTGGTGGTGGTTCTCTCTGCTACATGGCTAGGACCACCAGAGGAGAACACTCCAGTAGTCCTTTGGCGTTTCATCAACCTATATTCAGGGGGTGTGTAAGATGGTGTGGAAGATTGGGTGGATGTGGGTTGGTTAAGGGGTGTTTGGGTTTGTGAAGGTTGTGTGTCAACGTTGGAAATAGGCACATCAACGCCAACATTTAATGTGTCAGCGTTGAAGGGTTCTTGGTCAAGTTGCATATGTTCAGGTGAAGGTAATGGTTCAGGGATTGGGTCAATTTGGGGTTGGGGTCTGGTTGGGGTTGAGCTGCTGCAATGACAACAAGCATAGCTTGGGTTAAGGGTAGGTCACGATGGGGTGGTGAGTTCATCTTCATAAAAATAGCTTTCTTTTGCACAGGGATCTCATAAAAATCATTATGATCCCTTGTGCAGGATCCTTGAACATCAAAAACCATTTGTAAAAAGCGGGGATAAGCTAAAGTCATTTTGTTCCCCTTATTTTTACACATGCCCTCAAAAATCATTTTTGAATAATTAAATTTTTGCCCAGTTGCAATACACACAATAGCACTTGCAATAGATCGATTGATCTCATTGTGTGCAGTGCATTTGGGACTCAAACATTGAAGGAGGACATGTATGAGGTACTTCCAGGCTGGGGGAAACTCCTGTTTATGATACTTGTTTAGAGTACCTTCATCAGGAAAAGGATATCCCAAAGCCCTTAGCCCTTGCTCTATTTCATTAATGGGAAGGGTGGCTATACCGTCAGCATCATCAAGATGCAAGGCTTGGCGTACCAAAGCCTCAGTAACCACCCAAGTTCTCCCATGAACAATAGAAGTCAATGTAGTCACTCTATTAACTGTTGAGGAACAAAACAGTGTTCCAAAACTGTTTAATATGTGTAACTGGAATGAGTGGTGCATGAGAAAGAGCATACCTAAGAGGAGATGCGTTCAAATACGCCACTATTTGTGTGTATTGGGGAAACAGAGCATCATCAGCTTCAAGATACGCAATCATGTTGTGTTGGCTTCTGAACCCCAATTCCAATTCTGATGGTTTAAACTTTGGTGCCATTGTTGAAAGTTGTTAAAATTGATTGATTAAGATGAAGTTGATAAGATAAAATTGTGTTAGACAAGAAGTATAGATACCTTGTTTAAAAATAGGAGCCAAATTTATAGGAGAAGAAAATGCATGTGATTGGCCCAAAAATAGGCAAGTATTTTCAAAAACTCAATCATGAAAATATTGAAAAAGTATAAGTTTATCTCATGCATTAAGTGAAGGCTATCAACTCCCAAAATTACGGCCTAAAAATATGTCAAAAAGTAACAACTGGGTAGGACCCATTGAGTGTCAACGGTCAAAAATAACCTATCAACGCCCAACGGCTATAATCTTGTCAACGTTTGCCTATAGCCATGTCAGCGTCTAAACTGGTCACAACAACGCTTGGAAATATACTTGTCAGCGTCCAAAAATAAAAATGTTTAAAAATGAAAAATGACCTTAACAAAGTAATTTATCCTAGAGAAGATAACCAAAAAGCTGATAATTATTATAGGGCGGCAAGCACTGTCTAGTTATGTACACTTGCTTAAGCAAGATAGACATAACAGTCCTCTAGTGTCCCTTGCTAACCAAAACTCTTAACAACCAAGTTGCCTTATAAAATTCCTTGTTACTCCCAGGTAAATCCCATAACAAAATTATTCCCAAGTCTCCCAACATACCATAACCAATGCTAGGCCAAAAATGTCTTGGCAGCATGCATAGTATATCAACTTTGCATGCTACAGTGCCTCATGATTTAGTAAAACTAACTCATACTCACCTGTGGACACAATCTAGAATTGTGATAAGAGTATCATATGGATACCCAAACATCCTAAAGGTTCCTAAAACCTCCCCTTAAAAATACATAAGTTGCTAAAACATGTATGAACATAAAAATTTATGTCAAGATAGGAATTAAAAATTCCAACCATCATCCATAAATAAAAACTTGTCCAAATGCTTCTTCATTGATCCATAAGCAACTCTGTATCCAATGGTATACTGCTAACACCATCTGCACATTTAGATTGAAAACCACAAAACTAACATTGTTGCTGACAACGCCCCGATAACACATGACAGCGTTGAGGAAAGCTTTGTCAGCGTTAGACAATTATATTACTGACAACGTTACAAAAACACATATTAGCGTTCAAGCAACCTTTGTCAGTGTTAGAAAAATATAGTGGAAAATCTAAATCATCAATAAGACTAATAACAATGCATCATCCGGTACATACTTTTACAAAAAGACTCTAAAACACATATTATGTGAGATTGACCATTCCAATACTTGTTACCAAGTATTGAAACCTCCAAGCATCAAAAGGTTTAGTTAGTAAATCTGACACATTTTCCTTAGTGTCAACCCTATCTGGTTGTATTAAACCTTTTTCAAAACAATCTCTTATAAAATGGTGTCTAATTTCTATGTGTTTAGTTTTAAAATGATGTACAGGATTCTTAATGATGCATAAAGTGCTGTTATTGTCAACAAATATCCTTGTATGCATGAAATTATACCCATAGTCCAACAGCTGGTTCTGAATCCACAAAACTTGTCCACAACAAGCAGCTGCAGCCACATACTCAGCTTCAGTTGTAGAATTAGCCACCACTGTTTGTTTCTTTCATTGCCAAGATATCAACCTGCTCCCAAGAAACTGACATCCACCAGTTGTGGATTTCCTATCAAATTTATCACCTCCATAGTCACTGTCTGAATATGCAATCAGCTCTAATGGTGAATCCTTTGGGTACCACAAACCAAGACTAGGATAGCATCTCAAGTACCTAAAGATCCTCTTCACAGCATAAAGGTGACATTCTTTAGGAGTCACTTGATGGCGTGCACAGGCACACACAACAAACATGATGTCAGGTCTGGAGGCTGTAAGATACATCAAGGATCCAATCATGGATCTATAGTGCCTGACATCAACATCTTTCCCATCTCCAATCTTTCCCCAAGGGTGTTCTCTATCCATAGGAGTAGTAGCCCTCTTTTCATGTGGAGAAAAGTCAAACTTCTTCAAGATCTCAGCCACATATTTATCCTGGGAGATGAAGATACCATCTTCTTTCTGCTGAACTTGTAAACCAAGAAAGAAGTTCATCTCCCCCATAGCACTCATCTTGAATTTGTCTGTCATAAGCTTGGAGAAATCCTCGCTCATCTTTGGATCAGTAGACCCAAAAATGATATCATCAACATAGACCTGGACAAGCAACACATCCTTGCCTTTCTTCTTGGTAAATAGTGCCTGATCTATTGTGACCCTCTTGAATCCATTGTCCACCAAATAGGTAGACAAAGTACCATACCATGCTCTTGGGGCTTGATGAAGTCCATACATAGCCTTCTTGACTCTATACACTTTATCTGGATTCTCTGGATCCTCAAAACCTAGAGGCTGCATCACATACACCTCCTCAACAATAGTTCCATAGAGGAAGGCACTCTTGACATCCATTTGATAGACAGTGAAACCCATGCAGGATGCATAGGTTAGAAAAATCCTTATAGCTTCAATCCTTGCAACTGGTGCAAAGACCTCCTCATAGTCTATCCCCTCTTCTTGTGTATATCCCTGAGCCACTAACCTTGCCTTGTTTCTGACCACAATACCTATTTCATCTCTCTTGTTCCTTAGAACCCATCTTGTCCCTATAGGTCTAACATATCTAGGACAATCAACCAGCTCCCAAACATCCTGAATTGCAAATTGGTGAAGCTAATCCTGCATTGCTTCCACCCAACTTGGTTCTTTGAGAGCATCAAATATTTTCTTGGGTTCCTGTTGTGACAGAAAACAGGCAAACAAACATGCTTGCACAAGAGGGGTATCAACCTTCTTGTTTATATTGGCAATAAACCCACCAAGACCTTGATGAGATCTTCTGGTCTGAATTGGAGTCATAATATCACCAATGATTTGAGAAGTGGGGTGATTCTTCATAGTGGAAGTGAGAACACCTCCTTCAAAAAGTCTGGTGTCCTCAACCTCATTCTCCATGTTGCCAATATCTTCTTCATCAGACTCTCTTACATCAACATAAGGATGAACCTCTTCATATATATTAGAAGGTTCACCTTGTTCAAAAATGGAAGAGAAAAGATGTGCAGAAGTGTTGTCAACGCCGGAACCTTGTTTGTCAGTGCTTGGGCTAACAACGCTTGAACTGTTGTTGTCAACGTCTGAACCATCAACGTCTGAATTGGTCTTGTCAGCGCTAGATTTGCCTTTGTTAGCGCCTGAAGGACCATGCATGTTTGTATCTGGTGGTACTTGGAGACCACCATTATCTTTACCACCAGCAGCAGCAGCAGCAAAAGCATCTGTCCAAATGGGAATTGTAACATATTCTTGTATATGAGATGTCTCTTCTGCTTGTGATCCAACCTTTTCATGAACCTGTGTACCTGAAACATCAACAACTTGTTCCTCCACAACATTTGAAGTCACCTTCACAATGTCTGGATTAGTGACGGGCATATAATTTAAAGTTCTAGATAAAGGTTCCAAGTCAAACAACCAATTAGGACCACTTTCAGGATCACTAGGTTTATTATCTAAAAACCTAACATGTACTCTTTCAAGTGTACGTTTTTCTTCTTTAAGATAAACCCTATATTCCTTGCTCTACACTGAATACCCCATGAAGTAGCCCTCATCACCTTTTGCACTAAATTTCCCTAAGGCATCACTAGTATCTAAAACAACTACATGACAACCAAAAGGTCTAAGAAAACCAATATTAGGTTTTCTTCCCCAAAGTAACTCATAAGGTGTTTTGTTTTAAATTTTGTTAACCAATGCTCTATTTTGAACATAACAAGCTGTATTAACAGCCTCAGCCCAAAAGGCTATAGGAAAATGAGCATCAGCCAACATTGTTCTGGCTGCTTCAATTAGGGTTCTATTTTTCCTCTCAGCAACCCCATTTTGCTGTGGGGTTATAGCAATACTAATTTGCCTGGTAATTCCTTTCCTGGCACATAAATCATCTAGCTTCTTATTCCTAAATTCACCACCATTATCACTCCTAAGCATTTTAACATCATTGCCAATCTTTTTCTCAATCTGAGTGATAAAATCAATTAGAATATCAGCTGTGTCACTCTTCATAGCTAGAAAGAATGTCCAAGTAAACCTAGAAAAATCATCTGTTATCACAAAGCAGTATGACTTGCCATTCAAACTTTCTATATTAGTTGGACCAAAGAGGTCCATATGAAGCAAATGAAGAGGTCTAGAACTAGTATGCACCTGTTTGGACTTGAATGAGACCTTGTGTTGCTTTCCTTTAAGACATGCAACACAAGAGTGGTCATTGTGGAAGGCCTTCTCAGGCAAACCATCAACCAAGCTAAGTCTCACAAGCCTATTTATGTTTTTAAAATTTATCTGCCCTAGTCTCCTGTGCCACAAATTACTCTCATCTACTGAAGCTTTAGCATAAAAACAAGACATATTATTATTCATTTTAATCCCATTCAGATTCACATTGTATATGTCTTTATGCCTAGGTGTTCTATACTCAATATATTTCTCATCAGGGAACTTATAATCCTTGCTTAACACCAAACACTCAGTATCAGTAAACAGAACTTTATTTTTGTTATCACAAACTTGTGATACACTAAAAAGATTGTAATCAAGTTCTTTTACCAAAAATACGTTTTCAAAACACAAATTCTTGGTGAGAAGGGTTCCTTTGCCTGTGATAGTACCATATCCGCCTCCAAAGTAAACCTTATCACCATCCTTAATGGGAGTAAAGTTTGTCAGATAATCTTCCTTCCCTGTCATGTGCCTTGAGCATCCACTATCCCAATATCCATAATCATTGACCTGTTTTTGAATGCCCTGCACATAAAGAAAACAAATTAGTTTTCTTTGGGAACCCAAGCCTTAGAAGACTTGGATTCATCTGTTTGTTCAATAAGAACAGACTTAGTTCTCATAACAACCCCATTTTCATCCTTCTTAGGATGAAAAACCCAGTTAACCCTAATAGGTTTTGTCATGACCTTTGAAATGTAATTAAATCTGTTGCAGGTCATTGAAATACCATTATCATTAGGGTTTTGATCTTTCTTGGGTCTCCATGTTAAGCTTGAAGAAGCTTTAGACCCCTTACCCTGTGGTTGCAAATATTTAGGTCTGGTCACGTTTCTGTCAGCGTTGGAATTTGTCTTGTCAACGCTGAAATTACCCTTATCAGCGTTGGACCTAGGATTTGCTACAGAAACCCATTGCCTATTAGACCAAGTGTTTGTCTTTTGAAATGGTCTTTTTCCATGAGTGTTAGACCCTCTAGTAAAGAACGGGGCAGGTCTAATCACTTGTGGACTTTGTTGCACACAAGGTTTGGGTCTGACAACGTTTGACTTCCTAACAACGTTGACTTTGTTCCTGTCAGCGCTGAAATTGTTCCTGTTAGCGCTGGCTTTGGGAGCGTTGACACACTTGTAAGCCAAGTGTGAAAAGCTACCACAAGTGTAACAAGCTTTTCTAGACACAACTTTAGGTCTAGAAGAGAAGAAGCCTGTTCCATTATTGCTAACTTGGCTCTTGGGTGACCTAGTATTCCTATACATCTCAGCATATTTTATGCTAGGTTTTCTATCAGTGTTTGAGCCTAGGTCAACAGCTTGACCAGTGATTGGGTTTGTAACCTTAATGGGAGTTGACTCATTGGGACTTTCACATAGCAAGCCACCCTTAACAAATAAAGTAGGGTTAGCTTTCTTCCATTCATTCAGGTCAGTCAACTTTTGTTGGTACTCTTCAACTGGAATGACAACTCTTGGTGGAGGAATGAATTCCTCCTCTTGGAATTCTAGCAAACCAGTCCAAGATAGGTCCTTTTGTTGGACACCATAGAAGTCACCAGCTGGTGGTGGAACCAAAGAGTAATCATTCATCCCAATCCCAGTCATGTCCTGAGGATCCCTTTGTTTACCCACACAGTCTCCTAGGGTTTGAGTGGCTCTATCAAATCTTTGAATTTTAAGGCCAACATTGTCTTTATTCTTAATGGCCTCATCTAATTTAGCCTGTAACTCACCATTTACCCTTTCCATGATGTTCCTAATATCCATACTAGCATTTAACTCATGTTTTAAGATATTTATTTTATCTTTTAAGTCAAATTCCATTTTCTTGTATTCAGAAACTGTTTTCTCAGTTTGAGTGAGAGCTAGTTGGTAATTAGACAGTTTGCACTTTTCAGTATTCACATCACTTAATAATCTTAACACCTCTTTGTTAAGCTTCTCAGTGTTTAACCTATAACCTTTGCTACAAAAAGCATCATTGTATACCTCATTATTAGATGAAGAGGAGAAGTGTGCCATGAGAGCATATTCAACATGCTCTTCTTCTTCAACCTCAGCAACCAAAGCTTTGTCCTCTTCAACATTCTTAGCCAGATAGCTCCAATCCCATCCCATACCATCAATTCCTTGAACTGCAACCATGGCTTTGGAATCCTGAGCTTTAACATCTTCTAGGAGATCTGCATTCCCTCATTAAGTGCCCCATACGATGACAGTTGTAGCATTTAACTTTAGATTTATCAAATCCAGATGTGTCTTTTGCATTGAAAGTAATCTTCTTCTTAAACCTTCTGTTCCACCTGTTTGCTCTTATACTAGCAAGAGCCATGTTCCACTTAATGTCCATTTCTTCCAAGTGCTCATCACTTATCTGCTCAAGGTCCTCATATGTAATCACTGAACCATTGGGCAAAGAAGCAATATAAGCACATACAGTATCCAAATCTAAACCAGCAGGTTTAACTCTTGGGGAGTCACTTTTGAATGTGTCAGCGTCTGAAAAGGAGACGTTGACAGGACTTGTTCCATCGCTGACACATGATGATCCAGTAACTGGATGCATGTAAGAGTCCTTCTGATTGAATTGACCTTCACTATGAGAGAAGAAGGCCATGTTGCTGTTGGTAGACTTGTTTCCATGTTCTAAAAGAGTTTCATCTTCCAACAGTCTTAGTTTGTTGTAGATGTCATCAAACGTGGAACTTTTGTAAGTATTATTGGCAAGAATAGATCTTGCCTCAATCTTCCATACCTCACCAAGACTTTTAAGAAAAGTAGCATTGATGTCAACATCACCAACTTGTGTCCCCATGAAGGACAATTTGCTTGTAATGTCAAGCAATCTGCTTCTCACACTACTCAGCTTCTCATTGGGTTGTGCTTTAAAAACAGCATAATCATGCATAAGTTATTTCTTCTTTTCTTCCCTAGTATCTGCATTACCACCATATGCAACTTCAAGAGCTGCCCAAAGTTGCTTAGCAGAATCATAACCTCTATATTTATGCTGGTTCTCTTGTCCCAATGAGAGTTTCAGAATATTTAGGGTTTTCATGTCAACCCTTTTCTTTGCTATGTCATCAGCAGACACAGCTCTACCATCTTCCGGTTTTTCTTTCTTATCTTCTTTTGAACATCTAGCAACAGCTGATCTTTGAGTAATAGCATCAGTAATCTTTTGGGCTTTATCGAATGTGTTTCCATATTCAATGATCTCCGAGAGTGTGTAGTCATAGATCCCTAGATATTGTTCAAAATTGAATTTCCACAATTCAAAGTTGGTTGCATCAAGCATGGGAATCTTGATGTTTGGTAAAGGTGAGGAGGAGGAGGTTATTGTTTCAGACATGATGTTGTTAGGGTTTTTGAGAAAATTAGGGTTTTGGTGATTTTTAGGGTTCTTGTGTTCTTTAAGATCAAAAGTTCCTCAACAAGCTCTGATACCACTTGTTGATCCCAAACTTAGATCGATTTAGCTTTATGTATACGAGATTAGATCAAGTAATACACTTAGAGAAACCTTTGTATATGCTTATGATAATCTAAGTGTTATGCGGAATTAACACTAAAACAAGAACACACAATGATATAAACAAACTTTCACTTTGATTAATGATATCAAACTTGCTTATAATGAAAGTAGTTTACAAACGAAAACTTATATGAAACATTAACCTAAAGGTCTTCTTTTTTAGACATAAGAAGCCTTGTACAATAATCTACGTATCAGCTATTCTAGGTAAAGATAAATATAGAAAATACATTGTTGTTCCTATCTTTACTAGAAGTAATCCAGAATACAATAAACGCGTAGAGTATATCTTCCCATCAGTGCTTGTCTTCAATGTATCAACGCTTGACTTTGTCTTGTCAACGCTTGATCTGTCAGCGCTTGTTTTGCTCTTGTCAACGGTTGTTTTGCTCTTGTCAGTGCTCAAGTGATCTGGCCTTAATTTATTCCCAACACCCCATATCTGATCTGAAATGGTCAAGTGTGGATTCTCCATACACCTATCTTCCCAAGCATGGTACATCTGAACCACCTCTGGAATATCAAAATCAACCTGCAATTTCAACTCATTCAATTTCTCCTTGGCCAGCTCATCACCATACTCAAGTCTTTCTGGTTGTTCTATGATCATAACACTTAAGTCTGAACTAGCTTCATCACTTCCTTCTTGCTCTTCTGAAGTGACAACAAAAGGTGATTCTTGATAGGTGTGTAAACACCCATCTTTTCTACCACTTAATTACAATAATAACCGGACCAAAACGTGTATTTTATGTCTTTTATGTCGGAATTATGCGTGGTTTGTGTTTTTGTTGTGATTTAGGACGAAAAGGTGAAAAGTGGAGAAAACACGGGAATTCACGGGCATTTACGGACTTTTATTGAAGAAAAAGATGAAAGACGAAGTCAAGAAGTCAAAAGTGGATAAAGAACGGAAGTCCAAGACCAATTCTGAAGATTTATCAAAGAAAAAGTCAAAAGACGAAAGTTTGCTTAAAGCCGAGGAACTCAAGTCTTATTTATCGAAGAATTAAAAGACGAGTCCAAAGAAATCCCGAGCCAAAAGTCATCACATTCCAAGATTAACAAAAAGATTAAGAAGGAAGGACTTGATGGTGCAATTAACAAGAAAGGAAGGAGAGAGGAAGCTTCCCCTAACCACTCCCTAATCACCTATATAAACCCTCATTTTCATTCATTTACTCTTGTTGGTGGCTTGACAAACCATTCTTCCACATTTACTTTTAATGCACCTTTAATTACTTGCACTTTTAATTACATGTTTTGCACCTTAATTACCTTTTAATTCCAAGTAAGTTTTTAATTTGTGTTCTTTAAATTCTTGTCTTTACCTTTCTTTATCATTTGATCAAGTTCTTTTTATCAATCTCATTCTACCTTTCTCTCTTTTTGTTTCGGCTTGAATTTCGGATTAAGCAAGGTTTTGCTTAATCCATTTGCTTATCTTGATTAAAGTTTTGTCCTTTTTATTTCCTCCTACGAAATAAGCCACGAGATTGACAACCTTGTGTGCTTGTTTGGAATTTTCTTAAGTGTTTTGAAAGTTTTCTTTAAAGTTTTGATTTTTTTTACTTTTGATTTCATTTAAGTTTCGTGTTTAAAAGTTTGAACTACTTTAACTTTCTAGCTTATTGTTTCGTTGTGATTTCATTTCATTTAAGTTTTTGGTAACTGCTTATTAGATTAGCTTATTTAGTTCTTGTGCTTTTTACGAATTTGTATCCATCGGAAAGAGAGGGTTTACCTCCACATTGCGACGGCCTGCTAACCACATTCCGATAGTGACAGTATTGGGCTTAAGGGTTTTGCATTCCGATCCGGGATTGCGATAGGTGGATCTTTTCCCTCATTCCGATCTGGGGATTGCGATCGCATATTGCGATCGCTCTTTCCGACGGCTCTTGAGGCTTACGTAGACGAAGTGCTGCCCAATTTTCCTTAGCCTCATTCCGATAGGTACATTCCGATAGAACACATTTCGATCTGGACTACATTGCGATCTGAGGGTGTTAGGTTATTCCGATCTGAAAAGGTGACATATTCCGATCTGGTTTTCTTTAACATTCCGATAGGTGGTGTGTTCATTCCGATGGTAAGGTTGATCGGAATATATTCCGATCTGGGTTAACTTTCATGTTTTGTCTTGTTTAATTTTTAGTTTAAGTTTTTAATACTTGTATAATTTTAATTTCCATCACACTTTAATTTTTAGTCATTTAATTGATTTACTTTCCGTCACGTTTTTAAATATTGCACACTTTCGTTTAATTAGACTTAGATTTATTTTCACGCTCTTTACTTTTACGCCACTTTATTTTCAACGACATTTACTTTTAAGTCTGTGCACATTTAAATTTAAAACAAACCAAAAATATTTGTTTTCACCAAAATAAAACTGAGTCACATAGAAAACCTAGATCAATTCGATTAGACACACATCAACGAATCTTTTTAACCTGAGTAAAAGACAGTTATTAAATGGCGCCGCTGCCGGCTCTTTTCGTAAAGATCAACAGTTTTTTGTGAGAGACACGTTGCTTTTTGGGATCCGTTCACTTGTGAGCGTTATTTTTCTTGCATAAAAAATTCATAAAATCCATAAAAATTAAAAATTTCAAAAATCCAAAAAGATTTTATCTTTATTGTGTATATATATTGTCTTTGTGTTTGGTTTTGTTTTCTTTTGCATTTTCAGGTGTATGCGTACTAGATCTTCTAATTATCAAGAGCCCGAGCCTCAAGAAGATTTAGATATGGCAGGTGTTAACAACAATAATCAACTACCGCACCTCAATAATAATAATAACAACAACAATGCTCTTCCACAGCCCGATCTTCGGACCATGGAGGAACTTTGTCAACCAACAATGTTTGAACGAGGAGGACCGATTACGCCGATGCAAATCAACGCTCCTGAGTTTTCGTTGAAGCACCACATGATTCAGCAAGTACAAACAAACCCATTTAGAGGATTGCCTGATGATGATGCCAACAAACACCTCGACAAGTTCATTACAATCACCCAAAGCATGAAGTTGCCTGGTGCCACAATGGATGTTCTCCGCCTACAACTCTTCCCGCATACTTTATCACATCATGCCGAGAAATGGTTTGATCGTCTCCCGAAGAATTCTATTCACACTTAGGATGACATGACTCAACGCTTTCTTTCGCGCTACTTTCCACCATCCATGGTCACAAGCCTTCGCAATCAGATCAGCGGTTTCATGCAAGATCCCGATGAATCTCTTTTTGATGCATGGGAGAGATATAATGTCTTGATCGACCGTTGTCCAAACCACAACATGCTTCCGGTCACCTTGATCGATACTTTCTACAACGGATTGACTTTTCGAGATCGTGATACGATCAATGCAGCCACCGGTGGCACATTCATGAAAAGGAGACCCGAGGAGTGTAGAGAGTTAATTGAAAACATGACTACTCATCATAAGAACTGGGATTCCTCTGCTTCTTCTAGAAACAACACGAGAGTCAATGTTTCCTCTACCTCAGCAAACCCTGAGATGACCGAACTCACCCGCATGATGGCTGAAATGAGCAAAAGTATTACGCTTCTCGCTTCAAATCAACAACAACAACAAGTTAAAGCGGTTGCTAATCCTTGTGAAACATGTGGCAGTCCTCACTCATACACCGATTGTCCTTCGACACAAGGAAATCCGGAAAATGTGTATGCAGCTTACGGTAATTATTCACCGGAAAATTACCAAGCTAGACAACAAGGGGATAGAAATCTGCTGAGCTACCGTTCCAACAACTACCTTTCACCCGGTTTTTCTCCTCAAAACCAAAATCCCGCCAACAACTACACTAGAAGCAACCAAATCCCACCAAGAGCTTCTAATCCTTATCACCCACCAAACCAACAAACCCCACCCATTAATCCCGATGTTGAGGCCATCATGAGAACCCAAGGTGAGCAAATCAAGAACTTGCAGAGCCAAATTATCAATCTGAAAGGAGATATCACAAAGCAAGGCAATGAGATAAGATCCGAGCTTCGAGATAATATTCAATCCTCTTTCAGCAATCAAACCAATGATTTGAAGAATATGCTTGCTAGTTTCTTGCCCGCCGCTCAACCTTCTTCTTCAAGTTCTCTACCTTCAAACACCGTCACCAATCCGCGAGCCAATGTGAGCGCTATTACTACTCGTAGTGGAGTCACCATCGTAGGACCACCAATCCCACCCCCATCATCTACACCTCCTCCACCACCATGTATCCCTACTCCTCCTACACCTAGTATTAGTGCACCATTACCGTCTCCGCCTCGACGTGATGAAGTTCCCACCAATGATCCTTCAACATCTCAACCTTTACCTACACCTGCACCCTCACCACCCAAACCTAATATACCTTATCCTTCTCACTTGGGCAAGAACAAAATGCTAAACAAGGAGGACGCTCAAGTAACTAGCTATATCAAGATGATTTCTCAAATGAACTTCAACATTAGCTTTCTTGAAGCACTTGTCCACATGCCCAAATTTGTTAAAGCATTTAAGGAATTGCTTAACAAGAAGGAGAAGCTGATTGAACTCGCCAACACACGCTTAAATGAAAACTGCTCTGCAGTTATTCTTAAAGAACTTCCGGAAAAACTTGGAGATCCCGGTCGTTTTGTGTTGCCTTGCGTGTTCAACAAAACTGAAGAATTTACTGCCCTTGCTGATCTCGGGGCTAGTATTAATTTGATGCCTTTGAGTGTTTGGAAAACACTATCATTACCCGACCTCACCCCAACAAAGATGACTCTTGAACTTGCAAATCGCACTCTCGCTTACCCTGTTGGTATAGCCGAAGACGTGTTCATTAAAGTTGGCACATTTACTTTCCCGGTCGATTTTGTCGTAGTTGATTATGAAATGGACCCTCGTATTCCTTTAATACTTGGTCGGCCATTCTTGAGAACCGGACGTGCTTTAGTAGATGTGGCCGAAGGTGAGTTAATCTTACGAGTCGGGGATGATGCAAAAGTTTTCAAAATGGGGAAGCTTACTAGTTTAACTTTTGGAGGCCGAGAATCAGTGAATATGATTAATGTGCTAGATGACTTTACCGTCTATGAAAATCCTCTATTCGACTCTTGCATCGATAATCCACTTTTTCATGACGATGTGGATGATTCTCTCCCTACTTTGGACGCTTCTCCCATTTATGATTCATCACCAGTCTTTGACGCTTATAATGATGATGATTCTAGCTCAGATTCGGATGATTTTGAGTGTGCTTCTGAGTATCCCGAGCTGCCCACTTTCGATGATTTTGATGAGGCTGATACTCTCTCGAGCGATTCTTCACATGATGAAGATCCTCCGTCATCACTCGATCCTACTTTGGACGATTATTCATTTGAGGAAGATTTCTCTGAATTTCTCAACACATACTTCCCTCATGAGAGTGATGCTCCTCCTTTTGACTTTGAAGATTATCGTCTTGATCCTACTTTGGATTTGAAGAGCATTTTGTCAAAGGAGAAGAAACCGATCGACACCGAAATCCGTTGCACTTATGAGTTGACACCTCTTTGTCCCACTTCTGAGGACGAGGTTGTGCTTCTTTGCGGATCTTCTTCACACTCGGCTGAGCCGGAGTGCTATTTTCCCCTGAAGGAAAAGGTGTTCGATCCCGGTATTGAAGTCTTTAAGCCATCTCAGTATCCACCTGATGAAATAAAAGGAAAAATCTTTGGAACCATTGAAGACATGCTTACACCTCTTCCTACTTGCTTCCACCGTGCTCCATCACTGCTTAAGGGAACCTTGCCACTTCTCTTTTGGCTTGCCTTGTTCGCCTTAAGTTCTTGTTATTTGATGGATGAAAACTATGTCGTTGATCCTGGTGGATTTGTTTCATGCTACTTCCGTTGATGATCAAGGTCGAGTCAGGCTCACGACTCGGTTAACAAAAACCAAGCGCTTCTTGGGAGGCAACCCATGCATCTATCTTTCCGCTTTCTTTATCATAAGTGTAGGGGGGACCCCTTTGGATTGCTATTTCCTCTCCTCACTTCTTAATTAGGGATTCGAGCTTCAATGATCCACTCTTGATGATTCTTGACGACCCGTGATTCCATGTTCCACTTCTTCCCGGTTCTATCCTAAACTCTTTTCGATTCACTATTTTATATTTTCTCAATATTAAAATAGGAATCCCTTTAGTTGTCTTCTCCTTAGCAAGAGTTAAACAACGTGCACAATGTCATAAGTGTAGGGGAG
This sequence comes from Glebionis coronaria, assembly GCA_025667525.1. Classification (NCBI taxonomy): domain Eukaryota; kingdom Viridiplantae; phylum Streptophyta; class Magnoliopsida; order Asterales; family Asteraceae; genus Glebionis; species Glebionis coronaria. The sequence continues at coordinate 2,151,132 of CM046882.1, read as the reverse complement.
TTCACTCCCACATGCTTAAACATTGAGGACAATGTTTATCTTAAGTGTAGGGGGGACTTCTATCGAAGTTAAGTGGTCTTTTCCTTGTATTTGTCCTCATTTTAACCGGAAAATCAATTTTTCGACATTTTTCAAAATTTTTGATCTATTTTGGCCTATTAGTTGTTATCTTTGTATAGTTATTTTCTTCCTTTGCTAGAATAAATGTTTAATAAGTGGTTTTAATTTTCAAACGTTTTGAATCTTTTGACTCAATCCGAGTTTACTCTAGCTAGTATCCTTAACGTGTTTAAGTCAAGTTTTGCTAGGCTTTTATATAGGGAGCTATAAAACGCGAAAGTCTTAACTCTAACGGGTTAAGAACAAGAACTTTTCGCAAGTTCCTATAATCGATCCTAGAGAGTCGTTTATCAAGGGAACTTTAAGATGCGATTTCTAAACTTGAAAGAGTCTAAGAATTTGCAAGTTCCTATAGGCGACTCGAAAACCCAAAACTTTGATTTAATAGGCTAAGTATCCACGAGTCTCATTACTTGGGATTTTAAACTGTGGAGAACGAGAGATGATAGAGCCAATTATAAGTCGGTATTCTTTCATGAATTTATGTGAGTTAATTATGAGCCTATTCTCCCATCGCTTGCTAATAAATTTATCTGCTAATAAATAAGGTTGTACGATTTGAAAAGTTACTTAGCTTCTAGCCCCAGATCGTTTAAAAGTTGCTCGGTAATGACGAGAGTTCATAGCCAAGGCATAACTTATGAAGCGGGGCGCGAAGATTGGCAAGTCCGAAAAGGCCCTAACAAGGCATGAGGGCTATGTTTTGTTGCTAAAGATCCAAAAGTGATGTGAAGAATCATTTATCGAAAATCAATATGAAGGATCGAGACACACGACGGAAAGCAAAAACTCCCAAAAAGTCATGGAGAAGTGTATCCGAAAAGACCCTAACAAGGTATGAGGATAAATAGATCCAAGTCAATAAAGGAGGCGGATCGTTGTATATTAAAATCCAAAATAAAGATTGGAGAAAAATGAAGAAGTCGTGGTCCATATATGAAGAATCTCTCAAAAATTCCAAGTGAAGAAATTCCATTTATGAAGAGAAGACCATTATTTCATGAACGTCTCTCAAGATTTGAAGTATGAAGTCGCTGCCAAATATCGGCCCGAGAAAGGTCTCAAATCGCGAACCAAGTTATGCCAAGATATGAACTTTTTGATATCCCGAGAAGCAGTTTTAAAAGATTTGGTCCTTTAGCTAACTATTGATTAAATCGTGCACTTTATTTTCAGACTAAATAATTATCGTAATAAGTCGAACAATGCATCCTCGTGATCATTCAAGACAAATAATAAAATACAAGAGATACCCATAGGAATAAGGGAGTCTAAGTGAATAATTGGCCCACATGAGTTCGTGTTAGTCTACTAACTTATAATAACAATGATCTCGTTTTTAAGCTTGGTTTGGAGAAAGTGAAAAGTTGAGGATGATGATTATTCATGACATTTTCAAAACCCAAGGTATGCTTTTAATTTCTTTGCTTTGCATTTTTATAATTTTCTATCTCTTTAATAAAGGCCAATGTGGATTGATCATGATGAAAAGTGTAAACATGCTTTGTAACTAATGCATTGCATGAGGACATTGCAATGGTCAAGTGTAGGGGATTTGATAGGTGTGTAAACACCCATCTTTTCTACCACTTAATTACAATAATAACCGGACCAAAACGTGTATTTTATGTCTTTTATGTCGGAATTATGTGTGGTTTGTGTTTTTGTTGTGATTTAGGACGAAAAGGTGAAAAGTGGAGAAAACACGGGAATTCACGGGCATTTACGGACTTTTATTAAAGAAAAGGATGAAAGACGAAGTCAAGAAGTCAAAAGTGGATAAAGAACGGAAGTCCAAGACCAATTATGAAGATTTATCGAAGAAAAAGTCAAAAGACGAAAGTTTGCTTAAAGCCGAGGAACTCAAGTCTTATTTATCGAAGAATTAAAAGACGAGTCCAAAGAAATCCCGAGCCAAAAGTCATCACATTCCAAGATTAACAAAAAGATTAAGAAGGAAGGACTTGATGGTGCAATTAACAAGAAAGGAAGGAGAGAGGAAGCTTCCCCTAACCACTCCCTAATCACCTATATAAACCCTCATTTTCATTCATTTACTCTTGTTGGTGGCTTGACAAACCATTCTTCCACATTTACTTTTAATGCACCTTTAATTACTTGCACTTTTAATTACATGTTTTGCACCTTAATTACCTTTTAATTCCAAGTAAGTTTTTAATTTGTGTTCTTTAAATTCTTGTCTTTACCTTTCTTTATCATTTGATCAAGTTCTTTTTATCAATCTCATTCTACCTTTCTCTCTTTTTGTTTCGGCTTGAATTTCGGATTAAGCAAGGTTTTGCTTAATCCATTTGCTTATCTTGATTAAAGTTTTGTCCTTTTTATTTCCTCCTACGAAATAAGCCACGAGATTGACAACCTTGTGTGCTTGTTTGGAATTTTCTTAAGTGTTTTGAAAGTTTTCTTTAAAGTTTTGATTTTTTTTACTTTTGATTTCATTTAAGTTTCGTGTTTAAAAGTTTGAACTACTTTAACTTTCTAGCTTATTGTTTCGTTGTGATTTCATTTCATTTAAGTTTTTGGTAACTGCTTATTAGATTAGCTTATTTAGTTCTTGTGCTTTTTACGAATTTGTATCCATCGGAAAGAGAGGGTTTACCTCCACATTGCGACGGCCTGCTAACCACATTCCGATAGTGACAGTATTGGGCTTAAGGGTTTTGCATTCCGATCCGGGATTGCGATAGGTGGATCTTTTCCCTCATTCCGATCTGGGGATTGCGATCGCATATTGCGATCGCTCTTTCCGACGGCTCTTGAGGCTTACGTAGACGAAGTGCTGCCCAATTTTCCTTAGCCTCATTCCGATAGGTACATTCCGATAGAACACATTTCGATCTGGACTACATTGCGATCTGAGGGTGTTAGGTTATTCCGATCTGAAAAGGTGACATATTCCGATCTGGTTTTCTTTAACATTCCGATAGGTGGTGTGTTCATTCCGATGGTAAGGTTGATCGGAATATATTCCGATCTGGGTTAACTTTCATGTTTTGTCTTGTTTAATTTTTAGTTTAAGTTTTTAATACTTGTCTAATTTTAATTTCCGTCACACTTTAATTTTTAGTCATTTAATTGATTTACTTTCCGTCACGTTTTTAAATATTGCACACTTTCGTTTAATTAGACTTAGATTTATTTTCACGCTCTTTACTTTTACGCCACTTTATTTTCAACGACATTTACTTTTAAGTCTGTGCACATTTAAATTTAAAACAAACCAAAAATATTTGTTTTCACCAAAATAAAACTGAGTCACATAGAAAACCTAGATCAATTTGATTAGACACACATCAACGAATCTTTTTAACCTGAGTAAAAGACAGTTATTAATTCTCCCACCTCCTTTCTTTCTTGTTCCATAATTTGTGCAGCCAACTTTCTATCAAACTCAATTTGTGCTGCATTCTTTGGAACAACCTCTTCTACCATAATACCCTTACCCTTATCTGATGGATCAATTGTTGGTAAGGTAGATGGTAATACCTGTGAAGAAACCTCTTTGATGATGGATGATGACTGGAATACATCAACCTCATTTGCAGGTCTGTCAACGCTCACTTTTGCTTTGTCAGCGCCCAAAATACTCATGTCAGCGTTCAAATCTGTCTTGTCAACGCCCAAAGTACCTGTCTCAGCGCCTCTTGCAATTTCCTCCAACATGGCTGTAAATGACAAATTTAAGTTGGTAGGAGCAACTAGAGACATATCAAAACCTGTCTGTTTCTTCAAACCAGTAAGGGCTTCAGCTACACTCAAAGATTCTTCATCATATGAATCTTTTCTACTCTCAACAAAAGGTTCTGTAGCAGCTTCATGTGAGCCTTTATCACTCAAATTCACAGGCTCTGTAGCAGCTTCCTCCCCTTTGTAAGAATCCTCCTCAGATAAAAGGACCCTTGTCTGCCTTCTCCTTGACTCAGTTGTTTCCAAAATAACAATCCTCTCCCTTAATTGCTTGAGTTCAAGGCCTTGTGTGCTGACAACTTGTACCAAGTCTGCATTTTGCTTTTGCAAGCTCATGCAGACAGTCGTCAATTCCATTAGGGTCATTGGTTCCAATCTGCCCTCTTCTAAAATGGGTATTGGACCTCCCAAGTTAGATTCATTGGGCATGGATGAGGTCTTAATTATGGTAGGACTATCTTGGCCAGCTTCTAAGCCAGAACCAATAGTCCCAGCCTCATCCATAGCACCAACCACACTTGTGGTGGTGGTTCTCTCTGCTACATGGCTAGGACCACTAGAGGAGAACACTCCAGTAGTCCTTTGGTGTTTTTGTAACCTATAGTGTGTTGGGGGAGAAGAAGATGTGGATTAGGTGGATGTGGGTTGGTTAAGGGGTGTTTGGGTCTGTGAAGAATTTGTGTCAACGTTTGAAATAGGCACATCAACGCCAACATTTAATGTGTCAGCATCGAAGGGTTCCTGGTCAATTTGCATATGTTGTGGTGAATGTAAAGGTTTAGGTATTGGGTTAATTTAGGGTTGGGGGTCTGGTTGGGGTTGAGCTGCTTCAATGACAGCAATCATAGCTAGTGTTAGGGGTAGGTCACGATGTGGGGGTGAGTTCATCTTCATAAAAATTGCTTTCTTTTGCACAGGGATCTCATAAAAATCATCATGATCCCTTGTGCAGTACCTTGGACATCAAAAGCCATTTGTAAAAATCTGGGATAAGCTAAAGTCATTTTGTTCCCTTTATTTTTACACATGCCCTCAAAAATCATTTTGGAATAATTAAACTTTTGCCCAGTAGCAATGCACACAATAGCACTTGCAATAGACCTATTGATCTCATTGTGTGTAGTACACTTAGGACTCAAACATTGTAAGAGGACATGTATTAGGTACTTCCAGACTGGGGGAAATTCCTGTTTATGGTATTTATTTAAAGTTCCTTCAGCAGGAAAAGGATAATCCAAAGCCCTTAGACCTTGTTCTATTTCACTAATGGGGAGGGTGGTTATACAATCAGCATCATCAAGATGCAAAGCTTGGCGTACCAAAGCTTCAGTAACCACCCATGTTCTCCCATGAACAATAGAACATAATGTAGTCACTCTATTAACTGTTGAGGAACTAACAGTGTTCCAAAACTGTTTAATATGTGTGACAGGAATGAGTGGAGCATGAGAAAGAGCATACCTAAGTGGGGATGCGTTCAAATACGCCACCATTTGCGTGTATTGGGGAAACAGAGTATCATCAGCTTCAAGATATGAGACCATGTTGTGTTGACTTCTGAACCCCAATTCTAAATCAGATGGTTTAAACTTTGGTGCCATTGTTGAAAGCTGTTTGAATGATTGATAAAGATGAAGTTTATAGGAGAAAATTGTGTTAGACAAGAATAATAGGTACCCTGTTTAAAATAGGAGCCAAATATATAGGAGAAGAAAATGCATGTGATTGGCCCAAAAATAGGCAAGTATTTTCAAAATGCAATCATGAAAATATTGAAAAAGAATAAGTATATCTCATGCATTAAATGAGGGTTATCTGCTCCCAAAATTACGGCCTAAAAATATGTTAAAAAGTAACAACTGGGTAGGTCCCATTGAGTGTCAACGGTCAAAAATAACCCATCAACGCCCAACGGCTATATTCTTGTCAACCTTTGCCAAAGCCATGTCAGCGTCTAAATTGGTCACAACAACGCTTGGAAAAATACTTGTCAGCGTCCAAAAATAAAAATTTATAAAAATGAAAAATGACCTTAACAAAGTAATTTATCCTAGAGAAGATAACCAAAAAGTTGATAATTATTATAGGGCGGCAAGCACTGTCCAGTTATGCACACTTGCTTATGCAAGATAGACATAACAGTCCTCTAGTGTCCCTTGCTAACCGAAATTCTTAACAACTAAGTTACCTTATAAAATTCCTTGTTACTCCCAGGTAAAACCCATGACAAAATCATTCCCAAGTCTCCCAGCAGACCACAACCAATTCTAGGCCAAAAATGTCTTGGCAGCATGCATAGTATATCAACTTTGCATGCTAAAGTGCCTCATGATTTAGTAAAACTAACTCATACTCATCTGTGGACACAATCTAGAATTGTGATAAGAGTATCATATGGATACCGAAACATCCTAAAGGTTCCTAAAACCTCCCCTTAAACAGTGATACATATGTTGCTAAAAATATGCATGAACATAAAAAATTTATGTCAAGATAGGAATTAAAAACTCCAACCATCATCCATAAATAAAAACATGTCCAAATGCTTCTCCAATGATCCATAAGCAACTTTGTATCCAATGGTATACTGCTAACACCACCTGCACATTTAGATTGAAAATCACAAAACTAACATTGTTGCTGACAACGCCCCGATAACACATGACAGTGTTGAGGAAAGCTTTGTCAGCGTTAGACAAATATATTGCTGACAACGTCACAAGAACACTTATCAGCGTTCAAGCAACCTTTGTTAGTGTTAGAAAAATATAGTGGAAAATCTAAATCCTCAAAAAGACCAATAACAATGCATTATCCTGTACATACTCTTACAAAAAGATTCCAAAACATACTCTTACAAAAACCTTCCAGCATCAAAAGGTTTAGTTAGTAAATCTGACACATTCTCTTCTGTGTCAACCCTATCTGGTTGTATTAAACCTTTTTCAAAACAATCTCTTATAAAATGATGTCTAATTTCTATGTGTTTAGTTTTAGAATGATGATAAGGATTCTTAATAATGCATAATGTGCTGTTATTGTCAACAAATATCTTGGTATGCATGAAATTATACCCATAGTCCAACAGCTGGTTCTGAATCCACAAAACTTGTCCACAACAAGCAGCTGTAGCCAGATACTCTGCTTCAGTTGTAGAATTAGCCACCACTGTTTGTTTCTTGCATTGCCAAGATATCAACCTACTCCCAAGAAACTGACATCCACCAGTTGTGGATTTTCTATCAAATTTATCACCTCCATAGTCACTGTCTGAATATGCAATAAGCTCCAAAGGTGAATCCTTTGGGTACCACAAACCAAGACTAGGATAGCATCTTAGGTACCTAAAGATCCTCTTGACAGCATAAAGGTGACATTCCTTGGGAGTCACTTGATGGCGTGCACAAGCACACACAGCAAACATGATGTCAGGTCTAGAGGCTGTGAGATACATAAATGAACCAATCATTGATCTATAATGCCTGACATCAACATCCTTTCCATCTCCAATCGTTCCCCAAGGGTGTTCTCTATCCATAGGAGTAGTAGCCCTCTTTTCATGTGGAGAAAAGCCAAACTTCTTCAAGATCACTGCCACATATTTATCCTGGGAGATGAATATACCATCTTCTTTCTGCTGAACTTGTAACCCAAGAAAGAAGTTCATCTCCCTCATAGCACTCATCTTGAATTTGTCTATCATAAGCTTAGAGAAATACTCACTCATCTTTGTATATGTGGATCCAAAAATGATGTCATCAACATAGACCTGAACAAGTAGAACATCCTTACCCTTCTTCTTAGTAAACAATGTCTGATCTATGGTGCCCCTTTTGAATCCATTGTCCACCAAATAGGTAGACAAAGTACCATACCATGCTCTTGGAGCTTGATGAAGTCCATACATAGCCTTCTTGACTCTATACACATTGTCTGGATTCTCTGGATCCTCAAAACCAGGAGGTTGCATGACATACACCTCCTCAACAATTGTTGCATAGAGGAAGGCACTCTTGACATCCATTTGATAGACAGTGAAGCCCATGCAGGATGCATAGGCTAGAAAGATCCTGATAGCTTCAATCCTTGCAACTGGTGCAAAGACCTCCTCATAGTTTTTCCCCTCCTCTTGTGTATATCCCTGAGCCACTAATCTTGCCTTGTTTCTGACCACAATACCTCTTTCATCTCTCTTGTTTCTTAGAACCCATCTTGTCCCTATAGGTCTGACATATCTAGGACAATCAACCAGCTCCCAAACATCCTGAATTGGAAATTGGTGAAGCTCATCCTGCATTGCTTCCACCCAACTTGGTTCTTTGAGAGCATCAAATATCTTCTTGGGTTCCTGTTGTGACAGAAAACAGGCAAACAAACATGCTTGCACAAGAGGGGTATCAACCTTCTTGTGAATATTGGCAATAAATCCACCAAGACCTTGATGAGATCTTCTAGTCCGAACAGAAGTCATAATATCACCAATGATTTGAGAAGTGGGGTGATTCTTCATAGTAGAAGTGAGAACTCCTCCTTCAAAAAGTCTGGTGTCTTCAATCTCATTCTCCAAGTTGCCAATATCTTCTTCTTCAGACTCTCTTTCATCAACATGAGGATGAACCTCTTCATATAAATTGGAAGGTTCACCCTGTTCAAAAGTGGAAGAGAAAAGATGTGCAAAAGTGTTGTCAACGCCTGAACCTTGGTTGTCAGCGTGTGGGCTAACAACGCTTGAACTGTTGTTGTCAACGTCTGAGCCATCAACGTCTGAATTGGTCTTGTCAGCGCTAGATTTGCCTTTGTCAGCGCCTGAAGGACCATGCATGTTGTTATCTGGTGGTACTTGGGGACCACCATTATCTTTTCCAGCAGCAGCAGCAGCAAAAGCATCTGTCCATATGGAATTGTGGCATACTCTTGTATAGGAGATGACTTTTCTGCTTGTGATCCAACCTTTTCATGAACCTGTGTACCTGAAACATCAACAACTTGTTCTTCCACAACATTTGAAGTTACCTTCACAATGTCTGGATTAGTGACAGGCATATAATTTAAAGTCCTAGATAAAGGTTCCAAGTCAAACAACCAATTTGGACCACTTTCAGGATCACTAGGTTTACTCTCTAAAAACCTAACATGTACTCTTTCAAGTATACGTTTTTCCTTTTTAAGATAAACCCTATATCCCTTGATCTGCACTGAATACCCCATGAAATAGCCTTCATCACCTTTTGCACTAAATTTACCTAAGGCATCACTAGTATCTAAGACAACTACATGACAACCAAAAGGTCTGAGAAAACCAATATTGGGTTTTCTTCCCCAAAGTAACTCATAAGGTGTTTTGTTCTATATCTTGTTGACCAATGCTCTATTTCGAACATAGCAAGCTGTATTAACAGCCTCAGCCCAGAAAGCTATAGGGAAATGAGCATCAGCCAACATGGTTCTGGCTGCTTCAATTAGGGTTCTATTTTTCCTCTCAGCAACCCCATTTTGCTGTGGGGTTCTGGAAAAACTAAATTGCCTAGTAATTCCTTTCCTGGCACAAAAATCATCTAACACTTTATTCCTAAATTCACCACCATTATCACTCTTAAGCATTTTAACTTTATTTCTAGTCTTCTTCTCAATCTGAGTGATACAATCAATAAAAGTGTCAGCTGTATCACTCTTCATAGCTAAAAAGAAAGTCCAAGTAAACTTACAGAAGTCATTTGTGATGACAAAGCAGTATGATTTACCATTCAAACTCTCTATATTGGTTGGACCAAATAGGTCCATATGAAGCAAGTGAAGAGGTCGAGTACTAGAGTGCACCTGTTTGGACTTGAATGAGACCTTGTGCGGCTTGCCTTTAAGACATGCAACACAAGAGTGGTCATTTTGGAAGGCCTTTTCAGGCAAACCATCAACCAAGCCAAGTCTCACAAGCCTGTTTATATTTTTAAAGTTTATGTGCCCTAGTCTCCTGTGCCATAAATTACTCTCATCTACTGAAGCTCTAGCATAAAAAAATGACATATTGCTATTCATTATAATCCCATTCAGATTCACATTATATATGTCTTTATGTCTAGGTGTTCTATAGTCAATATATTTCTCATCAGGGATCTTATAATCCTTGCTTAACACCAAACATTCAGTATCAGTAAACAGAACTTTATTTTTGTTATCACAAACTTGTGATACACTAAAAAGATTGTAATCAAGTTCCTTTACCAAAAATACGTTCTCAAAACGCAAGTTCTTGGTGAGAAGTGTTCCTTTGCCTGTGATAGTACCATATCCGCCTCCAAAGTAAACCTTATCACCATCCTTAATGGGAGTGAAGTTAGTAAGATAATCTTCCTTCTCTGTCATGTGCCTTGAGCATCCACTGTCCCAATATCCATAATCATTGAGCTGTTTTTGAATGCCCTGCACATAAAGAAAACAAGTTAGTTTTCTTTGGGAACCCAAGTCTTAGCAGACTTAGATTCATCTGGTTGTTCAACAAGAACATACTTAGTTCTCATAACAACCCCATTTTCATCCTTCTTTGGATGAAATACCCAGTTAACCCCAATAGGTTTTGTAATGACCTTTGAAATGTAATTAAATCTATTGCAGGTCATTGAAATCCCATTATCATTAGGATTTTGATCTTTCTTTGGTCTCCATGTCAAGCTTGAAGAAACTTTAAACCCCTTACCCGGTGGTTGCAAATATTTAGGTCTGGTCATGTTTCTGTTAGCGTTGGAATTGGTATTGTCAATGCTGAAATTACCCTTGTCAGCGTTGAATCTAGTTTTTGCTACAGAAACCCATTGCCTATTAGACCAAGTATTTGTCTTTTGAAATGGTCTTTGTCCATGAGTGTTAGACCCTCTAGTGAAGAATGGGGCAGGTCTAACAACTTGTGGACTTTGCTGCACACAAGGTTTGGGTCTGACAACGTTTGACTTTCTAACAACGTTGACCTTGGAAGCGTTGACACACTTAAATGCTAAATGTGAAAAGCTACCACAAGTGTAACAGGCTTTTCTAGACACAACCCTAGGTCTAGAAGGGAAGAAGCCTGTTCCATCATTGCTAACTTGGCTCTTAGGTGACCTAGTATTCCTATACATCTCTGCATACTTAATGCTAGGTTTTCTAACAGTGTTTGAGCCAAGGTCAACAGCCTTACCAGTGATTGGGTTTGTAACTTTAATAAGGGTTGACTCATTAGGACTTTCACATAACAAGCCACCCTTAACAAATAAGGTAGGGTTAGCTTTCTTCCATTCATTCAAGTCAGTCAACTTCTGTTGATACTCTTCAACTGGGGTAACAGCTCTTGGTGGAGGAATGAATTCCTCCTCTTGGAGTTCTGGTAAACCAGTCCAAGATAGGTCCTTTTGTTGGACACCATAGAAGCCACCAGCTGGTGGTGGAACCACAAAGTAGTCTTTCATCCCAATCCCAGTCATGTCCTTAGGATCCCTTTGTTTATTAACACATTCTCCTAGGGTTTGTGTGGCCCTATCAAATCTCTGAATTTTAAGGCCAGCATTATCTTTGTTTTTAATGGCTTCATCTAACTTAGCCTGTAACTCACCATTAACCCTTTCCGTGATACTCCTTGTAGAAACTAGAAGGGGGGGTTGAATAGTTTCTCTTCGATTGGTGACCAAATTAAAATTTCTTTCAATTTGGTTTGTATCAAAACTATCTTTTACTTAAAGCTAAGTTGCATAATGATTAGGTTCAATTGAAATGCGCTAGCAAGGATAATAAGCAAGTATAATAATAATGAAATAAGTAAAGAGCAAGGAAGGAGACAACCTAGTGGGAAGACACCAAGATTTATAGTGGTTCGACAACGAGGCTATATCCTCGTTTCTACACCACTCCTCGAGTACACCTACTCGAGATTTCCACTATATCCACAAGCTCCCTTCTCGGCGGAGAAAACCTTACAACGTTGCTTACATTATTTTCTGACACTAAGCTAAATGTCGAGACCTAATCTTTAGCTAGGACCAATCTACACGACGTTGCCTACTTCACAATTTAACGACACAAGGCTAGATGTCGAGTTCTAATCGAAAGGTAGAACCAATCTTCACGACTCTTCACTTTGAAGCTAAGTGAGAACTTCACACAACACAACTACTAGTCACTTTAAAGTTTAGTGAGAACTCACAAGACACAACCACATCACTTTATAGTTTAGTGAGAACTCCTAATCAAATCTATTACAACTCAACTAGACTTGTCCAAGTACACACATGTAACTTGGATTTACACAACACAAATCCAAGCAAACACATATGCAATGGATGTACACAACAAATCCAAGTATCCACAAATAACTTGGATGAACACAACTAGTCCAAGTATTCATAAATACATTGGATTGACCTAAAACAAAAAGGAGTATCATGATGAATATGACTAGCTCATAGATTCATCTTTATCACAACACTAGTGAGTGAGTGATCTTCTCATTGGACATGGTAAAGGAGGGGATCAAGAGGATAATAATATGTAAACATCCTTAACAAATTAAGTGATCATTTACTAATGATTATGCTATAGAAAATAGAAAAAGGGCTGAGAAAAACGTCCAAGAGGCTTGCTGGAAAATGAGATTTGACCCACTATTTAAAGGAGACAAAAGTTACAACGGATATATAACGGCTACTGTGCGCAATACCTTATCTTACCCTGCGGTACCATATCGATAAGGTACCGCGTAGGTACTTAAGGTACCGCCACTAGACTCCGCTCCGTTTTTTGTCTTTTAGTGGGGTGGGAATATCTGAGGTATTTAAACCCTTCAAAGGATATTCTAACAGCATTTGGAATATGCCATTTTCAAATTTTCATTTTCCATTTTAATAAAACATTTTCTAAAAAAGAAAGTTTATTAAAAAGTCTTTTGTCTTATTAGCAAAAGTGAGTTTTAAGGATAATCATTTTGATGATCACTAAGTATGATTAAGAAAGGTTAGTGATATGATTATTGCCTTGATGATAGTGTTAGTTAAATAATTCATTTTGTGTTTCTACACTAAATGTGTTGTATGGTTTGTTGTGATCAAAACTAAGAAAGATTAGTTAACACTAATAATGTTTTTAGGCATTACTTGCATTAACAATCTCCCCCTTTTTGATTACGACAAACGATAAACTCATTTACGTATAAACACAAACTATGGAATTATTAACTAGTTTATCACTATCATTTCTCCCCCTTTGTCGTAGCAAAAAGGTTAGCATAAGTCTTTGAAGTGCATCGAACTTTGCTAGTAGCTCCCCCTTGGTGGTTGCTCCCCCTTGCTCGGGGCACCAAGTTTGTGAGCTAAGGTGACATGCTACACAAAGGTTAGTAGAAAGGAAAGAAACACCAATGTATATATGATCACTACCTACTAAGTAACTTGAGAGGGAGAAAGAGAAAAAATCTCAAATTAGAAGCAAGTATTTTGCTAAGTATGTCCAAAGAGGTAATTGACAAAATCAAACTTAAACAAAATGAAGATGATAAACTTGTCAATGGGTTAAAGCTTTAGAATTGATGGAATCACCCATAAGCAATTGTAAAAATTTAACCAAGATCAACTCAAAAATAGAACTAATTAGATAGCACACAAATAACACAAAAGTTACAAAAAAAAATACAACAAAGAGGATAGTCATACACATAGTATGAGTATCTAAAAGCAATAAATATGGAAAATAAACCACTAAGCATAAGCTAGTCTAATAGTGATATTTTCCAAGATTGCTGAAAAAAAGGACGACGATGCATCATTCGAAGTTTTTTCCACCGGAACGAAAACTTGAATAGGGGGTCGAGTGAGGAGGAATTCAAGAAAATTTAACTTCTCATACACATGAGCAAGTTCAATTTGTTGAAAACGGCAACAATCACACGAGGATCCATGATGCAACACAAAATCGTTTGATGGGGGTATGGCATCAAACTTAGGGTTTGGTGGTGGTGGGGTAAAGGGTTTGGGAGTGTTTTCACAATGCCTTGTGAGGTTTGGGAAGGTTGCAAGGTCATTGAGTTGGGGGGTAGTGAAGGATTGTGGTGGTGGTGGAACATGTTCTTTTGCTCCGGTGATGGGGTTTATGGTGTAAGTCTCATTCCAATACTTGATTGGAGAGAAGGTAGGGTTTTTGGGTGGTTTGGACGAAGATGGTTCATTCTTCTTAACCCAAACGGGTCGAACCGAGATTTTCGGTTTCTTTGAGAGCTTGGATGAAGAAGCTTTGGGTGAGTGGGGTTGTGACAAAGAAAAGTCAAGGTTAGGAATGTAGGAGTTAGGCATTGTGAGAGTGTGAGAATGATATCTCAAGGTTATGTGAGAATGAATTCTCAAGGTTGGGAAGGTGTGAGAATGAAATCTCAAGGTTGGGGTATAAGTAAATTGTAATCAAGGTAAGAATTTGAATACAAAATGTGTATTGTCAAGGAATGTTTAGTCAATTTGAGTAAACAAGGAATCTTGACTGGGAATGGTGTTTAAAGGTTTTGACCAAAAATTCGTCAAAAGCCACATTCTGGCCGCGGTACCTTATATGGGCCGACGGTTCCATATCACTAAGGAACCGCGGGTCCTTAAGGAACCGCGTCCAGAGGACTTTAAACAATGTTTTTCCTGGGTTTTGGGAAAAACTAAGACTTTTTCAAAAAGTTGCAAATCTTGGAATTTTACCTCTATTAGAACCAAAATATGCTAGGGTTGCATAAAGCAACACATTCACAAAGAATGTCTTGACAAAGGGTGACAAAATAATCTAGATATCATTTTGAACCAATTTTAGTCAAGTTTAGGGGTTGTGATAGATTTAGGTTCAATTTTAATTTCAAATTAAAGTTGATTAGTGTGCACAAAAGGATAGAATCACACAAAGCTAAATCCATAAGTCAACAACATAAAACATTCATTAGTGAAACAAGTACAAAGACAAATAAAGACTAACTAATACATAGCTAGCTTATCATAAAATCTAGATAAATAGTTTTCTTTGGCTTGTTGTTGAAAACTCTTATTATGAAATGACTCCATCATTCATCTCCTAGGAGGAGGCATGGAGAACAAAGTAAGCAAGAAATCTTGCAAACCCCTATGTAGTCCATACATATCCATCCTTAGGTTTTGGATGAGGAAGTGGTTGTAGAGACAACATGGACATCTAGGACCATGAGTTTTTTGAAACCCAAAGTAAGGATCACCCAAGAGGAGGGAAAGTGGAACACCCAAAATTGGGATGTTTGAGCTGGGTGGAGGTGGAGGAGGCAAGTTCTCCAAGGGTGATGTGGGTGAAAGAGGAGGCATGTTCTCTAAAAGGGAAATGGGTGAGTGTGGAGGTAAATCCTCCAAGGTTGGTGAAATGGGTGAGTTGTGAGGGGTAAATGGTGAAGTCACCAAAATGTCATCAAAGTCATTCCCAAAAGGAATGCTTTGGATTGGTTGAGGTTGTGTGGTCACTTCCAAGGGTGCACTTGGAGTGAAGGGTGAGGAAAGCTCATTCATTCTAGAATTGAATGAAGAGGAGGTAGAACCAATGGAGTGGTTAGTACCATGGGTGGAGGAGGTCTTGCATGGTGCAAGAGGTGGGGAAGGTGATGAAGAAATGAGGATAGGAGCATTCTCATTCTTAGGTGTATGGAAAGGTGAAGAGTTAGGCTTAGCTACCTTAACCCTTATTTTGAGTGTTTTTCTTGGGGTGGAGGTCTTGGAAGTGTTTGAGGTTTTGGTACACACCATGGTTGATTAGGGTGGTTTAAGGTTTAGGGAAGTATGTTTGATGTGTGAAGAACATGCAAACAAGGTGGGTTTAAATGGTTGAGGGGATGATCCAAACTAGTAATGGGTTAAAATAATTTTAGGTGAATAATGAATTTAGATATCCTAGTTTAGGAAATGTGAAGTTTATTACTGAAAATCATGCAAGGTTTACACAAAATTAAGAAAACAGTGTAAAGCAAAGATGCTGTCGTGCACAATGGTCGGCGGTTCCTTATCTAGGACCGGCGGTACCTTATCGATAAGGAACCGCGGGTCGATATGGAACCGCGACCAGAAGGTTTTCAAAAATTTCCCATTTCAGTTTTTTTGACAAACCCAGATTTTTCCCAAAGGTTTCACAAGCCAAAGTTAACTACAGATCATAATTTGATAAGCTAACTATCATATGGCATGCACAAAGCTATGTAAAACACAAACATGAAGGCATAATTAGCATAAAGGATCAAAGTAAATAATAATCCAAGCATAAGTTAATACATAACCAAATGAAGAGAAGAGAGTCATGAAAACATCCTAGATGGGTGTTGCAAGTCACTATGAGCATAACATCTAATTCCTTGATTCACTTCTGAGGCGTTCTCGAAGAAGATGATTGAGATAAAATTGATAGTCGGAATCAACTTCATGGGAGGAGAAGATGGAGATAGAAGAGGACATGAAGTTTATGAAGTTTTAGGGAGGGTTACTAGAAGACTCTTCTTAAGAAGTATTTTCGACTTGACACGAGTTCACATTGATCTCGGGTGAAATGTTCCCTTGAATGGGAGACATGACACGATCAACGGAGTGACAGGGTGAAGATAGAAGAGACGGAAAGTCAATTAGGACTCTTCTAAGAAGACGAGAAAGAAGCATTCCGTAGGGAAGACTTGACTTAGGCTCAAGAATAACAAACCTAATTCTTCTATCTATGAAAAATGCGAGATTGTAAGGAGTTGTGGTGGCAACACAATACAACATGTGTGCAAGACAAGCGGGTACTAAATCCCGATTCCCATCAAGACACATCGCATTTTCCCTAATGATTTCAACCCAAGGAGACATGAAATCATTAATATCACTAGATAGTAATTCCCAAGGAGAGAGAGTTCGAACAACTCCTTGAAATTTACCATGAATAGGATGCTCACGAGGTTTAGAAATGGTATGAATGATGTCCGAAGGAGTTGGAAGCACGGTCACATAATGAGAATCAATAGGGGCCGATTCTAAAGAGTCTAAACTCCAAGCATCGGTGAATCGACATTGACCATTAGATGGCACCCCAAGAATATCACCGAATTCTTCAAGAGTGTAAATAATGATTTTCCCCATAATGGAAAATTGTATAGACAAACCATTATCGATGCTTATCAATGTGAATGAGCTAAAGAACTCCATGAGAAATGAGGGAAATATTGGCTCATCAATATCAAGAAGACACTCAAATCCAATAGATTTAAACATGAAGCGAGTAAACTCATTTGCGAAATTGGAACAAACAATGCGTCCTTCATGGAAACAACAATGTTCGAGAGACTTAGACGAGTTTTTGTGAGAGTGAATCAAAAGAGGGTGAGAGGGCATGTATGTTCGTGTTCGTTCGTGATCTTTTTGATATCTTGAAGACATGACAAGTACCTAAACACGAAAATATCTATCCAATCACTCATATGAAAATCAAAAAGGAAAACGAAAAATGAAAATGTGTTATATCAATTTCTTGACAAACATAGGATTGATTCCATATCATTTTCATGTTCACAATGTGTCTATTCCATCATTAACCAAGAACACATGATCTATGTTAGATCAACAATGGATTAGAACATTGGTTTTTCAAAACGAGGTTTTTAGGTAAGCATTAACAATGTCATTACCTACTTGTTCATGGGTTCATCTCAAATCCATAATTTAACCAAAATTATTTAGCCTAAATTCGGATTTGTTCTATAAGTGGGTTTTAGTGAAATCTTAATGAATATCAACCTAAGGAATCATAGTAAGATTACCATGTCAACCCACATTCCCATTAAGGTTTTAATTCAATTTCAATTTTAAAAATCCCCAATTATGAAAGGATGAAACCTAGAGCAAAATAGATGAAATTGAAAGAGAATACTTACAAATAATTGATGTTAGATGAAGGATGAGTGAAACCCACAACTTGGAATCAATTAATTTGAGTGATTGAAGGTTTTGGAAGCTTCAACAATGGTGGAAAAGGTAAAACCCGTCGGCTGTGTGTTTTTGGGAGAGAGAGAGTTTGGTTTGAAAAAGAATAAAAAACACAAACTGGCGCTCTGACAAAAGTTTCTGCCCGCGGTACCTTATCGATAAGGTACCGCGGGTTTGAGCCGCGGAGATAAGGAACCGCCTACAGAGGCAGGTTTCTATCTCTGAAAAATGCCAAATTTTGAAAATCCAGTTTTTCTAAAATACTTAAAATTAAATCATGAGCCTTTTAGAATATCATTGGATCATCATAACACTAAGCAATATGCCTTAACGAAGGATTACGAGTTAAATCAAGACCGAAAAGAACCGAAACGGACAAACGACTATTCGTAGCAAAACGACTAAGTGGAGAGAAATCAAGGGAAGTGAATCAAGACTAGGATCAATGCTCAAGGGATTAATGACAATCTTCAAATAGTTGAAACGAAGAGCTTGTGTCATATATAGTGGTTTAAGACGTGCCTTTCCGGCGAAACGATAAACGGCTTTGGTAATGAATGAGCACAAAGCAATTATTCAAGTCTAAACTAAGATCACTTTTAATAATAGTCTTAGTCTAAACTAAAATATGAGCAAAGTATTAATTCACTTTCTCTCCCACAAATGGCCTACTAACCGTATGGGTGCAAACCATGGAAATCATGCTTGATACTATAAGCTTATACTAACTCACTCTACATCACCATAGTGAGTCAAGTATCCAAGCAATGAAGGTTTGAGAGGATAAAAGAAAAGAAACACAAACCACAAATAAATGTCAAGGCAAGGATGCCGAGAACAAGCACATAGTCAAGTAATGATCAAAAGAATGATCAAAGGGCGTGTGGAAGAACGAAAGCGTACTTTGGCCACAAAGAGCAATCCATGGAGGAATAAGTGCTATGCCCAATCAGTGACTATGATGAGTACTAAGTCTTCAAGGACTAGTATCATTCCTTGGTATCATCATTTAAAGATGTTAAAGATCGATGAAAATGATTCTTCAACAAGTGCAAGTAACTCAATCCACAACCAATTAAGTGATTGATCTTCATGAGTACCTACACAAAGCAAGATGCAAACTAGTAGATATATTTCAAGAGTATATCTAAAATGCATAAAGGCTACTAATCTAAAGTGGGATGCAATGTTATCAATTAAAAGACCTATTTTTCAAAGAAAACATAGTTTTGACCAAAGAGAAACTTTAGTACAACTAGACCTTTTAATTTGAGGAGACAATGGATCGATCTAAGTTTTAAAGTACAATATACTTCAAAGATCTTGAGTGACTAATAACAAGATTTTGCTAGTTGAAAAAGTTCGTTTCTCGGTGTCTAATCGAATTGATTTCCGGTTCAAAGTGCGACTCAGTTGTTTTTGGTTAAGAAAAAGGGAAGTTGATTATCTAAAACTAATTTAAAAGTAAATGAGAAAAGTATTTAAAAACAAATTAAAGACAAGTTCAAATAATAAAAGTAAAATAAGGTGAATATTAAAAACTAAAAGTTAAAACGATATTAAAACGAATATTAAAACAAATAACAAAACGTAATTTAAAGCGAAACAATTAATAAAAATAAATATAAAAGACGAAATTAACTATCGACTCGAAAATAAAGTTTACTAAATGAAAAAGGAGAGAATAAAACTAAAATGGTACTTTAAAGCTAAAAGAGGCAAAACCTAAAGCGGGTACTAAATAAAAGATAAAACTTAAACTTTACGAAAAAATATTAATACTAAAAATCGACGAAAAATTCAACTAAAAATATGTAACTTTCAGAAATAAAATCGGAACAACTTTCAGATAAAACTAGACAATTACGGAACAATACTATTAAATAAACAAGCTAGCAGGCTAGCTGCTGGAAGCTAGCAAGCTAGCTGGTGAAATTGGCGGCAAACAGAACCAAGCATGCAGACACCTAGGCTGGTGAACCAAATGTTTATTCGGAACTTTTCAAAGTTCCGATTCGGAACTTTTTGGCAATGTTTATTCGGAAGTTTTTGTTTAGCTTGATTCGGAAGTTTTTCTCACCTTTCATTCGGAAGTTTTAAAAAATCATTCATTCGGAACTTTTAAAAATCATTCATTCGGAACTTTTAAAAATCATTCATTCGGAACTTTTTAATAACTATTCATTCGGAACTTTTAAAAATCATTCATTCGGAACTTTTTAAAAACTATTCATTCGGAACTTTTGAAAGGAAAATTCATTCGGAACTTTAAAAAAAACATTCATTCGGAACTTTTTAAAATAAATTGATTCGGAACTTTTTAATACAAATTGATTCGGAACTTTAAAATGAACTCATTCGGAACCTGGAAAAATAAGAACAGTACGTAATGGAAGAAACAGGGGAACACGAATTTTAGCCAAAATTCATCAAGTTCAACCAAAAGATTAACCCAAAATAACCACTAAATATCAACTAACAATAATCAATCAAAACAAATCATCAAAACTAACAAACATAACCAAATCAATCAAAACCCACTTGATCAAAATCATAAAAATTCAAGAACATGAACAATGAAGATAAAGAACAAATCAAACAAGAAAGGTAGAAGGAGATTGGCAATAAGATAAAAATTAACAACAATTAAAGGTAAACTTACTTGGAATTAAAAGAAGATTAAAGGTGCGTTACAAGAGAATTAAAGTGCATAAAATTAAAGAACAAGGAATGAAAAATGGGGAAGAGAGGCTTGTCAGGCCTCCAACAACCTAAACAAAAATGAAGGTAAAACTATATATAGGGGAATTAGGGAGGAGCTTAGGAAGCTTCCTCCCTCTTTCTTCTTTCTCTTAATTGCACACTTAAGTCCTTGATCTTCTTAATATTTTGTTTAATCTTGGACTTTGTCTTGGGATTTCTTTAACTAGTCTTATAATTCTTCAATGAATTAGACTTGAGTTCTTCGGCTTTTGGTAAACTTCCGTCTTTTGACTTTTTCTTCGGTAAATCTTCAGAATTGGTCTTGGACTTCCGTTCTTTTTACACTCTTGATCTTTCGACTTCATCTTTCGTCTTTTTCTTCGATAAAAGCCCGTGAATGCCGTGTTTTCTCCACTTTTCACCTTTTCGTCCTAAATCACAACAAAAACACAAACCACGCATAATTCCGACATAAATGACATAAAATACACGTTTTGGCTCGGTTATTATTGCAATTAAGTGGTAAAAAGGATGGGTGTTTTCACACCTATCAAATCCCCTACACTTAACCATTGCAATGTACTCATGCAATGCATTAGTTACAAAGCATGTTTTACATTTTCCATCATAATCAACCTACCTTGGCCTTTATTAAACAACTAAGGAAAATAAAAAAGATAGAAAATAACAAGATGCAACAAGGAAGAAACTTGTAAATAAATCTAAGACTTACAATAGGGCTTGTGTGTCATGAATGTTCATCACCCTCAAGTTTCACGTTCCCCATGCCAAGCTTAAAAACAAGATCATTGTTAGTACAAGTTAGCATAACAAACATTTACTCATGCGGTTCAATTAATCACTTAAACTCCCTTATTCCTATGGGTATCTCTTATATTTTATTGATGTCTTGAATGATCACGAGGATGCATTGTTGACTTATTTCGAGAATTTATTTAGGCTGAAAGCAAAGTAGGACGATTTGATCAATAGTTAGCTAAAGGACAAAATCTCTTAAAACTGCTTCTCGGGATATCAAAAAGTTGATATCTTGGCATAACTTGGTTCACGATTTGAGACCTTTCTCGGGCCGATATTTGGCATGTACTTCATACTTCATATCTCCGAGAGACGTTTTTGAGATAATGGTCTTCTCTTCGTTATAGAGTTTCTTCACTTGGAGACTTTTGAGGGGTACTCCAGCTTTGTTGACCACGACTTCATGATTATTTCTTCAATCTCTAATTGGGATTTTGAGATACAACGATCCGCCTCCTTTTCGGACTTGGATCTATTTATCCTCATACCTTGTTAGGGTCTTTTCGGATAGACTTCTCCATGATCTTTATGGGAGTTGATTGCTTTTCGTCGTGAGTCTTGATCCTTCATATTGATTTTGGGAATAATGCTTTTCACATCACTTTGGATCTTCAGCAATAAAATGGAATCCTCATGCCTTGTCAGGGCATTTTCGGACTCGCCAATCTTCGCGCCCCGCTTCATAAGTTATGCCTTGGCTATGAACTCTTATCATTACCGAGCAACTTTTAAACAATCTTGGGCTAGAAGCTAAGTAACTTTTCAAATCGTACGACCTTACTTATTGCAAATAATTTAATAGCAAGTGATGGGAGAAAAAGATCATAATTAACTCACATAAGTTAATGAGAGAATACCAAACTTGTAACCAACTCTATCATTTCTCGTTTTCCACAATTTAAAATCTCAAGGAATGAGACTCGTGGATGCTTAGCCTAATAAACCAATTAAGGTCTACATGGTTAAGGATACTAGCTAGAGTGAACTTGGATAAGTAAATTCGGGTTGAGTCAAAATATTCACAACGGGCCTAATATATCTAAGATATCTAAACTTGCTAAAACCATTTTATTAAAATGCTAGAAAGTAACAAAAATAAAGAAGACTACAACTAGGCCAAAATAGATTAAAATTTTTGAAAAATGTCGAAAAATTGATTTTCCGGTTAAAATGAGGGCAAATACAAGGAAAAGACCACTTAACTTTGATAGAAGTCCCCCCTACACTTAATATAAAAAAATTTCCTCAATGTGTAAGCATGTGGGAGTAAACTCCCCTACACTTAGGACATTGTGCACTTTGTTTAAATCCTGTTAAGGAAAAGACAACTAAAGAGATTTCTATTTTAATATTGAGAAATATAAAATAGTGAATCGAAAAGAGTTTAGGATAGAACCGGGAAGAAGGGAACACGGAATCACGGTTCGTCAAAAGTCATCAAGAGTGTGTCTTTGAAGCTCTAATCCCTGCACATGATAAAAAAGAGAACAAGAAACACCAACGGGGCTCCCCCTACACTTATGGTGAAAATAGATAGATAATTGGGTTGCCTCCCAAAAAGCGCTTGTTTTTGTTAACCGAGTCACGAGCCTGACTCGTCCCCGAATTAAATAGTCCATGGGGAAGCCTCAAATGTGATACCGGGATCAAAGACCTTGTCCTCGTTCCCGGAGGACATCAACAAAGGAGAGGCGGGGGGATAAGTCTTGAAAGGGAGAAAGGTCCTTTCAACATACGTATAGTATGTGAATTCAAGATCCACGGGAGGTGGGTTGGGTATAGTAAGCACATTGTCATCCCCCAAAGACAATGGATGCCGAGCAAACGGCAAAGCCGTATTGTTATCAATCATGGCATAATCAATGTCACCTCCCGGATCAAAGCACTCATCCTCCGTGATAGTGGCTAAAAGGGAGGATGGAAGGTGCTCGGGAGGGGGACTTGGGTCAATACTTTCCTGCAACAAATTTTCAAAAGTAATGTCCCCCTCCGTGTCAGAATCATCAATACCTGGAGGGATGGAGTGAATATCGATTTCTTCCTGCAATGGGTCATTATCTTTAACGGGAGGAATAGATGGAGGTAAAGACTTGGAAAGAGAAGGAGAAGTCAACGCTTCGATTTGAGCAATAAGAAGGTGCAATTTCCGTAATCCATCGCGAAGAAGCACGTCTTCCACCTCATCCACAAGATCATGTTCATCGGTGAACTGCTCGTAAACCGGAGAGAATAAATCGTCATTTTCTGCATCTCCCGGTGGAGATTGAGAAATTTCAAAAGTGAAATTCTCATAGCAGAGAGAAGAATCGTCATCACTAGGATCGACCTCGTCTGTAAGAGCAACGTCGTCCTCAGGCTCCATAGCAGGTAAGTCACAAACCTCATCATCCAATACTTTGTCGAGACCAAAATCACTAAGCTCATGCAACGAATCTAGATCCTTAGACGCAGTAGGAACATCGAGAGTAGGAGCAGCAACTTTAGAAGATGACTTGAAAGTTCATACAGCATCATCGTCATCATCATCATAATAGTATTGACGCACAAGCGGAGGGGTATAATCACTAAGATTAGATACTTGCTCTCGTTGCAGTCGCTTTTCCTCGTCCCTAAGTTCTTTAAGCAAAACAACGGCCTCTTGAAGTTGCAAAACAATGGAGGGTGTTTCTTCATTCAAGGTAGTGAGTTGTGGGTCAAGATGAATTTGCTGAGAGGATTGATGATTGAGGGTGTGATGTGGGGGCTCATAGTGTTGAAAACCTGAATTATAGCAAGGTTGTGGCTCATAGTTGTTCATCGGTTGGGAATAATTAGAAACCGGGTTTGGTTCATAATAATCCATAGGTGAAGAAAACTGAGGACACGGATTTGACTCATAATAATTCATTGGTTGACAATAATAGGTATCGTGAGGACCCCCACAGTTGTTGCAAACCGGGTATGGAGAAAAATCAGGTGCGTCTTGTGGATAGCTATTATTATTGTCATGATTGTACCCTGGTTCTTGCCCGTGACAATACGGGTATCGAACCGGGCATGAAACATGCCAATGAGAATCGCTTCCACAATAGATGCACGGGGGAACAGGAGGAGGTGGGTTCAAAAAGGACGAATTAGTCGAGTTGCACAAAGGACAAAATCCGAATAGGAATTGTGTATTGTCGAGATCGTTTCCACACCGCTCACATGTACACCATTGACAAGAGTTGTTCCCAGATAATTGTTTCCCACACCGGACGCAATGGACATAAAAATCCATTTAGAAAGATAGATAAGCAAGAAGAATATTTTTGGTGCAAAACTTTGAGAAAGAAATGCTTTTTATGATTTTTCAAATGTTTTTGGATTTTTGAAAATTTTTGACAAGAAAAATAACGTTCACAAGTGAACGGATCCCAAAAGCCTACGCGTCTCTCACAAAAAACCTTCGATCTTCACGAAAAGAGCCGGCAGCGGCGCCATTTTAATAACAATATTTTGCTAGTTGAAAAAGTTCGTTTCTCGGTGTCTAATCGAATTGATTTCCGGTTAAAAGTGCGACTCAGTTGTTTTTGGTTAAGAAAAAGGGAAGTTGATTATCTAAAACTAATTTAAAAGTAAATGAGAAAAGTATTTAAAAACAAATTAAAGACAAGTTCAAATAATAAAAGTAAAATAAGGTGAATATTAAAAACTAAAAGTTAAAACGATATTAAAACAAATATTAAAACAAATAATAAAACGTAATTTAAAGCGAAACAATTAATAAAAATAAATATAAAAGACGAAATTAACTATCGACTCGAAAATAAAGTTTACTAAATGAAAAAGGAGAGAATAAAACTAAAATGGTACTTTAAAGCTAAACGAGGCAAAACCTAAAGCGGGTACTAAATAAAAGATAAAACTTAAACTTTACGAAAAAAAATATTAATACTAAAAATCGACGAAAAATTCAACTAAAAATATGTAACTTTCAAAAATAAAATCGGAACAACTTTCAGATAAAACTAGACAATTACGGAACAATACTATTAAATAAACAAGCTAGCAGGCTAGCTGCTGGAAGCTAGCAAGCTAGCTGGTGAAATTGGCGGCAAACAGAACCAAGCATGCAGGCACCTAGGCTGGTGAACCAAATGTTTAGTCGGAACTTTTCAAAGTTCCGATTCGGAACTTTTTGGCAATGTTTATTCGGAAGTTTTTGTTTAGCTTGATTCGGAAGTTTTTCTCACCTTTCATTCGGAAGTTTTAAAAAATCATTCATTCGGAACTTTTAAAAATCATTCATTCGGAACTTTTAAAAATCATTCATTCGGAACTTTTTAATAACTATTCATTCGGAACTTTTAAAAATCATTCATTCGGAACTTTTTAAAAACTATTCATTCGGAACTTTTGAAAGGAAAATTCATTCGGAACTTTAAAAAAAAAACATTCATTCGGAAATTTTTAAAATAAATTGATTCGGAACTTTTTAATACAAATTGATTCGGAACTTTAAAATGAACTCATTCGGAACCTGGAAAAATAAGAACATTACGTAATGGAAGAAACAGGGGAACACGAATTTTAGCCAAAATTCATCAAGTTCAACAAAAAGATTAACCCAAAATAACCACTAAATATCAACTAACAATAATCAGTCAAAACAAATCATCAAAACTAACAAAGATAACCAAATCAATCAAAACCCACTTGATCAAAATCATAAAAATTCAAGAACATGAACAATGAAGATAAAGAACAAATCAAACAAGAAAGGTAGAAGGAGATTGACAATAAGATAAAAATTAACAACAATTAAAGGTAAACTTACTTGGAATTAAAAGAAGATTAAAGGTGCGTTACAAGAGAATTAAAGTGCATAAAATTAAAGAACAAGGAATGAAAAATGGGGAAGAGAGGCTTGTCAGGCCTCCAACAACCTAAACAAAAATGAAGGTAAAACTATATATAGGGGAATTAGGGAGGAGCTTAGGAAGCTTCCTCCCTCTTTCTTCTTTCTCTTAATTGCACACTTAAGTCCTTGATCTTCTTAATCTTTTGTTTAATCTTGGACTTTGTCTTGGGATTTCTTTAACTCGTCTTATAATTCTTCAATGAATTAGACTTGAGTTCTTCGGCTTTTGGTAAACTTCCGTCTTTTGACTTTTTCTTCGGTAAATCTTCAGAATTGGTCTTGGACTTCCGTTCTTTTTCCACTCTTAATCTTTCGACTTCATCTTTCGTCTTTTTCTTCGATAAAAGCCCGTGAATGCCGTGTTTTCTCCACTTTTCACCTTTTCATCCTAAATCACAACAAAAACACAAACCATACATAATTCCGACATAAATGACATAAAATACACGTTTTGGCTCGGTTATTATTGCAATTAAGTGGTAAAAAGGATGGGTGTTTTCACACCTATCAGTGACCATCGCTCTGATACCAATTGTAGAAACTAGAAGGGGGGGTTGAATAGTTTCTCTTTGATTGGTGACCAAATTAAAATTTCTTTCAATTTGGTTTGTATCAAAACTATCTTTTACTTAAAGCTAAGTTGCATAATGATTAGGTTCAATTGAAATGCACTAGCAAGGATAATAAGCAAGTATAATAATAATGAAATAAGTAAAGAACAAGGAAGGAGACAACCTAGTGGGAAGACACCAAGATATATAGTGGTTCGACAACGAGGCTCTATCCTCGTTTCTACTCCACTCCTCGAGTACACCTACTCGAGATTTCCACTATATCCACAAGCTCCCTTCTCGGCGGAGAAAACCTTACAACGTTGCTTACATTATTTTCCGACACTAAGCTAAATGTCGAGACCTAATCTTTAGCTAGGACCAATCTACACGACGTTGCCTACTTCACAATTTAACGACACAAGGCTAGATGTCGAGTTCTAATCGAAAGGTAGAACCAATCTTTACGACTCTTCACTTTGAAGCTAAGTGAGAACTTCACACAACACAACTACTAGTCACTTTAAAGTTTAGTGAGAACTCACAAGACACAACCACGTCACTTTATAGTTTAGTGAGAACTCCTAATCAAATCTATTACAACTCAACTAGACTTGTCCAAGTACACACATGTAGCTTGGATTTACACAACACAAATCCAAGCAAACACATATGCAATGGATGTACACAACAAATCCAAGTATCCACAAATAACTTGGATGAACACAACTAGTCCAAGTATTCATAAATACATTGGATTGACCTAAAACAAAAAGGAGTATCATGATGAATATGACTAGCTCATAGATTCATCTTTATCACAACACTAGTGAGTGAGTGATCTTCTCATTGGACATGGTAAAGGAGGGGATCAAGAGGATAATCATATGTAAACATCCTTAACAAATTAAGTGATCATTTACTAATGATTATGCTATAGAAAATAGAAAAAGGTCTGAGAAAAACGTCCAAGAGGCTTGCTGGAAAATGAGATTTGACCCACTATTTAAAGGAGACAAAGTTACAACGGATATATAACGGCTACTGTGTGCGGTACCTTATCTTACCCCGCTATGGTACCGCGTAGGTACTTAAGGTACCGCCACTAGACTCTGCTCCGTTTTTTGTCTTTTAGTGGGGTGGGAATATCTGAGGTATTTAAACCCTTCAAAGGATATTCTAACAGCATTTGGAATATGCCATTTTCAAATTTTCATTTTCCATTTTAATAAAACATTTTCTAAAAAAGAAAGTTTATTAAAAAGTCTTTTGTTTTATTAGCAAAAGTGAGTTTTAAGGATAATCATTTTGATGATCACTAAGTATGATTAAGAAAGGTTAGTGATATGATTATTACCTTGATGATAGTGTTAATTAAATAATTCATTTTGTGTTTCTACACTAAATGTGTTGTATGGTTTGTTGTGATCAAAACTAAGAAAGATTAGTTAACACTAATAATGTTTTTAGGCATTACTTGCATTAACACTCCTAATATCATTACTAGCATTCAACTCATGTTTTAAGATATTTATTTTATCTTTTAAATCAAATTCCATTTTCTTGTATTCAGAAACTGTCTTCTCAGTTTGAGTGAGAGCTAGTTGATAGTTAGACAGTTTGCATTTCTCAGTACTCATATCATCTAATAATCTTAACACCTCTTTGTTAAGTCTCTCAGTATTTAACCTACAACCTTTACTACAAAAAGCATCATCGTATACATCATTATCAGATGAAGAGGAGGAGTGTGCCATGAGAGCATATTGAACATGCTCTTCTTCTTCTATCTGAGCAACCAAAGCTTTATCCTCTTCCCCATTCTTAGCCAAATAGCTCCAGTCCCATCCAATACCATCAATGTCTTGTACTGCAACCATGGCCTTAGGATCTTGAGCTTTAACAATTTGACTTGAGGGTTTGCCAGCATCAGATCTTCTTGGAGATCTGCATTCCCTCATGAAGTGCCCCATACGATGACAGTTGTAGCACTCAACTTTGGATTTATCAAATCCAGCTGTATCCTTTGCATTGAAGGCCATCTTCTTCTTAAACCTTCTATTCCACCTGTTTGCTCTTATACTAGCAAGAGCCATGTTCCACTTAATATCCATCTCTTCCAAGTGCTCATCACTTATCTGCTCAAGGTCCTCATATGTAATCACTGAACCATTGGGCAAAGAAGCAATATAAGCACATACAGTATCCAGATCCAAACCAGCAGGTTTAACTCTTGGTGAGTCACTTTTGTATGTGTCAGCGTCTGAGTATGAGGCGTTAACAGGACATGTTCCAGCGTTGACACATGATGATCCAGTAACTGGATGCATGTAAGAGTCCTTCTGATTTAATTGACCTTCACTATGAGAAAAGAAGGCCATGTTACTGTTGGTAGACTTGCTTCTATGCTCCAAAAGAGTTTCATCTTCCAACAGCCTCAGTTTGTTGTAGATATCATCAAAAGTAGAACTTTTGTGAGTGTTGTTGGCAAGTATAGATCTTGCCTCAATCTTCCATGCCTCACCAAGACTCTTAAGAAAAGTGGCATTAATGTCAACATCACCAAGTTGTGTCCCCATGAAGGACAATTTGCTTGTAATGTCAAGCAATCTGCTTCTCACACTGCTAAGCTTCTCATTAGGTTGAGCCTTGAAGACAGCATAATCATGCATGAGTTGCTTCTTCTTCTCTTCCTTAGTATCTTCATTACCACCATATGCAACTTCAAGAGCTGCCCAAAGGTCCTTAGCAGATTCATAACCTCTGTATTTATGCTGGTTCTCTTGTCCTAAAGAGACTTTCAGAATGTTTAGGGTTTTCATGTCAACCCTTTTCTTTGCTATGTCTTCAGCAGACACAGCTCTACCGTCATCAGGCTTTTCTTTCTTATCTGCTTCTGAACATCCAGCAACAGCTGTTCTTGCAGCAATGGCATTAGCAATCTTTTGAGCTTTATTGAATGTGTTTCCATATTCAATAATCTCCTAGAGTGTGTAGTCATAGATCCCTAGATATTGCTCAAAGTTGAATTTCCACAATTCAAAGTTGGTTGCATCAAGCATGGGAATCTTGATGTTTGGCAAAGGTGAGGAGGAGGAGTTTATTTCTGGATTTGACATGATGTTGTTAGGTTTTTGAGAAGATTAGGGTTTTGGTGATTTTTAGGGTTCTTGTATTCTTTAAGATCAAAAGTTCCTCAACAAGCTCTGATGCCACTTATTGATCCCAAACTTAGATCGATTTAGCTTTATGTATACGAGATTAGATCAAGTAATACACTTAGAGAAACCTTTGTATATGTATATGACAATCTAAGTGTTATGCGGAATTAACACTTAAACAAGAACACACAAGAGGTAAACAAACTTTCACTTTGATTAATGATATCAAACTTGCTTACAATGAAAGTGTTTAACGTATGAAAAACTTATTTATGAACAATAACCTAAAGGTCTTCTTTTATAGACATAAGAAGCCTTGTACAATAATCTACGTATCAACTATTCTAGGTAAAGATAAATATATAAAATACATTGTTGTTCCTATCTTTACTAGAAGTAATCTAGAATACAATAAACGCGTAGAGTATATCCTTCCATCAGTGCTTGTCTTCAATGTATCAACGTTTGACTTCTTCTTGTCAACGCTTGATCTGTCAGCGTTTGTTTTACTCCTGTCAACGCTTGTTTTACTCTTGTCAGCTCTGAAGTAGACTGGCTATAATTTATTCCCAACAGCTTCGACTTCAAAGCCTACTCAGACTCTGACTACGCTGGGTGCTGTCTTGATAGAAAGAGCACCTCTGGGAGTTGTCAAATCCTTGGTGGAAAGTTAGTATGTTGGAGCGCCAAGAAGCAAAACTCTATGGCCATGTCATCAGCTGAAGCTGAATATGTTGCGGCCGCTGGTTGCTGTGCTCAAGTTCTCTGTATCAAAAGTCAGCTGGCTGATTATGAGATCATTTATGAAAAGGTTCCCATATTCTGTGACAACACAAGTGCTATAGCCATCTCTAATTATCCGGTACTTCATTCCAGAACTAAGCATATTGACATCAGGTATCACTTTATCAGAGACCATATTTTAAAAGGTGATATTGAGCTCCATTTTATACCCACTGAATACCAGCTCGCTGATATATTCACCAAACCTCTGGCTGAGCCAAGTTTCACTAGGTTGGTTGCTGAGCTGGGTATGCTCAATATTGGTAAACAAATCTGATAAGTGATCTCTGACTTCTGTCTCTGGGCATTAAAGGGAATTGAATGTAACGAGGTAGTTACATTCCAATGGGACTTAATATATTCCCATATTTAATTCAAATGATTAACCTTTATTGTCAACAACTTTCCCGCTTTCCAAGGGTCAGAAATATCACATGAAGAGTCAAAGGGTCCCACTTTTTTTAAAAGGTACATTTTTGCATTAAATGCTTTAATTGTAAAATGGCAAACCCTTTTATCAAAACCTTTGACTCACTTTTCAAAACTCACATTTTCATAACTTACACACACACACACAACTATTCATCTTCTCAAAACCTTCATTTCTTCCACACTTCAACAATGGCCTCTTCATCATTTAACACCGCTTTTACTGTTCTGGCCGCCTCGAATGTTGATTTTGGGATCCATGATGGCAAAATTGCTTTGAACAACTGTGTAGCTCTCTTGGAACACACAAATTCACTCTACCAACCTTTGTTCTCCTTCCTCAAAAACTCCACCATTTTTGAAGCCATAACCAGAGTACCCTCCACTTGCTACCACCAATATCTGAAGGAGTTCTGGTATAGCGCGAAAGTTGATCCAACCTCTTCTCACATCACCTTCAACCTTTCCACTCATCCCCAACCTCTCACCTTTGATCTTCCTACATTTGCCAAAGTCATTGGACTTCCTGTCAATGAAGGTATGTCCGTTGTGCCTGCCAGCGCCACTGTGAAGAAAGCTCTGGCTACCCTTCGTCCTCATGACGACAATGATAAACCCTTCACCACACAAGGTTTCCAGATCAAATCCCTGATCAAAGTGAACTACTTCTCACCTATTTGGAGGACGCTGATGTTATATATTGTGAAATGTCTGGGTGGAAACCAGGGGTCTCATGATTAACTCAATGGAGCCCAGCAAGCCATTGCCTACAGCTTAATTTGGGGACAAGATATAGGGATCGCCTATATACTCTACTCTGACCTCATTGCTAAGTTAGAAAACAAAGGAAAGAAGAACAGACTGGCCACCATCTGCTACACTAGATATCTCTCTCTTCTCTTAGAAGATATGCTGGGTGAAGGATACACAAATGATGAACTTCTCTCTTTCTCTCCTTATCACATCACTACTGCATCTCTAAAGACCCCACTGGAAGATGAAGTGCCTCTTAGCAGGCACATGATGCAGGTCGCTGGGTTACCTGTTGCTGATGGAGAGCCCTTGATCCCTCACAATGAGGTGAATGCTGAAAGAGCTACTGACAAGTCTTTGTTAAAGACCTCTGTGCAGTCTTCTTCTCAGCCCAAGGTGCCCAAGGACAAGAAGAAAAAGAGGAAAGACATCCCCCTTTCCTCTGAAACCCCTTCTGTTAATCCTTCCAAGACCAAGAAGACCAAGAAGAACCCATCCCCTTATCTGGTGGATGTGGTTGTAGAGCCTGCCGCTGACAAACAACCAGAGTCTAGCGTCTCCCAGTCAGCAGAGACGACTAAGAACCTTCTCAACGCTGATATCTCTCAGGTATTAGTTTGCCATTTTATTCTTTTGGAGTCCCACAAACAATCACTCTCAACATTCTGTAGGAGAGAGTGATGAAGACTTAGGGTTTTCCTCAACCCATAGAGTGTCTATGTCAGCACTTAGATCCTTAGGATTATATGTACACTCTGTCTTAACACAAGGATATGATTCATTTGTGCTCATAACGCACCCCGATGATCCTTCACCCTCTGGACTGTGCTCTTGTCCATAACAACTTGAGCATGCTATAGGTCCTGACCCAGAGTCTCTACACTTCACGCAGTCTCTGGGTCCCCTCATTAAAAAGAGTCCCAAAGAATTCATTCTTTTGGGGGGACTGAATAATCACCCTCAGTCTTCCTAGGGGCAGCGATAATGGCGACCTTTAACCTCCATGAATTCACAACTAAAAGAGTCCCAATGAGCAATCCTTAAGGGGGAGCTGAATAATCACACCCATCTATCCTAGGGGCAGCGAACGGCGACCATTCACCACATAATTTTCACAACTCAAAAGAGTCCCAAGGAGCAATCCTTATGGGGGAGTTGGATAATCAGACCCAGCTATCCTAGGGGCAGCGAATAGCGACCCTTCACCATAACTATTTCACATTTAAAAGAGTCCCAAGGAGAAATCCTTAGGGGGGCTGGATAATCACACCCAGCTTTCCTAGGGGCAGCGAATGGCGATCTATAACTTCATTATTTTTCATAATTGGTTACTAACAAATGTCATAACAGGCTCATAATCTTCATGAAGAACATCAGAATGATGATGCCTATTCTATCGCTGGTGATGACAATGCTGAAGTCCCCCACATAGATCTTCATGCCATGTCAGACATTGATTCTATACCAGATGATGAGGTCTTCATTATCGAAGAGGACTTGACCATTTCAGACTATGCTGATATGGATGCTGATGATGACCAAGTTACATCAGAATTGAAACCCATCCCCTTCCCATCACTGCCCAATGTGCAAGAACTAGCTGCTAAGCGGCTATTGGACAAGAGGCTCTGTGCACCAACCCCAGTTCCCTTCCCAACACTGCCAAATGTCATGGAACTAGGGGCCAAGCAACACTTAGAAAATTTACAAAAGCTCAAGCCTGTCCATGTTCCTCGAATGAAAGATGTTCAGGAACTCGTTGCTGAGGCTCTCTGGATCAAAAGGGGTGACATCAGTATCACAAAGGCCAAAGTCACAAATGATGTCATCCTCTCTGAACTGTAAACCCTAACCCATGCTGCTGAGGAGCTCACCACAACACTAGAGACTTCACTAACTTCATCTGTGGAGTCCTCTATGTCTGCTTTACTTTCGCAACTACTGGGGAGTGCCTTGCAAGCTCACCTCCCAACTGTTATTAACCAGAGCCTCCAGCAATACATACCATCTGTCCTCTCATCAGCTGTCAAAGCAAATGTTGCAGCTATTACTAAGGCGTCTGAGCCTTCATGAACCCTTCTTCAAGAGCTGTTGCAAGAGGAACTTAAGGAAATTTGCCTCTTTGTTCATCAAGAATTCAAGAAGTTCCTTAGTCCTGGTTCAGGCACAGCTACTACCGGCGCTTTGCCTGAGGGGGAGAATTCAGCAACCTCCACCTCTGAAGAAGAAGAAGACACTGCCTCACCTAAGGGGGAGCAGTCACTCAAACACCCAAAACCCTCAACAGTGATTCCTACACCACAACCTATTAGATCCTTCAACCCCAGCGCTGATGCAATAAAGGATAAGGGTAAAGGAATTGCTATTGCACAGCCTGATATAACCCTGCACTCCCTACAAGAAGAAGGTGGATCTACAGCAAGACTCTCCAAAGACTCTGACCTAAACAAATTTAAGAGTGCTGATGAACCACCACTTACACCAGAGCAGGCAAAAGCTCAAATCTTAGAACACCAAAGGCTGGCAAACATCAGAGCTGCTGAACTCAAAAGCAAAGAAGCTCTGAACAAACTCTCTCCTGCTGTAAAGGAAGCTCAGCTGGTAAAGCTCAAAGAATTGGAGGTTAAAAGGAGCAACCTTCTAAAGGAATATGAAAGACTTGTAAACCAGAGAGCTGAACCTGGTCAAATCACCAAGTATGCATGTTACGCTGATAAGGACAAAAAGGTGGTGATGACCCTTTACAGAGAGAACCAACTAACCAACTATAAAGTCTTCAGTGACTTTAAACTCAGAGATCTGGGCCTCTCTGAATGGTTAGAAATGTTGACTCTTGCCCAAAAGAAGACTGGGCCTAGTGCTGCCCAAATGATGAAGAATATTCAAGCAAAGCTTAATTGGGTAAGAGACACAGCAAAGAAGCTGAAGGTACCCCTGCCTACTCAACTTTCAAAACAACAACCTTCTCAAGGACCAAGGAAAACCCCAATGGGGCCTCTGGTGGAGAAGTTGGTTACTGAAAACATTGTGGTTGATGGGATGCACAGAAACTTGGTTCTGCCCAAAGAGATCACCAAACCAGTAGGGGGTCAAGTATACTCAGAACCAGAGACAAGGATGGTCTTTATGAATGGTAATTGTGAGTATTGCTTTCAGCGGATGAATGAACTACATTTGGCATCAACCATCCAGCTTATCAGACTCAAACAGGGCATCCTAAGGAATTGTAAAGTTGTTGAGGACTTTGAGTTTGAAGTTGAACTTGTCATCAACTCTAGGAATGACAAGGTTGAAGCCCAGAGAATCTGTGATCAAGGCCTCGATCGCTGAAGAACCTTTTACTTTTTATTTATGTTTACACCTCTGGGTGTTTTTGTAATAGACTAGGCTCTTTATGTTTAATAAAACTCTGAGTTATGTTTTTTAAATTATGTGTAAGAAGAAGCTGTGTACTCACTTACAATAATTTTAGACTTAGTATAATTTATAAACAAACAGGGGGAGATTGTTGGGCCAATGAAAGTTTTAACTATGGCCCAGTCTAGATTTGTTTAATTAGACTAAGTGTTTGCTGATCGCTGAGAGGACCAGCGACAGAGACTAGACCATTGGAAGGCAAAGCCTCAGCTGGCACACCAGGAACATTCAAGTCAAAGACAACGTCAGAGAAGTCGAAGATAATCTGAAGTCAGACTCACCAACGATTATGGATAGCTGGGATGTTGAAGGAATGTACTGGTGTTCAAGGATCTCTGAGTTGACAACACTCAGAGATCACTTAAGAACCCTAGAAGTCTGGGATAAGCAAAGCTTACCCAATCCTTTATAGTTTAGGCGGGAGAATCTACCAAGTGTTTTGAGCGGGACAAAACAAGAGATTCAAGATAAAGCCTAGTACGACCTAGTGGGACAAAAGGTGAACAGTTGGCAGAACTGTTCACCTAAAGTTGGTTAAAGGTATGTCTCGATTTAGACATGCATTTAATACGTTGTACTCTTCCATTTAGAAGGTGACACGTATCAACTACTCCCACTAAGGAAGCAACCTCGTACACTATAAATAGGAGTGAGAAGGAAGAATTAACTCAACCCTTGTGCTTGGATAATCTATCTAAGTTAATTCTCTCCTTGGAACCGTTGAGCCCTCAGCTGTCTACCAGCGTCTCATTGGTTCCCTTGTAAACTTGAGTCTCGAATCTAGTTTACTTGTTTCTAGGGTTCATATCTTGTTGTCATTCAACGAGTGTATTCATAGCACTCTGTAATACTTTGTTTATAATACTTAATAAAGCATTACGCGTTTGAAAAGTATTTCATTGTGTTTCGTGGTTAAAAAAGTTATAGTTTATCAACAATTGTCATATTAAGGGACTCATCAGTTAGAGCTTAGTGTGGGTCCCACGGATGGCGCCAATTTGTTGATACAAAAGTTAGATGGACCGAGCTTAACCCGAATTAGGCTTAATTTGTGGTCTTGTGGACTCCGGCTCTTGCACCAAGTGATACTTGCTTAAGGACCCTACGCACTAAACAGACACCGTTAGGCTTACCATGGGTTTGTGACCCACGATTAGACTCCGGCGTGAGAGTAAGTAATCGGTTTGAGTATGTAAGTGTTTAGGGTATTGTATATATCGTACCTTTGTGGAACCGAAGAGGTTCCTTTTATACTCGAGAGAGTCCAGGCTGGGATCCGTGTTCTTGCGGCCTAAGGAAGAGATAATGAATCGAAATAGCTTGATCTTCATTATCTAACTAAGGCAAGTGTATATCCCTTTTACTTAGGCGAATATAACTATAATATAAGTTATATTCTGTCTGATCCTGTCGCACTACGACGAGGACTTGGCTAAGTAATCAGCCTTTTATGCGACAGCGGCTTACCGGGCCTTCTGGGCTGTGTGCGCACATCGCACAAGTATCCAATCCATTCCTGATGGATGCGGGTAGTACCCGTGAGTCGGACTATCCAGCCCGACTAGGGACTATACGTCATCAGTCCCCGGTGCTGCCCTACCCAACCGACCCCATTACCACATGAGTTCGAAGGAATACGAGGAGTTGTGTACACAAGTAGAAGAGTTGCTATCTAAGGGTCACATTCGTGAGAGTCTTAGTCCTTGTGTCGTGCGTGCCCTCCTTACTCCAAAAAAGGATGGTTCTTGGCGTATGTGCGTTGATACTAGAGCTATTAACAAGATTATCGTATGTTACCACTTTCCTATTCCCCGGTTGGATGATTTGCTAGAACAATTGGGTGGTGCTTGTGTGTTTAGCAAACTGGACCTCAAGAGTGGCTACCATCAGATTTGTATTCATATGGGAGATGAATGGAAAACCGTTTTTAAGACTCGTGAAGGTTTATATGAATGGCTGGTCATGCAATTTGGTTTATCCAATGCTCCTAGCACTTTCATGCGTGTGATGAACTAAGCTATTCGACCTTTTATTGGTAAGTTTGTCATCGTTTACGTCGATGACATCTTGATCTACAGTGTGAATCCTAGAGTTTATCTTGAACATTTGCATGAAGTGTTATTGGTTCTCCGTCGAGACAAATTTGATGCTGCTACCGCCAAGTGTGCGTTTCTCACAAATTCTCTCTAGTTTCTTGGTTATGTGGTTTCTCGCGATGGTCTCAAGGTTGATCCGAGCAAGGTCATCGCTGTTGAACAATGTCCTTAACTTTCCTCCATTATGGAAGTTCACAACTTTCATGGTTTGGCGTCCTTCTATCGTTGTTTTATTCCTCACTTTAGTGGTGTTATGGCCCCTATTACAGACTGCATGAAAGGGACCAAGTTTCTTTAGACTACTGAAGCTGACGCGACATTTCAGGAGATTAAGCGTCCGCTTACTTCTGCACCTACCCTTGTGCTTCAGATTTTTCTCTCCCTTTCGAGCTCCATTATGATGCATCGAAAACTGGGATTGGTGTCGTCCTTAGCCAATCTGGTCGCCCGGTAGCTTATTTCAGTGAGAAGCTTTCAGGTGTTAAACTTCGTTTAGCACTTATGACGTTGAGTTCTATGCGGTTGTCCATGATATCAAACATTAGCGTCATTATCTCTTCCAGCGGGAATTTGTTCTATACATTGACCATGATTCCCTCAAACATCTTGGGAGCCAAGATAAGATCTCACATCGTCATGCATCCTCGATTTCTTTTCTTCAACAGTTTACTTTTGTGATCAAGCATAAGGCAGGTGTTTCAAATTGTGTGGTTGATGCTTTGAGTCGTTGCCATGGACTTCTGGCGGAGATGCGCATTCATGTACCAAGCTTTGACTCGTTCCAAGATTATTATGTTGACGATCCATTTTTTTCTCAAGTGCTTGCAAAAATCCAACATGGTGACACTACGGATTTTGTGTTGGAGGACGGGTTTTTATTTCACGGAGTTCAGTTATGCGTTCAAGATTGGTTGAAGATCATTCAAGAGCTTCATAATGAGGGTCATGTGGGTCGTGATCATAATTTTCAGTTGCCTGCAGGTTAATATTTTTGCCCGTCAATGCGTAAAGAGGTTGGTTGATTTGTGTCTCGGTGTCGTGTTTGTCAACTTGCTAAGGGTTCCTCCACCAATGCTGGTTTATACATGTCTCTTCCTATCCCGACACAACCATGGTCTGATGTTAGCATAGACTTCGTCCTTGGCCTTTGTCCTTGGCCTTCCCCGTACTAAACGCGGTAGTGACTCTATTTATGTGGTGGTCGATCGTTTCTCCAAGATGGCTCATTTTATTCCATGTAAGCGTAGATCTGATGCTGATTCTGTTGCTCACCTTTACTTTTGTGATGTTTACCGCCTTCATGGTCTTCCGGCTTCTATAATATCTTATCGGGATACTCGCTTTGTGAGCCATTTTTGGCGAAGTACTCGCTCTGTAACCTCCAATATTGATTAACAAAGTTTGATTAATCAAAAAGTGTAAACATTCATGTATAATATTAAAGTATGTTTTTTATGGTTTGTTAGAAACATCATATTTGATACCACATGTATCATATTTGATATGCCTATCATATATCATCTATCATAAATATATCATATATGATAAATAAGTTATCAAATATGATACATCAAACTTAATTCAACTTACATCAACAACTTAAATTCCTAATAATACAGCTCATTAACACAATTAAGCTTATTCATAACTCTCTTATTCATAAAACCTTATATTTCGTTAAAATAAGCAAATAAGCTAGCTTATAATTCAACATAGTAAGTTCAAATCACCTAATTTACAAGCTTATTCTTAACTCCCCTCTAATTCAAAAAGCTTAGTCATAAGCTTATTCAAACACACTAGCTTATTAATCCAAACTTCATAATTTATTCATAACTTCTCCTCTAAGAAGTTAATTTATAATTAAGAACAATCAATCCAAAGATTCGTTCAAAATAAGCTATTAAAAGCTTATAATTAAAATGATAATAAATTAATAACCTTATTCAAATCAAATAAGCTAAAAATAATAATATATATTAATCAAACCTTATGATTGAAGCATCGATTCGTGATTATAGATGTTCATGATGATCGCTTCGTCATGGATTCATGGTGATCGCGTCGGAATGGATTCATGATGGATCAGATCGCTTCGTGATGGATTGATAGACAGATAAAGAAGATCGGGGGTAGAGAGAGAAAGAAATGGACGATGTGTGTTTTTTATGTAAGGGGAAAGTAGAAAAAGCCTTATATAGTAGACGGTGAAATGATCGAAATTCCCTTGCAGTATAATGATGATTTAATCTTATTCATTTGATGGTAGAAAGATAAATGATATAGATGAGTCCCTCATATTTTAGATAAATTTGATATCCAAATAAACATAAATATATATATTTTTCTTTCATAAATATAAAAATAAAAAACCAAAACACATCCTAAAATACAATTACCAAATAAATCGATAACCAAAACTAACCGAACAAAAACAAATCCGACTATCAAAACCAAACTGCATTAAATGTTTGATTTTCAGTTTGGATATAGTTTTGTCAAACTGAACCAAAAATTAAATTCATGTGAATTTCCTAAGTATTTATATACATAAAAAACTATTAAGTTTTAATCTAATATAAGAAACACTTTTTAAATTTGAAATATTGTTTTTCTTTTAAAAAACTGCTACCTAATTAAATTAAAATAAAAATAAATTGATTTTGTCGATTCTATTTAATTTTTAATTTTATCTAAATCAACCAATTTAAAGAATCAAATAAATTAAGATTTAAGTTCATTTGGATACCAAACTTATCTAAGATATGAGGGGACTCATCCCCACCTTCCATCTCCTCACCATCTAATGGCTGAGATTAAACCCCCATTTTATACTGCAGGGGTATTTTCGTCATTTCACCCGCCACTATATAAATCATTTTATCCTTTCTTTCTCATAAAACACACACACCGTAACATCACTTCTCTCTCTATCTCCCGATCTACTTTCTCTCTCTATAAGTTGAAGCGTATAATCACAAATCCATCACGAACATCATCATTAATCCATCACAAATCGATTAATTAACACAAATTCATATCAGGTTTGTATTCTCATAATATATTCTTATTTTTTTAGCTT
The DNA here is from genome assembly GCA_025667525.1 of Glebionis coronaria. Classification (NCBI taxonomy): domain Eukaryota; kingdom Viridiplantae; phylum Streptophyta; class Magnoliopsida; order Asterales; family Asteraceae; genus Glebionis; species Glebionis coronaria. The sequence goes on along the minus strand of CM046882.1, from coordinate 2,110,682 downwards.
ATTTGATTTAGAATAAGCTTATTAATTTATTGTCATTAGCTTATTTTGAACGAAATATTCTGATTAATAGTCCTTATTTTGATCGAATTCTTCCAATTGATTGTTCTTATTTTGATCAAATTATTTTAATTAGCTTTTAATTATACGATTTATGTGAATAAGCTTATTTGTTTGAATAAGATTTTGAATTAGATGAGAGTTATGAATAATTTTGTGAATTAGATAGGAGTTGTGTGAATAAGCTTACAAATTATATGAGAGTTATGAATAAGCTAGCTTTTTAGCTTATTTTGACGAATCATAAGGTATTTTATGTAAGTTAAATTAAGTTTACTGATGTGGGCTGTAATAAGCTTGATATATCGTATATGATAGTTATATATCATATATGATAGTTATATATCATATATGACATATCATCAGTTATCATATATGATATAACTATCAGTATGATATATCAAAGAAAACATAAGAAAAAACAGATTTTGTATGAGTCTTTTTCAGAAAATCTGTATAAACTCTTGAAACATGCCTTCTATCATATATATGAGTAATACTTTTTTTTAAAAAAAAATTCATAATATGTTCTTTTCTATCTTTTATTAATGCAGTCAGACAGAGGTGGTGTGATTGCCCGATTTGGAGCAAAGCAGGGAGGGATGTTGATTATAACAAGAGGATGTGCACGGATATGTTATAAGGATCAAGACGGAGTAGGCGTTGTTCATGAATTCATCAGTTAATAATGGTTTTAACAATAGTTTATTGTCGATAAAGAAGGGTAGTTTTAATAATAATGGTGTTTGCATCTTTTGATTTTGTATAAATGATTATCATATATGATATCAGATGCGTATCATATATGATTTTACATTAGGTTATGTTCTGTTTGAATTATCATATATGATTCTGTTCATAAGTAAATTTTTTATATTATGAACAAGTGTTTAATTATTAATTGTGCATACTCTTTGTTGTAATCATGATTCATCAAATTCTTTGTTTAATATACCCAAGTTTTTCTTGAGTATCATATATGATAATGCATTATCATATATGATAGTGCATTAGCATATATGACTTAATTTATCAAAACCAACATGACATAATACCAAGAAAGCTAAACCATATTAACAAGACGTTGTACAAGATACCAATCAATTACAAAATCGTCCATATACGTCAAAACTCCATTAGGAGATTACAAGGAAAAAACAAACAATACATTTAAACATAAAATAAAAATTCACGAACTTCTTCAATAAGCTTCTTGGCCTTTTGGATGCTTGTAACGTTCAACATTCCTTGTAAACAGCATTCCCTACAAAAATAAGAAGATTTAATTCAATTTTCAAGCGCATCATCATATATGATATATTTTATCATATATGATATTTTAGCTTACATCATATATGATAAAATATATCATATATGATATTTCACTAACAGGTCACACTAAATTTGTTCAGCGAGATTAAGCCATAAAATCTTATAATTCATGAAAATAAGCTAATAAGTTAGCTTATAATTCATCATAATAAAAATGATGATAATTTTTTAGCTTATTCCTATTAATCATCTAATAAAAAAGCAAACACATCCATAATCACATCAAAATAAGCTTATTTACATCAAATAAGCTAAAAAAAAATATAAATGATGATGATATAACCTGGTGATTCGTTCTTCAATAGCTTCGACATCTTTTTTTTTTAATTTTAAACGCGATTTGTTGATGATTTTTTATTTGTGTGTGTTTTAGTATGTGTTTTGGATCGAGATGATGATTGAATAAGCTTATGTGTGTGTTTTTTGTGTGTGTTTTTTGTTAGATCTGAGATAAGAGACGGGGGTGAGATGTATTTGGGAGGTGGGTGGGATGGGTGGGTTTAAAATGACGAAAATGCCCTTCCGCTTTTTTTAATTAAAAAATAAAACTTAATCTGGGCTGTTCATTTTTTGATAGATAGAAGGTGGGGATTGATCCCCTTATATCCAAATGATACAAGGTATCTAAAATAACCGGACTCATAAATTAAACAACCCAATAAACTCAACAAAACCCACCCAACTCACTCTTGTTTGAAAGTCCATAAGCCCATATCCTACTTCTTTAAATCAAACTTGTTTTCCCAATCTCAATAATTGTATTAAAGGATTAATGTCATTTCTGACATATGGTTCGCATGTGGTTTTTATTTTGTTAAACATACTTAGGGTGTCTTTGGCATTCTTAAGAGCTGGAGCGTATTATTGGAGCGGGTTACTGGAGCTGGGTGTTAGAGCATGTAGCTTGAGCTTATTTCACATGCTACTTTAACTAGCATGTCATTTAAGAGTTTATTTTGTTAACAAGCTCCCTCAAGATATATCAACCAAACGAGACTTATTTTTAATAGTAGCTTATTTTTCAGAATTGTTAAAGATTTCATAAAATGGTTTGATTTTATGATAAAATCTACATTTAAACATTATACTACGCTCGTATCATTGTGGACTATTAACAAAATCCTAATTGACTCATCTTTGATATAATGACTGATGAGATAAAAGAAAATTCTAGAACTAAATTGTATTGGATTCAAGGTTGCAAAAATCGATAGGCGCTAATGAGGCGGTCGACGATCTTCGAAACGAAATTCATCAAGACGGCGCATAGGCGGATTGGAATTTTATGTATATAAATATTATTAATAATATATATGACATAAAAGTATACTTCTAATTTCAAATAATTCGAAGTTCTTGCAAAATAGACAAATAAAACATAACAATTTAAGTGTTTAATACTTCAAACGTGAACATATAACTCAACTGGTTCCAATTTCATACGAAAAACCTATTAGTTTATGTTTATAATCATTCTTTTATCTCTTATTTTAAGATGTTACGTTAAAATAAATATGGACACTATATATTAGAAAGAAAACCTTTAATTTTTTGTAAAAAAATATTTACTTATGTTGACTTTCTTGACCGCCTAGCTCCTAAGCACCGTCTAAGCGGAATATGACCGCCTAGCGCCTAGGCGCCGCCTAGACGGCCGCCTAACCCTTGTTTTACAACATTGATTGGATTTAATTAGTAAAACTCTTTGATCAATTATTATTAATCATCAAAAAATATATACATCATATATTTGCACAATAAGATAACTAATTATAGACTAATAAAATGAACCTATGAAAAAAATCATTGCTAGTTTATATAACATAAACCCGACTATGTCTCTACAGTTGACAGGGTGTAATTTGTGGAGATTTAAAATGACAGAAGCACATGAAAGTTTCTTGCCTTAAAAAAATGTTTCTCGTTGTCAGAGGGACGGAGTCAGAGAGGTTTTCACGAGTGCCCAAAACACTTATTAATTTTTTTTATATAGCTATTTTTTGAAAAAAACATCAATTTTTCTAAAATGAATTTTTTTTAAATGCATCCAGTCAATCGATACTTTATTTTTTAGAGGCAATTATAAATATACCTAAACAAACTTTCATATTCGCATATTTTCTTAAACTGCGCTTAAATAGTATTTTAATTATGTGTTAAAAACATGTATTGTGAGAAAATATGCAAATAAACAAGTATATTTGAGTATATATTCACATTTCCCTATTTTTTATTATTCATTATAATACATGTATTACATCTGTTATATTATCATTAATAAAATTTGTACACCCAATAATATTTTGTTCTGTTTTCGTCCCTGCTACATCTATTTCCGCTCCTAAAACGATAAAAGTAATAAAGTAGCGGGAAATAAAAGTAATTGGGTGCGAGATATACATTCACAAAATCACGAGGGACCGAGTCAAGAAACAAGTCCAATAAAAGAAACAGTCCAACGGTCCAGTAAAAAAGTCCAATAAAGGAACCAGTCCAGCGGTCCAGTAAAGAAGTCTACTAAAAGAACCATCCCAGCGGTCCAGAAAAGAAGTCCAATAAAAGAACCAGTCAAGCGGTACAGTAAGGAAGTCCAATAAAGGAACTAATCCGTCTAAACCTTGGCGGGGTAATGGGCTTCTTTTTGGACTTTTCCGTTTCTTTTTTCTCTAGTTATTCAAAATAATTTTTTATTTTTTTCTCAAATATTTTTAAAATAATTCTCATAATACACACATAAAGCAAAATTAAAATTTTATTCTTTTTATTGAAATGACTTACAAAATATAAAGGGTGAAGGCTGAAAATACGTAACTAACTTATGTAAATATATCAGTTTACGCAACTTACTATATTTATTACAGATCTACGCAACCTACTATTAAATACTTACAAATCTACGTAAACCGTAATATTGACCAAAATATGATTTGTTTGACTGATTACCTTATATTTCGAGTTGTTTTTTTTTAAAAGAAAAACATTTTTTTTCGAGAAAGATTAAAAATTTTAGAAATTTTTTATGTTTTTTAAGATGAAAAGTAAATTTTTTAATTTAAAGAAAATTTAAAAATATTTTAATTTTTTTTCCTTTTTTTTACTTTTATATATAACTGCCAAAATGATTTAACCTTTTTACATTTATAAATATTTAAAAATCTAAAAATTAAAACGTAAAATTATTTTAATTTTTTTATGTTTTCTTAAAAAATTCTTTTTACTTGGATGAAAAATATTTAGTTATAAGGTTTTTAAATAACTGTTGAAGAAAAATATATATATTTCTTTATTCATTTTTAACTTTAAACTTTCTTTTGGTTTTTTCCAAAAAATATAACATTTTTTTTATTAAAGAATATATATTTGAAAATGTATGTATAATAACTTTTGTGAACCAGTAAATGGTGGCCTACTGGCAAAAAGATTTGTGGCTATCATTCTATAGTGTGTGAGGTCTCAAGTTTAATTCTCACTAGATGCAAACAACTTTGAAGTGACCAAGCCAACCTCCTGAAAAGGGAGGGCTTTACCTAGTTTGAGTATGTGTGATGGTAGGCCCAAACCCGTGGATTAGTCGGCCAATTTGTCGGAAATCACAGTCACCAAAAAAAAAACTTGTGTGTAAAAATTTGTATGTAAAAATATGTGTATAAAATAATTTATAAATAATTGTAAAAATATTAGATATAAAAGTCAAGGGACTAATGATGGATGTCAATGCAAAAGTTAATATATTATTGTAACTTAAATTAGTGTAAAAATGCCAAAAAGACTAGGTCAGAAGTCCATGTAAACGTCAGAGGTCAAATAATAATTTTTTTTCTATGGTAACAGGTCAAAATAATCAGATTTTGGTTAATATTATCTAAATTGTTAAGTATTTGAAAATAAGTTGCGTAGATTTATGATAAATATAGTAAGTTGTGTAAATGTGTATAGTTGGATAAGTTAGTTACGTATTTTTAATTTTCACCCAAATATAAAAAGAACTTTTATACTTCATATGTCTAATAATTATAGTTCACTAACAAAAAACATATGCAATTACTAACACATTGATTTTTTTTTCTTCATATGTTACACATTTCATCATAATCGTTACCAACACTGGAGGTGCAAATAAATCGGATAAAATCGGATTCGGATTTTAAAAATCCGGATTTGAAAAAATCGGATTTTCAAAAATCCGGATTCGGATCGGATCGGATTTTTTGAAATCGGTTTTTTTTTCGGATTAAAATTTACGTTTTCGGATTTTTTTTTCGGATAAGTTTTTTCGGTTAAAAAAACTTCGGATAAGGGGATTTTCGGTTAAAAATGTTCATTATCAATTTTTTACGTTATTTTTTTTTTCGAAATTTAAAACCTCGCCATTTTTTAAATAAACTTGTTAATAAAAATAAAACTATTTTTTTAAAACTATTATATCTAATGTTTTCATTTAGAAGCTCAAATAAATTATACACATAATGCTTTTATATTTTATAAAAAATCAAAAAAAAACCCACAAAAGCCCAAAGAAACAAAAAGAAAAGCCCAGCTTTATAAAAACCGTTTCTTTTAACCGGTTTTAACAGGTTTTAACCGGTCTCTATATCAAATATTAGTAATAAAAAAAATTAAAAAAAAAATATTCAAAATTTAAAATCCGGTTAAATCCGGTTTTTTTTTGAAAACCGGATAAATCCGATATTTTATCCGGTTTTTATCCGATTTTTCAAAAATTGTAAAATCCGGTCTAACCCGTTCGGATCTAAAAAACTGGACCGGATAATAAAAAACTGGTTTTTTGAAAAACCGGTTTCGGTTTTTTTACCGGATTTTTAAAAATCCGGTTTTGTAATTGCACCTCTACCAACACATTTGACTTTTGTTTTTCTTCAAATAAATTGATTCCTTAATTTCTCTAATGGTTCTTGGTCCACATTTTCAATAGTTTGATTCTTTAATTTTTAGCATTAGCACATGGATATTACTAATTTCTTTGAATCATATTCTTAATATATTCTTAATATATGTATGTTTACACTTGTTCCATGCATGCATGTCCCTTGAGTCGAAAACTAACATGTTAGAATTTTTGGAATTAATTAAAATCATCAATTATCACAATCCATGCCAATCTCTTAATTATAATACCACTTTGAACTCGAACATTATGATTACTATTATTCGTGGGTTCTGAATACTTATCTCCCGGATTATGACGATGAGGGCGTAACTTTTTTATATAAGTGAGCTTTTGATAGAGTCTAAATTTACGAGAATATTTTGGGAGTGTAATTTATTAACAGTGTTTTGTATTTTTAAGGTTTTGCTAATAACAGCTCTTAGGGTTGTCGTTAAGAGAATAAATTTATTACAATGATATCAATGAATCATTCTGATTGTATATCAATTCCGAAAAACATAGACACAATCCCTAAAACTCAGGATGCATAACAAATATTTGATTCTCATTGGTTGATTTCATTTTTTACACTCAGTTGTAATAAAAAGATCCGTTTTAAAAGCAACCCTATGATGAAAACGTAACTTATTTTTATAGAAAACTGTCTAGAATTGGTAGAGTTAATTTTTTTTAATGGCAGTTTGGTGCAACGAAGTATCTTGCTTGTCACCGAAGCATCAAGTCTCTTGACCCGAGTTCGAATCATCTCACAAAGAGAATATCAACTCCATTCTAGCTATTCAGTTTCCCATTAAAGGGCTTTAAGGCATTGTGCTGGGATTCGAACCCGGCTGCCAATTATGAGAAAATCTCCCACATGAGAAATGAGAGGAGTTTTCCCCTGACCTCCCATACATGGAGATTATAACCAAATGCATCTATCCAACTGAGTTGGAATTCATTTGCGATAAAGTCTAGATAAGAATATCGATGCAGTGTTAAAAAGGCTTCGAAGAATTGTCAACTAGAAAATTCAAAAATAAATTGCTACTTGCTTTGAAGAAGAAGTATTTGAAACCATTTTTGAAAGAAATTGGTGATGTCGTATTTGTATTGTTAGGTGACGATTCTAGTAATGTAAAAATAAACAAATAAAAATTATTTTTTGATATTTTAATAAAAATGAATTTGGAAAAGAGATCTTAGTTGATGCAATTAAGGTTAAAGAGACGTCTTCTTCTTATCTTAAATATGTCTTTTTATTGTTGCTAGAAAACATTTAAGCCGACAACGATTTATAGATTAAGGTTATAGTGAAGCTAGCAATATGTGTGGTGAATTCGATCATATATAAGCTAAAATATTAGAAGAAAATAGCTTGGCATATTATGTGTATTGTTTTGCTTAACAACGTGAATCAGTAGTCGTTGCCGTTGTGAAAAACACTCAAGTGTTGCATACTTTTTTAATAAGTTATCTCTTGTAACGAATGTTGTTTGTGCTTTTTACAAAAGAAAATATATACTTATAGACGTGAAAAAGTGAGAGTGGAAAAAATAATTCGTAATGGTAAAGTTGAAACCAAAAGTGGTAAAAATCAAGAGCTTTCTCTTATACGATGACGAGATATATAAGATAAAACTGACTAAAAAGAAAACAGTTTGTGTTTGATTGATATACTTCCATTTTATAAGGGTTCTTGAATTTGTTGAAAACGAAAGAACTTAGAACCAAGCAAGTGTAACTTTTAGTGTATTTTGGACTTTAGTTTTGTATTATATTTGTATTTCATGAATCTATTTCGGGTCTCACAAAATTTTTTATGTTTTTTAAATTTTATGTTTTTTTTTCAAGTGTTGTTATATTGAATTTTTCCTCTTAAAAATGCACTTGGAAATATTTACATACTAATTGATAATTACAAGTAAGCTAGGAGACAAAGATGCAATTTGTGCAACCTGAGAATAAAGAAATGAAGTTGGTGAGACTTCCACGAGTTTGTTAGGTTGTACGTATAGAGTTCAAATTCTAGAAGTGTGTGGAAAACTAATTGAAGGTAGTTGCTAGGAAGTGTGAATGATAAAGACTTTGAATTACTTACTTGATTAAAAAACATGCATTGACTAAAGTCCATTCTATCTAGTTGACTGTTAATGGTAAATTACTTACTTTGTTACTAAAAAACAAGCATTGACTAAATCTTGAAATTATTATTTAATGGACTCTTACAAGTCAACTTACTGATACTAACATTGTTAATACCTTTTTAACTTTTTAAATCTCTATTCCTTAACTTTGACATAAAATTATTTTGTTTGTGTTATATATTACTTTATAAAAGTTATATGAATGAAAAATACATTTAAAACTCTACCAATTCATGTATTATGCATCAAATATTATATAACACAAACAATAATATGTACGGTCAAATTTAAAAAGAAAGACTTAAAAAATCAAACATGAATAATAATTATAGGACAAAAGTAGTATTATTTAGTTAATCAATCTAATGGCAACAAACCACCTTTGTCGATTTCTCATACCCAATACAAACCAAATCATTTCCTTAATCTTGAATTTAACAATAGGTTATTATATAAACAAATTATTAAAACGTACACAAATGTTTACTAAATTTATTTAAGTTTTATTTTATTCACTTAGTAAGTTATTTATGAAACAAAACTTTTAGGTTAGTGAACATCATTTAACATATAAAAATACGACATTTATTAAGTTATAAAACGCGATATTTATGTTATTAAACTTATAAAAAAATATGCGTTTAAGTTACTCGTATTTTAACACGAAATTATAGTCGTGTATAGTTTAGTAACTCAGGCAAACAAAATGAAACTTTAGTAGCTTAGATAAACATTCGTGTAAACTTTATTAACTTCGTTATACCATCCTTTGGCACCATTTATGAGATAACCGTTGGGCCCAAAATGTTATGTCAAATGGTGTTTTTTTTTCATAATATAGTTTTTATATAAAAAATATACGTTTATATTCTTTTATATAAATAAAAATACAATTTTTTTTTCATTTAGAACTAATAGTACAAACAAAAAACGACAAACAGGATACTTATACCCTCTCGAAAACTATTTGTGTAACGAATAAAAGTAAAAGTTTAAACTAAAAAAAATAAATTAAATAAAAATAATAATAAAAAACCACCATCTTCATCATCTTCCTCTCCCCGCCCTCGAGAACTATTTTCTCTCAAGAACTATTTGTGTAAACAATTAAAGTAAAAGTTAAAACTAAAAAAATAAATTAAATAAAAATAATAATAAAAAACCATCATCTTTTTATATAGTTTTATATAAAAATATACATTTACTTTCTTTTTATAAAAATAAATCTAGAATTTCTTTCATTTAAGACTAATAGTGTAAAAAAAAAACAAACGATATAACTTATATCTCTCAAAAACTATTTGTGCAAATAATTAAAATAAAAGTTTAAATTAAAAAAATAAATTAAATAAAAAAAAATCATCATCTTCATCTTCTTCCCTCCCTTTCCCCGTGACTGTTCTACCTGCACAAAAAAAATTAACACACACAAAAACTTCAAATATAAAAACAAACTTTTCAAAAAATTGAAAAACCCACTCACACAAACATATACACACCAAAAACACAAAAAATAAAATAAAAAAATAAAATCTTACCGGCCGAACAGGTGGGATTGGCGAGAGACACCTTGGCATGACGTCGAAGCGATGCTCCAACCACCAACTGGCACCAAAAACTTACCAGCCAAGTGGTCAGTCACCATTCTTTGAACTCTATAATGATACTATGGTTTGATTTCGTGCAACTTTTTGGATGCCGACGCATTCTTCTCTAAAAATCAAGCATCAAACAATGAGCACATGTTACTGACTTAATTAGTCACAAATTGATATTTTTAATTTGGTGCATGCATTTCTAATTAGGTTATATTACCTTGTTGTTACAAAGTGTTACCCACGTGCATGCAACGTAAATTGTCTCAAGTAAAACATGAATAATTGACTTTATAATCCATTTGGTGCATTGAATGAATGTGAATTGGTGAGGAATTTCATGATATAACATTCCATGCATGCATGGAATGGAGAAAAGAGTAGTTGTTTGAAGAGTACACATTCAATTCAGTCATCATATTCTTTTTCTTGCTACTCATAATTTCCAAGATCTTTCCTTTACTTTTAAACATCATTTCATGATTTTTGCAACAGTATATGATGTCACAGTTCATCAAAGAAGAAGATGAATATATCAAACTAATATTACTCGACATCTCATAAGGCCTGCAAGAGATCAACCACCCCTTAATCCCTCTTGCTTACCTAGGCGCTACGTGTACCTCACTCGACAAATTACTATCAACGCATGTTCATTATCTCATAATAGTAACAGGCAGATGGTGGATGGTCTTGTTTGGATTATTTCAATGACCCTTCCGAGTATCTCGTCTCCTGTTTTATGAATGTAGAAATGAATCATATGAAATGCAAGATGAAAGTGCAAGAGATAATCATTGTTAGAGTTTTAATTTTTAAAATTTATTGTACTTAAAAATGCTTATAAATATCATCAAACCATTCATCTCATTCCAACAACAAAACTCCAATCAAATAAAATGTACCCATCAACGAAACATTATGCACCGAACAACAGAGCCCATGCGCATCATACTATTAAAAGTTTAATTTGATTCCTCTCTTTTCATTTAATCCTCCAACCAATATAAAAATACAGAAGATAATTCTAAAACATGGGCCTAAACAATATAAATGGACCGAAATATAATTAAGAGCTAATATGATAAAAAGTCATCTAATACGCCCCGCAGTTGAAGCGGGAGGAGGCCGAACGCTCAAATTGGACCGAAAATCTTCAAACAAGACGGAGGGAAGGCCCTTGGTAAAAATATCATCATATTGGTAACGAGATGGAACATGAAGAACGCGCACTGTGCCAGCAATATCCATGTTACGAACGGAATAAATGTCGATCTCAATGTGCTTGGTACGCTGATGTTGCACCGGGTTAGCAGACATATAGATAGCACTCACGTTGTCACAATATGCTAATGTAGTAGAAGATAAAGGGCGGTGGAGCTCTCGTAGTAAATTACGAATCCAGGTTGTCTCGGCAACAACATTAGCTACACCTTGATATTCAACTTCAGCACTAGATCGAGAAAGAGTGTGTCGGCGTTTGGATGACCAAGATAAGAGATTATCACCCAAAAATACACAATAACCAGAAGTGGATCGACGAGTCGACGGGCATCCTATCTAGTCTGCATCGGTATAACCAACCAAGGAAATAGTAGCGGAAGCATATATAAGTGTAGAGCATAGTCCAATGTCCCATGAACATAGCACAAAATGCGTTTGAGAGGCGCAAGGTGAGGCTCACGAGGATCGTGCATATATAAACAAACCTGTTGAACTGCATAAGACAAATCTGGACGGATAAAGGTGAGATACTGAAGACCACCTGCGAGACTACGATATAAAGTAGGATCCTGAACAGGCACGCCTTCCGGACCTAGTTGAGACTCTGTGTCAACAGGTGTCCAGGAGGAATTACAAGAAACCATGTGAGCACGCTCAATAAGCTGAAGAGCATACATCTTCTGAGACAAGAACAAGCCTGTAGAGTGGCGAGTAGCAGAGATACCAAGAATATAGTTTAGTGCCCCAAGATCTGTCATGTCAAACTCACGATGTAGAGACCCAATTATCTATTGTAGAAGGGTGTTAGATGAGGCTGTAAGAATGATATCATCCACATATATAAGTAGGTAAGCAACCTCTTAGCCTTGTCGATAAATAAATAGTGAAGTGTCGCAACGACTATGGTAAAAAACCCACTCTTGTAGCATAACCTGCAAACCACTGAAACCAAGCACTAGGTGATTGCTTCAGTTCATATAAAGATCTCTGCAAAAGACAAACATGATGAGGGTACCCAGAGTCAACAAAACCCGAGGGCTGATGCATGTAAACAGTCTCTGATAAGTCACCATTAAGAAATGCATTCTCAACGTCAAGTTGGTGAATAGGCCATCTACGGGACACAGCAAGGCTAAGAACAGTCCTAATTGTTGCAGGTTTGACAACCGGACTAAAAGTCTCATCACAGTCAACACCTGATCGTTGACTACTTCCATTAGTACCCAAACGGGCCTTATATCGGCTGAGGGACCCGTTAGGATGAAACTTATGCTTAAATAACCACATAGAACGAACCATCTTAACCCCTGATGGCCACGGTACAAGAACCCAAATTCCATTCTTAAATAACGCCCATTATACTCATAATACATTGCATTACGCCACCGGGTATCTTTAAGGGCGAGAAAATGAGATTTAGGAAGAGGAGAAATGGAAGACGTGGTAAGACAAAAACGAGGATTGGGTTTGACAATACCCGACCGAGAACGTGTGGTCATATGATCGAGAAAAGTTAGCGGCAATGGGTAGGAGAGGGGAGGGCATAGGATCGAGAAAAGTGTAAGAGGGTGTATTGGTAGGGGTCATGGATTTATAGGGGAATTGTGTTTCGTCAAACGTGACGTGGCGAGAAATCAGAATTTTATTGGTTTCGGGATTTAGACACCGAAAATCGCGATGATAAGCAGGGTAGCCTAAGAAGATACATGGAGTGGCTCGGGGTAAAAGTTTATGAGGTAAGTGTAGGTAAGGGTAGCAAAGACATCCAAAGATGCGAAGCTGGGAATAGTCGGGTGTTTTGTTGAATAGGTGGGTAAAGGGAATTTCCTTATGTATTGCCGTGGAAGGGAGAAGGTTGAGAAGATATGCAGCCATATGAAGAGCTTCAACCCACAAGGTGGGGGGAGGTGTGATTGAAAAAGGAGACTGTGAATGGTGTTATTAATTGTACGGATCATGCGCTCGGCTTTGCCATTTTGTTGTGAGGTTTTAGGGCATTGGAAACGAAATAGGATGCCATTTTTGAGGAAGAGATTGTGAAGTTGGGTGTTATCGAACTCACCACCATGATCACACTGAAAACTTTTAATTTCACATTTAAATTGATTTTTAATATACGAAAATGCAAAAATTTGTCATAAATATCAAACTTGTTGCGAAGGGGATAAACCAATAGATAGTGAGAAAAGTGATCAAGGAACAAGACATAATATTTATCATGGATTCATGGTGATCGTTTCGGGATGGATTCATGATGGATCAAATTGCTTCGTGATGGATTGGTAGAGAGATAAAGAAGATCGGGGATAGAGAGAGAAAGAGATAGATGATGTGTGTGTTTTTTATGAGAGGGGAAAGTAGAAAAAATCTTATATAGTAGACGGTGAAATGATCGAAATTCCCATGCAGTATAAAATGGTGATTTAATCTCAGTCATTAGATGGTAGGAATGTAGAGGGTGATGGTGAGTCCCCTCATATTTTAGATAAGTTTTATATCTAAATAAACTTATATCTATATATTTTTCTTTCATATATATAAACAATAAAAAATCAAAACACATCGTAAGATATAATAACCGAATAAATTGATAACCAAAACTAAACCTCACAAAAAAAAAATCGAACCGAACTTATCAAAACCAAAATCCATTAAATATTTGATTTTCTTTCTAGATATATATGGCGCCAAAAGTTCAATAGAATCTTTGATTTTAGCAAAGACCCAATGAATCAATCCCCACCCTCCATTTATTTATGATCCAAGGGTTGTAATTAATAGTCTTTTTAATTATAATAAATAAAACTTTAACACAAAAAACACACATACATCAGGATTTTATATCTAGCACCACTGCACCAATCAACCACCATCATCTTCGTCCACCGTCGCCCACCACCGCCACCACCAACCCCAACACCAACCACCACCAGCAACCACGACCATATCCACACTATCCCGATCAAATCCACACCACCAAAACCTAATTTTTAGCACTAAGTTTCAGTCTTGATTGATATAAGAGACGAAATAGATGTTGATGATGGTAAGTTATTTGGATTATGCTTATTTTTATGTTTTTTTTCATTTTAGTTATGCTTAGAAAATTTCAAAGCTACTCTAGGTAAAACACATCTTATGATTGTTGATGCACACCATGTGTTTGATGAAATGACACAATGATAATCACACGTTATATCGCAAGTGTTACTCATGAGTGAGCATTTTTTATTGAAGTCTGATGGGTTTTTGTAGTTGATAAGGTGATTACAGAACTCTGACTTATGATTTTGTTTAATTTAATGAATCATAGATGAGTTACTGTGACTCATGTATGAGTCACAGTGACTCATGCATGAGTCAAATGAGTCACTGTGACTCATACGTGAGAACTAGGACTTATGATTACAGAACTAGGACTATGACTCATGTATGAGTCACTGTGACTCATGTATGAGTCACTGTGAATCATGTATGAGTCACTGTGACTCATTATGAGTCGTTATCTATTATTGAGCAAAAGCTTCATTTGTTTTCTGATCCAGGTTTGTTGCTGTGAATGTTGCAAAGGATGCAACTGATTTAGTATCCAAGTTATGTGCATATCACCATACTGCAGAAACTACCAAGGGCAGGACATCGAAGAGGATAAGCAACAACCATCGTAGCAGTACATATTGGATTTTGTTGGCACTGATACAAAAGAAGTAGCCGAGATAGCATCAACCGAAAAACCAGCAGCTGAGAAAGAAGTAACCGAGAAAGCAGTTGCCAAGAAACCATCTGCCAAGAAGAAAAAAAGCAGAGCCTGCAGAAGGAAAGTGTTATATTGTAACAGAACTAATAGTAGTACTTAATTCTGTTGATAGTTTTTCAGTGTTTGGGAATGATACTTATGATTTTAAGTATTATGTTTTAAAAATCATAGTAGTATGTTTTTGGGTGTCTGAGAATCATAAGTGCCTTTGACTCATACTTGAGTCACGTGACTCATACATGAGTCAGGTGACTCATACATGAGTCATGTGACTCGTGTATGGGTCAGTATGACTCATACATGAGTCATAATGACAGAAATATGTATTATAATGACTCAAAATATGTATTAACTGTAAAAAACACTTCTACGTATTAAGTGTAGAAATGACAACAATCAAATGTACAAGTGTTTATAAATATTTGCAAAATTATATGACTCATGCATGAGTCATACTGACCCATAATATGTTTTAACTATTAAAAACGCTTTTACATATTTATAAAACTGTATTAAGTGTAGAAATGACAACAATCAAATGTATTAAAAGAAATCATAAATTTAACTCAAATATTCAATACATGTTTTCAACACTTCAATAAAAGAAATCATAAATTTAAATCAAATATTCAAGACATGTTTTCGCTTTTACATATTTATAAAAGAAAAACAGAAAATTAAATTAGATATTCAACACATGTTTTCAACACTTGAAAGCGGTATCAAATCCCTTCTACAACGCCTTAAAATGTACTTCTCTGGAATCTATTCAATATCACAGTTCTTAAAAACACAAAATATGTGACGACAAAGAAAACCATAACGCATAAAATGCCTACACGTACACTCAAATGATCCATCTCTAGGATTACGGAGAACCTTGAACATAAACATGAAACAAGTTATAAGTGAGCATAAATCATGTATGAGTCACACTGACTTATGCATGAATCACACTAACTCATACATGAGTCATAGTGACTCATGTATGAGTCACAGTGACTCATACATTCTCAGTTAAATGTTTCACTAACCTTGTACGTTATTACTTTTTCTTCTTCTTGTACAATCATCTCTTTGCCTTCTTCTGTATACAGTGTTCTATAAGCACATGCTCTCGTGTCTCGAACCTTAACCATCTCAACACTTTTACATATATGAGTCACTGTGACTCATGTATGAGTCATTCTGACTCATGTATGAGTCACACTGACTCATATATGAGTTATGTGGCTCATGTATGAGTCATTTGTTACGTAATCATATATGAGTCAGTGAGACTCGTGTATAAGTCAGTTTGACTCATACATGACTCACAATGACTCATACATAAGTCACACTGACTCATACATGAGTCAGTGTGACTCATATATGACTCAGTGTGACTCATACATGAGTCACCAATACAGTGACTCATATATGAGTCACAACAACTCATATATGAGTCACAGCGACTCATATATGAGTCACAACGACTCATATATGAGTCACAGCAACTCATATACGAGTCATAGTTCCAATTCTTTAATCATAAATCCCACTTTTGTAATCTGCTTATCAACTACAAAAATCGACCAAAATTCAATAAAAATGCTCTTTTTTTTGTAACCATGATTTCCGACCTAATCCACGGGGTTTGAGCCCACCGCCACACAGAATCAAACCAGGTAAAGCCATCCCTTTTCAGGAGGTTGGCGTGGCCACTTCAAGGTTGTTTGCACCTAGTGGGAATTGAACTTGAGACCTCACACACTTTAGAGTGATAGCCACAAATCTTTTTGCCATTAGGCCACCCATGAGTCAGTGTGCATCAAATATCATAGCATGTACTTTACCTATATTACAAACAAAAGCTATATACATCTTCAATAACATCGACATCAGCTTCATATATGTATGGAAAAGGTGGGTTGGAGTGGAGATTGATAGGTGTGAAAACACCCATCCTTTTACCACTTAATTCTGGCTAAAACAAGACCAAAACACGTATTTAATATCATTTGTTTGGAATTATGCGTGGTTTTTGTGTTTATTGTGTTTTCAGAGTCAACCGGATGAATATTGAAGAAAACATGGGATTGCACGGGTTTTATCGAAGAAAAGGACTCAAGACGAAGTCTGTTGTCCAAGAGATGAAAAAGATTTGAAGTCATTGTGCCTATTTGAAGATTTATCGAAGAAAAGGGCCAACGATGGAAGATTCATATATGTCGAAGAACTCGAGTCTATTAAACAAAAGATTATAAGACGAGTTGGAATTATTCACCGACACTTCTCAAAATTTAAAGTCGGAAACGTTTATTTAAAAGAAACGTAAAGACTAAAGAAGAAAGAAGAAAAGAAGCCCAAAACAAAGCCCATTCACAAAGCCCACAAGAGACGCCTATAAATAGGACTTCACTTCACAAATTTAGAGGGAGTTAGTCTTTAGTTTTTTTTTAGTTTTTCATTCTCTCTAGTTTTAGAGAGAGAAACTTCTCAACTTTCTCTCACTAAATTTCATCTTTTCTTTTAATCTTTCAAGATTAAATCTTTATGTATTGTTGATTTCATTAATCAAGTTTAGATTCAAGCTTTTAATCTTTAATCTCTTTCTACCTTTCTTTGATTTTTAGATTAATTTTGGTACGAATTTCATATGATCCGTGTTGTTCATCCATGTTTTCGTGCTCAAAAAGTTAATCATTTTATGTTTAGTTAAGTTTTCATACGAATAAGCTTTGAGATTTTTGTGCTTATTGGCTTGTTTTTATGTTTAGCTTATTTACTTTTAAAAGTTTTCTTTAAAGAATTTATCTTTTTATGGTTTGATTGAAAAGTTTGCTTATTTTATACTTGGATAAGTTGTATTTGTGCTTATTTGATCCGGTTCACATTAGATTCGTTATAGTTTGGGTATTAGCTTATTCCATTAGCTTATTTCCTTAGCTTTGTTTTCGGATCATTAGAGTTATCGGAAAGGGCAAAGCCCTTTTCCGACCACGTATTCCGACCGCACCTCACCCCTTATTCCGATCTATAGATCGGAAAAGGGTTTTTAGTATTCCGATTGTGGCTTCTTTTTTAGTATTCCGACAGGGAAGTTTTGATACATTCCGATTGGGCCAAGTTTTCTTATTCCGATCTGAGCTCTTTATCCGTTATTCCGATTGGCATGATTTGGTGGTATTCCGACAGGAGGTGTTTTAATATTCCGATTAGACTCATTTCATCAATATTCCGATTAGTCTTCTTGTGTACATTCCGATCAAACAGATCGGAATATATTCCGATTTGTGTGTTTAACATTCCGATTAGTGGCTTTTAGCATATTCCGATTTGATGAGTTCATGTTTCTACAAAAGTTTCTAAGTGTTAATTTTATTTAGTGATCAAGTATTTTTCTTATATTGCCTTTAAGTTGTCTAGCATTTATTTTTAACTCGTTAATTTAGTATTAATCTTTAAAGCTTTAATTTTACTCTTCGACACTTACTTATTTATTATTAGTTCAAAATAGATAAACAAACCAACATCTTTTTATTAACCAAGAACAAATCATTCCATTTAGAACCGTGGTCAATTCGAGGAGATACCGAGAACAATTCTGAACCCATACAAAACCTTTGTATCAGAGATCGCCGGAAAAGAGTGGTTTGGTATGGAGGTTACCGGAAAAACGTGGGTTTATTGTGGTGGTTGCGGGAAGAAGGTGGGTTTGTTGTGGTGGTCGCGGGAAGAAGGTGGGTTTGGTTGTGGTGGTGGTCACTAGGAAACGGGGGGTTGGTTGTGGTGGTCGCCGAAAAAGTGGAATGGGTTGCCGGGAAAAAGAAACTGGATCGGGATATATTTGTGTGTGAAAAATATGATAGGTTTAAAAGGAAAGAGATTTGATCATGAGAATTGGGTCATATAAAGATTAATGGATGTAAATTGTCCATTAAAACTTTGATAAATTAAGGGGTGTTGGGATCTCTTCCCTATAGATGGTTTTGTCAAGCCGAACCAAAAACTAAACTCATTTGAATATGTGAACTTTCTAAATATTCATATACATAAAAAAACTATTTAGGTTTTAATCTAATATAAAAAACACTTTTTAAAATTGAAATATTTTCTTTTTCTTCTTACATATTTAAAATAAAAAAAAGTAAATTGATTTTTGTCGATTTTGTTTAATTTTTAATTTTATCTAAAGTTAACCAATCTAATGAAACTAAAACCCAATAAACTCCAAAACAAAACCCACCCAAATCACTCTTATTTGAAAGTCCATAAGCCTCCTATATCCTACTTCTTTATATCAAACTTGTTTTCTCCATCTCAATAATTGTATTAATGGATTAATGTCATTTATGACAGATGGTTTAGAAACTTGCTACTGTTGAGGATTTTGATTGTGATAAAAACGTAATTCCAAAAATTTGGAATGTCCCTATTCCAACATGGTTGTTTCATCTTTTATTAAAAGACTAGACGAATACCCGTGCATAACAACGGAAATTCATAACGGCCGATAATTAACGATATGGGATACTATGATTGATATCAAGAGTGACTGAAATAATGTCCACACTCCAAAAGTATCATAATGTCTTGCTATGTTGCATACAAACTTAAGAGTATTCGACCAAAGATTCACCTTAAGGACTTACTGGATTAACGAGTCCGTTCATTATGGCTAGCTACGATGAATGTGATGTTTTAACGACTCTCAAAACAGCGTTAGCCAAGGATTTGAATACGAAAGTATTCGATTCATGGAATCCAGATAATTCTTTTGTCATTTAAATCAACCTCTCGATGCAGAATCTTGGCAGTTCCATGATTCCTTTTGATTCTATATGTCAACTACGTTTGTTACAAAAGATTTATTTTGGGTTTAATACTTTACATGGAACCGTGTCGAAGAACCTCAACAAATTCTCAAAGTTGACTTACTTGGACGTCGACAACAACGTGTTATCGGGCCCAATGTCGAGTATTTCTTCAATGTCCTCGCTTTGATATCTTTACATAAATACGTCATGAGTAAGGACCATTTCTTTGGGTATCATTGGGGAACATAAAGGACTTGATCGTTCTAAGCGTTGGTGACAATCCTTTTGATCAAACTCCTGAGTTCCCGAAACAAGTTGTGAAGCTTCTTAAATTGCAGTGGCTTTACATGTCGAATTGTAGTATTGGAGGCGATATTCCGTCTGCTATCAGGGATGTTTGTTTCTTTTCCGTGTTTATAAACTTGAAATAACCACCTAAATAAAGTCACATAATGGCTTCTAAGATTACCATTGGTTGGTATCAAATACATTACAGTTTATAATGATGAGAGATTCAAAGAAATTTTATAAGTAAGACTTTGATGTCATCAATGTTTTGTCATCTTGGCTACTTTCATGGCATGATTGCTTTTTAGTAGATATTATGAGAGAATTCAGATGCTATCATAAGCCTGTGTGTATTAGTTTTATACAACATAAAAATAAATTAAAAATGTGGACAGTTAACTCACATAATCACATTTTCTTTTCTTGAAACCATTGTTAACTGATGGATGCTCGAGGTCTATAATAATACTTTAACCGGGAACTGAAGCTTCCGTTTGGATTAGGAGGTAACTTGACTAAGCTCGAGTTTTTTGACGCGTCAAAGAACTATCTGGAAGGTGATCTCGGCTTCAATTTTTTGAAAACAAACTCACGGGTGCCCAACAGTTGGCAAGTTTAAACATCACGTGAACTTGTCTTTTTATCGAAACAAGCTCACCGGAGCGCTTCCTCGGCAGCTTGGTTCGTTTTCAGAGTTCAACTTCATTGACGTGTCCGAAAACTTTCTTACTTGACAGATTCCTCCTAATATGTGTAAGAATAGGAAGATGACCGAGCTTTTGATACTTCAGAACAGCTTTACGGGCAAGATTCGAGGTACTTAGGATGTGTGTAAGACTTTGGAGCGGCCAGATTTTTGCTGCTCATAATCGTTTATCGGGTGAATTGCCACCTGATTTTTCAAAGGCTAGCCGATTTGAGTCACAACCACTTTACGGGCAGAAACAATAGGGGAATTGAAGCAGTTAGGATATCAAAGTCATTACGTTCATGTGAGTCTCTTAGTGATATGAACATGGCGTATAATTCGTTTTCAAACCAAATTCCACCAGCCCTTAGGAGGTTACCAATGATTAATACACTGAATTTGTCTTCAAACCATCTATCGGGTCAAATTCGTAATGAATTGTCATCACTGAGATTTACTCTTTTAGATTTGTCCCATAATAGATTAGCCGGTGCAATCCCAGGGTCTATTTCTATTGAGGCTTACAACGAAAACTATGCTGGAAATGCTGGTCTTTGCAGCCAAAAGGTTACTTATTTTAGGCGTTGTTCTTCTTCTTCTGGTGGTATATCGACGGTGTCAGGATGCTGATCACTTGCTTCTCATTTGTGTATGCAGTTATTTTGGTGTTGATTGCATACTTTGTGCCACTTGAAGAAAAGAAGCCACAACTAGGATGATGAAGAACGTTCGTTGAAGGATGATAACTGGAATGTGAAACAAATACATTGAAATGATACATTGTTAACAAAAAAAGCTGAAAGGTGAGTACGACCTTAAACGGTTCCCCGACGATTTGGTCATGTGAAGCAGATACATTTTTAACTTAAACTGATTGGCACACCAATTTTTCTATTGTAATATGTACTTAACAAAAGTTACGAGACTATTCAAAGGCTGATAATGGTTACTGAAATTGGTTAACAATTTTATTTTGTGACGCAACAACAGAATTATTACCTGTTATATATTATGTTTTCCACCCAAATAGTTTAGGGTTTGTTAGCTCTTGATTACGATGGTCGTAACCACCCTCTCAACAAAGATGATGCATCACATGCCATCGACATGCCTGCAAAAAATGCCATGATTTCTTACAAGTTAATACAGAAATTATACAAACTACTAATCTCGAATAAAAAAACACTATCTGAAACAAACCTGTAATCAGCAAAAGCTTTAACCAAGCAAACCTCTTTTGTTGGAAGTAAGCCAAGGTCCACACTTCTTTGGTTGATATGATTTGTCAACCATCCTATATCTCGCCAAAAAAATGAAATAAAAAAAGTAGTAAGATTGGAGCCATATTGTTTCAAAATAAGCCAGAACCGGATATATAAGTCGCTACAAACACCCCCTTACAATAACAAAACCGCAAAACATAAAATTCAACAAATTAAATACAAAAACATGATCAAAACTTACCTCTAGTTGAATGAGCAGATGAAAAATCTTTCCACAAACCCCTAACAACACAAAACAAAGATAAAACCCGTGTAACATTAGAAAAAAAATGATCAAACGCAATTATCTCATATTCAACATAAAAGTTAGAAGACAAGAAAAATATACCACATTAAAAAAGATTGTTTCAATCCAATACAAGTAAATATATCAAACTGAATAAAAATAATTAAAAACATATTTAGATCAAACTAATTAACTATACCCGTGACAATAAGTAACTATACCAGGGACAATATTCTCCGTCATCTACAACCTCAAAGATTTCGAGGTAATAAATAATAAACACCATCAATCTTGATAATCTTAAGCTATCATGTATGAGGCGACTACCATCAACCAATACCACCAATCGCAACTACCTGAAACCACCTACACCACCAAGAGATGGTGGCAGATTCAACAGATGGAGGCGGATTAGGCTGATGGAGGAGTGATTAGATTATAATGACAACCGTGGTTTTGTGTGTATGTTTTATGCTTTTAGGTTTATTATCAAAAATACTTTGTCAAATGACAGTCGTATGTTAATCATATAATTAAAATTGGTTAATATTATTCTAAAAATAGGACATACATTCATTCCTATGCAATCAATTCCAAGTTTGGGGATGGGGATTCTGTCAACAAGAAACTTATACGAGAAACTTTATAAGAAAAATTCAATTTTACAACATTTGAGATGGCTCCTTTATAATTATATAGATATTTGAATTTTTCATTTTTCAAATTAACCCTTAAAGTGTAAGATTCTACTTACTTGGTCGAAATAAATTTTATATAACATTGAATATAGTGGTAGGAGTGGGGTTTGGGGGGATATTGTAAGGGTAGGTTGGGATATTGATAGGTTGGGTGTCTGCTTTTCTTCTTCGTTTACTAGAATAGTTGAGGATAGATCGCGTGTGTCATTTTTAGTTGATAGATGGGTTAGTGGGGTGAGATTAAAAGATCGGTTTCCGAGATTATACCATTTGGATAGATGTAAGGTTGTTAAGGTGGCAGGGCGTAGAGTATGGGAAGAGGAAGGTTGGCGATGGGCGTGAGATTGGGTTAGGGAACCAAGGAGGAGGGTGGTAAATGAATTGGTTGGATTAAAAGAATTTTTGAGTCATGTTAATCTAACTTTGAAAGACAGGGACACATGGAAATGGGAGCTAGACGATGATGAAGTGTTTACAGTCAAGAGGTTATCAATTACTTTGGAAGAAAAGTTGTTAAATTTTGGTGTTGCAACATTTGAAACAATATGGAATAAACTAATTCCAAAAAATGTTAACGTTTTTGCTTGGAGGACGATGCGAGGCAGGTTAGCGGTAAGGGTGAAATTGGATAGAAAGGGTATTGATTTACATTCTGTGTTGTGTCCTATGTGTGATAATACTTGTGAATCTATAGACCATGGGATTGTTCTTTGTAGTGAGGTGATGAAGGTTTGGTCTTTGGTGTTTGGATGGTGGCATATAGGCAATGTCAATGCTTTTACATCATATGATATGCTTAACCATAATAGCGGCCAGAAAATGTCATAAAAAGTTTCCTTTATGGCAAGCGGTTGTTTGAACAACGAGCTACTTTATTTGGAGAAATCGCAATTCTCGGGTGTTTGGGAGAAAGGTCGAATCACATATGAAACTCTTTCAAGAAATTCAGTTGAGGTCTTATAAATGGATTATGCGAAGATCGAACAAACCTAAATTAATATGGGACGTATGGTTGGAGGATCCAAGATTATGTATCGCGTAAATGGTTTGCAAAGTTAGTTAGGGGTGTTTGATACTGTGTTTGGCAAGTATAATCTTGTTGAATACTTGTTTCTTTTGATCCTGATATTATTTAAGATGTTTCGTTTGTTTGGGCTTTGGCTCAGTTGTTGTAACATCTTTGGTATTTGTTGTATGTTGTATTTTTTAACGAAATTGCCTTGTTTTAAAAAATAACATTGAATATAGAATGAAGTTAAATAAATGAAGTGAATGTTTTCAGAATTGTTCAAGATTTCATAAAATGGTTTGATTTTATGATAAAATCCACATTTAAACATTTTACTACGCTTGTATCATTGTGGACTATATGTTCATTGTAGAAACAAGCAAAATTCTAATTGACTCATCTTTGATATAATGACACCAATGAGATAAAAGAAATTTTTAGAACTAAAATGTATTGGATTTAGTAAAACTCATTGATCAATTATTATTAATCATCAAAATATATATAAATCAAATGTTTTGCACAATAAAATAACTAATATACGCTAAGCCCGATATACAATGCATGGCCTAATAAAAAACCATCGACTAATAAATGAACATATGAAAGAATTCATTGCTAGTTTATATAACATAAACCCAACTATGTCTCTACAGTTGACAGGGTGTACTTTGTGGAGATTTTAAATTACAGAAGCACATGAAAGTTTCTTGCCTTTAAAAAAAATGTTTCTCGATGTCACAGAGACGGAGTCAAAGGGGTTTTCGCGAGTGCCCAAGACACTTATTAATTTTTTTTATGTAATTATATTTTGAAAAAAACATCGATTGTTCCAAAATGAATCTTTTAAATGCATCCGGTCAATCGAAATTTATTTTTTAAATGCAGTTATAAATATACCCAAACAAACTTTCATATTTGCATATTTTCTTAAACCGCGCTTAAATAGTATTTTAATTATGTGTTAAAAACATGTAGGGTGTGTTTGGTGAATCTAGCAGTAGCAGTTAGAAGTAGCGATTAGTAGTAGAAGTTAGCAGTAAGCATTAGCAAGAGCAGTTAGCAGTAGCAGTTAGTAGTAACAGTTAATTTAAGAAAGTGTTTGGTAGATTAGCAGTAACTGTAAATTGAATGTCTAAAAAGACATAAATAGACATACATATATAAATAGAAAACTCTTTTAAAACTTAACGTGTTATATTAATAAGGATATTTATGTAGTTTACTATGTTTATGTTCTTTAACTAATTATGCTCTTCTAAAAATGCTCATTGAAAGAGCATATGAGAAATTAGTATTTTCATGATAAATGCTAATGCTAATGGTCTTAACCAAACAAGATTTTTTTTATCAATAATGCTAAATGCTAATGCTAATAATGAAAAATGCTCTTAAAAAAGTTGTTATCAAACACAGCCGTATTGTGAGGAAATATAAACAAGTATATTTGGGTATATATGCACATTTTCCTATTTTTTATTATTCATTATAATACATGTGTTACATCTGTTATATTATCATTAATAAAATTTGTACACCTAATCATATTTTGTACTGTTTTCGTCCCTGCCACAACCTCCCTCGATATCTATTTCCGCTCCTAAAACGATAAAAGTAATAAAGTAGCGGGAAATAAAAGTAATTGGGTGCGAGATATACATTCACAAAATCACGAGGGACCGAGTCAAGAGTCCAATAAAAGAAACAGTCCAACGGTCCAGTAAAAAAGTCCAATAAAGGAACCAGTCCAGCGGTCCAGTAAAGAAGTCTACTAAAAGAACCATCCCAGCGGTCCAGAAAAGAAGTCCAATAAAAGAACCAGTCCAGCGGTCCAGAAAAGAAGTCCAATAAAGGAAGCAGTCTATCGGTCCAGAAAAGATGTCCAATAAAAGAACCAGTCAAGCGGTACAGTAAGGAAGTCCAATAAAAGAACCAGTCAAGCGGTACAGTAAGGAAGTCCAATAAAGGGACCAGTCCAGCGGTTCTAATCCGTCTAAACCTTGGCGGGGTAATGGGCTTCTTTTTGGACTTTTCCGTTTCTTTTTTCTCTAGTTATTCAAAATAATTTTTTATTTTTCTCAAATATTTTTAAATTAATTCTCATAATACACACATAAAGCAAAATTAAAATTTTATTCTTTTTATTGAAATGACTTACAAAATATAAAGGGTGAAGGCTGAAAATACGTAACCAACTTATGTAAATATATCAGTTTACGCAACTTACTATATTTATTACAGATCTACGCAACCTACTATTAAATACTTACCAATCTACGTAAACCGTAATATTTACCAAAATATGATTTGTTTGACTGATTACCTTATATTTCGAGTTGTTTTTTTTTTTTAAAAGAAAAACATTTTTTTTCGAGAAAGATTAAAAATTTTAGAAATTTTTTATGTTTTTTAAGATGAAAAGTAAATTTTCTAATTTAAAGAAAATTTAAAAGTATTTTTATTTTTTTCGTTTTTTTACTTTTATATATAACTGCCAAAATGATTTAACCTTTTTACTTTTATAAATATTTAAAAATCTAAAAATTAAAACGTAAAATTATTTTAATTTTTTATGTTTTCTTAAAAAATTCTTTTTATTTGGATGAAAAATATTTAGTTATAAGGTTTTTAAATAACTGTTGAAGAAAAATATATATATTTATTCATTTTTAACTATAAACTTTCTTTTTGTTTTTTCCAAAAAAATATAACATTTTTTTTTATTAAAGAATATATTTTTGAAAATGTATGTATAATAACTTGTGTGAACCAGTAAAGGGTGGCCTAGTGGCAAAAAGATTTGTGGCTATCACTCCAAAGTGTGTGAGGTCTCAAGTTCAATTCCCACTAGGTGCAAACAACCTTGAAGTGGCCACGCCAACCTCCTGAAAATGGAGAGCTTTACATGGTTTGAGTCTGTGTGGTGGTAGACCCAAACCCGTGGATTAATCGGCCAATTAGTCGGAAATCACGGTCACAAAAAAAAAAAACTTGTGTGTAACAATTTGTATGTAAAAATATGTGTATAAAATAATTTATAAATAATTATGAAAATATTAGATATAAAAGTCAAGGGACTAATGATGGATGTCAATGAAAAAGTTAATATATTATTGTAACTTAAACTAGTGTAAAAATGCCAAAAAAACTAGGTTAGGAGTCCATGTAAACGTAGGGGCAAATAATAATTTTTTTTTTCTATTGAAACAGGTCAAACAAATCAGATTTTGGTTAATATTACCTAAATTGTTAAGTATTTGAAAGTAAGTTGCGAAGATTTATGATAAATATAGTAAGTTGTGTAAATGTGTATATTTGGATAAGTTAGTTATGTATTTTTAATTTTCACCCAAATATAAAAAGAACTTTTATACTTCATGTGTCTAATAATTATAGTTCACTAACAAAAAACATATACAATTACTAACACATTGATTTTTTTTTTCTTCATATGTTACACATTTCATCATAATCGTTACCAACACTGAAGGTGCAAATAAATCGGATAAAACCGGATTCGGATTTTAAAAATCCGGATTTAAAAAAACCGGATTTTCAAAAATCCGGTTTTGTAATTGCACCTCTACCAACACATTTGACTTTTGTTTTTCTTCAAATAAATTGATTCCTTAATTTCTCTAATGGTTCTTGGTCCACATTTTCAATAGTTTGATTCTTTAATTTTTAGCATTAGCACATGGATATTACTAATTTCTTTGAATCATATTCTTAATATATTCTTAATATATGTATGTTTACACTTGTTCCATGCATGCATGTCCCTTGAGTCGAAAACTAACATGTTAGAATTTTTGGAATTAATTAAAATCATCAGTTATCACAATCCATGCCAATCTCTTAATTATAATACCACTTTGAACTCGAACATTATGATTACTATTATTCGTGGGTTCTGAATACTTATCTCCCGGATTATGACGATGAGGGCGTAATTTTTTTTTATATAAGTGAGCTTTTGATAGAGTCTAAATTTACGAGAATATTTTAGGATTGTCGTTAAGAGAAGAAATTTAATTCCGAAATACATAGACATGATCCCTAAAACTCAGGATGCATAACAAATATTTGATTCTCATTGGTTGATTTCATTTTTTACACTCAGTTGTAATAAAAAGTTCCGTTATAAAAGCAACCCTATAATGAAAAGGTAACTTATTTTTGTAGAAAACTGTCTAGAATTGGTAGAGTTAATTTTTTTTAATGGCAGTTTGGTGCAACGAATTATCTTGCGTGCCACCGAGGCATCAAGTCTCTCGATCCTAGTTCGAATCATCTCACAAAGAGAATACCAACCCCATGCTAGCTATTCAGTTTCCCATTAAGGGGCTTTAAGGCATTGTGCTGGGATTCGAACCCGGCTGCCAATTATGAGAAAATCTCCCACATGGGAAATGACAGGAGTTTTTCCCTGACCTCCCATACATGGAGATTATAACCAAATGCATCTATGCAACTGAGTTGGACTTCATTTGCGGTAAAGTCTAGATAAGAATATCGATGCAGTGTTAAAAAGGCTTCGAAGAATTGTCAACTAGAAAATTCAAAAATAAATTGCTACTTGCTTTGAAGAAGTATTTAAAACCATTTTTGAAAGAAACTGGTGATGTCGTATTTGTATTGTTAGTTGACGATTCTAGTAATGTAAAAAAAACAAATGAAAATTATTTTTCGATATTTTAATAAAATTGGATTTGGAAAACAGATCTTAGTTGATACAATTAAGGTTAAAGAGACGTCTTCTTCGTATCTTAAATATGTCTTTTTATTGTTGCTAAAAAACATTTAAGCCGGCAACAATTTATAGATTAAGGTTATAGTGAAGCTAGCAATATGTGTGGTGAATTCGATCATATATAAGCTAAAATATTGGAAGAAAATAGCTTGTTATATTATGTGCATTGTTTTGCTTAACAACATTAATCAGTAGTCGTTGTCGTTGTGAAAAACACTTAAGTGTTGCAGACTTCTTTAATAAGTTATCTCTTGTGACGAATGTTGTTTGTGCTTTTTGCAAATCAAAATATATACTTATAGAACGTGAAAAAGTGAGAGTGGAAAAAATAATTAGTAATGGTAAAGTTGAAACCGAAAGTGGTAAAAATCAAGAGCTTTCTCTTATACGATGACGAGATATATAAGATAAAACTGACAAAAAAGAAAACAGTTTGTGTTTGATTGATATACTTCCATTTATTATAAGGGTTCTTGAATTTGTTGAAAACGAAAGAACTTTTTAAACCAAGCAAGTGTATCTTTAGTGTATTTTGGACTTTAATTTTGTATTTCGTGAATCTATTTCGGGTCTCCAAAAGGACCATAAGTATAATTAGACACTTCGTCTTTATTATTCCACTAGCTATGATCAAATTGAAATTATCATATGTCCTTTTCATTATTACGGTGAGTGATATTATTGGACTGGTCTTTTGGTGGGAAATGTTCTTCATTTTAGATAATGAAAGCATTCCATTACTACCAACCCAAAGAAATACGACCTCTCTAAGATATATGGTTTATGCCGGAAAGGTACGAAGTTAGACTAATTTGAAAACATTGGATAATTTACTTTATACATACTAATTGATAATTACAAGCTAGCTAGGAGACAAAGATGCAATTTGTGCAACCTGAGAATAAAGAAATGAAGTTGGTGAGACTTCCACGATTAAGTTTGTTAGATAATCGTACGTATAGAGTTCAAATTCTAGAAGTGTGTGGAAAACTAATAAAAAGGTAGTTGCTAGGAAGTGTGAATGATAAAGACTTTGGTCTAAATTACTGACTTGAATAAAAAACATGCATTGACTAAATTCCATTCTATCTAGTTGACTGTTAATGGTAAATTACTTACTTTGTTACTAAAAAACAAGCATTGACTAAATCTTGAAATTATTACAAGTCAACTTAATGATACTAACATTGTTATTATTTAGTTAATCAATCTAATGGCAACAAACCACCTTTGTCGATTTCTCATACCCAAAACAAACCAAATCATTTCCTTAATCTTGAATTTAATAATAGGTTATTATATAAACAAATTATTGAAGTGTACACAAATGTTTACCTAATTTATTTAATTTTTATTTTGTTCACTTACATTACTAAAATTATGAATCAAAACTTTTAAGATAATGAACATCACTTGCTTAACATATAAAAACGCGACCTTTATGTAACTTAAGTTATAAAAACGTGATATTTATGTTACGAAACTTATCAAAAAAATATGAGTTTTGATTACTTGTATTAACACTAAATTATAGTTGTGTATAGTTTAGTAAATCGGGCGAACAAAATGAAACTTTAGTAGCTTAGACGAACATTCGTGTAAACTTTATTAACTTCGTTGTATAATAACCTTTAGAGCACCGAAAGCGATTAGGCCCTTGTTACAATGTTGCAATGTAAATTGGTGAGGAATTTCATGATATAACATTCCATGCATGCATGGAATGGAGAAAAGAGTAGTTGTTTGAACATTCAATTCAGTCATTATATTCTTTTTCTTGCTACTGATAATTTCCTAGATCTTTCCTTTACTTTTCAACATCACTTCACTTCTAACACATCCTTTGACTTCTTTTAGAAATTAACTAAAAAAAATAACTTCACATCTACCCTACACTATACTTGGACTGTTCTTCAACTAACAAACCTTACTTTAAACGTGTCTTTCTCAACCATGCGATGAGTGCAGAATTTTTTTACTATTTTTGTTTCAAAACATGAAAAAAAATAGTATACAAAAGAAGATAGGAAGATGATAAGCAAACTATTGTCTATACACTAAAAATCCAGGATGTAAATTTTCTGAGAAAGTTATGTAAAAGTTTTAGCAATCCGGTAAAGAAATTCAACTTACATGAAACAAAATCATTTCGCTCCATAGATGTGCAAGTCATGACAAGCATACATGCATACACACGCAAACGTTTATAGCGGTTGATCTTACAATCGAAATACCAACAATCTTTCAAAAATTTACTAACAAGAAAACCCCATCATATAATTTTATTAATCACCATTATTTATAATAGTAAAACCCTAATATCCAAAACCCACAAATCGGACTTGGACTTTATTTATCTCCTAATACTTCCCCACAGTTCGAGTGGCGAAACCGCGAAAACTCGGACTGAAGTAGTAAACTAGGAACGAAACGAGAAAAAAAAACAGAACATTAAAAGAAATAATAGTGATGAAAACATCCGGCAACAAACGTCTTCAAACATTCTTCATACAATCTTCAAACTTGAAGTTATGGACTGATAAACCTGGATAGACCAATGTAACTGTAGCACAAACAACAACTTACGATTGTGCGGATTTGTGACCTTAGCACAAATCACCAACACAAATAACGATTGTGTGGATTTGTGACCTTAGCACAAATAACCAACACAATAAACAAATAATAAAATTAAAAAAAAGAAAAAAATAGTTGTTGCACCACGATCTTGGAAACAGATCTTCAGATCCGACACAAGTAAAAAAAGATCACGATAATTGGATGATGACATCATGCTTGCAAAACGTTTTTTTATAGACCAGATGATGACGAAGAGGAAATAAAAAACAATGGTGTTGAGTCTGCCATTTTTCCACCCACAAACAAGATCTTAGGATAGAAGGAATAATAATGGATTATGAGGATTTGAGATTTGATAGATGTATGTTGATGATCAATCGTATCTTTTTTTATTTTTAAAAAAAGAGTTGAAAAACATAACAACGGAAGTTTTATTGTGGATCTACCATGGCTGATACCATGTTAGAATATGAAAATCCCCATCATATAATTTTATTAATCACCATTATTTATAATGATAAAACCCTAATACACAAAACCCACAGATCGGACTTAAATTTTATTTATCTCGTAATAACAACAAGTGCTTATATATCTAGAAATACTTGAAAAACGAGATTTGATAACAATAACACAATGGGTGTTGTTTAAGCATTTCATAAATATAAAAACACATTTAATGAACTCATATATTCTATAATACATTTGATACGACCCGATCATAATGTATCAAGATAAATAACATTATTTTAAACGTTTGTTTGCCCCATAACAATTTGAGATGAGAAGACTAAAGAATTATTTGTCTTTTAACTTGATTAATTGATTCATTTATAATAATGATTCGGTATATATACCGAATAACCTAGCTTGTGTAAGAAGTTGATCACAAGATAAATACTAAAATATAAAAGATAATTTTCTGAACTTATATTTATCCTAAACATATATTTTAAATAAATAAAAAATAAATATGATGGATAATATCCATCACAAATCGTGCGTATCATTTCTCACTCCTTCAAATCCACATTGCCCCAAGGTGATGTCTTGAAAATCTATTTTAATTTCAGGATCCCATATTCTGATCATACCGCAGTCACATCTTCTACTCATGCAACTATCCATCCAAATAGTCCTCCAACTTAGTTGTTCTCTACTTAGAAAATTCTCCAACACATAGTACTCCAAAACAGATAGTTCCCCAACACATTTTGTTCTCCAACACATTTTGTTCTCCAACCTTCTCCTTCCGTGACCAACACTCTTTTTTCTTTTTCGCCTTCCATTGCCTTGGACAAAACACAACACCCTTCTTACACCTTTCGATGCCCAGGCCGTAACACACATCACTTCTTCAAAAATCACCTTACCCTCAAGGTGATACGAAAAATATTTCAATTGAAAATCCGATATCCATTCCCCATTGCCTCGTCACCACCTACAGGAACGTACATCGGTAATGCATTGGTAATGCAAGCCAATGACACTTCATTATCACCCCTTATCGTTAAACCCTCGCACGGGCACTAACTAAACTCTCATGAACAATAACTTCTTGTGTGACTTTTGGTTCCACTACAAAACTCCAGTCCTTCCCTGGCAAAATTTCGAGCGTTTCCCTGGCGACATGTCGCCAGGGAAAATGTATCCCTGGCGACATGTCACTAGGGAAAATTCGCCAAAGAAAGCTGGTGCGGGAAAGTTTCTTTGGCGACTTTTTTGGATTTCCCTGACGACTAAGTGGGCCCCGCAGCTCTTGGGTTCAAAAACTATTGCCACGCTGGATTTGGTGCGGGAAAATTTCCCTGGCGACACATGTCGCCAGGGAACTTTGGGTGATTAACAAACTTAAGTAAACATGCTACTTAAACCTCACTTTTCCCTGGCGACATGTCGGCAGGGAAACTATTCGTTACGTTGACAAGTCAATGTCTCGCATTGACAAGTCAACATTGTGCCAGAGTTTCCCTGGCGACATGTCGCCAGGGAAACTATTCGTTACGTTGACAAGTCAATGCCTCACGTTGACAAGTCAACGTTGTGCCAGAGTTTCTCTGGCGACATGTCGCCAGGGAAACTTTACTGACTTTTTAGAAAGTCAAGCGAGCCTCAGGTTTCCCTGGCGACATGTCACCGGGGAAACTTTGTCATTTTTTTTGCAGCCTGCACAGCAGGCTATTTTCAGATTTTTTCCGGAAAAAATCTATCAAAACTTGGGAATACAAATACAAAACCTTGGGATACAAATACTAAAAACCTACCACGAATCTAATACCAAAACATAATAACATGTAACCTCTCGATCGATAACTCGATCAATACAAATACATATGTCACAACTTGGGTACAAAGTTCCTAGTTACACTTATTAAACTTGCAATTCGGGGTTTACAATTATTAAAATTACATGCTAAGGTAGGAAAAACAAGACATACTAACCATTATTGCCACTACCGCCACTCCCACCGGCGCCACTACCGCTGCCTCCCGTGCCACTCCTACCGGCGCCACTACCGCTGCCTCCCGTGCCACTCCCGCCAGCGCCACTACCGCTGCCTCGCGTGCCACTCCCGCTAGCACCACCCGATAGGAATGCTGAGAACGCATCGGCGAACCTAAAGTCACTTCTCATAAATTCATACACTTGAGACGCTTGTTCCAATCGGTCGATGGCAGGGGGAGGAATATATCGAGGAGTCCTTCTCGGCACTATCTGACCGACGCTGGGCATGTGGCCTCGCTGCTTTCTGCCTCTGACGATACGGTTGATCTCGTCGTCCGTATGTTTGCCTTCAGCCTTCATCGCAAGCATCTCCTCTTAATGAAGTGACAAAAACAAACGAGAGTTATTATATTATTTATTAGTCTTGTTGGTACATTATTTATCGGCAGCAAATAGTAAAAAACCAAGGTATATCAAAAAAAAATTAATTAATTAATTTACAAAATAAAAAAAAATACTTACATACATAACGCGGTCCGCATCGCAAGAAAAATTCTCATCCTGGTCGGTGTGCGTAATGAAGAATTGGTCAATGACAGTCGGGGGTGGCAGATCAGCTTGAATTGCAGCTTGCGTCTGTACATACATAGACACGCATATATAGAATGAAGCAAATTCAAAACAAAAAATCACAACACCAAAACATATAATCAAAGACATATATGTATGTAAATTAATTATAGAATTTCTCACCACTTTGTCTCTAAGGAGTGCTAACGATCGAGATCCCTGCCGACTCGGTGTCTTCTGCTTAGACCGATTTTGGGAGTTCGTCAGGCGTCTTTTCTCGTAATCCGGATTACTCCAAAGTGCGATATGTTTTTCCCAGTTCTCGGAAGTAATTTCCTGAGGACGCTGGCTGCGGACTCTGCCGATGTCTACCGTGCCGGTATCGATGTCTCTGCGCCAATGCTTCGTCTTGAACGTATTTTTTCGAGAATTGTAACTCTTTTGAAGCATGTGATTGATGCCGCCACGTATACCCCTCCATGTCTCGGGATCACTCTTGTGTGGTGTCAAATTAAACTTAGACTGCATTCATATACAACAAATAAAACAAATAAAACAAACACAGAGTTAGAGTTAGAGTTAGAGATATAATTTATACATTATTTTGTTTATTTATTTAATGTCTTATATATTTATTTAAATTTTTATAATAAAAACAACTTATCCTGATAAAAATAAGCTTTTTGAAAACAGCGTGTTCTGATAAGCTTATCAGGACAAGCTGTTTG
This sequence comes from Glebionis coronaria, assembly GCA_025667525.1. NCBI lineage: Eukaryota > Viridiplantae > Streptophyta > Magnoliopsida > Asterales > Asteraceae > Glebionis > Glebionis coronaria. Next base: position 2,075,614 of record CM046882.1, on the reverse strand, counting down.
AAAATAGCTTATCCTGATAAGCTTATCAGAACAAGCTGTTTGAAAACAGCTTATCCTGATAAGCATATCAGAACAAGCTGTTTTCACACAGCTTGTTCTAATAAGCTTATCAAGATAAGCTGTATTCAAACAGCTTGTTCTGATAAGCTTATCAGGATAAGCTGTTTGAAAACAGCTTATCCGAAAAAGCTTATTACTTTATTCTTATCAAATAAATATATTTATTTAAAATATATATTTATTTAATTTTTTTATATTTATTTAAATTTTTTATATTTATTTAAAAAAAATTTATATGATATAAATAAATAAGATACAATTTGTATATTTATTTAAATTTGTTATTTATTTATATGATATAAATAAATAAACAAATTTATTTAAATATATAAACCATTAAATAAATAAATACAATAATGTTATGAACATAAAAATGATAACTGACCTCTATGTTCGCCCAAACCATCGCCGTGATCTCATCAGGGACATCATTCCAACTTGGGTAGTACAGTGGCACGAGCCTCCTGATACAATCCCCGACGTAATTAGCTAAATGTTGAGCATGAGCGCCGCGAGGCCGGAAAGAGACTTCTTCAAAATCTATCGGGACAACGCCATGCTCTTCAACTTCGTCCAACAAATCGAGACATCGGGTAATGCCCTGAGTCTTTCTACCGGCCTCTCTACCGCCAAAATTTTCTTTTCTTTGCCTGCAAAAATCAAGTGAGTGACAAAGTCATAAAAATTCAAGGCAAGCAACATATATATGCACCAAATTTATGATTATGTTACAATAATCCAAATATTCTTACCTTTATTTCTAAATACGGCGAAACAACTGCTGCGGATGTTTCGCGTAGGAGGTTCATCCTCACCACCACCGTCACCACCTTGTGATCGTGCAACATCTGCTGACATCTGTACAAGTACAATTAGCATAACAGAGACAAATTCATTAACAAAATAATATAAGCATGCACAAATCCAAATACAACACATCCAAATAAATATACACATTTAAACAATCCACAACAATTAGATTCATTCATTCAAACAAATAAGTGTCTTTTGCAAGTTATAACTAAAGGTCAATCTTCTTCTTTACTTGAATAAACTCTGTCATCACCATCACCATCATCATTCACACGTTCTTCATCACTTAAATCATGAGGGGCGTCTTCATCATCAATAATACCATCGTCTTCGTCATCAACATCAATGATATTTGGCGGTGCATCAACCTCCGTTTCTTGGCCATCTATATGCAAGGTCACATCACCCAAGTCATTCAAATCAGTGGAAAGTGGTAGCTCAGATGAGTTGGCGAAATGTATAATATCAGGAACGACATCTGACACTATGCCCCCCCGTTGGAAAACTTTTTTATGATTAACATGTTCAACGACCTTCCAGTTGGGTTTGTTCTTATCTTCAATGTAGAAGACTTGTTTGACTTGTGTTGCGAGAATGTATTGATCATCTTTCCACCACTCAGCTCTTGTGTCGGTGAGTTGTGTCATGTTGTTTCTATAAATAAGACGTTGTTTACGTAATGTGGGGCGAGTGTCGAACCACTTAACTTTGAACAACACAACACTGAACGACAAATAATGAAACACGAGGATCTGTTGAAGCTGACCATAAGCCATTGTGTTCTCAGGGCCAGGCGCACAAATGCTGCTGTTTTGAGTTGTACGACGTTCATCGCGACTGTGCACGACATACCTCACACCGTCGACTATGCAATAGTTTAGTGAGATTGGATGCGGTGATGGTCCACAAGCCAAAGCGAATAACTCGCTGGTTTTGATAACCTCTGGGTCTTTGTCATTGTCTACGTAACGTTGACGGATCTATGAGGAATAAAGGATTAGGTAAAGAAAACTATTTATAATAATATTATTTTTTTACAGGTAAGTACACAAGATAAGTCTAAGTTTACCTTTTTCCCAAACCAGGCGGGGAATTCTTTTTTCGTGTCTTTGTCAGGATATAATCTAAAAAACGTTCATGGTTAATACAAGGTTTTTGCCAAGTATGAAAATTTGTTCGTCTCGATTCAATTCGAATTAATTATTGGTTCAAAGTGCGACTCAATTGTTTTTGGTGAATAAAAAGAGAAGTTTGGTTATCTATTTCTAAGTAAAAGGTAAAAGCGAATAGTAATAAAAATAAGCTAAAAACAATTAACTAAAAATAACGAAACAATATAAATAATAAAACGTAAATTAAAGCGAAACAATTAATTAAAATAAAACTTAAACGAAGAAATTAACTATCGACTCGAAAATAAAGTTTACTTAATGAAAAAGGGGAGAATAAAACTAAGTGGGTACTTTAAAGTTAAACGAGGCAAAACATAAAGCGGGTACTAAATAAAAGATAAAACTTGAACTTTACGAAAAAATATTAATTTTAAAATTAGACGAAAAATTCAACTAAAAATACGTAACTTTCAGAAATAAAATCAGAATAACTTTCAAATTAAACTAAACAATTACGGAACAGAACTAATAAATAAAAAAGCTAGCAGGCAGCTAGCTCAAGCTAGCAGCCTACTAGGTGAAAATTGCGAAAAAAGGGTAAAGCATGCAGGCATGCAGGCATGCATGTTAATGTGAGAAAACTATCGGAATATAATAGTCATTTCTATCGAAATGTTTATAATAGTTAAAACTATCGGAATATTTATTTTCAATCTATCGGAATGTTGATTTATATGGAAGCTATCGTAATGTTGTAAAAAAAGAAACTATCGTAATGTTGTAAAAGAAAAAGCTATCGTAATGTTGAACAAAAACTGTCGGAATATCAAACAAAAATTCTATCGGAATGTCTAAAAAAAAAACTGTCGGAATAACTAAAGTGTCAAATTCTATCGGAATATGTAATTCAAAATTTGGGCAGCATTTCGTCACAATATGCCTTATACCCAATCGCAAAGTACGATGCCAGGGGCGATCGTAACCTACGATCGGAATAAGTGATCGGAAAAACTATCACAAAAAGCTGTCACAATGTAGAAACCCTATTGTGATAGAAAAATCACAATATTCGGATGGATGAGCATAAGCTAATAAACCAATAAGCACTTCTAAAAAGAACAATTAACAAAAACTTTACCAACTCAATAAGCACAAATTTGAAAACTTTAGAAATACTAAATATGCAAACTTTATAAAACAAACTTTAAAAAGACTAAACTTTTTTAAAGAAAACTAAAAAGTAAATAAGCTAAACACAAAATTAAGCCAATAAGCATGTCAAGATCAAAGCTCAATTCGTATTTAAACTTATAGATGAATAAAAAGATAAACTCTTTAATCAATCAAACATCAAGATTAAACAAAATCAAAGATTATTTTGAATCAAACATAATTAAAAAGATCAAGAAAGGTAGAAGAAGATAATTGTAAAAAAGCTTAAAATAAGATTAAGATTAAAGATTCAAAAGTACAAGATTAAAGATTAGAGATTAAGAAAACTTGAAAGAAAAACTTAAGAACATGAAATAAATCTAGAGAGAGAAAGTGAAAACTACACTACTCCTAATCTAATCTAACTAAACCCCTCCTAATGACACATTAGGAGGGTATTTATAGGTGGAGTAAAATGTTGGTGCTTTCTTACTTCTTTCTTCTTGTCTCGACTTGATTTAAATTCTTTGTCTTTCTCGACGTCGTCTCAGGATTTGTCGATATAATTTGAACTCGTCTTATAATTTTCATCTTTAATTAGACTTGGTTCTTCGACTTCATTAAACTTCCATCTTTATACTTTTTCTTCGATAAATCTTCAGAATAGGCCTTGGACTTCCGTTCTTTTTGCACTCTTGATCTTTTGACTCCGTCTTTTCTCGTTTTCTTCGATAAAAGCCCGTGAAAGCCCGTGTTTTCTTCCTTTTTATCTTTTGGTCCTAAAACACAATAAAAACACAAACCACGCATAATTCCGACATTTACGACATAAAATACACGTTTTGGCTTGGTTATTATTATAATTAAATGGTAAAAGGATGGGTGTTTTCACACCTATCAATGGTATTAGAATAAGTTGTTATTGTTAAGAAAAAGAAGTTTCAAAATAAAATAAAAAACGCTTACCTCTTGAACTCGGAAATATACTTCTCGATTTCAGGACTGTTGTTTAGTACATACCATTCCACTTTCTTGAACTCTTGATAAGGGAACAGAATAAACGACTTTTTCCCAAGCGGGTTACATACCGATCGGAACACCTGAAACTGACACGTTGGGGGAGGGGGGGTCCACATTACGGTCAAGACGATTAAATTTAGTGGTAACATCATCCCGAAAATACTTAGAACAGAAAGTCAATGCTTCTTGTGCAACATAACCCTCCGCAATCGAACCTTCTGGCTTAGATTTATTTCGTACATAACCTTTTAGCTCTTTCATGTATCTTTCAAATGGATACATCCACCGGGGGCGGATAGGCCCGCCTTCAATGGCCTCATCAGGTAAATGGATAACCAAGTGAACCATAATGTCAAAGAAATCAGGAGGATATATGAGCTCAAGATCGCACAAAATGTCAACCTCCTTTTTTTACAGCAGTCAACATGTCATCCACCATTAAAGTTGCAGAGCAGAGTTGCTTAAACAAGTTACATAGGTCTATCAGTAGTCTTGCAATCTCATCAGGCAAGTATTCCTGAAGTGCGAAAGGAAGTAAACGTTGCATCATTATATGACAGTCATGAGACTTCATGCCCGTTATATTGGTATCGTTATCGGTCACTTTGTGCTTGAAGTTGGATCCGAACCCATCTGGTAGTTTAACACTTTTGATGTACTAACAAAAAATTTTCATGTTCTCTGGTGTGAAGGAATACGAAGCCTGAGGCTTCTTGCACTTCCCGTTTTTATTTTGGGTGAGCCACAAGCTTTTTCGAATGCCCAACTTTTCCAAGTATTGTCTTGCCTTGACAGTGTCTTTAGATTTGTCATTCATCAACAAAGTGGTCAGGATGGCCTCCCACACATTTTTTCGATATGCATGATGTCTAAATTGTGTCTTAGTGAAAGAAAAGGCCAATACTCAAGCTCGTAAAAATAGACCGTTTAGACCAGTTAGGCTCAAGACGAAAATTGTGTTTTATCTTCACACCCCCATAATCCTTATGTTTACCTGGCAGTCGATTTGGCAGTGAAGCATGTTGATCGTTAATCTGGTCAATGGTAAATGTTCTAGGACGGGGCTGGTGTTCGGGTTTACCATTGAATAAACGTGAAGACCTGGATTTATGTTTAACCCCACTATTCGGAATGTTTAACTATCCGGAATTGGGAATGTAGGTGCTTATCCGAAAAAAGAGGGTATTACCCCTTATCCGGAATGTTGTTTTACTTCACTATTCGGAATATTGGGGTTATGAAAACCCCGGATAACAAGAAGATGCAAATAAGCTAAAAACTAAAATTAAGCTAACACAAATAAGCACTTATCTAAAAACTTAACCAAATTGATTTTAAGAAAAAGCAAATAAGCCAAAATTTAAAACTTTTAAAAACACTAAATAATAAAAATATTTAAAAACAACTTTTTATAAAAATAACTAATAAGCACTTAATTAAAAATAAGAAAAACACGATAAGCTATAAAATCAATAAGCTAACACAATAAAAAACATAAAACCATAACAAATAATCAAATAAGCATAACAATAAACACATAAACATAAAGATTAAGAAAGAACAAGAAAGGTAGAATGAGAGATTAATAAAAACTTGATTAAAATTAAAGATTCAACAACACAAAATTAAACTTACTTGAAATTAAAGGAAAGAATTTAAGGTGCAAGACAAGAAAATTAAATAACAATTAAGTAAATGACATGAATTAAAATTGGAAGAACTATTTTGTCAAGATAGTCAACACCTCCTAATGTGTCATTAGGAGGGTATTTATAGGAGGATTAGGGAGATTAGCATGTGTTGCTCCTTTATTTCTTTTCTCGTCTTTCCGTCTTCTAAATTCTTCGACTTTTTCGACTTTGTCTCGGGATTAATTAAACTCGTCTTGTAATTTCTTCATTAATTAGACTTGAGTTCTTCGGCTTTATTAAACTTCCGTCTTTAGACTTTTTCTTCAATAAATCTTCAGAATAGGCCTTGGACTTCCGTTCTTTTTGCACTCTTGATCTTTTGACTTCGTCTTTTGTCTTTTTCTTCGATAAAAGCCCGTGAAAGCCCGTATTTTCTTCCCTTTTCACATTTTGATCCTAAATCACAACAAAAACTCAAACCACGCAAAATTCCGACATTTACGACATAAAATACACTTTTTTGCTTGGTTATTATTATAATTAAGTGGTAAAAGGATAAGTGTTTTCGCACTTATTAAATCCCCTACACTTGACCATTGCAATGTCCTCATGTAATGCATTAGTTACAAAGCACGTTATACATTTTCCATCATAATCAATCCATCTTTGCCTTTATTAAAGAGATAGAAAATTACAAAATATTTAAAGAAAGAAAACAAATAAAGAAATCAAAGACTTACCTTAGGGTTTTGGAATGTCATGAATGATTATCACTCTCAAGTTTCACGTTCCCCATACCAAGCTTAAAAATGAGATCATTGTTATTATAAGTTAGCAAACTATCACAAATTCATGTGGGCCAATTATTTACTTAGACTCCCTTATTCCTAGGTGTATCTCTTATATTTTATTATTGTCTTGAATGATCACGAGGATGCATTGTTGACTTATTTCGATAGTTTATTTAGGCCGAAAATAAAGTAGGACGATTTAATCAATAGTTAGCTAAAGGACAAAATCTTTTAAAACTGCTTCTCGGGACCTCTTAAAGTTCATATCTTGGCATAACTCGCTTCACGGTTTGAGACCTTTCTCGGACCGATATTTGGCAGTGACTTCATACTTCAAATCTTGAGAGACGTTCGTGAAATAATGGTCTTCTCTTCATAATAGGAATTTCTTCACTTGACTTTTTGAAAGATTCTTCATATTTGGGCCACGACTTCTTCATTTTTCTCTAATCTTTATTTGGGATTTTGATATACAACGATTCGCCTCCTTTTAGGACTTGGATCTATTTATCCCCATACCTTGTTAGGGCCTTTTTGGATAGACTTCTCCATGATCTTTAGGGGAGTATTTGCTTTTCGTCGTGTGTCTCGATCCTTCATATTGATTCTTGATAAATGATTCTTCACATCACTTGGGATCTTTAGCAACAAAATGTAGCCCTCATGCCTTGTTAGGGCCTTTTCGGACTCGCCAATCTTCGCGTCTCGCTTCAATAAGTTATGCCTTGGCTATGAACTCTAATTAATACCGAGCAACTTTTAAACGATCTTGTGCTAGAAGCTAAGTAACTTTTCAAATCGTACAAACTTATTTATTGCAATTAAATTTATTAACAAGCGATGGGAGAAAAAGCTCATAATCAACTAACATAACTTCATGAAAGAATACCAAACTTATAATTGACTCTATCATCTCTTGTTCTCCACAATTTAAAATCTCATGGAATGTGACTCGTGGATGCTTAGCCTATTAAATCAAAGTTTTGGGTTTTCAAGTCATCTATAGGATCTTGCAACTTCTTAGACTTTTTCAAGTTTAGAATTCGCATTTTAAAGTTCCCTTGATAAACGACTTTCTAGGATCAATTATAGGAACTTGTGAAAAGTTCTTGTTCTTAACCCGTAAGAGTTAAGACTTTCGCGTCTTAAAGCTCCCTATATAAAAGCCTAGCAAAACTTGACTTAAACACGTTAAGGATACTAGCTAGAGTAAACTTAGATAAGTAAACTCTGGTTGAGTCAAAAAATTCACAACGTTTAAAAACTAAAACCATTTTATTAAAATTTATTCTAGCAAAGAAAGAAAATAACAATAACAAAGGTAAAGCTACTAGGCCAAAATAGATCAAAATTTTTTGAAAAACGTCGAAAAATCTAATTTTCCAGTTAAAATGAGGACAAATACAAGGAAAAGCCCACTTAACTTCGATAGAAGTCCCCCCTACACTTAATATAAACATTGTCCTCAATGTTTAAGCATGTGGAAGTAACCTCCCCTACACTTAGGACATTGTGCACTTTGTTTAAATCCTGCTAAGGAAGAGACAACTAAAGTGATTCCTATTTCAATCACAAATGATAAAATAATGAATCAAAAGAGTTTAGGATAGAACCGGGAAGATGGGCAGACGGAATCACGGGTCGTCAAAAGTCGTCATGAATGGATCTTTAAAAGCTCGAATCCCTGCACATGATTAGAAAGAAAACAACAAACACATACTAGGGTCTCCCCCTACACTTATTATAAAAACAGAATAAAAAGGATAGATACTGCGGGTTGCCTCCCGAGAAGCGCTTGTTTTTGTTAACCGAGTCGTGAGCTTGACTCGACCTTGATTAGCATAGGAAGAAGCTTGAAACACATCCACCGGGATCAAATACATGGTTTTCATCCATCAAGTAGCACAAGCTTAAGGCGAACAAGGCAAGCCAAAGAAGAATATGCAAGGTTCCCTTAAGCAAAGATGGAGCACGGTGGTAGCAAGGTTGATGAGGTGCAAGCATATCTCCATAAGTTCAAAAAATCGTTCCTTTTATTTCATCAGATGGATACTGAGATGGCTGAGAAATTGCAATACCGGGATCAAACACCTTTTCCTTTAGGGGAAAATAACACTCGGGCTCAGTAGACCTTGAAGAAGATCCGCTCTTAAATCTCACAATTTCATTCTCAGAAGGTGGATAAATAGGTGTCAAGACATAAGTACTGCGGATATCGGTGTCGTCCGGTTTCTTTTCCTTTGAAACGGGTTTCTTAATATCCGAAGGAGGATAAAGAGCATCATCAAAATCCAAAGGAGGAGAATCAATCTCATTTGGAAAGTAAGTGTTGAGAAAAGTAGCAAAATCTTCCTCAAATGAGTAGACACCCAAAGTAGGATCAAGCATTGTTGGTGGAGGATCTTCATCATGTGAAGAATCACTCGAAAGGGTATCGACATCATCAAAATCATCATAAGTTGGCATGTCTTTATACTCAGAATAAAAATCATCAGAATCATCCATATCAGAACTAGAATCATCATCATAATCATCATAGATCGGTGGAGACTCATGAATTGGTGGGGGATCTAAATTGGAGAGAGAATCATCCACATCATCTTGGAAATGTGGATTGTCATATCAAGTATCGAAAAGAGGATTGTTGTAGACGACAAAATCATCAAGCACATTAATCATATTCGCTGATTCTCTTCCATTAGATTTGGTTGTGATCTTCCCCATTTTAAATACTTGTGCATCATTCCCGACCCTTAAGATTAGCTCACATTCGGCAACATCGACTAATGCTTTTCCGGTTCTCAAGAATGGCTGACCAAGTATTAACGGAATACGAGGGTCCATTTCATAATCAACAACAACAAAATCGACCGGAAAAGTGAAGGTGCCAACTTTAATAAACACATCTTTGGCAATACCAACGGGGTAAGCGAGAGTACGATTTGCTAGCTCAAGAGTCATCTTTGTTGGTGTAAGATCGGGTAATGATAGTATTTTCCAAACACTTAAAGGCATCAGATTTATACTTTCCCCGAGATCGGCTAAGGCAGTAAATTCTTCAACTTTGTTGAAAATGCATGGCAACACGAAACGACCGGGATCTCCAAGTTTTTCCGGAAGTTCTTTAAGAATGACTGCAGAACAGTTTTCAATTAGGCGTGTGTTGACAAACTCAGCCATCTTTTCCTTCTTGTTAAGCAATTCCTTGAATGCTTTCACAAATTTTGGCATTTGGACAAGTGCTTCAACGAGGCTAATGTTGAAATTCATTTGAGAGATCATCTTCATAAAAGAAGTGATTTGAGCATCCTCTTTAGTAAGCAATTTGATCTTATCTAACCGAGAAGGATAAGGGATGTTGGCTTTATAGGTGGAAGGTGGGGTTGGCAAAGGGTGTTTCTTGGGTACTTCGTCATGCAGAGGTGGAGACGGTAATGGAGAACTAATACTAGGCATGGGAGTAGGAGAGATAAATGGTGGTGGAGGAGGTGTAGATGGAGTAACTGGGGGAGGGATAGATGGAGTAACTGGGGGAGGGATAGATGGTCCTACTAAGGTTGCTCCACTGCGTGTATTAATAGTACTCACATTCGCTCTTGGGTTGGTGACGGTATTTGAAGGAAGAGAGCCTGAAGTATAGGGTTGAGTACTTGGAAAGAAACTCGCCATCATATTCTTTAAATCATTTGTTTGATTGCTGAAGAAGGTTTGCATATCATGTCGAAGCTCGGTTCTAATATCATTACCTTGCTTAGTGATATCTCCTTTCAAGTTGATGATTTGGCTATGCAGATTCTTGATTTGCTCTCCTTGGGTCCTCATTAAAGTTTCAACATCATGATTAATGGGTGGTGCTTGTTGAGCGGGTGGGTGATAAGGATTAGAAGCTCGAGGTGGGTTTGGGTTGCTTCTATTGTATTTGTTGGGGGTTGTGGTTTTGAGGAGAAAAACCGGGTGAAAGAAAGTTGTTAGAACGGTAACTTAGCAAGTTACGATCACCTTGAGGCCGGGCTTGGTAGTTTTCCGTTGAATAGTTACCATGAGCCGCATACACGTTTTCCGGATTGTCATGAGTAAAAGGACAATCAGTGTATGAATGAGGACCGCAACAGATCTCACAAGAAAGTGCTACAACTTTAACTTGTTGTTGATGATTCGTAGCCAAAAGTTGCATATTCTTGCTCATTTCGACCATTGCGCGGGTCAATTCGGTGATATCAGGGTTTGAAGAAGTAGAAGACACATTGACTCTCAGGTTTGATCTTGAAGATGCGGATGAATCCCAATTTTTGTGATGAGTAGTCATGTTCTCGATAAGCTCTCTACACTCCTCAGGTCTTCTTTTCATAAATGTGTCACCGGCGGCTGCATTAATCGTATCACGATCACGAAAAGTTAAACCGTTGTAGAAAGTATCAATTAAGGTAACGGGGAGCATGTTGTGGTTTGGACATCGATCGATCAAAACATTATATCGTTCCCAAGCTTCAAAAAGTGATTCATCAGGTTCTTGTGTAAATCCACTAATTTGATTTCAAAGGCTCGTGACCATGGATGGTGGAAAGTAGCGCGGCAAAAAGCGTTGACTCATCTCGTCCCAAGTATGAATTGAATTCTTCGGAAGACGATCAAACCATTTTTCGGCATGGTGGGATAAGGTGTGTGGAAATAGGTAGAGGCGAAGGAAATCCATAGTAACACCGGGCAACTTCATGCTTTGAGTAACGGTAATGAATTTGTCGAGGTGTTTGTTGGCATCATCATCCGGCAATCTGCGAAATAGACAAGTGTTTTGAACTTGTTGGATCATGTGATGCTTCAACGAAAACTCTGGAGCCGTGATTTGCATCGGCGCAATCGGTCCTCCGCGTCCATTCATTATGGGTTGACAAAGCTCCTCCATCGTCCATAGGTCGGGTGGGGGAACATTGTTGTTGTTATTCATGTTGGGGTGGGGTGGATTATTGTTGTTGTGTACACCAGCCATATCTAAATCTTCACGAGTTTCGGGCTCAGAATAAGTTGAATATCTAGTACGCATACACCTGCAAAAGAAAAAGAAAAAGATACCAAAGAAATAGAGAATATATATGTACTTGTAAAAATAAAATCTTTTTGGTGCAAAACTTTGAAAAAGAAATGCTTTTTTATAAGTTTTTAATTGTTTTTGTATATTTGAAATTTTTAATTTTTTGGATTTTTTGAAAATTTTTAAGCAAGAAAAATAACGTTCACGAGTGAACGGATCACAAAATTCAACGCGTCTCTCACAGAAAACCGTTAATCTTTACGAAAAGAGCCGGCAGCGGCGCCATTTAATAACTAGATTTTTAGTTAACAAAATTGTTCGTTGAAATCGGTCTAATCGAATTGACTATTGGTTTAAGTGCGACTCAGTCGTCTTTTGGTGGAAACAATAGATTGGTCGTTGTAGTAAAATTAAATTACAAAAACTTTTAAAATACGTGACGGGTAATTAAAGCTAAAACTGATTAAAAAGTAAATGGTGCAAAATTAAGACTTTAGAAGTAATTAATTAAATGACAAAAATTAAAGCTTGACGAAAAATTAATTTGACAATGTAAAATTGAAATTTAATATAAAGAAAAACAATTAAAATAACACTAAAGAAAAATGGCGGGAAAAATAAATGCTTGAAAATAAAAAGGGAATAAACAAAACCTGAGCCGGAATCCGAAATACTGTCACTATCCGGAATACAAAACTTACTCTTATCCGGAATGCCAGTCTTCAATAACCTATCCGGAATAAATGTCACCTTTTATCCAGATTCAGTTCTTCTTGCCTTTATCCGGAATAAGACTTGATTAGCTTATTCAGAATCCGTCTCCGGTGCTCTATCCGGAATCTTGCTTAGTTGCCCTTATCCGGAATACAGAAGTTGTCACTATCCGAAATCTTTATTCCGGACACTTATCCGGAATCCGTGTTATGGGTACTATCCGGAATATGAATCCAACAAGCTATCCGGAATACGTTTCCAAATCCTTATCCGGAATCTGCCTCCTTTCTCTTATCCGGAATCCTGTTTCTTCCTATTATCCGGAATCACAACTTCACTATCCGGAATATGGGAATTCCGGACCCTTATCCGGAATGTGTTCCAAGTTCTTTATCCGGAATACCTGGCTAGACAGCTTATCCGGAATTCGTTTAACCCCACTATCCGGAATGTTCAACTATCCGGAATTGGGAATGCAGGTGCTTATCCGGAAAAAGAGGGTATTACCCCTTATCCGGAATGTTGTTTTACTTCACTATTCGGAATATTGGGGTTATGAAAACCCTGGATAACAAGAAGATGCAAATAAGCTAAAAACTGAAATTAAGCTAAGCACAAATAAGCACTTATCTAAAAACTTAACCAAATTGATTTTAAGAAAAAGCAAATAAGCTAAAATTTAAAAACTTTTAAAAACACTAAATAATAAAAATATTTAAAAACAACTTTTTATAAAAATAACTAATAAGCACTTAATTAAAAATAAGAAAAACACGATAAGCTATAAATTCAATAAGCTAACACAATCAAAAACATAAAAACATAACAAATAATCAAATAAGCATAACAATAAACATATAAACATAAAGATTAAGCAAGAACAAGAAAGGTAGAATGAGAGATTAATAAAAACTTGATTAAAATTAAAGATTCAACAACACAAAATTAAACTTGCTTGAAATTAAAGGCAAGAATTTAAGGTGCAAGACAAAAAAAAATAAATAACAATTAAGTAAATGACATGAATTAAAATTGGAAGAACTATTTTGTCCAGATAGTCAACACCTCCTAATGTGTCATTAGGAGGGTATTTATAGGAGGATTAGGGAGATTAGCATGTGTTGCTCCTTTCTTTCTTTTCTCGTCTTTCCGTCTTCTAAATTCTTCGACTTTTTTGACTTTGTCTCGGGATTAATTAAATTCGTCTTGTAATTTCTTCATTAATTATACTTGAGTTCTTCGGCTTTATTAAACTTTCGTCTTTAGACTTTTTCTTCGATAAATCTTCAGAATAGGCCTTGGACTTTCGTTCTTTTTGCACTCTTGATCTTTTGACTTCATCTTTTGTCTTTTTCTTCGATAAAAGCCCGTGAAAGCCCGTGTTTTCTTCCCTTTTCATATTTTGATCCTAAATCACAACAAAAACACAAACCACGCATAATTCTGACATTTACGACATAAAATACACTTTTTGGCTTGGTTATTATTATAATTAAGTGGTAAAAGGATAAGTGTTTTCACACTTATTAATGGCGGGGCGGTAAGAATCTTCTGTGGCCAACATAAGCTATTTTGCTTGCCACATGAAGAGATGGAGTGTCGTCATTACATGTAGGGAAAGCCTTGTAACCTTGCCCACTATACCCAGACAAACTACTTCGAGCCAGAAAATCATTGATGGTCCATAAAAGCATCGCTCTCATGGTGAATGCCTCGCCTTTAGCTTGGTCTATAGTACTGACACCATCCCATAAAAATTTTAGATCATCAATTAAAGGTCTCAAGTAAACATCAATGTCCTTGCCCGGGGATTTAGGGCCAGGAATTAACAGCGTCAGCATTAAAGTACTCTCTTTCATACACAACCACGGAGGCAGGTTGTATGTTGTCAATATCACCGGCCACATGCTGTAAGTCTGACTAAGGTTTCCGAATGGATTGAAACCATCAGTAGCCAACCCTAATCAAACATTTCTTGGTTCTGCTGCAAAATCAGCATACTTGGCGTCAAATTTCTTCCAAGCCGCACCATCACACGGGTGTTGCATCTTACCGGGATCCGTACACTTCCCAGTTGCATGCCAAATCATATCCTTTGCACTTTTACTAGACTTGTACAAACGTTTTAGTCTAGGAATGATCGGAAAGTAACGCAACACCTTTTTAGGAACTTTCTTCTCCGGCGTGTTAGTGTCTTTCCATCTACTTGTATTACACACCGGACATAAATCCAAATCGGCGTATCCTTCCCGAAATAAGCAACAATCGTGTTCAAAGCATGTATCGAATTTTACCCTAACCCAATCGTTTTAAATGTCTTCTTTATTGCATAGTATGACGGTGGGAGCTTGAATCCTCTGCTTGGGGGAAAGACAGTTTGCATCCACTCTAGAATATCATTGAATATGGTATCCGTGATTTTACCTTTGTCCTTATAATGTGTAAACTTTGCCATAAAGTATAATCGAGTCGCTTCTACACAACCAGGGTACAACGGCTCATTGGCACTGCGATATAACTCTTCAAACTCGTTAGCTTGAGTCGGTCTGTTACTTGATTTAGGAGGAGGTGGAGTAGGAATATAGTCCGGAGGAATATAGGTAAGATCATCAAGTAACGATGTCATGTCACTAATCAAAGGTTGTCTTGTGTTATCTATTATTGGCAGTGGTGGCGGTGGTGGTGGAGGATGTGTAGGTGTAGGAGGAGCCGGTTCACCATGGTGTACCCATGTTGTATAACTGTTGACAAACCCGGATTTCATAACGTGGTTCGAAAGAAGGTCGATATGTACCGGGAGTCTTGTTCGACAACGCTTACATGTACATGTTATCTGATTCAAACTATTCACAAACTTCCTGGAATGCTTGACAAAATTGGTAAGACCCAATATAAATTCTGGCTCATGACGCTCTAACCGTGTCCAACTCTTATCAATGAGTACCATAACTGTGTTTTAATGATACTGTTGGGTCCACTAGACATGGATCTTGCAGCCTGTTAGGGATGGTGAACGACTTCTGTAATCACAAGTCTATTCACAGAGAGACTCTAGATGAATCACACAGTATAAGTGCGGAATACAAATACTATGAACAAGAAGAACAGAATAACCATAATGACTTGATCCTTTACTAAGGATTTCTAATATTGATATGAACTAGAACAATGTTTAATGAAGATGTATGTAACCCTTCTGCCTAAGGTTCCTTTTATACTACAAGGAAACCCTAATACATCATTAAACCAAAACGTGTAAAACTGATATGCATATCCTTTCCTAACATATCTCATGCATATCCTAACAGAATACTCAAAATAATAAAGTTTGACTTTCTAAAGACCAGGAGCACGTGTTGCTCCTACTACTACTAGGACCAGGAGGAACTACATACCTCCTAGTATACCTATTACAAATAACTATTCCAAAGGTCCTAACAATCCTCCCCTAAACTTAAATTTGACCTGTTGAGTTCAAGTTTCCTGGTAGATCTTGCAAAACAGCTTGAGGATTAGAACAACAAAATAAACAGCAGCATCATAACCATCAGCATAAATAACATAAAGACTGCTGCAACAAGTGACACCTAGAAGCTTCTTGAATGGTTGAAACAAATCTGCATCTTGTTGAATCTTCACAGCAACATGAGCAGATTTTATGAGCCTTTACCAAGTAGCTGATCGCTCTTGGGCTAGCCAGTCTTTATGGTTGAATAAGCATCACCCTGGGAGACCAGAACCCAGCCTAACTCTTAGAACGTGAATCAATGGTGAGTGGGGGTACCCTGATGATTTTGGGCAAACCATCACAACCATCAACGGATTTGATATGTCTTTACCAGAAGCCATACTCTTCTGGACTCGTCAACTCTTAGCAATTAAGCATCGGTGAGCTGAAAACCCTATAGCTTTGAGAAAGCTATTATAGCTATCAACGGATTTGATAAGATCTTTACCAAGAGCCGTACCCCCTTGGACTAGCTACTTTTCAGTCTAGGACCATGGCAAGTGAAAACCATCCAGTTTTGGGTAACCTGGCAACCATCAACGGATTTGACTATCACACTAGAGCCGTACCCTCATGGTGAATCAACTCTTTCTTGTCTGTGAAACATGGTGAGTTAAGCACCATTTATTGTGTGGACCAGGTCCAACACCAGAAGTAACTCCAAAACAGCCCAAGTGTGAAACAGCCAAGTGAAAACAATGTTATGATGGAAAAGTATAAGCAGATATTATATTATGTACAAGTGTGAAATTCCATCATATGTTTAAAGTATAAGCAGATATTATATAAAAAGTATATATTTTAATTATTTCTTTTTAACTATAATGGGAGTCACCAATCACTATACAGATTGGTGAAAAGAATGTTAGTATAATCACAAGAATAGAAGAACCATACCAATCACTTACCAGAAGCTGCAACTTTATCCGCATGTAACCGGGCTTGAATACCTTCCACCAAGGTAGTAGCCATGGTAGACTCATTCCTAGAAGGGGCATTAGATATCAGCAAATGACAATCCAGCATAGCCTCCATAGTAGCAATCGTCAATGGATACTCCATATCCGTAAGCATAAACACCACAACACCAGTCTCCAACTCCAATACAGGAACCCCACAACCAGCATAAAGTTTCCACCTCTTGATCACCCAGCGAGGCTGATCTTTCCAGACACCAGAATGAGGAGCATCAGGAGGGGAATCTAACATCATCTTCAAATCACCCCAGATTGTCAAACCAGGCCAATTGGGCAACTCACTCGGAGATTGAGGAATCTCAGCATCCACCAAACCATATAACGACATAAGATCACGACGGTCCACCCATGTCAAAATACTTTGTAGTCCTGAGACATAGAGAACATAACCATCACTGGTTGTAATCTTATGAGTGAATGTACCAGCAACAATAGGGGATGGCCGAACCTCCCAAGCGACAATCCAACCCTTACCCATGTGTAACTCTGTCTCACTATCCGAAGCAGCATCAATGAGATTTGTAGGATCTCGCTTCTCAAAGGGAACAGACTTACCACGTCGAGCCTTCTTCTTTCTAATTGAGCGACGAGGTGAAGGACCACCAGAAGAAGATTCAACTTTTACCGTTCCAGCAGTAGTAGCACCAGCATTAGGAGACTCAAATCCTTGACCAACCATATGATCAACTTCTGCTACACCAGCGGATGAGGTAGGGTGTGGTTCAGTCACAGGTCTTGATGGTTGCTCCACAACAGGAGTAGCAGGGGTGGTAGTAGCTTCATTGGTGGTGGTGGTGGTAGCAACCTGATATGGAGTGGGATGAACAGTCGAAGGTGTGGTAGTAGGACCAGCAGTAGAAGTAGCAGCAACAGATAGAACACCAGAAGTATCATGAGGAACACTAAATGAAGAAGTACGAGCAGCAGTAGTCTAAGAAGTGTGAACAACACGTGGAGGAGGGCGATATATAAAGCGTTCAGGGACCAGTGTGTTTTGACGCTTGATCATCTTCTAATACAGATCTTTAAGCTCATCAAAGGACAGTCCCC
Source organism: Glebionis coronaria (assembly GCA_025667525.1). Lineage (NCBI taxonomy): Eukaryota > Viridiplantae > Streptophyta > Magnoliopsida > Asterales > Asteraceae > Glebionis > Glebionis coronaria. The sequence continues at coordinate 2,057,757 of CM046882.1, read as the reverse complement.
TAACCCGTTCCCAAGTCCACCCAACATTAAAGTAAGCAGCCGACTGATTTTTGACATATTGCTGCATCAACTTCCTCTCCTCTGTTCTTGACATAGGCCTGTTACGACGCTTTTCACAAAGCTGAGCAGCAAGAGACAATTGTTGTTGACGCATTAAGGCCAGTGCCCGTGGGATACAATTATGTTGATTCACATCAGCTCCCAAAATATTTGTGAACTGCGAGTAATCAGAAGTAAGAATAGTAAGCACGCACATCCAGTCATTATCATCCCAATGCATGGCATCATGCCTCAACTACTCACGCCTCTGCTGTTGAAGGGATTCTTCCTCAGCCCTAGCTTGTTGATCAATTTCCGCTTGCAATTGTTGTGCAACCTCTCCCCCTTACCTGTCTTCCTCAAGTTGTCTGCGAGTACGCTTCCTTGGAGGAGAGGGTGCATCTGTCATAGGGGCTTTCCCCTTGGGATCATGAGACGGACCAACAGATGGACCAGCAGAAGGACCAGCAATATCCTCCATCGGCCGAGGATCAGCAGCAGCAGTAGGGATGCTTGATGGTCTAGGAGGAACAGGCAAATCATCATACGGCTTATCAGCAAAAGCATCCTTTTCCAACAAAGTCAGCCCATCCTCCTCAATATCCTCATCAGAATCAGAAAGCACAACTTTCTTCTTTTGTCTTCTTTGCTGGGACTCCAAAACTTTAATCTTGTTCGCCAATGGAAGGACAAAGTCCGTGATGAGCTTGCGGTGCTAAGTAAGATCATTCTCCAAAGAAACAACCCTCGTGTAATACCTGTGCATGAGAGCTAACAAAGAAGTTAGTGTAACAGGTTCCTCCGCTTCCCTACCAAGAGGACTTGGATCGGGGAATGCATCATTGGAACCAGAAGCAACAAAGGGGTCATCTACATGAGCATGAGAGCTAGATGGCTTCTCAGCAGAATGCAGACCTGGACTAGAAGGGGGAGTATCAACAAATGGAGACCTATGTGGCAGAGTAGAGGGAGCAGCCTTGGAAGTGGATGGCATTTCTACCACCACTTCTTTAGCTGGATCCTCCACCTCCACATGAGGCACACCAGTAGCATGATGCTCCTCCTCCATAGGATCATACCCTAATGGAAGTTCCTCCTCGGCTTCACCAGTCGGAGGAATAACATTAGGATCCCCTTGGGCAAGGCCCAGCATAACATCAGTAAGAGGCCTCCAAACACCCTTAAATACAAGTGCCATATTAGAATACACCTTAGAACTAAGCTTAGGGGTCTCATATTCCTCCCTATTCCTAGGTAGGCACATAAGAACCTGCTGCAAGAACCTAGAGTACATCAAAAACTTCTTCCTAGAGCCACCACTACTAAGATTGCTAATCATTCCATCAAACAAGTAGCGAGAAAAGTTAAAGACACGACCCTGTGCAATACAAATCAAACAAGTAGCCAAGGGGATGGGAAATACATCTTAACTCCCAGACTTTGGACTTAAGCAATGAATCAAGAAGTGCACTAGAAGCTTCTATTGGGGGGAAAACCTATTTTTCTGGAAGTTAAACTTCCCTCATGATTATAACCAAGATCAGCCATCCCATCCAATACCTCGGAATTGGGGATGGAGACAACACCACCTTCATCCTGAAGATGAAGAGCCGACCTAATAGAAGCTTCAGACACCACATATGAGCGTCCATCTATGGTAGCATGGAGCTCTAGTGGGCGTCCCAAAACATCCACAAGGTGGGCAGTTTCCCAGAACTGACGAATAACACTGTCATATATAGTAGGGCAAACCGTAAAAGCATACCTGAGGTTGGAAGCCTCAATAAACTCGATGATGTTTGTGAACACTTCTCGTTTAGGACCTTCTCCAAGATATGCCACCTAGTTATGATCGGGTTTGTATTGGAGAGCAGCCATTGTTGATGATTGGAAGTGATGGAAGATGATTGATTGAAGAGGGAAAGAGTAGGAGCGTATGTGTGTGTTTTTAGTTGGGATGAATGAGTCAATTGTGAGATTTGACCATAAATAATGGTCATGTAACTGTTCAGTGACCCCTAATTATGTGGGTTGCCCTTTCAAAATTAAGTAATTAATGCAAAGATAACCACTTGCCCTTTTACCATTATATGCAAATCCCAGTTACCAAAGTTAAATAAAAAGATATATACCAGAAGTAACTTGCGTTGACTAAAAGTCAAAACACGTAAGGGTCAACACTAGGAGCACAAAGTGGTCAATGAAAGTCAACGAAGTGAACAGTGACCCAAACCGATACTAGAAGCCAACCATCAATGACATTAAAGGGTTTGTACCCACTAGGAGCTGAATACAGCCACAAGAAGTGACCAAAATCCTCCACTAGAAGTAGCACACACCGCAAATACCCATGAAATCTGTTGTTAGAAACTACCATATGTTAGACTATGCACTAAAATATGTACACTAAGCCTCTCCTTAGGCTTAGCCTCCCCTCAATCCTAGGTCTCAAGGACTGACCATTCCAATGTGAACCACCAAGTGGTTGAACCGCGGACCATCAAAGGCTTTAGTCAATAAATCAACAACATTATCATCCGTATGTACTTTAAGTACCTGTATCAACTTCTTCTCATTGGCATCCCTTATAAAGTGGTGCCTAATTTAAATATGTTTTGTTCGTTGATGAAAAACATGATTATTCACAATGCAGATAGTGCTTTGATTGTCAATGAAAATTTTGGTGTTCATAAAGTTGAACCCATAATCCAGCATCTGATTTTGTATCCACAAGACTTGTCCACAGCAACTAGCAGCAGCTACGTATTCAGCTTCTGTTGAAGAAGTAGCTACTATTGTCTGTTTCTTACATTGCCATGAGATAAGTCGTCGATCGAAAAACTGACAACCACCAGTAGTAGACTTCCTATCATTATAAGCACCTGCATAGTCACTATCACTATAGGCTTCAAGAACAAAAGGTGATTCTCTAGGATACCACAAGCCTAGCTTGAGTTGAGCCTTGATGTACTTGAATTTTTTCTTGACTGCATTCAAGTTAGAAACTGTTGGAGCTACCTGATGTCTAGAGCAAGCACTTACTATAAACATAATATCCGGACGTGATGCAGTCAAATACATGAGTGAGCCAATCATTGACCTGTACATGTGAACATTTACCGAAGGATCTGGCTCATTCTTGAGTTTGACTTTAGTGATTTCATAAGGTGTTGCTACTGGTCTAAGAGGTTCCATGTCAAACTTCTGAAGGATCTCATGAACATACTTGTCTTGACTTATGAAGATTCTATCCGACTGTTGCTTGACTTGAAGACCAAGCAAAAATGTAAGTTCTCCCATAACACTCATCTCGAATTCGCCCTTCATTAGTTGTTCAAACTCATCACACCATTCCTTCTTAGTAGAACCAAAGATAATATCATCCACATACACTTGAACTAGGATGATGTCCTTGGTATTCCTCTTAAGAAATAGTGTTTTGTCAATCGTGCCTCTTCTGTAGCCATGTTTCAACAAGAAAGTGGAAAGACGCTCATACCAAGCTCTAGGAGCCTGATGAAGTCCATATAGAGCTTTGACCACCTTGTAGACTTTCTTTGGATGAAGTGGATCCACAAAGCCCTTAGGTTGAGTGACATAAACTTCCTCATCAATCTTGCCATAGAGAAATGCACTCTTGACATCCATCTGAAAAACCGTAAAGCCAACATAAGAAGCAAAAGCCAAAAACAGATGAATGGCCTCAATCCTAGCAACAGGAGCCAAAACTTCAGTATAGTCAATTCCTTCAAGTTGTGTGTGACCTTGTGCAACCAACCTAGCCTTATTTCTCACTACAATACCCCTCGCATCTTTCTTGTTTTTGAGAATCTATTTGGTACCAATTGATGTCTTTCCATCTGGCAAGTCAACTAGGATCCAAACATTCTGAAACAAGAACTGCTGCATCTCCTCCTGCATAGACTCCACCCAACTTTGATCCTCAAGAGCATTAGAGACTGATCTAGGTTCCACCTGTGAAAGAAAACAAGCAAACAAACAGTGAAGAAAGTCCATGTGATTATTACGCTTTTGGTCCTCAATAAGCTCACAAGAGCATGATGATCAGACGTTGCTTTCTTATGCATTCTGCGAGTCTTGACTGTAGAACCAGGATCTCCAATGATTTGAGTAGTAGGATGGTCTTTATGCGTCTGCTGAACATGATTAGAAGCTACATCCACTTCTGGTGCCAAGTTATTAAGATCCCCAACAATGTCATCATCATATGAAGTAGAGTCGAAAATGCCATCTATTGGTTGCTTATGAATATCATCCAGCTTAGTAGAGGACTTCTTTTGATAGTTTCCCAGGTCAGAAGGACCAGAGAATCTAGTTGAGGAAGTGGGATCACTAACCAGACTACCAATAGGTGTTAAACTTGCACTAGGAGTAACATTAGGAGTACTAGGAGTAACTTGGACAACAGGGGTACTCAAAGGAAACTCAAAGCCTCCTTGAGCAGCTGCTGTAGAAGCATCTTGTTGTTGCTTGAGCAATGTTTCAAGAGCTCCTTGTGAGTCCATAATGTCTGATGGATAAGCATCACTAGGAGTAGCATTGTCATTTGGAGAGACAGTGGTGAAATAGGATGGAACAAAAAAAATATCATCCTCCTCATCTGAGTCCGAAAAACTAGACTGAGCACCTGCCCTAGAATTGGCAACCACTTGTGGACCTGCATCTTGGTTAGTTTTGAAACGAAAATATCCCAATGAGTCACTATGATAATGAAGATCAAAATACCATTCAGGACCCTTGCCTTGTATGTTTGACTTCTCCTCAAAATACCTGAGATTAATAGTTTCAATGACTCGCTTGCTTGGAGATTATAGACACGATAAGCCAGAGAGTGAGCTGAATATCCCACTATGTATCCTTCATCTACCTTGCCATCAAATTTCCCCAAATAGTCGCTAGTATTCAGAATGGTGACAAGACAACCAAATGGCTTCAAATGAGCAATGCTAGGTACTTTAGCTGTGAGTAGCTCATAGGGAGTCTTCTTATGAGGATTGGTAATAGAAACTCTATTCAAGACATAACTTGCAGTATTGACAGCTTCTGTCCAGAACATGGTTGGAAGCTTGGAATCTGCAAGCATTGTTCTCGCAGCTTCTATTAGAGTCCTGTTCTTCCTTTCTGTAACACCATTCTGTTGAGGAGTCCTTGCTGCACTATAATCTCTTTTGATACCTTTGGAATTACAAAGTGTTATGAGGTCTGCATTTTTGAATTCTGTTCCATTATCACATCGGATACCTTTTACCTTCTTGGACAGCTGATTCTCAATTAGTGTAATGAAGTCCTTGAGAATTGAGTAGGTCTCATTTTTGGCAGCCAGAAAGAACACCCACGTAAACCTGCTATAGCCATCAGTTACCACAAGACAGTATTGTTTGTGGTTAATGCTCCTAATGGAGGTAGGACCAAATAAATCCATGTGTAGTAGCTTCAATGGTTCAGTTATGAGACTGAGTGTAACACCCCATTTTGGAAATGGAAATATCACAGTAATTATGGCGTGTCATCAAAGCATACAAGGTAAAATGTCTAAACATTACTTGACCATAAAAAGGAAAATACCGGAATCAAACATCGGTAGTCCAAAAGTAAAGCTCATCACACACAAACATAGTATAGTAAAGGAAAATGACTAAACAATGTCCAAAGCATAAGTATCAAAAGAAAGGAAATGCATAATGTAAAGAAGGCTAGACAGCTTCCAGTCCATATGCACGTACTCTTAGTGTCTACGAGCGTCCCTGAGTACCTGCCGTTTTGGGAACATAGAAAAGGAAAACGGCTGAGCAATACGCTCAGTGCACGGATGTACAATAAAGCATGAATAGGATAAGCATATAACATAATAACAGCGGAAGAAACTAAGTCCCGAGTAACCTGGTTAAGTCTTAATAAAACTGGTTTTATAGTTTGAAAGTCTTATGTTTATCTTATAAAAACTGTTTGTCATATTTTACCATTAGCTAATATAGGTCATGAAAATCCACCGTGCATGAATAATTGGAGGGGTGACCTCATCATGCAAATTAGAGGGGCTGCCTCTAATTTAATATACCGGTTTATGGGTAGGAGGGATCAGCTCCTTGTGAAGGATGCAAGGCACACACCACATTCACCATGTAATCCTGAATAAAAACATGTCACTAGGATGCACCCATACGCCCCACATGATAAATATAAATAAATGGCCAAAAGCTGAAGGGACGCCACGAGCAATCACTCCGCCATGGTGAAGTCATAACATCAGTGCCTCTAATGTTATGGTTATGGTACCTCCATAACTAGGTGAAACTGGTCATGCATGTATATCGCTATAGGTATTCATAATTAAACATAATCAATCAAACACGTAACTTATACTACGGGAAAATAGTTGGCTGCATACGGGGAATCCTAATAAGGAAAGAATGTCCATACTGAAAGGACGGGAATCCGTACCTTATGTCCAGTGAACGAGAAAGACGAACTGCAAGAATCCTACTTCCGAATCACTAGTGCTACATAAATACGTACATGTATAAGTATCTGCTTACTAAATACATAGCTGGTTTTATGTCATGTCTTAGCTTATTTATGTGTTCTTACTATATTTTACTGTTTAAAGCCTTAAACTGTATTAAATCTTATACTCTGCTTAATCTGATTAAGTATTTCTGATATTTCATGTGTTATTAAACTTACTGTGTAATAATAAGTAACTTTCCAAAAATAGCAGGTTTCCTAAAATAGAAAGTTTCCAAAATTAGAAAGTTTCCAAAAATAGAAAGTTTCCAAAAATAGAAAGTTTCCAAAAATAGAAAGTTACCAAAAATAGAAAGTTTCCAAAAAATAGATTTACTGCTTAAAACAGATAAGTTTCTAAAAATAGAAAGTTTCCATAAATAGATTAGCTGCCTTAATTAAATAAGTTTCATAAATAGATTAGCTGCCTTAAATAAATAAGTTTGTAAAAATAGCTGGTTTCCATAAATAAATTAGCTGCCTTATTTAATTAAGTTTCTAAAAACAGAAAGTTTCCATAATTAGAAATAAGCTGGTTAAATAAGCTAAGTAAATAAGCCTAAGTGTTTACATGATTCTTTTCTAAGTCATATGATATATTGTATAGTTTAATAATTATTTCATGTAATTTAATTAAACTATAGATTATAATATTTAATTAAAGTATAACATGTTTTAATTAAATATATTAAATACTTAGGTTAAAATGCGTATTATTAAATATTAATAATATAACCTAAGTCATGTTAATTAATTAATTATATCCATGGTTTTTAAAATAATTAATTAATTATAAGTCTTAAATATTAATACTTAGGTTAAAATAATTTCATGATCATTTATAATTAATTAACCTAAGTCATGTTATTAAATTAATTACATCATTATTAATTTAATTTTAACATAAGTTCATAACATAAAAAAAAACTAACATAAACCATGAACCGGATCTAGGCTTAAAAACATGAACCGGACATGAATCGACACCGTACCCCGAACCAACTCGGGGTACCCCTTGCTGCCGTAGGACCCACACGCACCAACCAAGACCATATGGTCTTGGTGGTGGTCGGCTAAGCAAACTGAAACCCCCTTGGGGTCGGTTGCAGCCTGCGGCCAAAACAAAACACCCCTTAAATCGACACTTTGATTTAATTAATCATCAAAACATGTTAGATCTATGATTAATTAATATGTTTTTATAAAAACATCACATGTTCATAATTAATAAAAAGATTAAATTAAAAGAAAAGGTTTAAAAAGGTTTTACCGTATTCGTGGATCAAGAGAATGAAGAACAAACACGAACAAACAACAAATCTTCAAGATCCAAGATCAAAGAATCACCTTGTATGGTGATTCAAGGGTGGCGGCACAAAGAGAGGAGGAAGAGAGGGTTTTAGGTTTTTCTTAAAAATCTTCTGTAACTTAATTTGAGTAGTGAAAAGTTAATTAACCCCCTTTTAGTAAAAATTGATAATGGGCTTGGCCCATTGTTCTTGTTTGGCCGCGGGTAGGGACCCCCACATGGGGTTCCCGTACCTCTTTTCGTGTCTCGTTATTTAGTTACTCGTTTGTGTTTATTTATGTTCGTGTTTTAAATGTTCTCGTTACGTAAATACCGTAATCTAATATATTTAATTACGATCGTAATAAATATATATATATATATACGTAATTAATAATAGCTCGTGTTTTAATTACGTTCATGATTTCATGATTGCATGTTCGTGATTAATTATTGTTAAATAATTATTACGTGATCATGCATATAAAATACTTATCGTGTTCTAACACGTACGTAATACGTAAACTCCTAACACGTAATCGTAATCATGCTATATTAGGAAAGTTTTTAACTAGTACGTACGATCCTAAGGGTACTATGCATGGTAAAAGCATGCGGGTTTTACAACTCTTCCCCCCTACAAAAAAAATAATTCGTCCCTGAATTATAGATAAAGTAAACTGGAAAAGAAGAACATACCCGAATTCAAAATATGAAATGAGGGTAAGAAGCCCGGATAGACTCCTCCGTTTCCCAAGTGGCTTCCCGCTCGGTATGATCCCTTCATAGAATTTTGACGAATGGAATCGTCTTCTTTCTCATGACTCGTTCTTGTTTGTCAAGAACTCGTTCGGGTTCTTCTATAAAAGTGAGATCTTCACGTATCTGTTCCAGTGGATACTGAACCATGTGAAGGGGATGATATTGGTACCCTTTGAGTAAGGACACATGAAACACATTGTGCACATGCGAAAGCTGCGGAGGTAACGCCAATCAGTAAGATACTTCACCGACTCGTTCAATGATATCAAACGGTCCGATGAAACGAGGACTGAGCTTCCCTTTAATCCCAAAGCGTCTAACACCACGTGCCGGCGAAACCTTAAGGAAGATGTGATCTCCTACGTTAAAGTGTAAATCCCTACGATGTTTATCGGCGTAACTCTTCTGACGTGACCGTGCCTCCTGAATCTTCTGCTTAGCTACTGCGATCTTCTCATTTGTCATCTCTATGATTTCTGGTCCTTCGAGTGTTCGCTCGCCAACCTGATCCCAGCAGATTGGGGCGCGACACTTTCTGCCATACAACATCTCAAATAGAGCACATTTGATGCTCGCGTGCCAGCTGTTGTTGTATGCAAACTCCACCAAACAGATGTATTCGTCCCAATCACCCGTCCATTCCAACGCACATGACCTCAACATATCTTCCAATGTCTGAATGGTTCGCTTCGACTGTCCGTCCGTTTGAGGATGAAAAGCCGTGCTAAGCTTAAGTTGTGTACCCCAAGCTTTCTGCAGACTTTTCCAAAAGCGCGAAGTGAATCGAGGATCTCTGTCTGAGACGATACTGGATGGTGCACCGTGGAGTCTCATGATCTCTCGTCTATACGTATCTGCGAGTTTACTTACTGGATCTTCCTTGCGGATCAGTAAGAAATGAGCTGATTTGGTAAGTCGATCAACGATAACCCAAATTGCATCGTGATTCCTTTTGGTTGGCGGAAGACCGGTAACAAAATCCATGGTGATTTTATCCCACTTCCACTCTGGAATGTCTAACGGTTGAAGGAGACCGCCAGATCGCTGATGCTCGATCTTAACCTGCTGGCAGGTAAGACATTTGGAGACGTAAGTGGCCACATCCTGTTTCATACCATTCCACCAAAAGTACTGCTTGATGTCATGGTACATTTTAGTTGAACCAGGATGTATCGAGAATGGGGAGCTGTGAGCTTCAGCTAACAAAGCTTCCCGGAGTTCTTGGTCATGAGGAACACAAAGTCTAGTGCCCTGCCATACGATACCATCTGCATCTACTCTGAATTCTGTCTGCTTCTCCAAATTCTGTACTATCGCCCAGATTTCTCCGTCATCCTTCTAAGCTTCCTTGATCTTAGATAGTAACTCGGGTTCTACTCTAAGATTCGCTCAGTAACCGTGCATGTCCACGTACCATGATCTCGATGTCTAGTCGCTCCAATTCTCTGATGACTTCCTCTTCGATTGTAATGCCGTTGATCATTCCGGACTTCTTGCTAAGAGCATCTGCCACTACGTTTGCCTTTCCAGGATGATACTGTAGATTAATGTCATAATCCTTCAACAGCTCTAACCATCTCCTCTGCCTCATGTTCAATTCACGCTGAGTGAAGATATACTTCAAGCTCTTGTGGTCCGTGAAAATGTCACATGATTCTCCATATAAGTAGTGTCTCCATATCTTCAATGCAAACACGACTGCAGCAAGTTCCAGATCGTGCGTGGGGTAATTTTCTTCATAAGGCTTAAGCTGTCGTGAAGCGTACGCGATCACTTTCCCATGTTGCATGAGAACACAGCCAAATACCTTCCCCGATGCATCGCTGTAGATTTGAAATCCACCTGTACCAGATGGTAGAGTAAGTATAGGTGCAAATACTAGCTTCTGCTTCAGGTCTTCAAAGCTCTTCTCTCGATCTTCAGTCCAGACGAATTTCTCCCCTTTCCGTATCAGTTTGGTCAATGGTAGTGCTAGGCGGAAAAAGTTCTCCACGAACCTACGGTAATAGCCAACTAAGCCTAAGAAACTGCGGACTTCCGTCGCCGATGTCGGCCTCGGCCACTTAGTAATGGCCTCAACCTTCGCTGGATCCATAGTGATTCCTTCTGCTGATACAATGTGACCTAAGAATGCCACCTTATCTAACCAGAACTCACACTTGGAGAATTTAGCATACAACTGCTTCTGGCGGAGAATCTGTAGTACTATACAAAGATGGTCTCCGTGTTCCTCCTTGGACTTTGAGAAAATCAGGATGTCATCGATGAAAACAATGACGAATTTGTCCAGAAATTCATGGAAGATTCTGTTCATCAGATCCATGAACACTGCTGGAGCATTTGTCAGGCCAAATGGCATAACTACAAACTCGTAGTGGCCATAGCGGGTACAAAATGCAGTCTTAGTGATGTCCTGCTCCTTGACCCGTAGCTGATGATAGCCTGACCTAAGATCGATCTTGGAGAAGTGTTTGGCCCCTTGGAGTTGGTCAAACAGATCATCAATGCGTGGCAGTGGATACCTATTCTGAATGGTAATCTTGTTGAGCTCGTGATAGTCTATGCAAAGACGCATATTGCCGTCCTTCTTCTTAACAAATAAGACCGGTGCGCCCCATGGAGATGCGCTCGGTCGAATGAAACCTCGTTCAAGAAGTTCTCGCAGTTGATCCTTCAGCTCCTTCACCTCTATAGGAGCCATGCGATAAGGAGCCTTGGAGATTGGTTCAACTCCTGGAACCAGTTCGATACTGAATTCCACTTCTCGTGCAGGTGGTATGCCCGGAAGTTCTACTGGAAACACGTCTTGGAATTCCGACACTATTGGTTGATCCTGAATCGATGGAGATTCAGCATCCATGTCGTGAACCGTAGCTAGATAACCCTTGCAGCCATGTGACAGTAGTGCACGCGCTTGCAGGGTGGATATGACTTGTACAGACCGTCCGGGTATGAACCCATTATGAATGTACTCTGGTGCATTGACATCACCGAAGATAACTCGATATGAATGGCAGTCTATGGTAGCATCATACTTGGATAGCCAATCCATGCCCAAAATCATGTCGAAGTCATTCATGTCCAGCGGATGTGCGTAGACAGGTCGAACCTTATCATCAAATTCTAGGGGGAGACTCTTGTATACATGGGTGATTAATACAGAGGCCCTCAAAGGCGTGGAAATAGTAAGCCTAATTTCTAGTGGCAAGGGAGGCATCCTAATGTTCTTAACATAAGCAGTAGAAATAACCGAGTGAGTAGCACCCGTATCGAAAAGAACACATGCAGCGCGACCATACATATACAAGATTCCAGTGATGGTACCTGTAGACTTGTTGGCCTGGTCTCAAGATGTCGTGTAGAAACGCCCGGCAGTGGGAGGCGGCTTGGTATCAGCATGTCCCGATGTACCCTTCATCTCGCCCTTACGGTAATCCTTCATAATATGGCCAGGAAGACCACACTTGAAGCACGCATCAGTATTACGGCGACATGGTCCTGGGTGCCTACGGTGGCAAGTAGAGCAAAGAGGATGAGTGTATCCTCCAGCAGGTGCTCTGGCTGGCTGAGGACCTGATAAAACATTTTCATAAGACATGGTAATTGGGTACAAAGGACAAAGCGGATAATCGTAAGATTGAATACCAGTGATAGCTGGATGGCTAGACTGCGAACCTCTCTGGTTCTGGTCCCTACCGTTTCCATGGTTCCTGGTAGAAGTTTGCTAAAGTGTCAGAATATGAGTTATAACATAAAACATAAGGAATTTCGTAAGTATTAGGACCTGCTGTTGTTGGATTGCCCGGCGTTGTTACGGTAATTGTCATTACTGCCACGCCTATCCGTAGCAGAACGGTCGTTAGTCTGATCGTTTCCCTTGGGCTGATGAGGCTGCTGCTGAGTAGCCGGCTGAGACCGGTCCCCAGTTTTCTGCCTGGAAGATACAGTTAAAGAGATGAATAATTGACATATGGAAAGTATACGGATTGGTCACCGCTTGAATACGAAGGTTCACCTCTTGTCGGGTCTTTCAGCTTCCCCGAACTCATCCCTCTCCTGCAGCATCTCCAGTTTTCGTGCTGCATCGGCCACTTGTGCTACAGTATTGAACGTAGCACACACCAGATTGTTTGCGACCGATGTGCGAAGAGCCCAATCTGAAGTGATGTGCCTGCTCTTCAGGAGTACCTGCTGCTGCACCAAGGAAACCAGCCAAGCGAAGAAAGCGTTGCATAAACTCGTTGCTATTCTCCCCAGCTCTCTGTCGGATCCCATGGTACTCTCTCTTGAGCTTGTCCTGCTCAGCCTTTGGAAAGAACTGCTCCATCACCCTGTCCTTGAACTGAGCACAAGTCAAACCAGCAACCCACTCATCATCACCTTCAGATTGCATCAAAGCTAACCACCAGTTGAGTACATCGCCTTCGAACCGATAGCATGCCAACCTCGCCTTGTATGCGGGGCCACAGCCCATAGCGTTGAAAATCTTCTCGATGTGAGCCAACCAGCTTTCAGCATCGCTGGAGCTATCTGTCTTCTCAAAAGCTTGAGGGCGGAGCTTGTTGAATCTCTCCAGCCATACTGCTAATGTCACTGGAGGAGGAGGAGGAGGTGGCTGATTGTGCTGCTGATTGTTGGCAGCTTGAACTTCAGCCCGGATGTCATTCCTCAGTTGAGGAAGCAAGGCTTGCATGGTAGCCTGAATTGCAGCATTGAGCTGCTCCTGTTCGCGTGTGAGAACCGTCTGACAGTATAACATAAAACATATGATTAAACAGTTCAAAACATAAAATATAAATACATACATGAAAAAATTTATAATAAAAAAAATTTCACGAGAAAAATTTTAAGCAAGAAAATCTTTGTATGAATGCATGATGCAGTTTTATGAAAACTTTTGTATGCGCGAGAGTGAACACCTCTGGTCAGTTCACCCAAAACAAAGACATTGTGAGGGGACGCCTATAGGTCGGTCCCAAATCTAAAAGTTTCGATAAAACACATGCGACTAAATAGGGCCAGTCCTGTACCAACCATTACTTAGTCAAAAACCCTGTAACAATGACATGTATATGTATGCTTAAAAATGATGAATGCATGAAAACAACTGTCAGTTCTAGGAAGACCGTAGTGACTACCCACTAATCAAAGGTCATATTTGAGAGCCTACAGGTCGAAGCCTGGGCTCTAATACCATAATTGTAACACCCCATTTTGGAAATGGAAATATCAAAGTAATTATGGCGTGTCATCAAAGTATACAAGGTAAAATGTCTAAACATTACTTGACCATAAAAAGGAAAATACCAGAATCAAACATCGGTAGTCCAAAAGTAAAGCTCATCACACACAAACATAGTATAGTAAAGGAAAAGGACTAAACAATGTCCAAAGCATAAGTATCAAAAGAAAGGAAATGCATAATGTAAAGAAGGCTAGACAGCTTCCAATCCATATGCACGTACTCTTAGTGTCTACGAGCGTCCCTGAGTACCTGCCGTTTTGGGAACATAGAAAAGGAAAACGGCTGAGCAATACGCTCAGTGCACGGATGTACAATAAAGCATGAATAGGATAAGCATATAACATAATAACAGCGGAAGAAACTAAGTCCCGAGAAACCTGGTTAAGTCTTAATAAAACTGGTTTTATAGTTTGAAAGTCTTATGTTTATCTTATAAAAACTGTTTGTCATATTTTACCATTAGCCAATATAGGTCATGAAAATCCACCGTGCATGAATAATTGGAGGGGTGACCTCATCATGCAAATTAGAAGGGATGCCTCTAATTTAATATACTGGTTTATGGGTAGGAGGGATCAGCTCCTTGTGAAGGATGCAAGGCACACACCACATTCACCATGTAATCCTGAATAAAAAACATGTAACTAGGATGCACCCATACGCCCCACATGATAAATATAAATAAATGGCCAAAAGCTGAAGGGACGCCACGAGCAATCACTCCGCCGTGATGAAGTCATAACATCAGTGCCTCTAATGTTATGGTTATGGTACCTCCATAACTAGGTGAAACTGGTCATGCATGTATATGGATATAGGTAATCATAATTAAACATAAGCAATCAAACACGTAACTTATACTACGGGAAAACAGTTGGCTGCATACGGGGAATCCTAATAAGGAAAGAATGTCCATACTGAAAGGACGGGAAACCGTACCTTATGTCCAGTGAACGAGAAAGACGAACTGCAAGAATCCTACTTCCGAATCACTACTGCTACATAAATACGTACATGTATAAGTATCTGCTTACTAAATACATAGCTGGTTTTATGTCATGTCTTAGCTTATTTTATGTGTTCTTACTATATTTTATTGTTTAAAGCCTTAAACTGTATTAAATCTTATACTCTGCTTAATCTGATTAAGTATTTCTGATATTTCATGTGTTATTATACTTACTGTGTAATAATAAGTAACTTTCCAAAAATAGCAGGTTTCCTAAAATAGAAAGTTTCCAAAAATAGAAAGTTTCTAAAAATAGAAAGTTTCCAAAAATAGAAAGTTTCCAAAAATAGAAAGTTTCCAAAATAGAAAGTTTCCAAAAAATAGATTTACTGCTTAAAATAGATAAGTTTCTAAAAATAGAAAGTTTCCATAAATAGTATAGCTGCATTAATTAATAAGTTTCCATAAACAGATTAGCTGCCTTAAATAAATAAGTTTCTAAAAATAGCTGGTTTCCATAAATAAATTACCTGCCTTATTTAATTAAGTTTCTAAAAATAGAAAGTTTCCATAATTAGAAATAAGCTGGTTAAATAAGCTAAGTAAATAAGCCTAAGTGTTTAGATGATTATTTTCTAAGTCATATGATATATTGTAGAGTTTAATAATTATTTCATGTAATTTAATTAAACTATAGATTATAATATTTAATTAAAGTATAACATGTTTTAATTAAATATATTAAATACTTAGGTTAAAATGTGTATTATTAAATATTAATAATATAACCTAAGTCATGTTAATTAATTAATTATATCCATGGTTTTTAAAATAATTAATTAATTATAAGTCTTAAATATTAATACTTAGGTTAAAATAATTTCATGATCATTTATAATTAATTAACCTAAGTAATGTTATTAAATTAATTACATCATTGTTAATTTAATTTTAACATAAGTTCATAACATAAAAAAAACTAACATAAACCATGAACCGGATCTAGGCTTAAAAACATGAACCGGACATGAATCGACACCGTACCCCGAACCAACTCGGGGTACCCCTTGCTGCCGTGGGACCCACACGCACCAACCAAGACCATATGGTCTTGGTGGTGGTCGGCTAAGCAAACCGAAACCCCCTTGGGGTCGGTTGCAGCCTGCGGCCAAAACAAAACACCCCTTAAATCGACCCTTTGATTTAATTAATCATTAAAACATGTTAGATCTATGATTAATTAATATGTTTTTATAAAAACATCACATGTTCATAATTAATAAAAAAATTAAATTAAAAGAAAAGGTTTAAAAAGGTTTTACCGTATTCGTGGATCAAGAGAATGAAGAACAAACACGAACAAACAACAAATCTTCAAGATCCAAGATCAAAGAATCACTTTGTATGGTGATTCAAGGGTAGCGGCACAAAGAGAGGAGGAAGAGAGGGTTTTAGGTTTTTCTTAAAAATCTTCTGTAACTTAATTTGAGTAGTGAAAACTTAATTAACCCCCTTTTAGTAAAAATTGAGAATGGGCTTGGCCCATTGTTCTTGTTTGGCCGCGGGTAGGACCCCCACATGGGGTTCCCGTACCTCTTTTCGTGTCTCGTTATTTAGTTACTCGTTTGTGTTTATTTATGTTCGTGTTTTAAATGTTCTCGTTACGTAAATACCGTAATCTAATATATTTAATTACGCTCGTAATAAATATATATATATATATATATATATATATATATATATATATATATATATATATATATATATATATATATATATATATATATATATATATATATATATATATATATATATATATATATATATATATATATATATATATATATATATACGTAATTAATAATAGCTCGTGTTTTAATTACGTTCATGATTTCATGATCGCATGTTCGTGATTAATTATTGTTAAATAATTATTAAGTGATCATGCATATAAAATCCTTATCGTGTTCTAACACGTACGTAATACGTAAACTCCTAACACGTAATCGTAATCATGCTATATTAGGAAAGTTTTTAACTAGTACGTACGATCCTAAGGGTACTATGCATGGTAAAAGCATGCGGGTTTTACACTGAGAGCACTAATGGCCTTGAAGGATGATTTGTGTTGTTTGCCTTTGCTGCATGCAAGGCAATTGAGGTCATTTCTGAAAGTTTTGGGAGTTAAACCAGAGACTAAGTTCATATTTGCTAATTTGTGAATGGTCTTGAAGTTTACAGGTCCCATCCTTCTGTGCCATTTAGTGGCTTCATCTTCTGAGGCTTTAGCAACCAAATAAGCTAGTTGACCAGTAGGACTAACTTCATTCAGCTTGATACTGTAGAGATTGTGTCTTCTAGGGATTCTGAGTAGAACTTAAGAGTCATCCGGGAGCTTAAAGTCTTTGGATAACACCAGTGCATCAGTATCCGTAAAGAGGACAAACTGCTTCTTGTCACAAATCTGGGATACATAGATCAAGTTGAAGTGTTGAAGTTCTTCCACATAGTAGACCTGCTCAAAATTAAGGTTAGGTGTCTGAATCGTTCCTTTGCTAGTGATCCTCCCTTCACCACCTCCAAAGTAGGCCTTTCCGCCTTGAAATGGTACAAAGTTAGATAGAAGTCCTTTATTCCCTGTCATGCTTCTAGAGCATCCACTATCAACAATTCCTAGAGTAGGATCTTGGTATGGAGTAACCTACAAAAACAAGAAAAGATATATGCAAAAGTTAGTGTCTTAAGGGGACCCAAACCTTTGCAGGTTTGAGCTTGCATTGTGGATCTTTTGTAGATAGCCAAGAAGATTGATGAGATCCAATGTTATTCTTAGGTTGTCTATCCATCATATGGGTGTTATTGTTTGACCAAGAACAACCTGCCAAGGGCTTAACATCAGTACCAAAATTTCCCAACCCAAATACATTTGGTCTGAATTACGTGCATACTTCTGATTAAAATTCTGAAAATAGTTCCTGGTTGGTCTATTATGGGTATATCCATTGTTTCTCCAATGATTAGAAGCTAAAGGAGAGGTCCTTCTAGAATAAGAAAAAGATTGGGCACATGGGTTTAGTCTTCTAGAAGAATATGGAGCAACTCCTGGTGGACCAAGAGCATGATATGCTTGATAAACAGAAGAAGGTTGATCATAAAAATCACAATCTTTAATCAAATGAAATTTACTTCCACAAACAAAGCATATTTTAAACTACCTTTTATTCAAATGACATTGTTTCATACTGCTAAATTTATTACACACAACTCTAGGAGAAACACCATTCCTAGGACTCAATAAACCAGAACTAGACATAGTTGAAGTAGAAGCAACTCTCTCTTCACTCTTCCTAGCACTAGTAGCAGCAGGGTCATTTGTCTTGGAGCTTGTAGGTCTTGACTCTTCATTTAAACCACATGATGCAGAGTCACTGGCTTTGTCACTAAAAGTACATGAGACAAAGTCATTAGATTAGTAGAGCTTTTTGGGGACTCATGCACCTGTGATCCATCCAAGTCATTATGCCTAGATATGGGCATAAAAGTTCCTGTAAGAGGTGGAGGGACAACATGCATTGCTGCAGCTGGTTGAAACCAATTGTAACTAGGTTTTCCCTCCTCCTCCTTGTCAGGATCAAAGACACTTGAAAAAGATAAATCAAACACATCTTCTGAATCAATATATTTATCAAATCCTAAACCTCTCTTAGTCCTACCAGACATGCTACTATCAATTAACTTTGAAAGATTTTTTGGTGCATTTTGCCATTTTTCAAATCTTAAAAGTGTAGCATCCATTTTTTCTGCATGTCTTGCTTATCCTTGATACTATCATCTCTTACTTTTTCAGTGTATTTAAGCATATTGGTGGTGTTTTCTAAATCAATGTCCAGAATTCTAATTTTATCCTCATACTCATGTTGAGTATCTTGAAGCCACCTCTTTTGTTGTTCCAATGTTTTTAAAGAATTCTTATATGCTTGTACATCTAGGAAATACTTATCATTTTATTCATTTAAATCATTGTATTGAGACAACAGTTCTGAATATTTATCATGACAACTAAGAGGACAATGTTGTACTTGAGGTGAGATACCCATAAGAGCAAATTCTTCTGCTTCCTCGGCATCAGACATATTCCCAGCAATCATTGCGAACACGTCAGTAGAAGGTTCAGTTGTTTCCAAGGTAGCATTCTGATGATCACTCCAGTTAACCATAGAGTCAACAGACACCAAGGCTTTCTTGTCATCCTTGACCTCCTGAATCTTGAAGGCTGAGTACATGTTCTTCTCCTGGTCATTCTTGTTAGGGCATTCCCTAGCAAAGTGACCTTGCTGCTGGCAGTTATAGCATCTAACCTTGCTTCTATCAAACCTTGCTGGCTCTCTTGGGTTGTAGTTAAACTTTCAACCGGCTTTCTTCTCAAACTTGTGAACCCGGAGAGTGAGCATGGCCATCTGCCACTTGAGATCCATTTCATCCAGGTCAAGTTTATCAACCTGTTTGAAATCATCAAAAGCAAGTTGCTATTGTGGATCAACATCAGCAAGAAAAGAGTGAAGAACAGCTTCTACCATGCAACCAGACTTGACTTTTGGTTCAGGAGTAGAAGTATGCTGAGTAGAAGTGTGCTAAGAAGACACAGTATAGCTTGGGCTACTGGCATAATACATGGGACTAGATCCCATGGAACTCACAAAGGCAGAGTTGGCAGGAATAGGAAAAGAATCACTTGAGTAACCTCTCACATGAGGCTCAAAGGTTTTGAGCTTATAAAACAGATCATCAAAATTAAGGTAGTCAAGGCCACCTTTTGCTTTGAGAGAGATTACTACCTGATTCTATGAGTAAGGTAAAGCTCTAAGAAACCTGGCATTGATATCTCTATTTTCAGGTTTTGACCTGAGTTGATTCAACTGGCTCAGTATCTTTTGGAACCTATCATACCCTTGATGAATACCTTCAGTTTCAGAGATCTTGAATTCTGTGAATTCATCTCTCAACATGGATCTGCGCATTTTCTTTGATTCTTCATTCCCTCCAAACCTTGCTTTTTATTCCATTCCAAATCTCTCTAGCATCATCCAAGTGATAAAAATCACCCATGTGATCATCAGGAAGAGACTGAAGCAAAATAGTTTTTGCTTTGATCTCCTTCTGAACATCTGTTATCTCCTCATGAGTTTTAGGATCAAGAAGAATGATGTTACTATTCTTGTCTCTTCCAGTAAACCTCTTACTGTTTCCATTCTGAATAATCTTCCAAAGGTCTAGATCAGTGTTAGTGATCCAACATGCCATCTTCATTGCCCAGCTATCATACTCATCCTTTTTTAACAGAGGAAATTTTCCATTTGTGTTGGAAACCGTAGCAACGATCTGCTGAGGTTGTTGTGTTTTAGGGGTGCTATCTTCTCCTGTTTGAGTGGAACTAGAGGCAGACATGATTAAACAAAGATGTTAGTAATAAGAAAATTGATTCTTCTTGTACAGAGACTCTCCCAGGCTCTGATACCACTTGTTGGGTCCACTAGACCTGGATCTTGCAGCCTGTTTGGGATGGTGAACGACTTCTGTAATCACAAGTCTATTCACAGAGAGACTCTAGATGAATCACACAGTATAAGTGCGGAATACAAATACTATGAACAAGAAGAATAGAATAACTATTATGACTTGATCCTTTACTAAGGATTTCTAATGTTGATATGAACTAGAACAATGTTTAATGAAGGTGTATGTAACCCTTCTGCCTAAGGTTCCTTTTATACTACAAAGAAACCCTAATACATCATTTAACCATGTAAAACTGATATGCATATCCTTTCCTAACATATCCCATGCATATCCTAACAGAATACTCAAAATAATAAAGTTTGACTTTCTAAAGACCAGGAGAACGTGTTGCTCCTACTACTACTAAGACCAGGAGGAACTACATACCTCCTAGTATACCTATTACAAATAACTATTCCAAAGGTCCTAAAAGATACATTTAATTATTATATACAACTTAACTAAAACATGGAATTTAAAAAAATAATTATTATATATTTCGTAAATAATAATATGTAGTATATCAAATTATAATAAATAATTATAAAATATATAATTATTATTTATAAAGTATATAATTATATAATAATATTTATAAAAGATGTAATATCAAGTATAGAAAATAGTATGTTCACCTAGTGCAACTATGGAAGGCAATCCTAACCCACCCTTTGAATGTTTCGTCTCATATATGAATGCGTATAACTGATTTACTATTTGAGAAAATTTCGGCAGCATTTCCCCTCAACTCCCCAAATATGTGTTTAAAGACATATTCGTAGGAGTAAAGGAGAAACACTGTCGAAATCATCTCAAATAGTAAATCAGTTATACGCATTTATATCCTAAATGAGACAAAACATTCAAAAAGCAGTCCCAAAAAGGGACTTTCCGAAGTTAATTCCTAATAAATTAACTTCGGACGGGTTTTCTATAGGTTGATCTATTTCAGACGGGAATTTTCCGAAATTAATCGCTAAAATCCTAAAACATTCCTAAGGTTTAGTCCAATAAAACATTTATATCATACAATAAAAATAGCTTATCTTGATAAGCTTATCAGAATAAACTGTTTGAAAACAGCTTATCCTAATATGCTTATCAGAATAAGCTGTTTGAAAACAGCTTATCCCGATAATCTTATCAGAATAAGCTGTTTGATAACAGCTTATTCTGATAAGCTTATCAGGATAAGCTGTTTTCAAACAGCTTATTCTGATAAGCTTATCAGGATAAGCTGTTATCAAACAGCTTATCCTGACAAGCTTATTAGGATAAGCTGTTATCAAACAGCTTATTCTGATAAGCCAGGTTAACCTGTTTGAAATCAGCTTATCCAAAAAAGCTTGTTATAATTTATTCTTATCAAATAGGTAACATAAGGAGTGTTTGGATTTACGTTTAACAAAAATTAACAAGTTTAAACATCCCGGACGACATGTCGCCGGGGAATCTAAAAAAAACTAAACAAAAAACAATATGTATTATCAATTACAATTAAAAGTTAAAAAAACATACCGTTAAAGAATGGTCGGGTCTCGGCTGTGGTCGGGGCGCGACTGTGGTCGGGGCTCGGCTGCGGTCGGGTCTCGGCAGTGGTTGGGCTCGGCTACGGTCGGGACTCGGCTACGGTGACCGGATATGTAAAAACAAAACCAAATATATTGTCAATTATAATATAAGTTATATAAAAAAATCAATTACAATATAAATTATAAAAAAATTATATAAAAAAAACCTTAAACTATCAATTATAATATAAATTATATAAAAAACCTTTATATAGATGGCGGTGGTGGTGCTGGTGAATGTAGATGGCGTGGTGGTGGTGCTGGCGAATGGAGATGGTGGTGAGTGCACGTGTGCAGGTGTGGAGGAGAGTGGTGGTGAGTGGTGGTGGTGGTGATATCGCAGCGAAGGGTGTGGAGGAGAGTGGTGGGGGTGGTGATACAGCAGCAACAACATCAACGGAGGTTTTTTTTAGAGGATAAGGAAAAAGTGTTGTGAGAAAAGTGAAGATCTGGTAAAAAAGGTCCATTTTTTCCCTGGCAACATGTCGTCAGGGATACATTCTACTTTTGTCGTTTAGCCAAAAGCGCGCGTGATTGAAACTTTTTGGAGGGAGGTGACCGAATTTCCTTGGCGACATGTCGCCAGGGATACTTTTTACTTTTCAACGCGTATTTACGTACCTAAGCCTTTTTGTCGTTTTGCACAAACCTTCCCTGGCGACATGTCGCTAGGGAAACTATCCCTGGCGACATGTCGCCAGGAAAAGTCGCACTTGTCGCAGGGGATAATTTTTGTCAAAATAAAATTTATTATTACATATATATTATTATAGTTATAAAATAATAACTATTATTATTATTATTCATAAAATAAAAATTATTATTATTATTATTTATAAAATAATTATTATTATTTATAAAATAATAATATCATCCCGGTCAGTTTAATTTCTAAATTCATTCCGATTTAGTCCGTTTAATTTCTCGATTTATTCTAATTCGGTAACCATTGAACATCTAACGTTTAACAAATGTATACCGACTCATCCATTGAACATCTAACGTGTAACCAACACATACCGACTCATCCATTGAACATCTAACGTGTAACTAAGACATGTCTACTCATCCATTGAACATCTAACGTGTAATCAACACATACCGACTCATCCATTGAACATCTAACGTTTAACAAATTCATACCGACTCATTCATTGAACATCTAACGTGTAACTAACACATACCGACTCATCCATTGAACATCTAACGTTTAACAAATGCATACCGACTCATCCATTGAACATCTAACGTATAACCAAGACATGTTGACTCATCCATTGAACATCTAACGTGTAACCAACACATACCGACTCATCCATTGAACATCTAACGTTTAAAAAATGCATACCGACTCATCCATTGAACATCGAACGTGTAACCAAGACATGCCGACTCATCCATTCAACATCTAACGTTTAACAAATGCATACCGACTCATCCATTGAACATCTAACGTGTAACCAAGACATGCCGACTCATCCATTGAACATCTAACGTGTAACCAACACATACCGACTCATCCATTGAACATCTAACGTTTAACAAATGCATACGACTCATCCATTGAACATCTAACGTTTAACAAATACATACCGACTAATCTATTGAACATCTAACGTGTAACCAAGACATGCTGACTCATCCATTGAACATCTAACGTTTAACAAATGCATACCAACTCATCCATTGAACATCTAACGTGTAACCAACACATACCGACTCATCAATTGAACATCTAACGTGTAACCAACACATACCGACTCATCCATTGAACATCTAACGTGTAACCAAGACATGTCTACTCATCCATTGAACATCTAACGTGTAACCAACACATACCGACTCATCCATTGAACATCTAACGTTTAACAAATGCATACCGACTCATCCATTGAACATCTAACGTGTAACCAAGACATGTCGACTCATCCATTGAACATCTAACGTGTAACCAACACATACCGACTCATCCATTGAACATCTAACGTTTAACAAATGCATACCGACTCATCCATTGAACATCTAACGTGTAAGCAAGACATGCCGACTCATCCATTGAACATCCAACGTGTAACCAAGACATGCCAATTCATCCATTGAACATCTAACGTTTAACAAATGCATACCAACTCATCAATTGAACATCCAACGTGTAACCAACACATACCGACTCATCCAATGAACATTTAACGTATAACCAACACATACCAACTCATCCATTGAACATCAAACGTTTAACAAATGCATACCGAATCATCCATTGAACATCTAACGTTTGACAAATGCATACCGACTCATCTATTGAACATCTAACGTTTAACAAATGCATACCGACTCATCCATTGAACATCTAACGTGTAACCAAGACATGTCGACTCATCCATTGAACATCTAACGTTTAACAAATGCATACCAACTCATCCATTGAACATCTAACGTTTAACAAATGCATACCGACTCATCCATTGAACATCTAACATGTAACCAAGACATGTTGACTCATCCATTGAACATATAACGTTTAACAAATGCATACCGACTAATCCATTGAACTTCTAACGTTTAACAAATGCATACCAACTCATCCATTGAACATCTAACGTGTAACCAAGACATGCCGAGTCATCCATTGAACATCTAACGTGTAACTGAGACATGTCAAGTCATCTATTGAACATCTAACGTGTATAACCAACACATACCGACTCATCCATTGAACATCTAACTTTTAACAAATGCATACCAACTCATCCATTGAACATCTAACATTTAACAAATGCATACCGACTAATTCATTGAACATCTAACGTGTAACCAAGACATGTCGACTCATCCATTGAACATCTAACGCATAACCAACACATACCGACTCATCCAAATACACTCATGCATACCAACTCATCCATTGAACATCTAAGGTGTAACCAACACATACCGACTTATCCATTGAACATCTAACGTTTAACAAATGCATACCGACTAATCCATTGAACATCTAACGTTTAACAAATGAATACTGACTCATCTATTGAACATCTAACGTGTAACCAAGACATGTCGACTCATTCATTGAACATATAACGTGTAATCAACACATACCGAATCATCCAAATACACTCATGCATGAGTTTTCAGTATGCAACACTTTTCTAGTTGATGGATTTGATGGATGGGTGAATATCTAAATATTGGAGGGAAAACATTGGAAGGAAAACATTGGCGGGAAAACATTGGCAGGAAAATATTTGAGGGAAAACATTGGAGGAAAAATGTTAACAGTTTTCCTCACTTTTTTAGCATAAAAGGAGAACCACACACACTCCTTATCATCACAACCACCAGCAGATCACACACACTTATCATCACAAACACATTGTTATTATGACGATGTTGAAGCATGAAGGTTTTCCGTAAAAGTATGGACATGGAGATGTAGTTCTTCGAGAATCGTGGCAAACTGAATCCTTTGGTAGACTGTACTATGGTTTTCCACGTTCACGGGTTCAACCTCCAGTTTCATATGGATGCAAATTTTTTTTATGGAAAGACGAATGCGTCCAACTACTAATCAATTCTCTTGGAGGTTCAATGAGCTTTTCTCCTCCAAGCTCTTCTTCAACGAGCTTTTCTCCTCCAAGCTCTTCTCCCAGACCTTCAACGATCCCAATTTCTGTTGGGAATAAATTATAGCCAATTCACTTGAGCGCTGACAAGAGTAAAACAAGCGTTGACAAGAGCAAAACAAACGCTGACAGCCTAAGCGTTGACAAGATAAAGTCAAGCGTTGATACACTGAAGACAAGCACTGATGGGAAGATATACTCTACGTGTTTATTGTATTCTAGATTACTTCTAGTAAAGATAGGAACAACAATGTATTTTCTATATTTATCTTTACCTAGAATAGCTGATATGTAGATTATTGTACAAGGCTTCTTATGTCTATAAAAGAAGACCTTTAGGTTAATGTTTCATATAAGTTTTCATTCGTAAACTACTTTCACTGTAAGCAAGTTTGATATCATTAATCAAAGTGAAAGTTTGTTTATATCTTTTGTGTTCTTGTTTAAGTGTTAATTCCGCATAACACTTAGATTATCATAAACATATACAAAGGTTTCTCTAAGTGTATTACTTGATCTAATCTCGTATACATAAAGCTAAATCGATCTAAGTTTGGGATCAACAAGTGGTATCAGAGCTTGTTGAGGAACTTTTGATCTTAAAGAACACAAGAACCCTAAAAATCACCAAATCCCTAATTTTCTCAAAAACCCTAACAACATCATGTCAGAAATAACCTCTTCCTCCTCCTCACCTTTACCAAACATCAAGATTCCCATGCTTGATGCAACCAACTTTGAATTGTGGAAATTCAACTTTGAGCAATATCTAGGGATCTATGACTACACACTCTGGGAGATCATTGAATATGGAAACACATTCGATAAAGCCCAAAAGATTGCTGATGCTATTACTCAAAGATCAGCTGTTGCTGGATGTTCTGAAGAAGAAAAGAAGAAACAACTCATGCATGATTATGCTGTTTTCAAAGCTCAACCCAATGAGAAGCTGATTAGTGTGAGAAGCAGATTGCTTTACATTACAAGCAAATTGTCCTTCATGGGGACACAACTTGGTGATGTTGACATTAATGCTACCTTTCTTAAAAGTCTTGGTGAGGCGTGGAAGATTGAGGCAAGATCTATTCTTGCCAATAATACTTACAAAAGTTCCACGTTTGATGACATTTACAACAAACTGAGGCTGTTGGAAGATGAAACTCTTTTAGAGCATGGAAGCAAGTCTACCAACAGTAATATGGCATTCTTCTCTCATAGTGAAGGTCAATTAAATCAGAAGGACTCTTACATGCATCCAGTTACTGGATCATCATGTGTCAGTGCTGGAACAAGTCCTGTCAACGTCTCCTTTTTAGACGCTGACACATTCAAAAGTGACTCCCCAAGAGTTAAAGCTGCTGGTTTGGATTTGGATATTATATGTGCTTATATTACTTCTTTGCCCAATGGTTCAGTGATTACATATGAGGACCTTGAGCAGATAAGTGATGAGCACTTGGAAGAGATGGAAATTAAGTGGAACATGGCTCTTGCTAGTATAAGAGCAAACAGGTGGAACAGAAGGTTTAAGAAGAAGATGACCTTCAATGCAAAAGACACAGCTGGATTTGATAAATCCAAAGTTGAGTGCTACAACTGTCATCGTATGGGGCACTTCATGAGGGAATGCAAATCTCCTAGAAGATCTGATGCTGGTAAACCCTCAAGTCAGATTGTTAAAGCTCAGGATCCTAAAGCCATGGTTGCAGTTCAAGGAATTGATGGTATGGGATGGGATTGGAGCTATCTGGCTAAGGATGTGGAAGAGGATAAAGCTTTGGTTGCTGAAATTGAAGAAGAAGAGCATGTTGAATATGCTCTCATGGCACACTCCTCCTCTTCATCTGATAATGAGGTATACAATGATGCTTTTTATAGTAAAGGTTGTAGGTTAAACACTGAGAAACTTAACAAAGAGGTTTTAAGATTATTAAGTGATGTGAGTACTGAAAAGTGCAAACTATCTAATTACCAACTAGCTCTCACTCAAACTGAGAAGACAGTTTCTGAATATAAGAAAATGGAATTTGACTTAAAAGATAAAATAAATATCTTAAAACATGAGTTAAATGCTAGTATGGATATTAGAAACATCATGGAAAGGGTTAATGGTAAGTTACAGGCTAAATTAGATGAGGCCATTAAGAATAAAGACAATGTTGGCCTTAAAATTCAAAGATTTGATAGAGCCACTCAAACCCTAGGAGACTGTGTGGGTAAACAAAGGGATCCTAAGGACATGACTGGGATTGGGATGAAAGACTACTCAGTGGTTCCACCACCAGCTGGTGACTTCTATGGTGTCCAACAAAAGGACCTATCTTGGACTGGTTTGCCAGAACTCCAAGAGGAGGAATTCATTCCTCCACCAAGAGTTGTCACTCCAGTTGAAGAGTATCAACAAAAGTTGACTGACCTGAATGAATGGAAGAAAGCTAACCCTACATTATTTGTTAAGGGTGGCTTGCTATGTGAAAGTCCTAATGAGTCAACTCCCATTAAGGTTACAAACCCAATCATTGGTAAAGCTGTTGACCTAGGCTCAAACTCTGTTAGAAAACCTAGCATTAAGTATGCAGAGATGTATAGGAATACTAGGTCACCTAAGAGCCAGGTTAGCAATGATGGAACAGGCTTCTTCTCTTCTAGACCTAGGGTTGGGTCTAGAAAAGCCTGTTACACTTGTGGTAGCTTCTCACACTTGGCATATAAGTGTGTCAATGCTCCCAAAGCCAGCGCTGACAGGAACAATTTCAACGCTGAGAGGAACAAAGTCAACGTTGTTAGGAAGTCAAACGTTGTCAGACCCAAACCTTGTGTGCAGCAAAGTCCACAAGTGATTAGACCTGCCCTATTCTTTACTAGAGGGTCTAACACTCATGGACAAAGACCATTTCAAAAGACAAATACTTGGTCTAATAGGCAATGGGTTTCTGTAGCAAACCTATGTTCAAAGCTGACAAGGGTAATGTCAGCATTGACAAGACAAATTCCAACGCTGACAGAAACATAACCAGACCTAAATAT
Organism: Glebionis coronaria; assembly: GCA_025667525.1. NCBI lineage: Eukaryota > Viridiplantae > Streptophyta > Magnoliopsida > Asterales > Asteraceae > Glebionis > Glebionis coronaria. The sequence goes on along the minus strand of CM046882.1, from coordinate 2,029,172 downwards.
TTGCAACCACAGGGTAAGGGGTCTAAAGCTTCTTCAAGCTTAACATGGAGACCCAAGAAAGATCCAAACCCTAATGATAATGGGATTTCAATGACCTGCAACAGATTTAATTACATTTCAAAGGTCATTACAAAACCTATTGGGGTTAACTAGGTATTTCATCCAAAGAAGGATGAAAATGGGGTTGTTGTGAGAACTAAGTCTGTTCTTATTGAACAACCAGATGAATCCAAGTCTTCTAAGGCTTGGGTTCCAAAAGAAAACTAATTTGTTTTCTTTATGTACAGGGCATTCAAAAACAGGTCAATGATTATGGATATTGGGATAGTGGATGCTCAAGGCACATGACTGGGAAGGAAGACTATCTGACGAACTTCACTCCCATTAAGGATGGTGATAAGGTTTACTTTGGAGGCGGATATGGTACTATCACAGGAAAAGGAACCCTTCTCACCAAGAATTTGCGTTTTGAAAACGTATTTTTGGTAAAGGAACTTGATTACAATCTTTTTAGTGTATCACAAGTTTGTGATAACAAAAATAAAGTTCTTTTTACTGATACTGAGTGTTTGGTGTTAAGCAAGGATTATAAGATCCCTGATGAGAAATATATTGAATATAGAACACCTAGGCATAAAGACATATACAATGTTAATCTGAACGGGATCAGAATGAATAACAATATGTCTTGTTTTTATGCTAAAGCTTCAGTATATAAGAGTAATTTGTGGCACAGGAGACTAGGGCACATAAATTTTAAAAATATAAATAGGCTTGTGAGACTTGGCTTGGTTGATGGTTTGCCTGAAAAGGCCTTCCACAATGACCACTCTTGTGTTGCGTGTCTTAAAGGTAAGCAGCACAAGGTCTCATTCAAGTCAAAACAGGTGCATTCTAGTTCTAGACCTCTTCATTTGCTTCACATAGACCTCTTTGGTCCAACCAATATATAAAGTTTGAATGGTAAGTCATATTGCTTTGTTATCACAGATGACTTTTCTAGGTTTACTTGGACATTCTTTCTAGCTATGAAGAGTGACACAGCTGATATTCTAATTGATTTTATCACTCAGATTGAGAAGAAGTCTGGCAATGAAGTTAAAATGCTTAGGAGTGATAATGGTGGCGAATTTAGGAATAAGAAGCTAGATGATTTCTGTGCCAGGAAAGGAATTACTAGGCAATTTAGTATTGTAAGAACCCCACAGCAAAATGGGGTTGCTGAGAGGAAAAATAGAACCCTAATTGTAGCAGCCAGAACCATGTTGGCTGATGCTCATTTCCCAATAGCCTTTTGGGCTGAGGCTAATACAGCTTGTTATGTTCAAAATAGAGCATTAGTCAACAAAATTCAGAACAAAACACCTTATGAGTTACTTTGGGGTAGAAAACCTAATATTGGTTTTCTCAGACCTTTTGGTTGTCATGTAGTAGTTTTAGATACTAGTGATGCCTTAGGGAAATTTAGTGCAAAAGGTGATGAAGGCTACTTCATGGGGTATTCAGTGCAGAGCAAGGGATATAGGGTTTATCTTAAAGAGGAAAAACGTATACTTGAAAGAGTACATGTTAGGTTTTTAGAGAATAAACCTAGTGATCCTGAAAGTGGTCCTAATTGGTTGTTTGACTTGGAACCTTTATCTAGAACTTTAAATTATATGCATGTCACTAATCCAGACATTGTGAAGGTAACTTCAAATGTTGTGGAAGAACAAGTTGTTGATGTTTTAGGTACACAGGTTCATGAGAAGGTTGGATCACAAGCAGAGAAGTCATCTCCTATCCAAGAATATGTTACAATTCCCATTTGGACAGATGCCTTTGCTGCTGCTGCTGCTGGTAAAGATAATGGTGGTCTCCAAGTACCACCAGATACTAACATGCATGGTCCTTCAGGCGCTGACAAAGGCAATTCTAGCGCTGACAAGACCAATTCAGACGTTGATGGTTCAGACGTTGACAACAACAGTTCAAGCGTTGTTAGCTCAAGCGCTGACAAACAAAGTTCAGGCGTTGACAACACTTCTGCACATCTTTTCTCTTCCATTTTTGAACAAGGTGAACCTTCCAATATATATGAAGAGGTTCATCCTCGTATTGATGAAAGAGAGTCTGATGAAGAAGATATTGGCAACATGGAGAATGAGGTTGAGGACAACAGACTTTTTGAAGGAGGAGTTCTCACTTCCACTATGAAGAATCACCCCACTTCTCAAATCATTGGTGATATTATGACTCCAGTTCAGGCTAGAAGATCTTATCAAGGTCTTGGTGGGTTTATTGCCAATATACACAAGAAGGTTGATACCCCTCTTGTGCAAGCATGTTTGTTTGCCTGTTTTCTGTCACAACAAGAACCCAAGAAAATATTTGATGCTCTCAAAGAACCAAGTTGGGTAGAAGCAATGCAGGATGAGCTTCACCAATTTGCAATTCAGGATGTTTGGGAGCTGGTTGATTGTCCCAGATATGTCAGACCTATAGGGACAAGATGGGTTCTAAGAAACAAGAGAGACGTAAAAGGAATTGTAGTCAGAAACATGGCAAGGTTAGTGGCTTGGGGATATACACAAGAGGAGGGGATAGACTATGAGGAGGTCTTTGCACCAGTTGCAAGGATTGAAGCTATAAGGATCTTTTTAGCCTATGCATCATGCATGGGCTTCACTGTCTATCAAATGGATGTCAAGAGTGCCTTCCTCTATGGAACTATTGTTGAGGAGGTATATGTGATGCAACCTCCTGGTTTTGAGGATCTAGAGAATCCAGATAAAGAGTATAGAGTCAAAAAGGCTATGTATGGACTTCATCAAGCCCCAAGAGCATGGTATGGTACTTTGTCTACTTATTTAGTGGACAATGGATTCAAAAGGGGCACCATAGATCAGACACTATTTACAAAGAAGAAAGGCAAGGATGTGTTGCTTGTCCAGGTCTATGTTGATGACATCATTTTTGGGTCTACTGATCCAAAGATGAGTGAGGATTTCTCCAAGCTTATGACAGACAAATTCAAGATGAGTGCTATGGGGGAGATGAACTTCTTTCTTGGTTTACAAGTTCAGCAGAAAGAAGATGGTATCTTCATCTCCCAGGATAAATATGTGGTTGAGATCTTGAAGAAGTTTGGCTTTTCTCCACATGAAAAGAGGGCTACCACTCCTATGGATAGAGAAAACCCTTGGGGAAAGATTAGAGATGGGAAAGATGTTGATGTCAGGCACTATAGATCCATGATTGGATCCTTGATGTATCTTACAGCCTCTAGACCTGACATCATGTTTGCTGTGTGTGCTTGTGCACGCCATCAAATGACTCCCAAAGAATGTCACCTTTATGCTGTGAAGAGGATCTTTAGGTACCTAAGATGCTATCCTAGTCTTGGTTTGTGGTACCCAAAGGATTCACCATTGGAGCTGATTGCATATTCAGATAGTGACTATGGAGGTGATAAATTTGATAGGAAATCCACAACTGGTGGATGTCAGTTTCTTAGGAGCAGGTTGATATCTTGGCAATGCAAGAAACAAACAGTGGTGGCTAATTCTACAACTGAAGCTGAGTATGTGGCTGCAGCTGCTTGTTGTGGCCAAGTTTTGTGGATTCAGAACCAGCTGTTGGACTATGGGTATAATTTCATGCATACCAAGATATTTGTTGACAATAACAGCACTTTATGCATCATTAAGAATCCTGTACATCATTCTAAAACTAAACACATAGAAATTAGACACCATTTTATAAGAGATTGTTTTGAAAAAGGTTTAATACAACCAGATAGGGTTGACACTGAGGAAAATGTGTCAGATTTACTCACTAAACCTTTTGATGCTGGGAGGTTTCAATACTTGGTAACAAGTATTGGAATGATCAATCTCACATAATATGTGTTTTGAAGTCTTTTTGTAAAAGTATGTACAGGATGATGCATTGTTATTGGTCTTTTGACGATTTAGATTTTCCACTATATTTTTCTAACACTGACAAAGGTTGCTTGAACGCTGATAAGTGTTTTTGTGACGTTGTTAGCAATATATTTGTCTAACGCTGACAAAGCTTCCCTCAACGCTGTCATGTGTTATCGGGGCGTTGTCAGCAACAAATGTTAGTTTTGTGGTTTTCAATCTAAATGTGCAGGTGGTGTTAGCAGTATACCATTGGATACAGAGTTGCTTATGGATCAATGGAGATGCATTTGGACAAGTTTTTATTTATGGATGATGGTTGGAATTTGTAATTCCTATCTTGACATAAATTTTTATGTTCATGCATGTTTTTAGCAACTTATGTATCATAGTTTAAGGGGAGGTTTTAGGAACCTTTAGGATGTTTGGGTATCCATATGATACTCTTATCACAATTCTAGATTGTGTCCACAGGTGAGTATGAGTTAGTTTTACTAAATCATGAGGCACTGTAGCATGCAAAGTTGATATACTATGCATGCTGCCAAGACATTTTTGGCCTAGAATTGGTTGTGGTCTGTTGGGAGACTTGGGAATAATTTTGTTATGGGATTTACCTGGGAGTAACAAGGAATTTTATAAGGTAACTTGGTTGTTAAGAGTTTTGGTTAGCAAGGGACACTAGAGGACTGTTATGTCTATCTTGCATAAGCAAGTGTGAATAACTGGACAGTGCTTGCCGCCCTACAATAATTATCAGCTTTTTGGTTATCTTCTCTAGGATAAATTACTTTGTTAAGGTCTGTTAACTGAACATATGCAAATTGACCAAGAACCCTTCGACGCTGACACGTTAAATGTTGGCGTTGATGTGCCTATTTCCAACGTTGACACACAACCTTCACAAACCCAAACACCCCTTAACCAACCCACATCCACCCACTCCACATCATCTTCCACACCCCCTGAATATAGGTTGATTAAACACCAAAGGACTACTGGAGTGTTCTCCTCTAGTGGTCCTAGCCATGTAGCAGAGAGAACTACCACCACAAGTGTGGCTGGTGCTATGGATGAGGCTGGGACTATTGGTTCTGGCTTAGAAGCTGGCCAAGGCAGTCCCACCACCATTAAGTCCTCATCCATGCCCAATGAATCTGACTTAGGAGGTCAAATCCCCATTTTAGAAGAGGGCAGATTAGAACCAATGACCCTACTTGAATTGACGGCAGTCTGCATGAGCTTGCAAAAGCAAAATGCAGACTTGGTACAAGTTGTCAGCACACAGGGCCTTAAACTCAAGCAATTGAGGTAGAGGATTGTCATTTTTGAGACGGCTAGTGCAAGGAGAGGGATGGAGGAATCTTCCAAAGGGGAGGAAGATCCAATAAATGTGAGTGACAAGGGCATCCATGATTGTCAATATTTGGATGTTGCTGAGGCCCTTACAAGTTTGAAGAAACAGACAGGTTTTGATACGTCCTTAGTCTCTCCTACCAACTTAAATTTATCATTTACAGCCATGTTGGAGGAAATTGAAAAAGGCGCTGAGGCAGGAAATTTGGGCGTTGACAAGGAGAATTTGGACGCTCACAAAAATATTTTGGGCGCTGATAGAGCAAAATTGGGCGTTGACAGATCGACACATGAGGGTGATGTATCCCAGTCATCATCCATCATCAAGGAGGTTTCTTCACAGGTATCACCATCTACCTTACCAACAATTGATCCATTAGATAAGGGTAAGGATATTATGGTGGAAGAGGTTGTTCCAAAGAATGAAGCTCAAATTGAGTTTGATAGAAGGTTGGCTGCACAAATCATGGAACAAGATAAGAAGGAGGTGAAAGAGTCACCATTTGTTGTCACTTCAGAAGAGAAAGAAGGAAGTAATGAAGCTAGCTCAGACTCAAGTGTTATGATCATAGAACAGCCAGAAAGACTTGAGTATGGAGATGAGTTGGCCAAGGAGAAATTGAGAGAGTTGAAATTGCAGGTTGATACACGGGATTTGCTAGGTTCAATTGTTCTCGATATCCTCTTGAATTGATCACAGCCTAAAGTGGAATGATTTGTTTTTGGTGACAAAAAGGGGTTTAGTTTTCTATCCTATTGAAAAGATAAATGACTAAAGTAAATTAAAATTTGAACCAAACAATTACTTGAAAATAATTACTTGAATGAAACTTTAAGATAAAATAAACAGTGCAACAGACTTACTGAAAATGAGCTCTACTCGGAATAAATGATGATTCGGAATAAGTTGACCATGCGGAATATAGGGTCCTATTCAGAACAATATCCTATGCGGAATATAAGCTCAATTCGGAATGTCCAAACATTCCGAATAAGGGAAAAATAAAATGGCAATGCGGAATATCTCAATATTCCGAATAAGGAATGAAAGGAAAATGCTATTCGGAAAGATTTACTATGCGGAATAAAGGAGCAATTCGGAATATGGCCCTATACGGAATAATTGCTCAATTCGGAATGTCCAAACATTCCGAATAAGGAAACAAATAAAATGGCAATTCGGAATATGGAATATTCCGAATAAGGGGGAATACAGATGGTCTATTCGGAATGCCAGAAAAGAACAGTAACAGCAGGAACAAAACAGGGAATTCGTTTTTAATCAAAATCAAACCAAATAAGCAAAAAGGGTTTACCAAATTAACCAATAATCATTCAAATATCATAACCAACAAATCCCAACAATAAAAACACAAAATCAACAACTTTAAAATCAAACTTGAATCAAATAAAAACTTAAGAACTTGCAATAAAAAGATGATGAAGAACAAGATGAATGAAAAGATTAAAGGATAACTTGTATTGATGATTTAGATTCAGTAAAACAAGAAGAAAAGATCAAACTTAAAAGATTAAAAGAACAAATCAAGAAGATGAAGAACCACTCCTTAAGGGAGATGGTTTTCCTACGAAATAGGAGAAGATGAAAACTGAAAGAAAAACTAGATTCCAAAATTTTGTGAGGGATTTCCTTTTATAGGCTGAGTGGTTGGTTGGTGTGTGGGTTTCCCCCTTTCTTCTTGTCTTCTCGTCTTTTCAGAAAAGTTGACGTTTTCGATTCTGATTCGGGATTTGTCGTCGATTAAATTTAACTCGTCTTTTAATTTCTTCGTTTAATAGACTTGAGTTTCTTCGACTTATGTAAATCTTCCATACTTGGTCCTTTCCTTCGATAAATCTTCGAATAGGCCCAGTGACTTCAAATCTTTTGCATCTCTTGGACAATAGACTTCGTCTTGAGTCTTTTTCTTCCATAAAACTCGTGCAATCCCATGTTTTCTTCAATATTCATCCGGTTGGCTCTGAAAACACAATAAACACAAAAACCACGCATAATTCCAAACAAATGATATTAATACGCGTTTTGGTCTTGTTTTAATAAGAAATAAGTGGTAAAAGGATGGGTGTTTTCACACCTATCAAATCCCCTACACTTAACCATTGCCATGCCCTCATGCAATGCTTAGTGATAAAGCAAATTTACATTTTTCTTATAATCAATCAACCTTGGCCTTATTAACATACTACTAAACAAAAATTTAAATACTAAGAGAAATCAAAACTTTGAAGTAAATAAAAGGATGGAAATAACTTGCAAAGATATCAAGGACTTACATTAGGGCTTTGGTGCTGCGAAGATTTATCATCCTCAAGTTTCACGTTCCCCAAACTAAGCTTAAAAACGAGATCATTGTTATTATAAGTTAGTAAATCAATCACTTACACACATGGCTTAATTAAATGCTTAAACTCCCTTATTCCTAGGTGTATCTCTTATATTTTATTTTTTTGGTCTTAGAATGATCATGAAGATGCATTTTTGGACTTATTTCGATAGTTTATTTAGGCTGAAAGCAAAGTAGGACGATTTGATCAATAGTTAGCTAAAGGACAAAATCTCTTAAAACTGCTTCTCGGGATATCAAAAAGTTCATATCTTGGCATAACTCGGTTCACGATTTGAGACCTTTCTCGGGCCGATATTTGGCATGTACTTCATACTTCATATCTTTGAGAGACGTGCTTGAGATAATGGTCTTCTCATCGTTCATAGAGTTTCTTCATTTGGAGACTTTTGAGAGGTACTCCAACTTTGTTGACCACGACTTCATGATTATTCTTTAATCTCTAATTGGGATTTTGAGATACAACGATCCGCCTCCTTTTCGGACTTGGATCTATTTATCCTCATACCTTGTTAGGGTCTTTTCGGATAGACTTCTCCATGATCTTTATGGGAGTTGATTGCTTTTCGTCGTGAGTCTTGATCCTTCATATTGATTTTGGGAATAATGCTTTTCACATCACTTTGGATCTTCAGCAATAAAATTGAATCCTCATGCCTTATTAGGGCCTTTTCGGACTCGCCAATCTTCGCGCCCCGCTTCATAAGTTATGCCTTTGCTATGAACTCTTATCATTACCGAGCAACTTTTAAACGATCTTGGGCTAGAAGCTAAGTAACTTTTCAAATCGTACGACCTTACTTATTGCAGATAAATTATTAGCAAGTGATGGGAGAATAGGCAAATAATTACACCAAGTGAGCTTGTGCAAGAATACCGACTTATAATTGACTCTATCATTTCTCGTCCTCCATAATTTAAAATCTCAAGTAATGAGACTCGTGGATACTTAGCCTAATAAACCAATTAAGGTCTACATGGTTAAGGATACTAGCTAGAATAAACTTAGATAAGTCTATTCGGGTTGAGTCAAAATAATCGCAACGGGCCTAATATGTCAAAGACTTCTAAACTAGCTACACCACTTTATTAATATTTTTGACTTTATTGCGGGATATATACATATGAAAGCAACGATAAAAATTTAAAAATTACGACTAAATGGCCAAAGTTAATAAAAAATTTGAAAAATGTTGAAAAAGATGATTTTCCGGTTAAATGAAGGCATTTTAATGGAAAAATCCACTTAAAACTTCGATAGAAGTCCCCCCTACACTTAAGATAAACATTGTCCTCAATGTTTAAGCATGTGGGAAAAGTTTCCCCTACACTTAGGACATGGTGCACGTTGGTTAACTCAAGTTAAGGAAGAGACAACTAAAGTGATCAATTTCAAATGTGAGAATGAAGAAAATTTAATCACGATAGTTGAGAGATAGAACCGGATTTCGGATAACACGGGAGCACGGTTCTTCAAAGGTTCCAAGAGTGCATTCATCCCTGTAATCACATCACCACACAAAAACAAACACCCTATAGAGGTCCCCCTACACTTAGGAGGTTAAAACATAAAAGGATAGATACTCGGGCTGCCTCCCGAGGAGCGCTTGTTTTTGATAGGGTTAATATACACAAAAGTTACTAAAGTTTAACTAAAAATTCGATTTGGTTACTAAAGTTTAAAACCTAACAGATAGGATACCAAAGTATACGGGGTTTAATTTTGGGTTATTGAAGGTTAATAAAAGCTACACTTTAGTTACTCTGTTGAAGGGTTACCGGTTGAGAGCCGGTTTCACTTGCCACATTGAAATTCAGTGGGTCCCACTATCAATATATTACAGTTTCTATATTTGTTTTATATAAACCAACAAGTACCCATCACTTTCTTGCCCAATTACTTTTAACTCTTCCCTACCTTCCATAAGAGAGTAACGCATCACAATGAAAAGAATCTGATTATCCTTACCATCTCCCTAAGAAATCTATTCATCTCAAAAAGATTTCTATCTACAAAAAAACGAGAACAAAAAAAGGATATGGGTGTTTTTTTAAATCGATGCCATCACCAGTTCAGATTTAGATCCTTACCATTACCATAAGATAGATCCTTACCCTCTTCAAGAACAAAAAAAAAAGATAAGTGGAAAGAGAATCATTATTTTGACTGATATTAGTGTTCTTGGATATATGGGTGTTTTTAAAAATCTACATGGTGATGGGATCGATTACAGGTGGTGGTAATGGTGAAGGGTCGTGGGTTAAAAGCTATGGCTTTTAGATTCTTATATAAAAGCATGTGAGCCATAAGGTGGTGATTGTGGATTGGTTTTAGAACTGAAATTATGGTGAATGGTGGAAGATATGAACTGCAATGGTGGTGTGACTGATAATGAGAAATTGATGAGAAGATTCAAGTGGTTATGATGATTGAGTATATACAATAGTTGTGTAAATGGTAAAGGCTTGTAAGATTCGGTTGAAAAATTAAAACAGACATATATGTAGTATCAATATACTTAATTGTTTAAGGTATGTTTTTTAATAGTGACACGTAGATATATTTTTTCCAGGTCATTAGTTGCAACCGGTAACAAGAGGTCAAAAATAGTTAGTAACTTATTTAGCCGGTTTAAAATATTTGGTAACCTATCTGTTAGGTTTTAAACTTTAGTAACCAAATCAAATTTTTTGTCAAACTTTAGTAACATTTGTGTATATTAACCCTTTTTGATAACCGAGTCACGAGCCTGACACGACCCAAAATTAGTTCATGGGGAACGTGGTGAGGGATGGAACCACCTCCTGAGAGGTGTCCTCACCAAAGTACAACTTCACTCGTTGGCCATTCACCTTAAAATTAGGTCCATTAGGTTGAGCGAGCTCGAGAGTACCATATGGAAAAATTTAGGCAATGGTGAATGGGCCGGACCAACGAGATTTGAGCTTGCCCGAGAAGATTTTCAACCGAGAGTTAAAGAGTAAAACTTTGTCTCCAATATGGAACTCTCGGTTTTTGATCTTGGAGTCGTGAATGAGCTTAGTTCGTTCCTTATAGATCAAAGAATTTTCATAAGCCTCATTCCGAAGTTCATTGAGCTCATTGAGTTGGATCTTGCGTAGGTCACCGGCTTTGTTAATATCAAAATTAGCCCACTTCAAGGCCCAGGAAGCCTTGTGCTCCAACTCAATGGGGAGGTGGCATGCTTTCCCGTACACAAGACGATAGGGCGTACAACCGATTGGGGTCTTGTAAGCAGTACGGAAAGCCCACAAAGCATCATCAAGTTTATCAGCCCAAGAGGCATGATGCTCTCCCACGGTTCTTTCAAGAATTCGCTTAAGTCCTCGGTTGGATATTTCAGCCTGGCCATTAGTTTATGGGTGGTAGGCTGTGGAAAGACGATGATTTACACCATACTTAGCCATGACTCTTGCGAATTGGTCATTGCAAAAATGAGTCCCACGATCACTAATAATGGCACGAGGCACACTGAATCTAGCGAAAAGAGCTTTCAAAAAGTTACAAACCACCCTTGCGTCATTAGTGGGTAAAGCTTTGGCTTCAACCCACTTTGAAACATAGTCAACGGCTACAAGGATGTATTTGTTTCCTTTAGAAGAAGGGAATGGCCCCATAAAGTCGATACCTCAAACATCAAAGATTTCACACTCTTGAATGAAATTCTGAGGCATCTCGTCTTTATGTGTGATCGTGCCTTGTTTTTGGCAAACATCACATCGTTTAACCATCTCGTGAGCATCACGGTAGATGGTGGGCCAATAAAATCCCGAGTCAAACACTTTTTTGGCGGTGTAGTTGGGACCAAAGTGACCACCGGTGGGTCCTTTGTGGCAAGCGTCAAGGATTTTTAAAGCTGCAGGTCCATCAACACATTGGCGAATAATCAAGTCGGCACATTGTTTGAATAGGTAAGGGTCATCCCAAAAGTAAGTCTTAATGTCGGTGAAGAACTTTTTCTTTTGTTGAGACGTCAACCCTTCCTTGAGAATTCCACCCGCCAAGTAGTTTGCAAAGTCTGCAAACCACGGGGTTTCATCAGAATTCGAATTTATAGATATTAAGGTCTCCACGGGAAAAGAATCATTGATTTCCTTGTTCGGATGATCCCCTTGGTAAGGATCCTCAAGTCTGCTGAGATGATCCGCGGCTAGGTTTTCAGCTCCTTTTTATCGCGAATTTCGATTTTAAATTCCTGGAGTAGCAAAACCCAGCGAAGAAGTCTTGGTTTGGAATCTTGCTTTGTCAACAAGTACTTCAACGTGGAATGATCGGTATACACGATAGTTGTAGAAAGGACAAGATAGGGGCGGAATTTTTCAAAAGCATAGACAACAGCTAAAAGCTCTTTTTCGGTTGTCGTATAATGCAATTGTGCCCCCGTCATTGTCTTGCTAGCGTAATGGATCGGTTGGAAGTGTTTATTCACTCTTTGGCCCAGAACCGCACCAATAGCAAAGTCACTAGCATCGCACATCAACTCAAAGGGAAGCTCCCAATTAGGGGTAACCAAGACGGGTGCCGTAGTTAGCTTATCCTTAAGCGAGTTGAAGGCTTCAAGACACTCTTTGGAGAAGATAAAAGGAGTATCTTTTTCCAAGAGGTGGGTCATCGGGCGAGCGATTTGAGAAAAATCTTTGATGAATCGACGGTAGAAGCCCGCATGACCCATAAAACTTCTCACACCTTTCAAGGTTGAAGGTGGAGGCAACTTGGCGATAACATCGACTTTAGCACGGTCTACTTCCAGACCGGCTTTGGAAATCTTGTGTCCCAGCACGATGCCTTCTTTTACCATAAAATGGCATTTTTCCCAATTCAGAACAAGGCGAGTGTCTTCGCACCGCTTAAGAATACGTTCCAAATTGGCAAGGCAAGAAGAGAAGGAATCCCCGAAGACCGAGAAATCATCCATGAAGATTTCCATGGTTTGTTCAACCATGTCATGGAAGATAGCTAACATGCACCTTTGGAAAGTCCCGGGGGCATTACATAAGCCAAAAGGCATCCTTTTGTACGCAAATGTGCCATAGGGACAAGTGAATGTTGTCTTCTCTTGATCTTGGGGATCGATGGGTATTTGGAAATAACCCGAGAAACCATCAAGAAAGCAGTAATATTCATTACCTGCTAATCGTTCAAGCATTTGGTCCATAAAAGGTAGAGGAAAATGATCCTTTCTCGTGGCATCATTGAGTTTGCGGTAGTCTATACAAACTCTCCACCCAGTAACGAGACGAGTGGAAATCAACTCGTTGTGTTCATTGGGAACAACGGTTATTCCGCCCTTCTTGGGCACACAATGGATTGGACTAACCCATGGTGAATCCGAAATAGGGTAAATCATACCCGTATCAAGAAGTTTGATACCTCTGTTTTGATGACTTCATGGATTTTTGGATTCACCCTTCGTTGGCTTTGAATTGTGGGCTTAAAGTCGTCCTCCATGAGAATTTTGTGTGTGCAGAAGTGAGGATCAATTCCACGAATATCAGAAATTTTCCAAGTAATAGCCTTCTTATGATCTTTCAACACGGTGATAAGTCGGGCTTTTTCTTCTTCCTTTAGGTCCTTAGCAATGATGACTGGCGACTTCTTCTCTTCTTCAAGGAATACATACTCGAGATGGGGCGGCAACTCCTTAAGTTCTAAATCCGGAGGATTTCCAACGGGAGGCGTATTTAAAGTCGGAGTATCGATAGCAATAACCATGGGAGATGGAGGAGAAGGATTGTCTTCGTTGAGGAGATTTTCAAAGAATTGCATGTCTTCGTCATTGTCGGTGGGAGAATCATCAGTAGCTAAGTTCACATCTCCGATGGTATCTTCAAGATTGTTCCAAAATAAATCACTATCTCCAAATAGAGACAACGATGAATCAATAGAGGACACGGTCTCAACATTAGGAAGAGAGGTAGGAATACTTTTGCAAGCATCATTAAAGTGTTCTTATCAAGCCTCATCAAGAACGTCAATACAATTAACACTCTCATATGAATAAGGCTGTTTAGACAACTTTCCCATGTTGAAGAATACTTTATCGTCACCCACTCTCATGATAAGCTCACCGGCTTCAAGATCGATGAGAGTGCGACCGGTCCTCAAGAATGGACGACCAACAATTAGTGGCACATGGGGGTCCATCTCGTAGTCGACGACAACAAAATCAGCAGGGAAGGTGAATTTTTCGACTCCTACAATGACGTCTTCGGCTATCCCCACTGGATAAGCAACCGTACGGTTGGCCAATTCCAAAGTCATTTTGGTGGGGACTAGCTCAGGGAGAGATAATTGCTTCCAAATGCTTAGAGGCATTAGATTGATACTGGCACCTAGATCGGCTAGGGCCATGCAATTCTCTACTCCCGGGAAATTGCAAGGGATTAAGAAACGACCCGGATCACCAAGCTTGATTGGCAATTTCCTTAAGAGCATTGCAGAGCAATTCTCATTAAGTTGGGTGTTGGCAATATCGAGGAGCTTTTCCTTGTCGCTCAGAAGATCTTTAAACATTTTCGCATATTTAGGCATGTGAGCGAGAGCCTCAGCGAAGGAGATGTTAAAATTCAATTGTTTGAACATTTTAAGGAAGTTCGAAACCTGAATATCATCCTTGCTTTTGAGCTTCTCTTTCCTCAACCTAGATGGATAAGGTACATTGGAAGAAGAGGAAGGCTTTGGAAGAATAGGATCACTCACATCCTTGGGTGGAGGAGGGGTAGAAGGAAGAGGTGGAGAAATTGGGGAAGGAGAAGGATGAGGAATAGGAGCAGGTGACTCGTTCTCCTTAGTCACAACCACCGGTGGAGGTATAGGAAGCTCGGGTTCATTGGTACCTTTGCCACTGCGAGTGGTGATTGCTTTCATCTCCCCTCTTGGATTCGCAACGGTGTTACTCGGAAGAGTACCCGAAGAAGAGGGTTGATTACCTTGGAAGAAACTAGCCATCATGTTCTTCAAATCATTAGTTTGGCTATCCAACGTGTTTCTAATGTCGGCTCTCAAATCGTTTCCTTGCTTGACCAGGTCTGCTTTCAGGTTGAGCACTTCTCTCTGAAGATTTCCCACTATCACATCGTTAGTCCTCATATAGGTTTCCACTTCTTGATGAAGAGCGGTGGGTTGGTTGGGAGGAGCATTGTATGCGGGTGGTTGATAAGCAGGTTGCTGGTAGATTTGGTTGTTTCGTTGAGGTGGTTGTTGCTGCTTATGAGGAGGGATGTATGGTGTACGAGGTTGTTGTTGTTGAGGAGGGCGGTTGAGGTTTTGTTGTTGGTTTGGGTTGTTTGGGGGAAAACCGGGTGGTGAGAGGTAGTTGTTGGAGCGGTAGCTAAGCAAATTACGGTCACCTTGAGGTCTAGCTTGATAAGCAGGTTGAGGATAGGTGCCATATGCTGCATTTACATTCTCAGCAGGGTAGTCTTGGGTGGCGGTACAAGTGGTGTAAGAGTGAGGACCACCGCATATCTCACAAGGTTGGCTGACAGCGTTAACTTGAGCGTTTTTAGCGTGGCTGCTGTTGGTGTTGTTGACGGTGTGGGTTACAAGCGATTCAAGAAGCGTAGTGATTTTGTCCAATCGCTTGTCGCTGTCACTAGTGCTAGCACTAGCGACATTGGTCCGAACACTCTTGGTTTGCACACGAGATTTATTCTCAATGATATCCCAAGCAGCATTGGAAGTCTTAGCCAATAGATTACCCCCCGAGGCACTGTTTAGTGAATCTTGGTCACTCATGCTTAAACCATTGTAAAAAGTATTAATTTGATGTACTTTGGTAAAACCATGTTGTGGGCATTTTCTTAAAAGATCTTTAATACGATCTCAAGATTCACTGAACGACTCATCGTACTTTTGTTCAAAATTTATGATTTCATTCCACAAAGCGGTAGTACGAGAGGGTGGAAAAAAGTAATTGATAAACTTTGTTTCCAAATCCGTCCACGAGAGAATACTCTGTGGCGGTTCCTTAGCAAGCCAATGTCGGGCTTGTCCCTCTAAAGAAAAGGGAAAAAGTTGTAACCTGATAACCTCTTGTGGAACACCATTGAATTTGACCGTGTTAGTGAGTTGCAAGAATCTCTTGATATGGTCGTGTGGATCATCAATGGTACGCCCCAAGAATGGTTGAGCGGAGACCATCTGGATAAAGCCTGATTTTAGCTCAAAGTTGTTGGCTGCAATTGCTGGTATAACAATTGGATCAGTGTTGCCATCTACATGAGCTTGCAGCAGTTCAATCATCGGGCGATTATCCGGAAGGGGCTCATTGTTGTTGTTATTATTCATGTTGTTGAAAGGTGGGTTGTTGTTGTTATTATTGTTGTTTGGAGGTGGTATGTTGTTGTTGTTTTGTACACCGGTCATGTCTAAGTGATCGAGAGGCTCGGGCTCTTGATAAGACGTGGATCGAGTGCGCATACACCTGCAAAAGAACGAACAAAGAAAAACAAAGCAAAAATATTTTTGGTTTTTATTTATTTTTTATTTTTTTTTTTTGAAAAATTTGTATGAAAAAGTAACGTTCACGGGGAACGGATCCCAAAATCCAAGTTCTCACAAAAAACTTTTGATCTTAACGAGAAGAGCCGGCAGCGGCGCCATTTGATACACGGGTTTTGCTAGGTTCAGTTGTTCTCGATATCCTCTCGAATTGATCACAGCCTAAAGTGGAATGATTTGTTTTTGGTGACAAAAAGGGGTTTGGTTTTCTATCCTATTGAAAAGATAAATGACTAAAGTAAATTAAAATTTGAACCAAACAATTACTTGAAAATAATTACTTGAATGAAACTTTAAGATAAAATAAACAGTGCAACAGACTTACTGAAAATGAGCTCTACTCGGAATAAATGATGATTTGGAATAAGTTGACCATGCGGAATATAGGGTCCTATTCGGAACAATATCCTATGCGGAATATAAGCTCAATTCGGAATGTCCAAACATTCCGAATAAGGGAAAAATAAAATGGCAATGCGGAATATCTCAATATTCCGAATAAGGAATGAAAGGAAAATGCTATTCAGAAAGATTTACTATGCGGAATAAAGGAGCAATTCGGAATATGGCCCTATACGGAATAATTGCTCAATTCGGAATGTCCAAACATTCCGAATAAGGAAACAAATAAAATGGCAATTCGGAATATGGAATATTCCGAATAAGGGGGAATACAGATGGTCTATTCGAAATGTCAGACAAGAACAGTAATAGCAGGAACAAAACATGGAATTCGTTTTTAATCAAAATCAAACCAAATAAGCAAAAAGGGTTTACCAAATTAACCAATAATCATTCAAATATCATAACCAACAAATCCCAACAATAAAAACACAAAATCAACAACTTTAAAATCAAACTTGAATCAAATAAAAACTTAAGAACTTGCAATAAAAAGATGATGAAGAACAAGATGAATGAAAAGATTAAAGGATAACTTGTATTGATGATTTAGATTCAGTAAAACAAGAAGAAAAGATCAAACTTACAAGATTAAAAGAACAAATCAAGAAGATGAAGAACCACTCCTTAAGGGAGATGGTTTTCCTACGAAATAGGAGAAGATGAAAATTGAAAGAAAAACTAGATTCCAAAATTTTGTGAGGGATTTTCTTTTATAGGCTGAGTGGTTGGTTGGTGAGTGGGCTTTCCCCCTTTCTTCTTGTCTTCTCGTCTTTTCAGAAAAGTTGACGTTTTTGATTCTAATTCGGGATTTGTCGTCGATTAAATTTAACTCGTCTTTTAATTTCTTCGTTTAATAGACTTGAGTTTCTTCGACTTATGTGAATCTTCCATCCTTGGTCCTTTCCTTCAATAAATCTTCGAATAGGCCCAGTGACTTCAAATCTTTTGCATCTCTTGGACAATAGACTTCGTCTTGAGTCTTTTTCTTCCATAAAACCCGTGCAATCCCATGTTTTCTTCAATATTCATCCGGTTGGCTCTGAAAACACAATAAACATAAAAACCACGCATAATTCCAAATAAATGAAATTAAATACGCGTTTTGGTCTTGTTTTAATAAGAAATAAGTGGTAAAAGGATGGGTGTTTTCACACCTATCACAGGTTGACTTTGATATGCCAGAGGTGGTTCAAATGTATCATGCTTGGGAAGAAAGATGTATGGAGAATCCACACTTAACCATTTCAGATCAGATATGGGGTTTGGAGATTCTCCTCAGAGTACAAAAAGATTGCCAGGTTATTTTGAAACACAAGGCAAGCAATATTCTCTCAGAGTTGAAAAGGGATAGAAGGGAGCTATACTGCATGTTGCTCAGATGTCATGGAGTAGGATAGACTTATCAGAAATTGAGGGCATTGACATTTGATGAGTTGGAATGCAAAGCATATCCATCTGGGTTAGAGTGCAGGAAGCAAACACTCTCAGACTTCTTTCTGATGAAAGAAAGGAAGAACTTGCAGAGGAAATGGAGCTCAAGAAGGCAATGTTTGTTCCCAGACCAGTGAAAAAGGGAGTTCCTCTTGAGTTTCCCAAAGATATGGATCCATTATATCCAAGTGAAGCTGTCATAAGAAAGAGTCTCAAGCTCTCAGCATTAGAAGCTTCAGATATGGTATAAGTGTTACCACTAGATTCCAGAAATCCAATTTTGAGCTATGAAGAAGATGAATGTAGATTTTGGAAGATTGGCAGGTATGGAAAAGAGGTACACACTTTTACCACTCTTGTATCTTTTTTTGCAAGTTGTGATAGAGAAGACTTGGTAGACCTATGGAGGTTGTTAGAGACCAAGTATGAGGCTGAAGCACCAACAATTGGTATTAGAGCCTCGTGGCTCGTGATGCTAGGACCAACAAGGTGTTCGTGTATGGTGAAAAGAAGAAAAATCCGTCTAGGGTTTTTCTGGACGTTTTTGTGTGCGCAGCAGTATTCAGAAGGTCATAACTTTTGATTGAACCGTTGGATCGTCACGAAATTTAATATGTGTGTTCTACATACATATATCTAAACATCCACCGGAGGGATTGTTCTGATTAGTCTTCATTCAAAAGTTATTAGGCGTCGAAGTAGGCTGCAGACATGATTTTCAGATTTCTTGTTTACATAAAATCATGTTTTAGGGTTTTTCTACAAACCCTAGATCAATTCAAAACAGAAAGAGACGATTTGCAGCAGAGATGAGTAATGTTTAGCAGCAAGAAAAGGGTTTTATAAAACCCTAAATCGATTTTCAAACCCTAAAGTTAGGGTTTCAATGCCTAAAATTATGTTTAGGGTTTCAAAAAAACTCTAGACCTATTCATGGTGTTGCAATTCCATGTTATGATTGCTGTGTTCGATTCTTGACGAGGAAACAAGTTTGGATATGTCAGACGTGAGAAAATGTTTATCTGGTTGTGACAGCAGTGTTACGTATTCATCACATAAATCAAGGTACTGTTTATTTTATATACGAAGCATACAGGGAATGAGTATATGATCCAAAAATTTTGGTATGCTAAGTTCAAGGAGATGGATAAGTACTGGTTGATTCATCGTGTGAAGACAAACATATCGTAAGAGGAATGATGTTTGTCCTAGGGTTTTATTGCGATAAAAGGTCTGATGCAGATATAATACGTAAGGGAGTATATTCTGTTTCTTATTTTACTGTTGAGAGAATGATTTTGATCCTACATTGTAGGAATTACAACGGACATATAAGTGCAAACTTATACGTTTGGGATATATAAAGTAGTACATTTGTTATACAGTGAGAAGCAGATATACATGGATTAAGTGCTACTTTTCAGGAATGGTTAATCTCTTTAGCTGCTATATTCTAGGGAAAGGAAGTATTATCTTTTATTATCCTGTGTATACAAGTAAAAATCAAACGGATAGACAGATGACGTCAGCAGGTGATATAGGCGCTGACAAGTTTTGCTTAGACGCTGACATATTGGAATTTGACGCTGACAGAATAAGTCAACGCTGACAGCATTGACAGTGTTATCCGATATATGAGAATTCAAACGCTGACATGTATTGTCCGATATGGGACAATACATCTAGCCAAGATATCGGATACAGAAGGATATTGGATAACACAAGGATTGCTGCTGTTTGAGAAAATTGGTACGTTTTAAGCACACAAAAAGGAGGAAATTACACACGAAGGTACATGGAATCTCTGTTTTTATATAGAATATCAAGTTGATATTTATGGCTCGGATATAAACACAATGCAAGAAATATTCTCTCAGAGTTGATGGAGTAGGATGGACTTATCAGAAATTGAGGGCATTGACATTTGATGAGTTGGAATGCAAAGCTTATCCCATCTGGGTTAGAGTGCAAGAAGCAAACACTCTCCGACTTCTTTCTGATGAAAGAAAGGGAGAACTTGCAGAGGAAATGGAGCTCAAGAAGGCAATGTTTGTTCCCAGACCAGTGAAAAAGGGAGTTCCTCTTGAGTTTCCCAAAGATATGGATCCATTATATCCAAGTGAAGCTGTCATAAGAAAGAGTCTCAAGCTCTCACCATTAGAAGCTTCAGATATGGTACAAGTGTTACCACTAGATTCCAGAAATCCAATTGTGAGATATGAAGAAGATGAATGTGGATTTTGGAAGATTGGCAGGTATGGAAAAGAGGTACACACTTTTACCACTCTTGTATCTTTGTTTGCAAGTTGTGATAGAGAAGACTTGGTAGACCTATGGAGGTTGTTAGAGACCAAGTATGAGGCTGAAGCACCAACTTCAGCTAATGGAAGAAAACTGTGGTCCACATTCAAGAGAATGTGTGGACCAAAAGATGAGGATCCTGCTATTTGGAAGGATCTTGAAGATGATCTCAGTGGTCTTCAATGGAGATTGTATTCATCTGCTGGTGTTTATTATTTGAGTGCTACAAAGTTTGCTGAGTATCTACTTGTGGATGGTCAGTATTTCATGTCTAAGGATATCTTGGAGAAGATAAAGAACACTCAGCTGGAAATTGATTATTCAAGTGATGTGGCAAAAGACTTGATTAGATTTATTTATTACCAATATGAGAAGGTTTGTAAGATTCCTCCTAGTCCTTAATGTTTATTCAGAAACTTGATCATAAGAGTGGATATCAAGTTTAGGGGAGGATTGTTGGGAATAAATTATGGCCAGTTCACTTGAGCGCTGACAAGAGGAAAACAAGCGTTGACAAGAGCAAAACAAACGCTGACAGTCTAAGCGTTGACAAGATAAAGTCAAGCGTTGATACATTGAAGACAAGCACTGATGGGAAGATATACTCTACGTGTTTATTGTATTCTAGATTACTTCTAGTAAAGATAGGAACAACAATGTATTTTCTATATTTATCTTTACCTAGAATAGCTGATACGATTATTGTACAAGGCTTCTTATGTCTATAAAAGAAGACCTTTAGGTTAATGTTTCATATAAGTTTTCATTCGTAAACTACTTTCATTGTAATCAAGTTTGATATCATTAATCAAAGTGAAAGTTTGTTTATATCTTGTGTGTTCTTGTTTAAGTGTTAATTCCGCATAACACTTAGATTATGATAAACATATACAAAGGTTTCTCTAAGTGTATTACTTGATCTAATCTCGTATACACAAAGCTAAATCGATCTAAGTTTAGGATCAACAATTTCTTCTCCAAGCTCTTCAACGTGTGCAAACTGTGTGCGCTTGAATGGAATGATAAAGGTACTTGAGAGTAAAGTAGAGTTGTACAAAAATTGCGATAGGCACACAATGGATTCAGCTGCACTACTTCACGACCTTTACGATGACATAGGGAACCTTAGTTTGACCTAGTTTGTGATGTGTTTTTTTTTTCGTGTTTACGAGTCTAATATCGTTGTAATATCCATGTTTAATTAAACGCGTGTTTAAGTGTCCGTGACGAATAAAATTATGTTTAAGAGTGTTTGTCTGTAAGTCTCCCATGTGATATTACAAACGGTTTTATGTAATATTTGGAATAAATAAATATTTGTTTTATATATGTCTCATTTTTATTATATAAACGTCAGAAAAATAAAATAACATTGGATCGATAGTTAAAATAATAATTATTTGGAATAAATAAATATTTGTTTTATAAATGTCTCATTTTTATTATATAAAGGTCGCAAAAATAAAATAACATCGGATCGATAGTTAAAATAATAATTATATGTAATAATTAATCATTTTTTATAACAAGCAAAAACTAATTATATATATATGACAGAGAGTTTCCCCGGCGACATGTCGCCAGGGAAACTTTTGAGATTTGGCAGGTAAAATCCCGCCACACATTTTCTACTTAACTTTGAAGCTAATTACGTTTGATAAAGTTTTCCTGGCGACATGTCGCCAGGGATAAATTTGGTAGGTTATTATCAAAAAGTAATTATTGTTAATTACGATGGATGAATTTTCCCCGGCGACATGTCGCCAGGGATAATTTTGGACAAAGTTTCACTGGCGACATGTCGCCAGGGATAAATTGGAGGGAAAATTTCGTGCTCTTTCATTTGGCATCTGATTTTGGACGGGTTATCCCTGGCGACATGTCGCCAGGGATACCCTGGTCAAACTTTGACCAAAAAGTAAATCTGTTTTATTGCCACGTCAGCATTGTCGCCAGGGAAAAGGGGTTATCCTTGGCGATATTTTGTCGCCAGGGAAACTTCGGTCACCTGTTCCCAGTTTTCTTGTAGTGTTCAATTGTGAGCTTAACTTCCGATGTTGTAATAGAATCATATGCTTTCTTTTTTATTCTCTGCTCTTTCTCTACAACTCCCTCAACACAAGTCTCTATTATACGTGCTATGTAGAAAGCGTCACCTAAAGTTGTTGGTTTTGAGTATGACCTCAACAATTCTAGTTTTAGCTTCAATTTAAGCTCGTATATATAAAACGAGGCAAGTAAACTGACAGAGATACATGTAACTTGAGTTATAAGATCTTTAAACATACACTGATATTTGACCACCGTACCCATTTATCGAAGTTTAGATAGTGCGTTTTGATGCCATAGCAAATCAAAAAACAATAAAAAAATTATTTTTCCAGATGAATAGTTCCCAATGAACAGTATCGTATGAACAGTGCTGATGAATAGTAACCCATGATGAACAATAACCAATGAATAGTACCATGATGAACAGTAATGACGATGAATTTTTTTTATTGGAACCCTAGATCAAAATCCCCCAACGAGTTGGGGTCTCTCAATAAAAGCACGTATTGATACGACCCGATCAAGGTGTATCGGGATAGACAACACCACTTCAAGCGTGTGTTTGCTCCATAAAAACTTGAGATTGGAAGACCAAAGAATTATTTATCTTTTAACCTACTTGATTGATTCATTGATAATAATGATTCGATATACATACCGAATAACCTAACTTGTGTCACAAGTTTATCACAAGATAAATACTAAAATGTAAAATATATTTTCTTGAAACGTATATCCTAAACACATATTTTAAATCAATAAAAGATTAGTATAATGGATCATATCCATCACAAATCGGACGTATAAATATTTTTAATTATTTTAAACATGGAATTTGATGTTAAGTATATTATGTTTAGAGATTATTAATTGCTAATAATTTAAACATGAAATGCTTAAACAACACTCACGGGGTTGTTGCTAGCAAAACTCTCTAAAAATTGCTAAAAATTTACTAGAAAATCTAGTTAATCTCCTAGCATTTCGATCGATACATACTGACAGTACTATATAATCTTAAAATTGTGTTAGGGCATTGAAAAAATCTAGTAATTCTATGTAAAATTTAGTTAAGAGATTTGTTTAGTTTTTGTTAGTAATGCAAATGATTTGATTTTGGTATGTTTAAAAAACACCCCAAGGTGGTTGTTAGATGACGTATAGTCCCCATCCGGGTCATGAACCCGGCTCACGGGTACTACCCGCATCGTCCCATTACTGATGGGTGGTATTAATGTCAATTAAGCCTATGGGCTTAGATGAACAGTAACCGCACACACGTGTGCGGCCCACGGCCCGGCATGGCCGGTACAGGGTTAGGCAGAATCATACTCTTACTATGATTAGGATTTACCCCAAATAAGAGGATATTCACTCACCATAATTAGAAGATAACAATCAAACTAATTCTGGTACTTATCCTTTCCTTGGGGCCGAAGCATCAGTGACAGCCCACTAGGGTTTCGATGCCTATATAAAGAACCCCCAAGGGTTCCACAAATGTATTACTTTCTACACACTCACAACTCATCCGATTCTTAAACCCTAACCGATTACTTACTCTCACGCTAGAGCTTAATCGTGGCATACATTCCCACGGTAAGTCTAACGCGTGTTGTTTAGTGTGCAGGATCCCAACCAGATATTTCACTTGGTGCAGGAGTCGGACCCCAGCCAACCCGAATTAAGCCTAATTCGGGTCCAGCAAGGATCATCTAACTTTTGTATCAACAAGTTGGCGCCATCCGTGGGACCAATACACTAAGCTAGAGCAAATCTAATCTCGATCTCTCAATGACGAAAGGAAATCCGCAAGGAAATCCCAGGAACACAAATCTTGCGAATCGGAAGTCCACAGGGGACGGGATACTCATTCCCACTCAGTCCCCCGGAAACCAAACAAGTGGGCCGAATAACCGGAGCGTTTTTCAGTCCATGGGTGGAGTAGGCACGTCCGCTATCACCCCACCACCAACCTCGACCTTGGACAACCCTGATCTAGGGAGCGCGCCTAAGCCCCCTAATAAGGAGCCACACAGGCCATCAACCGGGGAAGAAGTGAAGGTCGAACCACTTAGCGAGGAAGATCTCACTCGAGTTCTCACGCAGAACTTCGAGAGGATCGTCCTAGGAATCGCATCCAGGTTGAACCTAGGGAGGAACCTCCAATCTAGGCTCAACTTTGGCAGTGCCGGACCAGGCACCTCTCCTCAAACTCAAAGGAAGCGAAGGACACGACCCCAGGAACGAAACCTCTTTGAGGAAACCCCCCAACCTAGGAATGTGTTCGAACGCATAGGGGATCGTATTATGCAGGAACTACTACAATCCCGTGAGGAGGGAGATAGGTCCGACGATTCGGCCGAACGACCAGATCTGGAGCTAACCAGAACTAGTCGCCACACAAGCGTGTGGGACAGGATGAATACCAGGAAGAAGGCTCTTATCTTTTCTCACAAGAGCGATCCTCAGCCAAAGAATGGGGCACCGCCCCCTTCTCCCGGTCCATCAAGAGAGGATTCGGATGACCATCCACCCAAGCGTCGCCGACCCAGGCGTACTCCTCCACCGCCACCAGACAATGAAGAGTACTACGGCGGCCCCTATTATTGCGAGGCGGAAGCAGAAGATCTCTCCCGCCGATGGTGTGATCCTAATCTCACCCGTCCATGGGTTGATCCCAGGGAAGATCCTTTTACCCTCCGCATACGGAATTACTCCGAGGATACAAAGTGTCGCATGCCAGCTTGCGTCAAGACTTATGATGAGTCTGGTGATCCGGATGATCACCTAAAGATATTTGCCAGGCAGGCAAAAATTGAACGATGGCCCATGCCCATATGGTGCCAGATGTTCAATTCAACCTTGATCAGAAATGCTCGCGATTAGTTTGAGGGACTTCCTCCCCGAAGCATTGATAGCTTCACTGAACTGCGTACTACGTTCAAAAACACATATACTCAGCGAAAGAAGTATAATAGGGACCCGGTCTCGTTGGCAACCGTCAAGCAACGGCCTGGGGAATCTACGGAGTCATTCATCGAACGCTTCAATGACGAGTGCACACGCACAAAGACAATGCTGGAACTTCTAAAAATTTCTGATTATGTGCACGCCATAACAGACAGGGAATTAATCAGACGTCTCAATGACAAGCGACCGGAGAAGTATGACGACCTTATGGAAAGGGGTCAGGAACTTCATAGAGGGAGAAACCGCGGTAGCCGCGGCCTACCCTCTAAAAGGAAACAGCAATCGATCGAACGACCAGTCCAGGAGACAGTCGGGCGTCAAAGCAACCAGGGCAGTGGGAGGAGCTCGGACTACAAGAGCCAAAACAAAGGAGGGCGGTCGGAGGACAAATTTACCCCTCTAAAGATGTCCTACCGGGAGATATTGTTGACAAAAGGGGCCAACTTCCCAATACCTCCCCCAATGACGACTCCGGTGGACCGTCGTCAAGGAAATCACTTTTGCGAATTCCACAACGACAAGGCCCACGGCACGGAGGAATGTATCCAGCTCAAGAAGCACATTGATTCACTGATCAAGTTAGGCAAACTCAAACATTTGGTCAAGGATTGGAAGGACGGAAAGGACAACAAGACGCATGACAAGAAGCATCCTCAAAAGGACAAACCTTCGACTATATACATGATCCAATCCAGGCAGCGCCGCACAAGGCAGAAAATTAGTCAAAAATATTCACGCGACAGAGAAATCTCATTCCCTCCCATCACGGCAAGTGACGTAGCCGATGAACCTCTCACGATTGAGATAAGCATTAGAACACACAATGTCCGTCGTATGTATGTGGATGGAGGATCATCGGCAGAATTACTATACGAACACTGTTTCGTACAGTTACGACCAGAAATAAGAAGCCAATTAGTACCGGCCACGTCGCCGCTCATCGCCTTAGTGGAGACACCATCTGGCCAATAGGACAACTGCGTCTGCTCGTAACCATTGGGAATGAAGAGCATTCCACCACGGCGTGGATGAACTTTTTGGTGATACGCTCACACTCTCCATACAATGGGATCATAGGCCGACCGGGTATCCTGGCAATACGGGCACTACCCTCCAAAACTCACTGAATGATTAAATTACTTGTGGAAGGAGGAATTGTCACCATCTATAACACAATCATACCAGCATCCGAATGTCATGCCATGACAACACCAGTTCCACCTGTTACCATCAAGGATGGATCACCACCTCCAAACTAGAAGGTGGCAATTCATCCTGATTATCCGGAACAAGAGGTATCCATAGGAGGAACACTCTCGGATGGAGGCAAGAGGGCCATGTGCTCTCTCCTAAAAGCAAACTTAGATGTATTCACATGGGAGCCCAAGCATATGACGGGCGTACCGCGTGCGATAGCGGAACATAAACTCCAAATCCGCCAGGGATATCCTCGTGTTAAGCAAAAGAAGCGCGGTCAGGCACCAGAACGCAGCCAAGTAATATTGGATGAAGTACAGAAATTGGTGGATGCAGGTATTATGCGCGAGGTATACTACCACGAGTGGTTATCCAACCCGGTCATGGTCAAGAAGCATGACGGGAGCTGGCACATGTGCGTGGACTTAACAACAAAGCCTGCCCGCAGGACTGCTATCCGTTACCAGAGATTGATTGGAAGGTGGAATCCCTATATGGATATCCCTTTAAGTGCTTCTTAGACGCATACAAAGGATTCCACCAGATCCAGATGGCGGAAGAGGACACAGAAAAGACGGCGTTCCATACTAGTCAAGGCGTATACTGTTATACAAAAATGCCATTCAGACTAAAGAACGCCGGAGCAACATATCAGCGGCTTGTTGACAAAGCCTTCGACTCACAGATAGGCCGCAACCTTGAGGTCTATGTTGATGATTTAGTCATCAAAAGTCATACGGGGGATGCACTTCTCTGTGACGTCCAAGAGACGTTTGACACATTGAGGAGGTTTAATATGAAACTGAATCCAAAGAAATGCACATTGACAGTACTATATAATCTTAAAATTGTGTTAGGGCATTGAAAAAATCTAGTAATTCTATGTAAAATTTAGTTAAGATATTTTTTTAGTTTTTGTTAGTAATGCAAATGATTTAATTTTGGTATGTTTAAAAAACACCCCAAGGTGGTTGTTAGAAAATCCTTTTGTTTAATTAAAAAATTTAATTTAATGCCATGTTAAATCCATTGATTTGTGTTGTATTAAGTCCTGTGTTTTTAGAAGTTAAAATTATTATTGTTGCATAATTTTGTGTTTGTTATTTATGATTTTAGTTTTGATACTTTTACATTTTGTTGTCGATATTGATTTAATTTTTTTTATTTTGTTCCTTATATTCAATGTTTTCTTTTAAAACAAACTGTTGCTTAAAATTTATGTAAGTTACTTTATTATTTGTTTTTTCATTTATAAACTCATATTGATAGTACAGTATAATCTTAATATTTGGATTTTTTATGCTATGATGCACGGAATCACAATTTAGGGTGGCGTGCCCGTTTGGGATCGGCCCGGGAGCGGATTCGCCTGCAAAATAGCGCGGAATCGTTTCTTGATCGATTCCTAATATAAAAAATCGTTTCTTGATCGATTCTGGAACCGTTTCGGTTTTTTGGAAGAAGAAACAGTGAAAGCTGAAGAATTAAAATAAATGGTAAGCATCCGATGGAAATGTTGCAAGAGATTCTCGAAGAAGACGAAGCAACTTTGTTTTTTGTAGTTGTTTACATGTTGTTTCCATTGTGTCACGTATGCTTAAGATAAGGTACAAACAAAAGTCTGTTTTGTACTACTAGTATTTATTTATTTTCCTTTCTTCTAAGGTTTTCTATTTTTTTTATCAAGTTTCGTGTTTTAACTTTTAAACAATTAAACTTTCTTTAATATATTTATATTTTTTATATATTTTATTGCCGTATTCATGTCTTTCTCGTATCTTGATTTTTTTATTTTTTTCGTTTCTCTTTTCCGTATCCTCGTGTCGTTCCCGTTTCGGTGCTACATTGCTTTTATGTGCATGCTCGTGTGGTTATTGTTTACAAATTTGAATTCTATACTTTTTTATTTTGTTAAATATTGAATTGGTCATAATTATTTAAATTTATATATTATTCATTTTATATGTTAATGTTATGTTTGGTTATATATTGTTCATTTTATAGTCATATTTTAAGTCTTTTAAAGACAATTGCTGCTGAATTTTTATACAGGTTAACCTTAATTATTTTTAAACTTAATTTTTATATACTTAGTTATTTCTATGTTAATGATAATCTATTTGACTTTATGTATTTGTGTATCTCGTGTGAGCGATAAAATCATGCATGTATTATTATATACATGCAAAAACTTATAAATGACTCTTTAATATTAATTTACATGATAATGTGTTGATCCCAAACTTAAATCGATTTAACTTGTGTAAACGAGATTAAATCAAGTTAAACACGTAGAGAAACTTTATTGTAAATGAAACAGTTCAAGTATTATGCGAAATTAATACTTAAACAAGAACACACAAACAAGTTAAATCAAACATTCACTTTGATTGATTAATCGAACTTGCGTACAATGAAAGTATAAAACTTATAAAACTTATATTGAAACAAAACCTAAAGGCCACCTTTTATAGATTAAGGAACCTTATACAAGAGTCTACGTATCAGCTATTCTTGGTAAAGATAAACAAAAGAAATACATTGTCAAACATATCTTTACTAGAAACATACTAGAAACATAAAACGTGTAGACTAGAATATCCTATCAGTGCTTGACTTCGTCTCATCAACGCTTGACTTCTTCCTGTCAACGCTTGTCTTGTCAACGCTTGATTTCTTCCTATCAACGTCCAAATTTCTCTTGTCAGCGTCCAAGTGTCTTGGCTATATTTTATTCCCAACAATCCTCCCCTAAACTTGATATTTACTCTAGTAATCAAGTTTCTGAATAAAAACTAAATACTAGGAGGATTCTTACAAATCTTATCAAATTAAAAATAAATAAACCTAATCAAATCTTTGGTCACGTCACTTGAATAATCCATCTCCAGCTGTGTGGTCATCATTTTCTTCAAAACTTCTTTGGACATAGGATACTCAGCATCCACAAGAAGATACTCAGAAAACTTTGTAGAACTCAAGTTATACACACCAGCTGCTGAATATAAACGCCATTGAAGTCCATTGATATCATCATCAAGATCCTTCCAAACTGGATCTTCTTCATCTTGTGCACACATTCTCTTGAATGTTGACCAAATCTTTATTACATTGTCTGATGTAGGTGCTTCAGTCTCATACTTGGCCTACATCAACCTCCAAAGGTCTGCCAAGTCTTTCCTATCCAGACTTGCAAACAATGACATCAAAGTAGTAAATATATGTACCTCTTTCCCATATCTTCCAACCATCCAAAACCCACTTGCATCTTCTTCATAGCTAACTATAGGGTTTCTGGAATCATGAGGTAATACTTCTACCATATGTGAAGCTTCCAAGGGTGAAAGCTTAATACTCTTTCTAATAACAACTTCTCTAGGATTCACTCTGTCCAAACTTGGTGAAAACTCAAGTGAAACTCCCTTATTCAATGGTCTTGGTGTAATCAAAGCCCTTTGGATCTCCATCTCTTCTGCAAGTTCTTCCTTTCTTTCATCTGAAAGAAGTCTAATAGTATTCTACTCTTGCAACTTTGCCTTTATAGGATAAGCCTTATATTCCAATTCATCAAAAGACAACCCCTGCAACTTTCTAAAAGTCCAACCTGTTTGATAACATCTGAGCAACATGTAATAGATCTCCCTTCTTTTTGTCTTGGTCTGTGAAAGAAATTTGCTAGCTTTATATTTCAAAATAACCTTGCAATCCCTTTAAACTCTAAGTATAATCTCCAAACCACAAATTTGATCTGATAAAGTCATGTCTGGATTTTCCATTACTTTGTTCTCCCATGCAAAGTACATCTGAGCAACTTCAGGCATCTCATAATCTACCTGATTCTTCAACTGTGCAAGCTTTTCCCTTGCCAACTCATCACCATATTCAAGCCTTTCTGGTTCTTCAATAATCATGACACTTGAATCTGTGCTCTCATCACCACTGCTTTCCTTACTCTCAATAGCAGTCTCCTTCATCCTATCTTCTTTCTCAAGTTGTGCAGCCAACATAGAATCAAATTTTACTTGAGCTGCATCCTTGGGAAGCACTGTTTCCACCATAATCCCTTTACCCTTATCTAATATATCAATGATGGGTAAAGATGATGATGGTACCTATGTAGACACTTCTTTGATGATAGCTGATGACTGGGATACATCAACCATACCTGCAGGTCTATCAACGTCCAAAACCTGTGTGTCAACGCCTAACTTACTCTTATCAGCGCTTGTCTTGTCAGCGTCAAAAATCTGCTTGTCAACGCTCATTCTACTCTTGTCAATGCTTCTTGTGAACTGCTTCATCATCTCAGTAAAAGATAAATTCAAATTTGTAGGAGTAACCAATGAAACATCAAAACCTGGTTGCCTCTTCAAATATGTTAGAGCTTCAGCTATACCCAAAGATTCTCCTTCATGTGAGTCTTTGTCACTTACATGTATCTGCTCATCCTTCCCTTTGGAAGAATCCTCCACTCCACGCCTAGGGATAACACCTTCCAAAATAACAATCCTCTCCCTCAATTTCTTGATTTCAAGGCCTTGTGTAGAGACAGTATGTACAAGGTCTGCATTTTGCTTTTGCAAGCTAATGCAGATAGCCGTCAATTCCAACAAAGTATAGGGTTCCAATCTGCCCTCCTCTAGAATGGGAATTTGACCTCCCAAAGTAGAGTCATGGGGCATGGATGAGGTCTTAATGATGTTAGGACTGGATTGGTCTGCATCTAAGCTAGTACCAATAGTCCTAGCCTTTCTTGCCTTGATGGCCTAATATATTTGTCGTTCAAAAAAAAACCAATAGTCCTAGCCCCACACATGTCACCAACCACACTTGTGGTGGTGGTTCTCTCTGCAACATGGCTAGGACCACTAGAAGAGAACACTCCAATAGTCCTTTGGCATTTTTCCATCCTAAAGTCTGGGGGTGAAGAGGATGATGTGGAGTGGGTAGTAGTTTGAAGGTTAAGGGGTGATTGGGTGTGTTGTAAAAGTATGTCAGCGTTTGGATTTGAAGTGTCAACACCAACATTTAATGTGTCAGCGTTGAAGGGATCTTGGTCAAGTTCCATATGCTGGGGTGATGGTGATGGTTCATGTAATGGGCCTGGTTGTGGTTGTGGGTCAGGTTGAGGTTGTGCTGCTGCAATAACAGCAAGCATGGCTTGTGTAAGGGGTAAATCTCTGTATGGGGGTGAATTCATCTTTCCAAAAATTGCTTTCTTTTGCAAATGGATCGTATAAAAATCATCATGATCCCTGGTGCAGTACCTTTTTTCATCAAAAACCATTTGCCAAAATCTTGGGTAAGCAAGAGTCATCTTGCTACCCTTGTTTTTACACATGCAATCAAAAATCATTTCAGAAAAATTATATTGTTACCCAGTAGCAATACACACAATGGCACTTCCAATTGACCTGTTAATTTCATTATGTGCAGTACATTTGGGACTCAAACACTGAAGTAGGACATGTATTAAGTACTTCCATGCTGGGAGAAATTCTTGTTTTGAATATTTATTTAAAGTACCCCCTTTAGGGAAAGGATAGCCCAAAGCTTGAAGTCCTTGTTCTAGCTCACCAATGGGTAGGGTGGTTATACCATCTGCATCATGAAGATGCAAAGCGTGGCGAACCAAGGCTTCAGTAACCACCCATGAACGCCCATGGACTGTAGCAGTCAATGTAGTCACATTATTAATTGTTGAGGAAGTAACAGTATTCCAACACTGCTTAATATGAGTGATAGGGATAAGAGGAGCATGAGAAAGTGCATACCTTAACGGGGATGCATTTAAATACTCCACCATCTGAGTATATTGAGGAAACAGAGTGTTGTCAGCCTCTAAATAGGCAACCATGTTGTGCTGACTTCTAAACCCAATACCAAATCACTCGGTTTAAACTTAGGCGCCATTGATGTAGAAAGCTGTGTGAAATGTTATGAAAGATGAATATGTGTGAAAATTTAGTTAGACAAGAATTAGTAGTTACACTGTTTCAAAATAATGATCCACATATATAGGAGAGGTAGGCACATGTGATTGGTCAAAAATTAGGCAGTTATTTTCAAAAGACAATGATTAAAATCTTGAAAAATATATAACTTATCTTGTGCATTAATGAAAAGTTACCACCTTCTAAAATTACGGCCCAAATTTTCGTCAAAAATAACAACTGGGTAGGACCCAATGTTTGTCAATGGTCAAAAATAACCTATCAACGCCCAACGGCTATATTCTTTTCAACGTTGGAAAATGCCATGTCAACGTCAAAACTGGTCCTAACAACGTTTGGAAATAAATCTGTCAATGTCCAAAAATAAAAAAAATAAAAATGAAAAAGGACCTTAACAAAGTAATTTATCCTAGTGAAGATAACCTATAGATTGAAAATTACCATAGGGTGGCAAGCATTGTCCAATCATGCACACTTGCTTAAGCAAGATAGACATAATTGTCCTCAAGTGTCCGTTGCTAACCAAAGTTCTTAACAATGAAGTTATCTCATAGAATCCTTTGTAACATTTCCTAGGTAAGCCCAATAACAATCACACCCAAGTCTCCCAACATAATATTTATAAACTATATATGTTGTCGGAAATTGTAGAATCTTGATAACCTATGAATCTATGAAGTGGGTTGATGTTTTCTAGTGAGAGAAACTAGAGAGAGAAAGTGAGAGAAAAACTATGTGTATTTTATTAAAATGGAAAACAAGAAATGTTCAACAACCAACCCCTTTCCAAGGAGGAAAGGGGTATTTATACTTCCAAGCCTCTAATGAACTTGGGCCGGCCCATGACAAGCCCATGGGCCGGTTCGTACTTAACTAAATAAGTAACTATTAACTATTTGTTAACTACGAGCTATTACAACATAAATAATATTGTGGAGTGACCGACTCTTCTAATATACGTAAAAACGTATTTCTAACAATCTCCCCCTAAGGGAGGTCACTCCACGTTACAAAGTTCTAAACCTAGCATACTATACTAAGTCTTCGTTCTTTAGCTCGTAGTCTTTTCTTCTTTTTTCTTTTTGTTGTGAATATGTTGGTTTGATCTTTTAGGCTTTGGCTTGAGAGCATCGTACTTTTGACCAATCACGTGCGATCTTTTCCTTCTTGTGAATTTTGCCTCCTCGTGACTCCATGTTCCACACACTTATATCTTTTTGTTGAATTCTCGAAATTTCAGAGTTTGGTACAGCGGAAGACTTTATCTTGTACTTTCTTGAATTTTTGCTAAACTTTGATGCAGAAAAACATAAGCATGTGGGAACGACTTCTACAGGTACACCGCAACACCACCGTCTTTAACTGGTACACAGCAACGCCACCGTCTTAAACAGGTACACAACAACGCCACCGTCTTTAACAGGTACACAGCAACGACACGAATAAAATGGCTTTGAACATATTATTCTAATTCGGTAGCATTTTACCTCCGGTCGGTGAAGACCGTTGGACGATATTAGATATCGTACCCGTGACGGATAGTTTCAATTAAGTAACTTCCTGACAGGATTTTGCGGGTAAACTCGTTCTCTTTATTCGACCGTCCAAAGCTGACTGCGAACATAAAGAGTGAATCACTTGGATAAATTATCCTTGTGATTTGAAGTCGTCAATTCATGAAACCTGGAACAAGTGAATTTCAATTAAGATTTTCACCATCGTTGCTTTCCAGTTGTCACGAGCTCAATTCATAAAGAATCTTGCACGTCACCTACCAAGTGCTGTTTGATGTTAACACTAGAAGGATTTCCACTCGTCACTGTGATCAATAAAGAGTCACTCTGAGTGTTCTGGCAAGATCATATGATAATGCGAAGAGGCCTGGAATGAGTTTAAGTTCAATTAAGAATTAAACAACTGTTTCTTTCCAGTTTTTCACAAGATTGGTTCTAAAAGAACCGCACATGTAACCTACCATGAGCTTGTTTGATGTTGGCTCAAGCAGGATTTCCATCTTCATTGTAATACTTGCGTATTACTCCGATGTTCTGGCAATATTACAGGAATACGGCGTAGGACTCATGAAAATCTCTTACTTTTCACAGTGTGTGAGAAAGCAAGGAATAAATGGAAAGTGTCCTAATGAGACTTTTGATGATCTCTTGGCTCTAGACTTGATTGTGCGTTTTGATTTAGTGAGCGATGGCTGGAGAGGAGTGCCACCTTTTCAATACCAGTCTATTCGGAGTGAATAAACCAATAGATAACGTGTTGATCTCCGTGTGATTAAAACAAGTACCTTTTGAGAGATATTTGAGTTAGCTGGGAAGGGTTGTGCATTGCATCACTGGGTCCATGACGTCTTTCTTCAATATCGAGAATCATTAACAAAAATGACCTCAATAGCATATGTATTGACCCGGTTTCTGCCTAAAGTTGTAAGGAGGGCTTCTTTCTTTACACCCTTTATCTTTACAATTCTTTTTCATTCTTCAACCCCTTCAATGCTTACCAATACGTCATCACTAGTACCTTGTTGTGATTGTTCCAGTGCTAGCTTAAGTACTTGGTCGGCATTCAGCTACGTTCACATTCTTTCTCCATCTTTCATAGGACTTCTAATTCTATCTAGGGAATTGTCCTTGGGAAGATTCCATCGGCTCTGATGAATCATTGGACTAAACCTATTCCTACCACCCTTTTGTCACCACATCGTCGTGAATTAAGCGTGTTTTGGGAAAGTATAGACACCATGAAAAATCATTGAAAATCACCTAAAGTACTTGTGATATTGAAATCAAAAGTTTCGTACCTTAGGTGTTTTTGATCATCAAAAACGCTCCCCCTTAACACGTGCTTTACACATATTAAGTTGGATTATCGTTAAGTCTTTTTTCATCTTTTAGCCAAGTATCACTTAAGTCTCCTTAATCCCATCTTCTCCCCTTATCCAAAATGTTAACCATTAATATTTGGGATATTGAATGGATTAACCGGTCTTTGGGTAAAAAATGAAATCGATGTTTGGCCATAGAACAAGTTAATGCTCCCCCTTAATTTAATAAGGGATAGTTGTAGTGCTTTAGTATGATATATTTTGAAAGATTTAGAATCTCGTGAGAAATTCTTGAAAAATTATCATACCTTAACACTACATCAAGCCATTAAAGCACAATATTCACAAATATACATATTCACAATTGAAAACCAATATAAAGTGGACCTGAAATGTACGACCCATTAGATGGATCGTTGCAGTAGCTTGTGGTGCACTAAATATGGTCTACCACCAACGAATCTTTCTAAGCTCCTCATCAATCTACGTTCAAGGGTTCTTGCTTCGGCAATTACGACTGCTCTAGAATCTTGGAGTGCTTGTACTGTTGGATTAGTCATCGTATTTGCTTAAAATAAGACATGAAAGGTTGATGCACAAACAATATATAATAATTATATATCATTATGACTTCTAAGCATAACACATTTCAACAAGTAATTATATTAGGCAAACAACTATCAATCCAACAACTCTTCATCCGGAAGTCCTTCATTCGGAACTCTTCATCCGGAAGTTCTTCATTCGGAACTCCTTCATTCGGAAGTCCTTCATCCGGAAGTCCTTCATTCGGAAGTCCTTCATTCGGAAGTCCTTCATTCGGAAGTCCTTCATTCGGAACTTCCTTCATTCGGAACTTCCTTCATTCGGAACTTCCTTCATTCGGAAGTTCCTTCATTCGGAACTTCCTTCGTTCAGAAGTTCCTTTATTCGAAAGTTCCTTTATTCGAAAGTTCCTCATTCGGAAGTCCTTCATTCGGAAGTCCTTCATTCGGAAGTCCTTCATTCGGAAGTCCTTCATTCGGAACTTCCTTCATTCGGAACTTTCTTCATTCGGAACTTCCTTCATTCGGAAGTTCCTTCATTTGGAACTTCCTTCGTTCGGAAGTTCCTTTATTCGAAAGTTCCTTCATTCAGAACTCTTCATCCTGTTCATCCGGAAGTTCTAAACGCAGCCTATTGGTGATTATTCTAAGCGCGATTGTGAGTTTTAAGGCATGCTAAGGCAACAGAACATCTTCTAATCCTAATCCGCATAAAACCCAACTAAAACCCCTAATTAATTAACCTAAAATTAAGGCAGAAACCCTAATCTTGATTAACTGAATTAAGTGAATTTAAATGAATTAGGCGAATTAATTTTCAAACTTAAGCATCGCATCCTATTAGCAAATCTCCAAAATCTAACGCCAGTCCAATCACAAGTCGTATTCTAAAGCAAAACCCCTCATAAATCATTAAGCCAATTAATTTTCCACAAACACTGTTGAAAATCGATTTAATGACGAAGATGATTTAATATTTTCTCCCCCTTAAACGATGACCCGTTTTCTATTTAAAGAGCTGTAATCATAGTTTAAAGAGTCAAATATTGATGAAAGCATTTCCAATAAGTATCTTGAAAAAGATTGATTCGTGGTGTCAATAAGATTTCTCTTATTTTAACAAATTAATGCACTGAGACGTACAACAATTTGTGTTAGACCAAGTTATAAAGTAAACTTGATCCCTTTGCATGATTTGGCTTGTAAATCATGCCCGAGAAAATTAATTCCCGTTGTGAGCCAACGTTTTCCGAGGAAATACGTGACTTTAATATGAAAATCGGGTTGCACTCTGAAATAACTACAAGCCTTTATGGGCATGTTTTAAAAATGTACAACTTTTATACGGACTCTATTTATGGCACCGTGTCAATATTGATCGACATTTCTAAGGCCATAAATATTACCGTACTAAAATACATGCCCGATTTAAAACGAAAAATATTTTTGGGTTTTCTTGATTTTATAAATTTTATGGTTTTTCTAGGTTTTATATTTTTTATGGTTTTTGTTGGTTTTATATTTTTGTATTTTCTTTTTGTGGTTTATATATGTACGATAATATACATGATCACGAACAAAGGATACTCCTGAATAGTTTACCACCACTATTCAGCTGATTCTTCTGCCAACTCTTTGAGAGTCGCTGGAGTGAATGATTTCATGCCAAGCTTGTCGATCAAAAACTCAATTCGTCCTCGATCTAAGGCTTTGGTGAACATATCTGCCAGCTGGTACTCAGTAGTGACAAAATACAGCTCGATCACTCCGTTCTCCATCTGCTCTTTAATGAAATGGTAGCGAATGTCTATGTGCTTGGCCCGAGAGTGTTGAACATAGTTGCAGCAAAGGGCAATGGCGCTCTTGTTGTCACAATACATCGGGATTTTGTTGAATCCCAAACCGTAGTCAGTTAATTGTGATCTCATCCAAAGGACTTGAGCACAACAACCGGACATGGTGATGTATTCAGCCTCCATGCTAGAAATTGCAGCGCTTTTCTGCCTTTTTGAAGACCAACTGATCAATCTATCTCCAAGGAGTTGCACAGATCCAGAAGTGCTACGCCTCGTGTCTTGACATCTAGCATGATCGGCATCTGCGTATGATATTAAAGCAATAGAGGAATCTTTCGGATACCATAGACCACGATGAAGTGTTCCTTTTAGATATCGAAAGATCCTTTTAACAACATGTAGGTGCTTTTCGGTAGGCCGAGCCTGATACCGGGCACACATGCATACAACAAATTGCAAATCAGGCCTGCTAGCAGTCAGATATAGAAGGGTGCCGATCATCCCACGGTAAAGTTTTGGATCGACAATAGTCCCATTCCTATCTTCATCTAACTTGGATTTCTCCACCATTGGAGTGTCCACGGGGTCACAATTGTCAAAGTTATATTTCTTAAGAGATTCTAGAGCATATTTGGATTGATTAATAAAGATGCCTCTGGGATTCTGAGAAATCTGTAATCCTAAGAAAAATGAAATTTT
The DNA here is from genome assembly GCA_025667525.1 of Glebionis coronaria. Classification (NCBI taxonomy): domain Eukaryota; kingdom Viridiplantae; phylum Streptophyta; class Magnoliopsida; order Asterales; family Asteraceae; genus Glebionis; species Glebionis coronaria. The sequence goes on along the minus strand of CM046882.1, from coordinate 1,990,832 downwards.
TCCCATCATCGACATCTGAAAGCGTGTGGACATTATCTTCTCAAAGCGATTTGACAATTCTATGTTAGTGGCAGCAAATATTATATCATCAACATAAATTTGTACCAGAATCATGTCGTTGTCTTCTTTGAGAGTGAATAGAGTGGGGTCCACCTTGCCTTTGGAGAAGCCTTCCGAAATGAGATATGTTGAAAGGAGATCATACCACGCGCGTGGAGCTTGTTTCAACCCATAAAGAGCCTTCTTAAGCTTGTACACATGATTAGGAAACTCCGTGCTAACGAACCCATCCGGCTGACTAACATAGACTTCTTCCCTTAGTTCACCGTTCAAAAATGCCGTCTTCGCATCCATTTGATAGACGATCATGTTCATATGAGCAGCATACGCAAGGAATAGTCTAATGGCCTCCAATCTTGCAACAAGAGCAAAAGATTCTTCAAAGTCTATACCCAAGGCTTGTTTATATCCTCTAGCGACCAATCTAGCCTTATTCTTCAATACTGCACCCATCTCATCAAGTTTAACCTTATAAACCCACAACAAAGTAAGGATGTTAACTTTGTCAGGGAGAGGAACTAATTCCCATACTTCAAGTCTTTGAAATTCATTTAGTTCCTCCTGCATGGCTTCAATCCAAGATGATTGGGTCATAGCCTGCTGCCAATTTTTAGGTTCAACTTCAGAGAGAAATGCATCAAAGTAGCAATAAAGTGCACTCTCTTGTAATTGATGGCGTGTAGAGACTGGTCGGTCTAGATCTCCAATGACATTCCTAATTGGGTGATCTTTTGTCCATTTGGTGCTATGATTTTCAATCCTAGGTGGTCTGGAGTAAACAATAGAAGGAGCTTCTTCTGAGGTAGACGCGGCTAACGGGTTTTCAGGTATCGCTACACCAAAGAAAGGAAGCTCTTGCAGGTGAGCATATTCCAAATCGTGATCAGTAGGATCCTCTTCCACATCATTAGGCACAAGTAGGGGTGACGATTCCGGTGTAGTTTGAGAATCACTTGGTGAAGGTGCATCCGGTTCAATGTTAATTGAGGATGCATTTGATAAAGCTTCATTAGCTGGAGCAACAACTTCAGGAATTGGAGCTATCACTACGGGTGCTGGAACTTCATCATTTGGGGGATCAAAGAATTCGTCAAACAACGGTTGAAACAGTTTATCCCACTTGGGCCTTGTTGGTGGTAAAAATGATGTAGAAGTAGGATTATTGGGAACTAATTCAGAACTAATAGCACCGGTTCCCATCTCATGAAGCGCGGGTTCAGAGCTGTGTTGCTCAGAAGCCATCGCTGTCAGCTCATCGAAATCTGCGTCCATAGTTTCTACAATCTTACCAAGACGACGGTTGTAAATTCGGTATGCTTTCTTGGAGGGTGAGTAACCAATGAAAATACCTATATCGGCTTTCGGTTGAAGCTTGCCCAAGTTCTCACTATTAATGTTTGGATAACAAAGAGAACCAAACACATGAAAGAATGAAACATCGGGTTTATGGTCATGTAGAAGCTTGTAAGGTGTTTTTCCATGGCGTTTCCGAATGATAGAACGGTTTTGGGTGAAACATGCAGTAGATATCGCTTCTGCCCACAAGAACAATGGAGCGTTCGCATAAATAAGCATAGTCCTAGCAGCTTCCATAAGCGTACGATTCCGTCTTTCAACGACACCGTTTTGTTGTAGAGTGCGTGCAGCGGATGTTTCATGTGAAATACCAACTCCTTCATAGTAATCACGAAGAGTCTGGTTGACGAACTCTGTTCCATTGTCTGTACGAATACGGCGGACAGTAGTGTTCAAACGTACCTGAATGAATTTCAGAAAAGTGATGATAGCCTTCGATGCTTCATCCTTTGTACGTAAAAATCTAACCCATGTAAACCTGGAGAAATCATCCACAATGACCAGAATGAATTTCTTACCGCTCACACTTTCAGTTCTCATAGGCCCACAAAGATCCATATGCAAAAGATGAAGTTTTTCTTGATTGGTGTCTTCAGCTTTGGGCTTGTAAGATTTCTTGGTACTTTTCCCCCTAGAACACGCGGAACATAAATGGTCCTTGTGAAATTTAAGCTTTGGAAGACCACGAACTAATTCGTTTTTAGACAGATGATTAATAGCATCAAAGTTGAGATGAGATAATCTGCGATGCCATAACCAAGACTTGGTCTTAGATGCTTTAGAGAGAAGACATACTGGAGAGGCGGCCATCATGTATTGTAGGGACAACGTATAAAGATTTGCACCACGAGAACCCTTCAACAAATCTTTTCCTTCCAAGTTGCGGATGAAACAAGTATGTTGTCGAAAAGCAACCTCTAGGTTGGAATCACAAAACTGTCCTACTGAAAATAAGTTATGACCAAGGCCTTCTACATAGTATACCCTTGAAATCGTAACGTTTCCAATCTGATATTCACCATACCCCATTATCTTTGCTATATGATCATTCCCGAATTTAACCGTACCAAGAAACTTGCTGACGAAATTTCGGAGCATCGAGCGATCTCCGGTCATATGCTTTGAACAACCGGAGTCCAAATACCAGAGGATGATTTGGACCACCTGAAAATATCACCACACGAAGACAATGTAGAGGTATCGGAATCTGAATGTTCCTTGTTATTAGCAGGTACAGATTTAATAATCTTAGATTTGCTAACTTTAGGTTTCTTAGATTTCCTAGCCTTCTTCTTCCTAGTTGGTGGTGTAGATTCAAGTTGGCTCAAATCCTGTGGTATTTCTTCACTGATAGGCACTATAGTGGGAGCTGACCTAATTAAAGGGCGCTGTTTCCATACTTGAGTGCTAGTGTTCCTAACTAAAGGACGCTCAGACCTAACCTCAATGGATGCATTCCTAGTTAAAGGGCACATTGTTCCATCTAATGTAAAGGTCCTACCAGTGGGACGCCATTGCCAGCCAACTTGGGCACGAGTTCTACCCGTTGGCTTCCATTCAAGACCATTCCTAATGGCATTCATTTCATTCACATGATCAATAAGACACAAATCATGACGTTGGGAAAACATACATTCATTACAATTCCAACAATTCAAATTAGAATTCACGAATGGTTTAGGCTTCTGCACAGGCGCAGAGCTTTTAGTCTTAACATGATTCTTCTTATTTAAAACTGAACTAACATTCCTATGGTGAGCTTCTACTTTCTTCTTTTTGGCACTACTAGTGGAGGGCTTGATCTTATCTTTCTTGAGTGGCGATCCTTTAGCCTTAGTAGTCTCTTTTAATCCTGTAGAAGGCAAAGTGGGAACATTAGCAACAGATTTTAAAGGTGCCTTACTTGATTGTGCCAATGACGGTTTTGCTCCTGGAGTCTTATTGAATGGAGTTACAGCAATGGGCCTATTAGTAAGTAGTGTAGAGCCTGTTTTACCTATGTATTGCAAATATGCTAAGCAATATTGAACTCGCTTAATATATTCATGAGCCGAATAATAGTAGCTACTTGAGGGATCTAAGGCATAAAGATAGTCTAAAATATCCCTAACAAGATCTACATGCTTAATGGCATTCCTCATATAATCATCGTAGGTAACAGGGTTTCTCTTATGAAGCGGGTTCTTATAAAGCACTACTGACTTGGTTGTTGGAGCACTAGTGGACGGTGCAGAGTCGGTAGCTGAGTTATCAACAACTTCTTGTCGGGTGAGAAGAAGTGTCTCCTTTAACTCGGCCAAAACCATATTTTTGTCAATGAGCATGATGTTTAAGTCAGAGATTTCCTCACATTTTTGGTTCAATTGTTCAACATAAGATTGTTGCTGTGCCGCATTAAAAGCGAAGCGTTCTTCTAGTGAACCATAAAGTTGGGACATTCCTTGTCTTGCACGATCCATCTCCCCTAGAATAGACGAAAGTCTAATTTCTAAGTCCTGGTTTTTTGACTCTGCGGCCTCTAGTTCCAATTTTAATGTTTCATTTGATGACACATCTCTCTTGAATCTCATAATCTCTTCCTCTAATGCCTTAACAATTGCAATCATCTTGTCACTCGTCTCAACACCGTTTTCACAACCATTTGATATCAAAAGATCCTCATTTTGAGTTTGTTGTTTTAATTCTAAAGATATACAATGTTGTTCTAGTTGATTAAAGCGTTTTGAAAGTAAATTGTAAGAATCTTGTAGCTTTAAAAATTCAGCGTTAGATTCGTGACAAGAATGATTATCTACCTCATTTACAGTATCAGCAACATTTACAGAGAGATCACACACATCATCAGATATATTCACAGCATCACAGTTAATCATAGCGGATGTAAGCTCATTCGAATAATTAACATTTACAGTAGTAAGCACATCACACGAGATTACTTCGGACAAGAATCGGTCATATTCAGATAAAATCTTTTCCTTTTCAATTAGTTGTAGTTCGTAAGCGGTGTCCATTTCATAAAACACTTTTTGAACTTCTCCGATTTCAAATTCAAGATTTTCCTTAAGAGATGCAAAACTTCCTTTTAGACTTTCGACAAATGGATTGATCTCATTTTTAAACACCTCGTTCATGTGTTCGAAAGCCCATTCTCTGGCGTTTAGGCCATTTGAAGTCGTACATTCCAAAATGACCTTGTCAAAATTAGTAAAGTATTGATTAATCTCTTGCAAGTTTAACCATACAATGCTAACAGGTGGAAGATCCTTTTGAATTTCCTTAGGACCTTCCATGTTGACAAGTGTAGGAAATGTACTAGGGTTTTCTTCATTCAACATGTAGGTTGGTGCTGTAATGAGATCTTTGTCCATATGGAAGCGAATTCTAAAATCCGTTTTAGCAAGCTCCTGATTCATTTTAAAATAATCACAATCGGGATATTTTGTAGAATTGTATGACCGATCCTCATCAACTAGATCCTTACTTGTACGATCATCGAAAATAACAATCGGGTCTAAGACCAATCCTAATTGGGTTGCATTATAAAGTCTAGGACTATGTCTTAAAGCTTGTTTTGCATACCGTGGGTTAAGGGGAAGGCCTTTTTGACGTGATAAGTTAAATTCTCTAAACGAAGCATCAAATAAGTGCACTAGTTGAGAAGCAGCGTATTGTCTTAAAAGCAAGTAATCTAGACTTCTAATCTTATTAGCAGCATTAATCTCCATTTCATTCTTCTTAGACTCGAGTAACTCAAAATCCGTTTGAAGTTTTTGAAAATTAGTGACCACTAACTCCTTTTCTTTAAGTTCATTAGAAAGATTTGCTCTTAAGTTTTCAATTTCTTGCAAATGACCCATTTGTTTGTTTCGAAAGTGATCATATTCGGGATTTGTAGGAACACTAGACGAAGGCACTAATTCCAATGTTTGAACTTTCTCATTGCTTAAGGCAAGCTCATCAGACAAATTCTTATTCTTAGCTAGGGTTTCTAAGAGTGAAGCATTCATTTGGCTAAGTAATGTAGCAGGAACCATGACCAAATCTTGTTGAGCAGGAGTAGGCGTATGCGAAATGACTCCCGGTTGCGATTCACTCAAAGTCTGGGGACTCACATTGATATTACTATCATTGATTGTCTCCTCATTTGAAAGACTCACCACCGAAGATTCATTCGAATCATCACTCTCTTGCACAACTTGATGTGGTTGAATACTAGCATCAGTGGTATTATCGGTGGTATTAATAAGTACCTCAGATCTCTTTTCTGGCCCTAAGCTGGAGATAGTTGCCATGAGAGCAGCCTTTGCAGATTGAAATTCATCACAGTCTGAGTCATACGCATCGAGATCATCTGCTTGGTATGCTGCATTCTGTGTGGTGACAGTGTCTTGTTCAGCAATCCCTGGATCAGCAAGAAATGCAAGCTCCTCTTCATCAAGTTCCCTTCCTTGTGCCTGAGCATTCACCAGATAGATCTTTTCTACAAACCATTGACCATCCCTTCTCCTCTTGGGTTTCTTGCAATCCCTGGACATGTGTCCTTCTTCCTTGCAGTTGTAGCATGTAATCATTCTCAACTTGCCTGTGGAATTAACCCGTGGAGGATTGTTGACCATTGGAGCAGGATTGACCGTGCGAGCATTAGTAGTTGATGTAGTAGGTCTCCCCTGATATGGTTGAATAGGTTGAACCATCACCCTGCCATTCTCAATAGTAGCTTGTTGGCGAGAATTGGATGAATTCCTCAGCTGATTGTTAGTCGGAGCTGATCCTCTAAACCCTCGTTTGCTTAATGTCCTTGTGAGATAAGCAGACATAGTGGTTAACACTTCAACTGGGTCAGTTCCTGGTTTGAATACAGGAATGGGGATTTCCTCATCATCACAATACATTGCTTGGTCTTGTTGAACTGCATAATCACTAGAAGGAATACTCATTTGATCAGGGTAGCTTGTTGGATATGCTGCATTCTCTTGATAAGAAGAATATGAAGATTGAGCATAAGGTGCAATACTTGCTTGGTGAGGTTGTGAAGCATATTGTGGTGAAGGTGCATTAAACCGATATTGTTGCTGATGTGAGGTCGGTGGTTGCGGTAGAATCGAGTATTGGGGAAATGTTGGTGTCATGTAAGGTGATGGATGATAGGCTTGATGTCCCAAAATATAAGGAGTGTTGTTGTGAGACAAGCTTGGTTGATTCGCCATCAAAGCTAATGAATCAGGGTACATACCTCAAGGCGAACGGTGCATGATCACATGTTTCTCATGCTGCTGAAGGAAAGCATAGAGTTGATCCAAATTGCACTTATGCAAATCCCTGGTTAACTTAACATCGGTAATATACTCACCCCATTCAGCTTGAGGTAAAGTATTCAAGAATTTGGTGTTAACCTGGAATGGAGCAATCACGAGATTGTATACATTCAGATCATTCATGAGAGTGGTGAACCTGAAGTAATAATCGTGAAGCGTTTCCCCTGGGTTGTACGTGAATCTATCAAACAGATCATACAACTGACATTCCCTTTCCTGTTTTGTAAGAGACGTACCTTGTAGCAACACCTTTAGACGTTCCCATAAATCCTTTGCCACCGTATACTGACTTACCATCCGATAGATGTCATATGGAAGAGCTTGGAGAATGGTTTGAAGAGCCTTTTCGTCTGCATCGGCAACAAGTTGTTGAGCTGGTGTAAGTTCTTCAAACTCCCTTGGTCGAGTCACATTGTTAACCACGATGGTACCATAGTCAAGTGGACCATTTAAAATTGACTTAACCATAAGCCTCCCATAAACCGGTTTTCCCTTAAGGTAAGACATCATCCGGCCTTGCCATGCTTCAAAAACTTCTTTGATGAGCATTGGAGGGCGATTATCCGTTCCCGTAATGACGGAAATATCCGTGAGGGATGTCATCTGAGGCATTACTGAATTCGGATTCATTTTGTCAACTTCAAAGAGACAAAGATTATCGGTTGATCGAGCAGTGAAGTAAAGCTTGTGAATTGTGTTGAGTTTTTGTTGTAAGAAACCAAGATTAAATCCTCTAAAAAATCATCGAAAAAACAAGTAAAATAACCCTTGATTCGGAACTTTTTGTTGATTCGGAAGTTTGATTCGGAAGATTTTGGCTTGGAAATACCTTGATTCGGAAATTTTGGTTCGGAAGTCTTGATCCGGAACTTTCCCTTGATCCGGAACTTTTCCCTTGATCCGAAACTTTCCTTGATCCGGAACTTTCTCCTTGATCCGGAACTTTCCTTGATCCGGAACTTTTGGTTCGGAACTTCCTTGATCCGGAACTTTCCTTGATCCGAAACTTTTGGTTCGGAACTTCCTTGATCCGGAACTTTTGTTGATACGGAACTTTTCGTTCGGAACTTTTGGTTCGGAACTTTTGGTTCGGAACTTTTGTTGATCCGGAACTTTTCGTTCGGAACTTTTGATCCGGAACTTTGGTTGATCCGGAACTTTTTGGTCCGGAACTTTTTGGTCTTGGTTCGGAACTTTGCTGGGTAATCAGAAACTTTGTTCGAGTATGAACAGTCGATCAAAAAGAAGATTTAAACCCAGATTTTTACCAAATAACCCAAAAAGTTTTGTGATTTCTACAATAATAAGTAAAAACTAATATTTATCTACTAATCCCAATCAAAAAAACACCAAAAACACCAAGAATCAAGATGAATCTTCTTAAAGAACACTAATACAATCAAAAACTAAAAAACCACACAAATCATTACCTTAAATCACCCCATAGCTCTGATACCAAATGTAGAATCTTGATAACCTATGAATCTATGAAGTGGGTTGATGTTTTCTAGAGAGAGAAACTAGAGAGAGAAAGTGAGAGAAAAACTATGTGTATTTTATTAAAATGGAAAACAAGAAATGTTCAACAACCAACCCCTTTCCAAGGAGGAAAGGGGTATTTATACTTCCAAGCCTCTAATGGACTTGGGCCGGCCCATGACAAGCCCATGGGCCGGTTCTTACTTAACTAAATAAGTAACTATTAACTATTTGTTAACTACGAGCTATTACAACATTAATAATATTGTGGAGTGACCGACTCTTCTAATATATGTAAAAACGTATTTCTAACAGAAATATAGTTTAATTGTGGGTTATTTTCACACCTGGTTATGAGTTTGGAGGTATGGAGTATAGACTAATTGGTCCCTGAACACACTGACTCAGATAGTTGTTAAGTTATGTTCAGAGGTACTTAGTTACACTAAAAGTACTTGGATTTACACCAGCGGTACTTGAAAGTACCGCTAGTTATATGGAATTACCGTTAGTTATGTGTTTGGCGGTACTAGGATGTTAGTACCGGCGCTGGGGCTGAACATGGTTTCTTGTAACGGTCCTTGACCCATTCAAGTGGCAGTTTGATTGCTATCATTACCACGTTTAATTGGTCTTGTAAACACTTTTCTGGTATTATAGAGCATATTAAGAGGACATTAATGGGCCATTAATTCCTCATAATACCATTGACGAGGTTGAGTATTTCACCTATATATGGTGATGATACAACTACATAAAGAGATACAGAAACAAAAACACATAACGACGAAAGGGTTAGAGATTTATGAATAAATCACTAACAAGCATTTGGTCTTATCCCAAGTAGGTATTCGTTCGTCATTAGGGTCGAATAGTTTACTTTGGAAAGCAATCACACAATTCCAAGTGATATCCATTAACAGTTATTTTGGTGCGTAGCAAGGTTTGATTATCTATACCCTGGTTGAGACGAATACACACCAACAATCAAAGTAAAGTATTTGTGATAATCAATGGCGGCTTCAATGAAGCATATGGTAGCTAACTTCTCCAAGCTGGACAAGTTCGAAAGGGTGGACTTTAGGATATGACAGAAGAAATGCACTTTCTTCTTTCTACCATGAACGTGGTGTATGTGCTGACTACTCCCATTCCAGATGGTGGTGATGATGCTACTCTGGAGGACATGAGGAAAAGGAGAAAATGGGAGAATGACGACTATGTATGTCGTGGTATTATTCTCAATGGTATGTCTGATTCCTTGTTTCGTATTTACCAACATGTTGAATCTAGAAAAGAATTATGGGATTCCTTAGAAGCTAAATATATTGATGAGGATGCATGAAGTAAGAAGTTCTTTGTGAGTGATTTTACAAATTACAAAATGACTGGTTCCAGCCCAGTCATGGAACAATACAATGAACTTCTTGGTATATATGGTAATTTTCACAATATAATATGAATATGGATGAGACCATTCAGGTCTTTTGTCATTCATAAACTCCTTCCCTTTTGAAAAGATTTTTGATGACGTATAATCCCCAACCGGATCATGGACCTGTCCCACGGGTACTACCCGCATCCGTCCCATCACTGATGGGTTGGATTAGATGTCATTTAAGCTTATGGGCTTCGAATTAACAGTGGCCGCATATATGTGTGCGGCCCACGACCCGACACGACCGGTGCAGGGTTAGACAGAATCACAATATTATTAGGATTGGGATTTACCCCAAAGTGGATGATATATACACACCATAATTAGAAGATAACAATTAAACTAATTATGGCACTTATCCTTTGCTTGGGGCCGAAGTATCGGTGACGGCCCATTAGGGTTTCACCGCCTATATAAGGAACCCCGAAGGGTTCCACAAATGTATCACATTATTCATACTCTCAACCTACAACCGATTCATAACCCTAAATTGATTACTTACTCTCACGTCGGAGTCTAACCGTGGGATACGTTCACACGGTAAGCTTAACGCGTGTTGTTTTAGTGTGCAGGATCTCAGCAAGACATTCACTTGGTGCAAGAGCCGGAGCCCAACCTATCCGAATTAAGCCTAATTCGGATTAAGCAAGGATCATCCAACTTTTGTATCAACAAGTTGGCGCCATCCGTGGGACCCTACACTAAACTCAATCTCTCCCAATGATGAAGGGACACTTTCAAGGAAACCCAAGGAACACGAATCCTGGGAATCAGAAATCCGCGGGTGATGGGATAATCACCCCAATCCAACCCTTTGGTGGCCAAACGGGAGGACCGAATAATCGAAACACGTTTCAGTCTCTTGGTGGGGTAGGTACGTCCGATAATACCCCACCACCCACCATCACTTTGGACAAACCCGATCCGGGAGCTGCGCCAAAGGCCCCTACTAAGGAGCCACAAAAGCCACCAGTGGTCGATGCAAAATTGGAAGTCGGTTCACTCGATGTTGAGGACCTCGAACGCGTGCTTACACAAAATTTCGACAGAATCATGCCGGGAATCTTGGCAAGATTAAATCTGGGAAGGAACCTCCAATCCAGACTTAACTTCAGCAGCGTCGCACATGGAACTCCGCCTCAAGCTCGAAAGAGGGGAAGGAAGACGCGGACTCAGGAACAACCTCTCTTCGAGGAGCCACCTCGGGCATGGAATGTGTTCGAGCGCATAGGGGATCGCATCATGCAAGAATTACAAGAAGCCCAGGGAGACGGAGATAAATCCGACGGCTCCACTGGACGCCCGATGTTGGAAACTCCTGTGGAGAATCGCCGCACAAGTGTGTGGCGTAGGATAAACTCTGGGGGAAAGGAAGTTCCTTCTCGCAAAAGTAGTTATCGTAACCAATCGAAAGGTGGGGGAAAATCACCCCATCACGACCCTTCGGGGTCTGATTCGGATGATCATCACCCCAGACGTCGCCGACGCAGGTATTCCACCCCTGAACCTTCGGACGACGAAGGACGCTACAGTGATACCTACTATCGTGGGGAAGAGGAGGAAGATCTCTCCCTCCCATGGTGTAGCGAGAGGGAGGACGCCTTCACTCTTCGTATACGGAATTATTTCAAGGAAAAGAAGCGCCGCATGTCGGCGAGCGTCAAAACCTATGACGGATCTGGCGATCCGGAGGACCACCTAAAGGTGTTTGAAACACAGGCGAAAATTGAACGATGGTAGATGCCCATATGGTGCCAGATGTTTAATTCAACTTTGATAGGCAATGCGCGCGACTGGTTTGAGAAGCTTCCCCATCGAAGCATCAACAGCTTCGATGAATTACGCACAACGTTCCAAAACAATTATACTCAGCGAAAGAAGTATAATAGGGATCCGGTCTCGTTGGCGACAGTCAAACAAAGGCCTGGAGAGTCCACAGAAGACTTCACTGAAAGTTTTAGTGACGAGTGTACGCGCACAAAAGCGTGCCCGGAGCTCCTTAAAATTTTCGACTACATGCATGCCATAACGGACAAGAAGCTAATTAGGCACCTCAATGATAAATGTCCGGAGAAGTTTGATGAACTCATGGAAAGGGTGAAAAATTTTGTGGAAGGGGAGACCGCGGTTGCTGTGGCTTACCCCATAAAAGGGAACCACGGCTATCGATCTAAAGATCCGCCTAGAAGGCAGTCAGGTGACCAAGGTAACAACGCCAATGGGGGAAGCGTGGACTACAAAAGTCAGGAAAAAGGAGGAAGATCGGACGACAAGTTCACTCATCTAAAGATGACTTATCGAGATATCTTGTTAACAGAAGGGGAAAACTTTCCAAGGCCTCCCCCATGACAACTACAGTTGATCGTTGTCAAGGCACTCGCTTCTGTGAGTTCCATAATTACAAGGGTCACAACACGGAGGAGTGCATTCAGCTCAAGAAACATATAGAGTCGCTGATTAAATCAGGCAAACTCAAACACCTGGTCAAGGATTGGAAGGATGTGAAGGATAACAAAAAGTATAACAAAAAAGATTCCCAAAAGGATAAACCTACAACCATATATATGGTTCAATCATGGCAGCGCCGGACGAAGCATAAAGTTAATCAAAAAATTTCACGCGGCAAGGAAATCTCATTCCCTCCTATCACATCGAGCAACGTGGCTGATGCACCTCTCACGATTGAGGTAAGCACTAGAACCCATAACGTTCGTCGTATGTATGTGGATGGAGGATCATTGGCGAAAGTACTCTACGAACAGTGCTTCGTACGGCTATGACCAGAGATCAAAAGGCAATTGATGCCGGCCACATCCCGCTCATTGGCTTCAGTGGAGACACTATCTAGCAAATAGGACAACTACGTTTACTGGTAACCATTGGAGATAAAGAGCATTCCACCACGACGTGGATGAACTTTATGGTGATATGTTCACATTCTCCGTATAATAGTATTATTGGAAGACCAGGTATCCTAGCCATACGGGCGGTCCCGTCCACGGCACACGGCATGATTAAATTCCCGGTGGAAGGGGAAATTGTCACTATATACAATTCAATCATGCTGGCATCCGAGTGTCACGCCGTGAAAACACCAATCCAGCCAGCTCTTGTAAAGGAAGGATCACCACCCCTCAATTGGAAGGTGGTAATCCACCCTGAATACCCGAAACAAAAGGTAGCTATCGGGGGAACGCTCTCCGAAAAAGGAAAGAAGGCCATGTGATCTCTCCTAAAAGCAAACCTTGATATATTCGCATGGGATTCGAAGCATATGATGGGCGTACCGCGTTCGATAGCAGAACATAAGCTTGAAATCCTCCCTGGGTATCCCCTGTTAAACAAAAGAAGCGCGGTCAAGCACCAGAACGCAGCCAGGTAAAACTGGACGAGGTACGGAAGCTGGTAGACGCAGGAATTATGTGCGAGGTCTATTACCATGAGCGACTCTCTAATCCGGTCATGGTCAAGAAGCATGACGGAAGCTGGCGCATGTGTGTGGACTTCACAGACTTAAACAAAGCTTGCCCACATGATTTCTATCCGCTACCAGAAATTGATTGGAAGGTGGAATCCTTATGCGGGGACTCTTTTAAATGTTTCTTGGACGCATATAAAGGATACCATCAGATCCAGATGGTGGAGGAAGATGAGGAGAAAACGACGTTCCATACCAGTCAGGGCGTATATTGTTACACAAAAATGACGTTCGGACTCAAGAACGCAGGTGCGACATATCAACAACTTGTGGATAAAGCCTTCGACTCACATATAGGCCGTAACCTTGAAGTCTACGTGCACGACTTGGTGATCAAAAGCCATACGGAGGACGAACTCCTCCGCGATGTCCAAGAGACATTCAACACATTGAGAAAAATCAACATGAAACTGAATTCCAAAAATTGCACGTTTGGAGCAACTGAAGGAATGTCCCTTGGGTATATCATTAATCCAAACGACATCAAGCCTTGTCCGGAGAAGAAGGACGCCGTGATACAACTACCTTCCCCTCGGACACTCAAAGAGGTGTAGTCACTTAATGGAAAGCTGCCCGGCCACAATAGGTTCTTATCAAAGTCCGTAGAGAAGTCACTTCCTTTATTCAAAACACTCAAGAAGTGCATAAAAAAGGAGACTTTCGCTGGACAAGAGAGGCGGAGGAAGCATTTGGGCAGCTCAAGCAACCTCTCGCGGCTCTTCCCATGCTAGTCGCCCCGCGACCTAAGGATGAACTAATCATGTACTTATCCGCTACATATGGAGCAATATGTACAGTTCTCATGATTGATCGGGATTCAGTCCAGACTCCAGTTTATTTCATAAGTAGAGCACGGCAAGGGCCATAGCTGAATTACTCACCAATGGAGTAATTGGTCTTATCGTTGGTGTATGCCGCAAAAAGGGTACGCCGGTACTTCCAGGCGCACCCAATAGTGGTGGTCACGGACCAACCAATAAAAAAAGGTGATTTTCAAACCAGACGTGGCAGGAATACTATAGAAGTGGAGCGTCCTTCTGGGGGAATACAACATCTCCAATAGACCAAGGACAACCATCAAAGGCCAAACTTTGGCAGATTTCATAATTGAGAAACCGGAGGAGGACGAGCCAATGGTGCAAAAGGAAGAGATCCCATCAGAACCATGGGTTTTGTTCACGGATGGATATTCTTGCACGGACAGATCGGGAGCTGGCCTTATACTCACAAATCTGGAAGGCATGGAATTCACCTACGCCTTGCGTTTTGAGTTCACAACCACGAATAATGAGGCAAAATATGAAGCATTGATTGTGGGTTTGAAAATCGCCGCTAGGATGGGAGTCCGCAACCTAGAAGCCTACGTGGACTCATTACTTGTCGCGAATCACATCCTAGGAGGATATGAAGCCAAGGAGGAAAACATGATCCAATGTCTGGAGAAAGTCAAGTCACTTATCTCTAGTTTTGGCAAGTTTTCTATCAAGCAGGTACCGAGAGGCGAGAATAAGAAGGCGAACGCTCTTACCAAAATCGCGTCTACGAGTTTCGCCCATCTATCCAAACAAGTGTTAGTGGAAATACTTAAGGATAAATCCATTGCAGGAGAGGAGGTCGCAACCATAGTTGACGAGGAGGGGCCTACATGGATGACCCTAATCATAAACTATCTGACGGACGAAACCCTTCCTGAGGAGGAAACAGAAGCGCGTCGCGTCAAAAGGAAGTCACATCACTTCGAACTCCGAGATGGTGTCGTATACAATCGATCCTTCCTACATCCGTGGTTGCGATGTGTCGGACCACGCCAAGCTAGTTATGTGATTAGTGAAATTCATGAAGGGTCGTGTGGCATGCACACCGGCCCTAGATCAGTAGTAGCACGGGCCCTACGCATAGGATACTATTGGCCAACTATGCATTGAGATGCACGAGATATGATTCTTAAATGCAATGATTGCCAAGTAAACAGGCCAGTACTGCGGAACCCACAACAAGAGCTGACACCATCACATCCCCGTGGCTATTCCATAAATGGGGGATTGACATAGCAGGTCCTTTTCCTGTTACAGCCGGAGGCGTTAAGTTCTTGATCGTGGCTATGGACTACTTCACTCACTGGATAGAGGCTAAGACATTCGCAACAATCACAGGCAAACAGGTAAAAAAGTTTGTGTGGGAAAATATTGTTTGCCCTTTTGGTTTACTAGGTGAAATTATCTCGGATAACGGAAAGTAGTCTGCGGATAATCCATTCAAGGATTGGTGCGCAGCGCTGAACATCAAACGGCGCTTCACATCAGTTAAACACCCACAGACTAATGGTCTAGTGGAACGGGCAAATAGAAGCCTAGGTGAAGGAATAAATGCGTGCTTGAATGAGAGGAGCGCCACATGGGTGGACGAACAACCACATGTTCTATGGGCACATAGAACAATGATCAAAACGGCTAATGGGGACACTCCATTCGCGCTGGCCTATGGAACCGAGGCCGTAATCTCAGCAGAAATTAGAAATGCCAACGATCCACACGGCGGAAGTCAACGTCGTCACGAACGAGAGGAACTACGGGTGAATCTAGACCTACTCGAGGAAAAAAGAGAGATAGCAGCTATCAGTGAAGCTAAGTCTAAGGCGGGGATGAAAGCTTATTACGAATACAAGGTCAAGGGTGTTTCCTTTTGACCAAGGGATTTTGTCTATCGTGCTAACGAGGAAAGTCTAGCAGAGAGCACGGGGAAACTTGGTCCAAAGTGGGAAGGACCGTATGAGGTCACAGAAGCTTTGGGGCTAGGCGCGTACAAGCTGCGTGACATGGATGGCCGTAACATGGATCGTACATGGAATATTTTAACCTTAAAAGATGCTATCTCTGAAAGGCTACGACCTCCGCATGGACACTTCGTTGTAGACAGCTTCAATAAAGATCCATGTATTTTTTTCTTTCATGTTTTCTAGGTTCTATTTGTCTTAGGATTTTAATTCTGTCAAAAAATCGTAACCGTTATAAAATAATGCCGTGGTGCCTAGCTAGCTCCGCGGCTTGTTCTTGTTCAAATTATTGTCTTATGTGTCCTTAGAAGTATTTTTATACTCTTATATGTTATTTCTTATTCATATGCATTCATTCATTCAGCCGTACATGTATTATTCGCTCCTAGGAGAAGTAAGAAGATTAAGTGAACCTAATAATTCAACTTATCGCATAAGAGGGATGCAACCCCAGCGACGTGGATCATGTATCCTTACTAGACACCTTATTTACAAGACGTTGTAATAAGTTCCCACATGTCGTACTTACATAGTGCCGAATATGATAAAGACAAACAGTGCACGTCTAGTAAATTATATACTTAGTTTTATTCTTAACCAGCCGTGACACGTCATACGGAAGATACATGATATCTAAGAATAAATACAAGTTTCAAATATACAAACAAAAGTCGCCGTGCTCACCACTGACATGTATCTTCATAAATATTCTAAGTGTTTACACATAGAATTACAAATTACAGCCGTGGACATCCACGGACGAATATAACAAGTATTCACGAATGACAAACTACACAGAAGGCACGAACTCACCTACTTCTTTCTTACCTTCGGCTATCAATGCACGAAGTACCTCACCACGGGCTCCTTTCTCGCTACGCGCCCTGGCTAGGTTGGCCTCCAACGTCTCCCCCAACGTCTTCTCACCCTTCACGACCTTTAAGTTTGTGTCATAAATTGGAAGGGTGAGCTGGCTGGGATCCGGTGTAATATGGGCCTGAGGATCCGCTCCGCTTTCTGGCCCTGCGTCTGGGCGAAGCTTCGCCATCATGTCCTCATTGGTGTCGTCCTTCATACCTTCAAGGTCAGATAAGAAAGGGTACTCCATGTTCCCCAGGATGCCCATGGATGCAGTCATCTTTGCCTCAGCCCCAGGGTTGTATTAAGCATGCTTGGTGGTGTCTTCATTATTTCTTATTAACTCAGCAACCTTAGTCAAGCCTTCGTATCTGCCGCGGTCAATGCCATCTGACACGACATCAGTAAAAGCCTGTACGAACTGCGGCGCCTCCATCACTTTCATCACGACCAGGCGTGTCCCTTGGCCCACCATCCACCTACGACCAGTAATGGCCGTAAGAAGTGAGGGGCACAACACTTCAGCATAGTCTGTAGCCAGTGCGCCCAATTCATGCTCCACCTTGCCTAGGGCCTCGGCCCATTTGCCTCTCTATTTCAACCCGCTCCTTGGAAAACTCTTCCTTTAGAGCCTCCTCGCCCTTCACCAACGACCGCATCTTCTCTAGTTCTTCAGTAAGAGCGGATGCTTGATCAGTTGCGGCCTTAGCAGAAGCGTCGGCAGCAGCTACCTGTTTGTACAAAAACTATGGTTTATTTTATGGTTATAAGCTACTTATATTGGAGCATTTGGAAGGAAGGGAACTTACCTTGTCACGAAGGATTCGCGCATCAGCATCCATCTCTTCGATACGACATTCCCGGGCAGCGGCGTGGCTGTATTGCTCTTTTATTGTTGCCTCCTCCATGGATAAATCCGCTTGCAAGGTAGATATTGTCTGCTCATGTTTCTCTACCATTTTTTTCCCGGCGGGCAACTCTCCTATCAGCTCTTTCCACATGGCCTAGGGCCACCTCAAGACGACGTCGTAGGGTCGCACCAACAGTCATTTGGTGCGTCGAGGAAACGTTGTACTGCTCTAGGAGGGTTCTGTGCTCAAGATCATCGAGGTCTTGCGCCAGGGTGGGAGGAGTCAAGTGGTCCACAAATTCCTTGCACTCCGACTCTACCTCTAACCTTGTCAGCTTGGACATATTCTAAGCTGGGCGAAGGTAGGAGTCCGGGCCTCCGGGCTGGGGCTCTTCTGCATGAGTAGGCAGAGGAGATGGTGGAATGACGGCTATCATGGGGGAGGGTTCCCTATCAACTTCCCTCTTCTGCGCCACGATCGTAGGATCCGGCCTGTTATTTAGCCAACACTTATAAGTTTTTGGAAGTTTTCTACACAACATACATAAAGAATTATAGAGGAATACTTACGTTGTAGCCATGGTAGGGGCCACGACACTCACTGGTGTCGCCTTCCACACAATAGTATCTACCTGTTCATCTTGTGCGGTAGGATGGGGCAGGGGGTTGTCCTTTGGCAGGGTAGTACTACTCCCTTCGTGGTATTGGGGGTGATCCTCCCTTAGCCTCTTACGGGGCGCGTTGAAGGCCCCCTCTTCCATCTCTACTTCTTTAACAACCCTCCTTACGGATTTGCGCTTCCTGGAAGTGGGTTTTTGTTGCCTGGAGGCCCCGGTCTCCTGCGCCACTTCCTCTTCATCGTCATCATCAAATAGACGGTTGATGGACGGGTCAGTTGGCTGCTCCATGTTTTCACCCTGGTTTTCACCATGGATGGCGGTGGCATTCTCTAACAGCAGCTAACCACCATCTTCATTGGTGAAGTCTAACGACGACTTCTCTATCACTGGTCCCTGTTCACCGGACTGCAGCTCAGGTGTTTCTTCGAGAGGATGGTCATGCCGGTAGTCGCGACAAGTAGGGGGGCTCGCTCTCACGTAGTGGTCAGGATCCCTCCGCGACCTTGTTCGGATCTCCCTGGCGTAGTAGCCCAAACAGCTTCATCTCTAAGGACATACATGTACGTCAGTTTGATTGAAAGCATGTTATAACATTTATATGGACATACATCTATATGTATATGAGGAAACACCCACCCTGTCTACGGTCAATCAGGAAGCACGGATATCTGTCCTCCCTACCAAAGTAGTTGCGGCTAATACCTACTAAGCATAAGAAATGATCCGGTAGATCCCTATGGAAATCGGTGCGATTGCTGTCTAACGTTCTAACATCCCGGCTGCTATACTCACTGGGTGGATGTGGATAATCATGTCACACCCTGGTTTTGAGAACAAAAGTTGTGGGGAACACTTTGGCGTCTACAAAGAAGCGATGTTCGTACCACTTCTTGAGGGAATCTAGGGCTTTCCTATAACATATGGGAGCGGTCGCGGATCGTTTTTTGAACGACAGATTCCTAAATAAACCCTAAATAAACCCTAAATAAACTAACGGTGGGGGTTACCTCACAAGCATGACATGTGATCTCAATTAATCTTACATGCTCCTATACAGTGGAGTTGGGATAGATGAAAATCATAATATGTAAGGATATCTACAAGGAACTTAGAGAGAGGAATATTGTAGTTTGCCGAGTCAAATAGACGCGTATATACGCCTATTTTCCTAGCAGGAGCGTCCGTGATTGCTTCACCATCATCCGGATAGGTGGGGTGTACGCTCTCAGGAATATAATAATCAGAAAGGAATTCCATATATTTATCCGGGGACATCACGTTGAGTACAGACGTGATGGTGGGGTTGTCTTTCACCATGATTTATAACTATGAGTAGAAAGGTGTGGTGATCTAACCTGGTACGGTGGATTTTCGTGGAAAATAAGGAGAAGGAATGGAGGAGTGAAAGCAAGTATAACAATGGTGGAAGAAGTTGTAAACTGTGTGTGTACACAATCACACATACCAGCCTTTTATAGGGTTGCCTCGATTTACGAGGTGCCTTGGATGATTCCCACGTGTAATCCACTAAGCCCATCTAATGGATGGGGTTCCTGACACAACTGAAACTTCAGAGGGACCCACGGGTCACCTCTTGAATAGTTTTGAGTAGCTCGAGGGTGAGCCCATGCGGTGCACTTTTGTAGTCAAACCTACGAACCATGACTATAATTAATGCACACATTAATATTGTCCCGGTCGACAGCCTTGAGGTGCGGCTTTAATTGCAAAGGCGGTGTTAGGGGCATTAGTTAGTCTAGAAGTTACGCCTACGGTTGTAACAACTAGACTGGGGGGACATGATGACGTATAGTCCCCAACCGGGTCATGTACCCGACCCACGGGTACTACCCGCATCCGGCCCATCACTGATGGGTTAGATTAGATGTCGTTAGGCTTATGGGCTTCGAATGAATATTGGCCGCATAGATGCGTGTGGCCCATGTACCGACACGACCGGTGTAGGGTTAGACAAAATCACAATCTTATTAGGATTGGGATTTACCCCAATGTGGAGGATATACACTCACCATAATTAGAAGATAACAATTAAACTAATTATAGCACTTATCCTTTGCTTGGGGCCGAAGTATTGGTGACAGCCCGTTAGGGTTTCACCGCCTGTATAAGGAACCCCCAAGGGTTCCACAAAGGTATCACATTCTTCATACTCTCAACCTACAACCGATTCATAACCCTAAATCGATTACTTACTCTCACACTGGAGTCTAATCGTGGGATACGTTCCCCTGGTAAGCTTAACGCGTGTTGTTTTAGTGTGCAGGATCTCAGCAAGACATTCACTTGGTGCAAGAGCCGGAGCCCAACCTATCCAAATTAAGCCTAATTCGGATTAAGCAAGGATCATCCAACTTTTCTATCAACACTTTTAAGAACACCCCAAAACATAAGAAGGAGGATTTAACTGTTGTTGAGTTGGGAAGTCATCTGCGCATTAAGGAGTCTCCCACAGTGCAGGATAATGACAAGCCAAAGGGCTTAAATGTTGTTGGTTCATCTTTTGTCAATATGGTGGAGCATAACAACTCCATCAGGTATAATGACAATAGGGGCAAACGTAAGCATCAGGATAACACCAAAGCTAATCATAGCAAGAAGTCATCAGTGACTTGTTGGAAATGTGAGAAACCTGGACACTTGAAATAGGATTGCAAGGGTGTTAGTATTGGCAGCAAAGCCAGTAGATCATGCACAAATGGTTCAGTGATTAGTTCTAACAACACAATAAAAGGTTAGAATATGTTTAATGAATCTCTTCTGATTTAATATGTTACATATGTATTTTGTACATGATAATAATGTTACGCGGTGGGTTGACTCTGGAGAAACTGTTCATGTATGCAAAGATAGATGTTGGTTCAAGACTTATGAGTCACTAAATGATGGATCTATACTTAACATGGGAAATGAGTCAACAACCCTAGTGCATGGATATGGTTGTGTAGATCTTAGATTTAATTCTAAAAAGATTGTTTCCTTGTTTAATGTTTTGCATGTTCCTAATAATAGGAAGAATTTGATTTCAAGTAGTATTTTAAATAATTGTGGTTATAAACAGGTGACTGAATCTAATAAATGTGTTTTATATAAAGATGGTGTGTTAATTGGTTTTGTGTAATCAAATGTTGAGGCTTAATATTATTTTTGAAACAACTAACGATACTTTTGAAAGTAGTAACGCTAGTACAAATACTAAAAGGTACTTGTAGAGCTAGTACCGCTAGTACAAATATTTGTTCAGCCTTTATGTCAACCACTAAACTGAATGATTCATCTTTATGGTATGCTAGGCTTGGACATGTCTACTATAAAAGGATGCAAGACATGTCTAAGGATGGGTTAATCCTAGGTTTTGACATGGACACTGAAAAGTGTCAGACTTACATACTGAATAAAATTACTAAGAAACCATTTCAGGATGTAAAACGTAAGACTATAGTTTTAGAGCTAATCCATAGTGACCTATTTGATTTACATGCTACTCCCTCTTTAGGGAATAAGAAATACTTGGTAACATTTACTGATGCTACTTCAAGGTTTTGCTATGTTTATTTGTTACATACTAAGAATGAAGCATTAGATAAATTTTAAGTATACAAATCTGAAGATGAATTACAACAAAGAGACCAAATCAAAAGATTTAGGACTGATAGATGAGGTGAGTACATGGATACTCAATACTTTTAGTCTGTTGGAATAATCCATGAAACGACTGCCCCTTATACTCGAAAACAAAATGGTATATCAGAAAGGAAAAATAGAGTACTCAAAGAGATTGTTAATTCCATGTTGTCCTATTCGGGGATGAGTAAAGTTTTTGGGGTGAAGCTATGTTAACGTCTTGCTATTTATTAAATAAGTTTCCCAATAAAAGGAACATGATTACCACTTATGAACTATGCACTAAAAGAAAACCAAACTTGAATTACCTCAAGATTTAGGGTTGTAGGGTAGTTGTAAGACTCCTTGATCCAAAGGTGAAAACCGTGGGTGAAAGAGGCATTGAGTGCATCTTTTTTAGATATGCTGAGGATTGGTTATATGTTATTGAACCTAATGATTCAGTTTTAATAAACTCAATCATTGATCAAGGGATGCTAACTTTGATGAAACTAGGTTCTCAAAAGTCCCTAGACCAAGCCTAAGGACTCCTACTGGAGCTGAGGACATTGGTGCTTCAGTAGAACCTGAACATGTCACTGAGGAGGTTGTGAATAAGCAACTTGATCTTGAGCTTAGAAGAAGGAAAAGGCATAAGACTCCAAAGACTTTGGATATGAATTTTAATTATATATAATTAAAGTTACAAGGGATGAGGTCTCTGACTAATACTACAAATACATTAATGTTGAAGATGACACACAAACAATTGATGAAGAATAAATTCCCAGGTGTTGCTTTCTGGAAAGAAGCAATAAATGATGAGATGGATTCCATCATGGGCAACAACACTTGAGTGTTGGTTGATCTACCTCCAAGTTGCAATCCACTCGGTTGAAAATGGATTTTCAAAAGGAAAATGAAGGTAGATGGAACTGTTTAAAAGTTCAAGGAAAGGCTAGTCATTCAAGGCTTTAGTCAAAAGTCAGGGATATATTACTTTTTTTGGTAATGGGTTTCCCCGGTAAATAGATTAACCAAAAAAATAGTGAAGTACACATGGAATGTGGCTAAGGTACCACATTAACCTCAAGCTAAACAGCTTGATAAACACCTAAATCTAGTGCTTATGACAAGCCATAAACACTTACAAAACACCCAGTACCCAACAAAATAAACCAAACTAGCTAACAGCTTCCATGAAGGAATTTCCACCTGCATTTGTTTTAGGGAATAAATTGGTTGTTTCATCATAAACCATTTCAACCTCGTCATCTTCATCATCATGATCCAATACAGAGTAAGGATTTGATGGACATAGCCCAACACCTGATGATGACGTATCAATAGACTTCAACTTGGGCAAAGAAACAGTCTTCACACTAGTCACTCCCTTCATCGGGTTACTAATTGTAGCTTTAGGAACAAATTTAACATTCGGCTGAACCGATGAACCAGTAAACTTACCACCCTTAAAAGATTTCATCATCTTTCTCTTTCTTTTGGCCACCGTTTGGAAACCATCATTATTCTCAACAACAGGAGTAGCACCAGAAGTAGATGGACCAGTGCTAGCAGTAGGAACTATAGGAGAAGCAACCACCTTATTAGAGCATTGATCAATAGAGTGACCAAAAGTCTTACACTCAGCACATCTAGGAGGTCTCCATTCATATTCAACACGGAGAGTTTCCTTTATAAAACCCTCCCCCGAAAGATAAGGGACACCAATGGTAACAACATCCACAAAATCAGCCTCAACATTAACCTCAATTAAGCATCTGGCAAAACGACTCCGACCCCATGACTCCTTACACATAGAACTAATGTAGGAATCTAGCATCAAAGGGTTTCCAATGAAAGAAGCAATCAAACTAATTCCATCTTATTCAAAGACTTGAATAGGCACATCATGTAATTTTACCCAAACATGAATACGAGTCAATTCTTCTTTAATCAACCTAGTATTCATCGACCATTTTTTGAGAATGATCGGAGATTTACGAATCAACCACGGGACCTCCTCTAAAACTGCTTCCAAACCAGCAAGTGAGTTGAATTTGAAAAAGAAAAAACCCTTAGAATTCATCATGATCCGTGTCAACCCATGTTTCACCCAGTTGTTTCTAACATAATAATCCACAAGCGGGAAAGCCATTCTCTTTCTAATAAAGTAACCATATAGAGTATGTTGAAGACGATGACTGACCTTCTGAACCACTTTATGCGGAATAAAGACGTTTACACCATCAAAAACATCTTCTGACACCAATTGATGAAAACTACCATTATCAACAAACTGCTCCGTTTCAGTTGCACTAGTATTATAAATGGAAGCAAGCGTATCAATTTTATTAGAAAATTCAGTGGTAATATCCTCAATCGACTGTACATAATCATTACTTGCACCATTCGAACCACCCCCCTTGATCATCAACTCAGCTTCATATGCACACAATAAAAAATAGATCTCCTTCAATCGTTCAATGGTAACCAACGGACATATATCAATTTTCACCAACTTTAAATTATGCTTGAGTTCACAAACTTCAGCCACCGTGTGCAATGGTATCCCAAAAACCTTACCAATCACATCAATCGTACAAGGCTGCATATTATTAAGTAAAGCAGCCTTTGCATCCACATCCATCATCGAATATTCATTAGGTTCAATTAGAAGCACAACGAAACCCTAATCATCAGTAATGAAACCCTAAACATAAGAACAAACCAAACCCTAATATGCGATTACAATGGAAAACGAACAAGACAATCGTGCAATGTAACACATGACACACACAACAAATGTATATGAATACGATCAGAGACACACGAATCAACCTAGAAAACGTAACCACCGCCTTCACACAAAGCGCAAAGGAAAAAAATTAAAAAGACGACCAATTAAAGAAACCCAAAAAACTGGCAACCAAATAAAAACTACGTTAACTCAAGATTAATCCAAGATTAAACAAGAAAACATTATTGTTATATGGTATTTAGATTGAAGGATTAAAAAAATCGAATCACAATGGAAAAATTCTTTTTCCTGCCGCCATAGATGAAAATTAGGGTTTTCCTATATGTACCTAGTTAGGGATAAACTACTTTAATACCTATGCTCAAGTAGCACGTATCTGTATCATAAGAATGTTAATTGCCTTAGCATCGATTTACAATATGTTTATTCATTAGATGGATGTGAAGACTACATTCTTGAATGGTGATTTGGATGAGGAAGTTTACATGAAACAACCTCAAGGCTTCATCATGCCAGGAAATGAGACTAAGGTGTGTAAACTAGTTAAATCCTTGTATGGACTGAAGTAGGAACCTATGCAATGACATTAAAAATTTGATGAAGTGGTTTTGTCTAATGGTTATTTGCTTAGCCAAGCTGACAAATGTGTATATAGAAAATTTGATGAATCTGCTAAAGGAGTCATCATTTGTCAATATGTTGATGACATGTTAATCTTTGGTACTGACCAAGTTGTTGGTCTACGAATCTTGTGTAAACAACGTATCGATAAGGATCTATGAATAAGATGTTTGCACAATTAACCAATTGACTAACTAATAACAAATCTTGTACTTTCATCATTTGTATATCTTATTAATAATGAATCAATAGATTTACAAGACTTGCCCGGTTATTTGTGGAATAACAACCGGGCGATTAGTGACAAACTAAACTCTCATTGTTCAAAGCTACCTAAACATATGAAACAATGGGAGGATGAAACCTATCCACTAAAGTATACATGTGATGTTTCTCTGGTGGAAGCATTTTTACTATCCTATTACAAAGACTACTATATATAGTGTGAAAGTAAAGCTTACAAGATAAGCTTTACTAAAGTACAGGTAACTACCTTGTAATTTGTTGTTTTCCTTTTTCCACCTTTGACAAAGTGCAAGTCACCTTCTTGAACTTTTTTCTTCATTGTTGATAAGACTTGTTCCCACTAATACTTCAGACACTTCTTCATGTCTTCTAATAAGAGATAGTCTTTAGGAGTTAGCAAGTTATTATGTCATCACTTAATAACTCCATCATCCTAAATTGGTTCTTTATATCACTTACTAAGATCCACCTCAGCAACTGACGAGTCTATCTCGTAGACTCTAAAGAACACATGGGAATGCCACACCGAACTTTCATAAATTCAGTGACTAACACTACTTAGGCTGCTTTACATACAAATCATGTACACGGGAAAAATAAGGAACTGAATTGGCCCGGCAATGTCCCCTTATTTAGATAGAAAAGTAGCCTAAGTCAAATAGTAGTAAGTGAGCATAAAAGCTTCTTCTTACCTAATATGTTAAACAAAGTATACCAACAATAACTAACTTCTCTAGTTCAAGTCATCCGCTGACTTGTATGGTCTTGTCAATGTTGTAGTTGTTATGCTGAACTCTACAATCTTTGATCTCGTACTTTTAAAACACTTGATCCAATTCCCTGATGCTTATATAAAACTCACAATACTAACTTCACTTTAGGTCATCAGTGAAGTATATATATGCTTTACCATAAAGACCATATGCTTCACCCTAGCATATATTAAAGTAGCATAATCTATGTAATTAAGATCTGGAGTTCATTTACCTTAAATCAACCAAGTAGTCAATGGTTGATGCAACAACCATAAAAGATCATAGACTAAGCTCAGCAACCCATCTTCAGCGACTTGGCTCAATCAGCCATATATGTAAACATGTAAGTCTCTGAAGGTTCATGTTTGGTGTTGGTTGTTTGTGATGGTGTATTGTGATGTATGATAATGCGTAGGTAATGTAGGAATTTTTAGGAAAATCTTTTTTAATGTTCGTTTTCCTCGACTCACTCGAATTGATCTCAAATTTAACGTGGATTACTTGTTTTTGGTAAAATTTCTCTTTTTGGTATTTTTAAAACTAATTAAAAACTATTTGATTAAAAGCTAATTTAATTAACTATTAAAACTATTTAAACAATTTTGAAAACTATTTTAAACTAATATAAAAATCTAATTTAATCTAATTTAAATAAAAACTATTTTGAAACTTAAACAAATTTTAAAACTAAATTCATGTGAAACTAAAATAAAGACTTTTAGTGAAAACTATTTTTCTAAATAAAACTAGATTAATTAAAACTACTCTTAAAAAAAACTAAATTTAAAAACAATTAAAATTTATAAAAGTAATATTTTTTTTTATTTTTTATATATTTTTTAAACTTTATAAAAGAAAACTTTTAATTTAAAATTAATTAATTAAACCTAAAACTTGTATTTAATTAAATAAACA
Source organism: Glebionis coronaria (assembly GCA_025667525.1). Lineage (NCBI taxonomy): Eukaryota > Viridiplantae > Streptophyta > Magnoliopsida > Asterales > Asteraceae > Glebionis > Glebionis coronaria. The sequence continues at coordinate 1,963,686 of CM046882.1, read as the reverse complement.
AAACTGCCAGTTACAAAATACCCTATATTAATTAAATAATGCAGAATAAAACACAAGAAAGGTACTAACTAAGTTGGTAAGGCTATGGGTTGCTGAACAGAAGGTCCAGGGTTCGAGTCCCAGGAGGGACGTAATTTGCTAATAACATTTTTTTTGGAACTTTTAGAATACTCAGACCAATAGGGTCTGACTTTTTTAAGCAGTATAACAGCAACTCTATAAACCAAATAAGCACACCAACATAAGCACGAAATAAGCAGTAATAACAATCAGAAACAAAAATTTAACCAAAAGAAAACATAACAGCTTATCAAAAAGGCAAATAAGCAAATGAGCAGATAATTAAATAAGCAGATCTAAAAAACGACACTAAATAAGCACCAAAAGCTAAAACTGATAAGCAGATTAACTAAACAAACAGTAAGCAAATTAATCTAGATAAGCAAATGTAAATAAGCTAATAATCAATCCAAATCAAAACTAACATAAACCGAAGAGCAGATAAGCTAATAAGAAAATCAAAGTAGCATAATAATAATCAAAATAGTAAAAATTAAACTTCAAATAAGTAAACTAAGCAGTTCCAAACAAAATCATTATCCAACCAGAAACTTAACAGTAACTACTCAAAATAAAAAAACGAATCATAAACAAAAGTTACTCGAATCCAATAAGCAGATAACTAACTAAGCAGCTTCAATCAACCACAAAACACAAGCAGTTTAAGCAAATCTAAATAATAAACTTAACAAAAAAAACTTATAAATAAAAGAGAGATGAAACCTTATGGAGAAACCTTTGGGACGAAGGTGGGCGCTGAACCACCTTTTGAACCGAAACCGAATCAAATACCTCCTTATTACCCAAACACCATCAACAAATCATCCTCGAACCATAACAGTGAACCGAACCAATAATTTTTAATCTTCCCAGTGGGAGAAGATTTCTACCATTTTTTTACTTTAATTTTAATTAATGAGAAACAGAAATTAGATTAATATTGCAATAAAAATTAAGTGAGACAAAATTTAACCGAGAATTAAAATTTCATTAATATTCAAAAACAGGATTACAATACTTTTTAAAAGAGAAAATTACATTAACCTAACATCTATTTTTCAGAAATAAAAATTAAAAATAAAAGAAGGCACACCAAATTAAACAAATGAGGGGGTTTTTATAGCCAACCCCCAAGGGCTTGTTGGTGAAGCTTCGAGAGCAAGACATCAAATCTGAGCCATTAAATCCTTCTCTTCTACCTTCTCTCTCTTCATTTTCTTCATCTAACGGTCGTGGATTCCCTAGTCACACGGATCACCAACCTGGAATGGGGGTGTGTTTGTTGTGTTTGTTGATGGGTGATGTGGACGATTTCTATTAGATGAGGTAGTGGTGGTGATGTGGATTATCCAATCAAAAGAGGGATTGGAGCCACGTATGATGAGGAGAAAGGACCACTAGTATTGGATCTTCTGATTAACTTGGGGATTTAATCCCTAAGTGTGTGAATATCACACTTTGGGTAAAAACCCCAATTTTTGATGAGTAAATTTGGTTCTAGGGTTTGGGAATAGTAAAAACTGAAGGCTGTTGTTTTGGGAGAGAAGGGGTTGTGGGTGAGTTGTTCTTGTTATTAACGAAAGGGATAAATGGTGGGTGTTGGGTAAATAAAACATTTAATAATAAGTGTGAGTGGGGGTTTGGGTAAATAAGTACACGTGTGTGAGGTGAGGGTGTGAGAGTTGGTGTTGGATTGACTGAAGGCTTTGACCAAGTGAAAAATTCGTTTTATCCGTCCCTTTTGTATAAGTGATTGGGCTTGGCCCAAATTGTTGCTACTTCTAGTCCAATCCGTATCATAATAGTGGAATTGGGCCATATTGGGCTTTTGTAAAATAACTTTAGCAATTTGATAACTCCAAATGGGCTTTTGAGCCCATTAACCCAAATGTGGGACCCACTTGGCCCAATTATCTTTGTAAATGATTAAATCCACTAAAACGAGCTTGATTTCGGCTTGCTTGACCTTTCTTTAAAACCGTGTTGAATTGCCCGTTTTCGTGATCTTTGGCACACTTTTGATCTTTTGACTTTGTCTTTGTCTCTTTTTAGACTTTTCTTCAACATTTGACCGTGAAATCCCGTGTTTTCTTTGCTACCTATTTTAACACAAAAATACAAAACCACGCGTAATTCCGAGTTTTATGATATAAAACACATGATTAGGTCTTGTTTTTCCTTGATTTTAGTGGCAATAAGATAAGTGTTTACACACTTATTAAATCCCCTACACTTGACCATGGCAATGACCCCATGCAATGCTTAGTTTTAAAGCATAAAGTTACATTTTTCACATAATTAACCCATCATGGCCTTTATTAAGATATACTATTATTACTACGACGAAAAGATAAAAGGAAACAAAAGTTATAACAATTAATTAACTTCGAGATTATTTGATGGAAGAAACTTGTAAAGAAATCTTAGACTTGAATTAGGGCTTTGGTGTCATGAATATTAATCACCCTCAAGTTTCACGTTCCCCATACCAAGCTTAAAAACGAGATCATTGTTTACCATAAGTTCTTAGGTTAAAATCACTTATATAAGATAATTGTGTAATACTCTTTCTCCAATTCCTACGTTGTATCTCTAGATTTTATTGATTGTCATTCACCCGTAGGCTCATTTGACTTATTTGATAATTATTAGTCCAAAAATGAAGGCAATACGGTGCAAACCTGACACTCAAAACCTAACCTCGTCCTCAAAAACGTTGTCACTAAAGTAAGCCCACATCAAGGATGATTTAACACAATTTGGGGAATAAATTCCCGGGCCCAAAATTTGGCCAATAGTACTACTTATAAATTATTCCTCCAAAGTCATGTTGACTTTATGTGGAGTTTAGCAAGTTCACATCATATATATCCTTAGGCTCTTTAATATGTAAAAATGCTCCTCATCTATTGTCCACACCCTAAAGCTCCTTGAACGATAAACGAGGGAATTGATTTTTTTCATCAATTTTTATTCAACACTTACCATGCCATACACCCTAAGGCTCTAATGACAAGGTTCGTGCTACATGCCCCACACCCTAAGGCTCCTTGAGGTCATGTTTTAATCTTATTCTTTCTTTATTTATGATATATATAGTAGGCCAAATTTCGCGGTCCCATGGTCTGAATACCTCCTACTTAGTGGTTATGAGCCACCTTAGTCGGAAGTCCACAATGCTGGCACCCTTAATGTGTTCATGCTTTAACTACAAGGAGAATAAAGATTTGGCTAAGAGTTAAGATATCGAATCGACACCGCAAAAATCCTCACTTATTAAGCAATTAAATATACAAGCGGGAAGAAAGAGCCACAAAAACTCATATATGCAAGAATTAACCCTTAAACTTATTATCAACTCTATCATCTCTCGTTCTCCACAATTTAAAATCTCAAGGAATGAGACTCGTGGATGCTTAGCCTAATAAACCAATTAAGGTCCATATGGTTAAGGATACTAGCTAGAGTAAACTTAGATAAGTAAACTCGGGTTGAGTCAAAATATTCACGACGGGCCTAATATATCAAAGATATCAAAACTTATTAAAATCATTTTATTTTATTTTATTTATTTTTTACTTTATTCTTGAAATGGAATTTATAAATAAGATGCGATGATAAAAGGAAAGAAAATATTAGAAAATACTACTAGGCCAAAATAGATCAAAATTTTGAAAAATGTTGAAAAGTTTTAATTTTCCGGTTAAATGAGGTCAAATTCATGGAAAAGCCCACTAAAATTCGATAGAAGTCCCCCTACACTTAATATAAACATTGTCCTCAATGTTTAAGCATGTGGGAGAATAAACTCCCATACACTTAGGACAATGAGTACGTTGTTTAAAATCGAGCTAAGGAAGAGACAACTAAAGTGATTACATTTATTCGTTTTATTTATGTACATGTATGAATCACAATAGCAAAAACTTGTCGAAGGAACCGGGTAGACGGGAAACACGGGATCACGGTCGCGTCAAAAGTACCAAAAGTGGATTATTAAAGCACATGTCCCTGCACACATCACAACACACAAACAACTTACTTGGCTCCCCCTACACTTATTGGCGGAAATGGGTGAAGGCGAAAAAAGGTAGAAAACATGGAAAAGGTAAAAATCTAACCTAGTTAAACGATGCTTGATTTATTTATCACGAGTCTCTAGCTCGACTCGATTCCCCGAATGTCATCATTCAAATGGGAAAATCATGGAAGAAACGAGATTTCCAAGGGAGGAAAATCTCTCCATGATAAAGGGTGAAATAAAGTCATATAAGGCATACCCTATGAAAATCCACCCGGGTCAAACACATAATTTCCATCATTAAAGGAAATAAACCCCGAGGTGGTACACTCACACATGGCAAAGAAAAGTAGGGTATCCTTAGTCAAAAATTTCTTACGAGGAAAGTTGTTATGGTGATAAGGCAATGATAGCACGAAAGTCTCTATTCCGGGATCAAACACCAATTCCTTAACGGGAAAATAGCAAGAGGTGTTGACATTTAAGCTCAAAATATCATCAAAATCCAAAGTGGGACAATCATCCTCTTCCAAACTTAATGTGAAAACATAAGTATCATCGGAGTCATAGGAAAACTCATCCTCATGAGGAAAATAGGTATTTAGAAAGGTATCTAAATCCTCATCAAATGGAATAACCTCTAAAGTTGGAATGATCTCTAAGAGTGGAGGATTCTCCTCAAAAGTCATGACTTCTAAAATTGGAGTATAAAAGTCAAAAGGAGTCTCCATGGAAGAATCACTCATAGAATATGAGGTGCATTAAGATCATGGGGTGGGTCATCAAAGTTAATGAGATCACTTAAAGAAGTGTCATCATCGTAGGTATCAAAGATTGGTGTATCATAAATGGGTGGGTCAAAAGATAGGTCGTCTAAACCGAAGATAATGTGATCGCTTGAAGAAGTGTCATCACTATAGGTGTCATAAATAGGAGTTTCAAAAATTTGAGGCTCTAAGGGAAGGGATGAATTTATCACAAAATCATTTTGATTAGAATTTTCAATTCCAAAAGGATTAATAAAAATCTCTTTATTATCATAATTAAGAACATCAATCATATTGACCGACTCTTTTCCATTTGATTTTGTTGTGATTTTCCCCATTTTAAAAACTTGTTGTTCATCCCGAACCCTAAGAATTAACTCCCCTTCGGCCACATCAACTAAGGCTCTTCCGGATCGTAAGAATGGTCTACCAAGTATTAACGGAATACGAGGATCCATATCATAGTCGACGACGACAAAGTCTACGGGAAAAGTGAATGTACCAACTCGAACAAAAACATCTTCGGCAATACCAACGGGGTATGCGAGAGTTCGATTAGCTAACTCGAGAGTCATGCGAGTCGGTACAAGGTCGGGTAATGATAATTGTTTCCGTACCGAGAGTGGCATAAGATTGATGCTAGCGCCGAGATCCTCTAAAGCCATACAATCATCAATTTGAGGAAACGAGCAAGGTAACACGAATCGTCCGGGATCTCCTAGCTTTTCGGGAAGCTCTTTGAGAAGAATCGCGGAACAATTCTCATTTAAACGGGTGTTCACGAGCTCAACCATTTTTTCTTTCTTATTAAGCAAATCTTTAAACATTTTCACAAATTTTGGCATTTGAGCAAGTGCTTCAATAAGGCTAATGTTAACATTGACGTTGGAAATCATTTTTAAAAAATTGGAAACATGAACGTCATCTTTGGTGAGCACTTTAGCCTTGTCCAATCTAGAGGGATAGGGGATATTGGGTTTAGATGGTGAAGGTTGAGAAGGAGAAGGACTCGCTTCTTAAAAAACCGTATGGTTAGGCTCATTAGGCAATGGAGCACTAGTACTAGGAGTGGTAGTGGGAGGAATCACCAGGGGGAGTAGGATTACTCATTATGACCTCCGGGCCTTGTCTCTCCTTTATGGGCGAAGAGATGGAAGGTCCCACTAAAGTGGCTCCACTTCGAGTAGTGATAGCACTCATATTAGCATGAGGGTTAATCTCGGTTTTAGAAGGTAAGGCTCCTTGGTGTCTAAGGGCTTGAATCATTGTTAAAAATTTCTTATCGGTCGATTCTTGCATCTCTCTCATAATTCGCTCATGGTCGGTCAATTTTTGTAGAACCAAGTCCATTTGAGGATTATGCATGTTCATTTGATTATACCCTTGATTAGGAAAACCTTGATTAGGAAAACCTTGATTTTGATATTGAGGTTGAAAACCGTTGTTATTAAGAAAATTTTGAAAACCTTGATTTTGACCATTATAATTCCCTTGATTAGCATTCCCTTGTAAATTACCCATTTGAGGACCTTGGTTCCTATTTTGGTGTTGGGTATTTTGGGCGGGTGGGGGTGGTCTCTGTGGTGCTACAAAACCCGGGGGAGCCAAATAATTAGTACTCTTATAAGACAAATGGTTAACATCAACATTTGGTTTGAATTGAACCCTTTCATTTGCATTGGTGTTATAAGCACAAACTTGTTGTTGTTGATTGTAAACCTTGTCACAATTAAAATATGAATGTGGTCCACCACAAGTCTCACACGTTTCACTAGTTTCTTTCAAGGCATTCACTTGACCCTTTATTTCTTTGGTTTGTAAAGCAATTGATTCAACAAGCGAAGTAAGCTTATCAATTCTTTTGTCGTTCTCACTAGAACTAACACTTGCCATAGTGGCCCTAACACTCTTGGTTTGTACTTTAGATTTGTTTTCAATTATGGCCCAAGCCTCGTTCATGGACTTCACAAGAATATTGCCCCCCGCGGCACTATTAAGTGAGTCTTGGTCATTTAGAGTTAAACCATTGTAAAACGTATTGATTTGATGCACTTTAGTGAAACCGTGTTGTGGACATTTTCTTAAAAGCTCTTTAAATCGATCCCAAGACTCACTAAAAGTTTCCCCATATTTTTGTTCAAAGGTAATGATTTCATTCCTTAAAGCGGTGGTTCGTGATGGTGGAAAAAAGTAGTTAATGAACTTGGTCTCTAAATCAATCCATGTATTAATACTTTGGGGTGGTTCCTTATCAAGCCAAATCCGGGCTTGTCCCTCGAGGGAAAAAGGAAAAAGTTGTAGACGAATAGCCTCTTGTGGCACCCCATTGTATTTGACGATATTTGCTAATTGTATGAAACGTTTGATATGAGCGTGTGGGTCATCATTAGTATGGCCAAAAAATGGTGTAGCGGAAACCATTTGAATAAAACCCGTTTTAAGTTCAAAATGATTTGCTCCAATATCCGGCACCACAATCGCGTCATCGTTTCCTTCAACGTGAGATCGGAGAATCTCAATCATTGATCGATTATCCGTTGCCATCGTATTGTCGAAAGCTTGATTCTCGGGATCGGCTTGAATGACGGTCTTTTTGTTTTTCTTCTTCTTCTTCTTTTTGGAAGAATTAGAAGCGTTTGGTACACCAATCGGTATGTATGTACGCACGCGATTGCACATACAATTAAAACTTAGGAATGAGGTAGGTGACCTCGGTCGACTTTGAGAGGAAAAGGATTTTCCCTCTCGAGGTGCAATATAAAAAAGTTACAAAAATATATATTTAATACTAATTGAGTTGGCAAACCAATAATCGGTCGTCCCTCTCAATATACGCACAAGCAAGCGGGGAAACGAGGTGGCACAAAGCACTTAAAAATCTTTTTCCTTAGACGGCCTTTTATAGCGCGTCGCCTTATACCCACCTTATAGTTTGTATATATCGAGTTCAAACGTCTTACTAGTATTTATCTATTTTTCCCTTTTATTTCGTTTAGGATTCGAATACAATAGTTAGGTGATGAAATCCCAACTAAGGCCTTATTTGAAAAGTAGGTAAATTAATGTTCTACGTAATATAATATAGTAAAAGAAAAATCTTTTTGTATTTTTTAGAAAAATATATATTCACAATAAAAATCGAAAGAAATCGAACTAAAAAAAACACTAATACGTAATATTTTTGGTGTAATACTTTTAGGAAAAAGTATTACTTTTGGATTATTTTTAATTTTTTTGGTGCAAATCTTAGGAAAGAATTTGCTTTTGTGATTTTTTTTAATTTTTTTTTGTATTTTTAAGTTTTTGATTTTTTTTGTATTTTTGATTTTGTTAACAAGAAACGTAACGTTCAAAATGAACGGATCCCAAAATCCAAATGTCTTACGAAATCTTCAATCGTAACGAGCGAAGCGGCAGCGGCACCAATTTAATGTAGGAATTTTTAGGCAAATTCTTTTTAATGTTCGTTTTCCTCGACTCACTCGAATTTATCTCAAATTTAACGTGGATTACTTGTTTTTGGTAAAATTTCTCTTTCTGGTATTTTTAAAACTAATTAAAAACTATTTCATTAAAAGCTAATTTTATTAACTATTAAAACTATTTAAACAATTTTGAAAACTATTTTAAACTAATCTAAAAATCTAATTTAATCTAATTTAAATAAAAACTATTTTGAAACTTAAACAAAGTTTAAAACTAAATTTATGTGAAACTAAAATAAAGACTTTTAGTGAAAACTATTTTTCTAAATAAAACTAGATTAATTAAAACTACTCTTAAAAAAAACTAAATTTAAAAACAATTAAAATTTATAAAAGTAATAAAATATTTTTTTTATATATTTTTTAAACTTTATAAAAGAAAACTTTTAATTTAAAATTAATTAATTAAACCTAAAACTTGTATTTAATTAAATAAACAAAACTGCCAGTTACAAAATACCCTATATTAATTAAATAATGCAGAATAGAACACAAGAAAGGTACTAGCTAAGTTGTTAAGGCTATGGGTTGCTGAACAGGAGTTCCAGGGTTCGAGTCCCAGGAGGGACGTAATTTGCTAATAATATTTTTTTTGGAACTTTTAGAATACTCGGGTCTGAGTTTTTTAAGTAGTATAACAGCAACTCTATAAACCAAATAAGCACACCAACATAAGAACGAAATAAGCAGTAATAATAATCAGAAACAAAAATTTAACCAAAAGAAAACATAACAGCTTATCAAAAAGGCAAATAAGCAAATGAGCAGATAATTAAATAAGCAGATCTAAAAAAACGACACCAAGTAAGCACCAAAAGCTAAAACTGATAAGCAGATTAACTAAACAAACAGTAAGCAAATTAATCTAGATAAGCAAATTCAAATAAGCTAATAATCAATCCAAATCAAAACTAACATAAACCGAAGAGCAGATAATCTAATAAGAAAATCAGAGTAGCATAATAATAATCAAAATAGTAAAAATTCAACTTCAAATAAGTAAACTAAGCAGTTCCAAACAAAATCATTATCCAACCAGAAACTTAACTATAACTACTCAAAATAAAAAAAACGAATCATAAACAAAAGTTACTCGAATCCAATAAGCAGATAACTAACTAAGCAGCTTCAATCAACCACAAAACACAAGCAGTTTAAGCAAATCTAAATAATAAACTTAACAAAAAAAATTATAAATAAAAGAGAGATGAAACCTTGTGGAGAAACCGTTGGGACGAAGGTGGGCGCTGAACCCCCTTTTGAACCGAAACAGAATCAAATACCTCCTTATTACCCAAACACCATCAACAAATCATCCTCGAACCATAACAGTGAACCGAACCAATAGTTTTTAATCTTCCGAGTGGGAGAAGATTTCTACCATTTTTTTACTTTAATTTTAATTAATGAGAAACAGAAATTAGATTAATATTGCAATAAAAATTAAATGACACAAAATAAAACCGAGAATTAAAATTTCATTAATAATCAAAAATAGGATTACAATACTTTTTAAAAGAGAAAATTACATTAACCTAACATCTATTTTTCAGAAATAAAAATTAAAAATAAAAGAAGGCACACCAAATTACACAAATGAGGGGTTAGCCAACCCGAAGGACTTGTTGGTGAAGCTTCGAGAGCAAGACATCAAATCCGAGCCGTTAAATCCTTCTCTTCTACCTTCTCTCTCTTCATTTTCTTCATCTAACGGTCGTGGATTTCCTAGTCACACGGATCACCAACCTGGAATGGGGGTGTGTTTGTTGTGTTTGTTGATGGGTGATGTGGACGATTTCTATTGGATGAGGTAGTGGTGGTGATGTGGATTATCCAATCAAAAGAGGGATTGGAGCCACGTATGATGAGGAGAAAGGACCACTAGTGTTGGATCTTCCAATTAACTTGGGGATTTAATCCCCAAGTGTGTGAATCACACACTTTGGGTAAAACCCTCAATTTTTGATGAGTAAATTTTGTTATAGGGTTTGGGAATAGTAAAAACTGAAGGCTGTTGTTTTGGGAGAGAAGGGGTTGTGGGTGATTTGTTCTTGTTATTAACGAAAGGAATAAATGGTGGGTGTTGGGTAAATAAAACGTTTAATAATAAGTGTGAGTGGGGGTTTGGGTAAATAAGTACACATGTGTGAGGTGAGGGTGTGAGAGTTGGTGTTGGATTGACTGAAGGCTTTGACCAAGTGAAAAATTCGTTTTATCCGTCCCTTTTGTATAAGTGATTGGGCTTGGCCCAAATTGTTGCTACTTCTAGTCCAATCCGTATCATAATAGTGGAATTGGGCCATACTGGGCTTTTGTAAAATAACTTTAGCAATTTGATAACTCCAAATGGGCTTTTGAGCCCATTAACCCAAATGTGGGACCCACTTGGCCCAATTATCTTTGTAAATGATTAAATCCACTAAAACGAGCTTGATTTCGGCTTCCTCGATCTTTCTTTAAAACCGTGTTGAATTGCCGGTTTTCGTGATCTTTGGCACACTTTTGATCTTTTGACTTTGTCTTCGTCTCTTTTTGGATTTTTCTTCAACATTTGACCGTGAAATCCCGTGTTTTCTTTCCTTTTGATTATTGTACCTATTTTAACACAAAAACACAAAAACACAAAACCACAAAACCACGCGTAATTCCAACTTTTATGATATAAAACACCTGATTAGGTCTTGTTTTTCCTTGATTTTTGTGGCAAAAGGATAAGTGTTTACACACTTATTAGTAGGTAAACATGATGTTTCTCTAGATAAACACAAGTTTACACATGTCCTATATTCTCTCCCCGTCGAAAGTTGCTAGGGTACCAAGTGGCTTTTGACCCGGTTACACACTATTTTGAAATCATATTGAAACATCATAAACATTATAACTTTTAAACCTACATCATGTTTAAAAAATTGTAAAGTGGGAGGATTTTTTTGGTATTTTTGAAGTTTTGGACATGGTGAAGACTTTTTCAAGGGTTTTAGGAGTGGTTTTTGTGTATGAGGTATATGGGATGTGATGCATAAGTATAACATGATGATAAGTATAGAACACGATATACCTGATGATGATCATGTAGAGAACATGTTATACGTGGTTTGTACACTCTCCTTCAAAAGTTTCAAGACAAATAACTTTTGAAATTCACACTCTATAACTCTATTCATCATCCAACCCCTGCCCCTCATGTCCCACCTTTGATTTCATACCTATAGTGTCCCACTTATGTTGTCCCGCCTCTAATGTCCTATGACGAAGGGTGTACCACCTATGAAGTCCCAACTTTAGTGTATCACTTATGGAAAAACCACCTATAATGTACCTATTGTACTTAAGAACAAACAATTGGGACAATAAACACCTCAACTACAATTGAATATCATGGCTGGAATCCAAAACCCCTCGAAACTAATATCACATATACTTAAAAAATGATTGATCTTATTTTGTTATCAAGTCCAATCCTGTGGCCAAAAGGAAGGTATTTAGTTCGTTTTTATAGTGGGTTTAAATCCGTGAATGGATTTGAGATATGAGGTGGGTTTTGTTTTTGATGGGATCTGTGGATTTCTTATGCGAAAAATCATGTTGTATGGAATTAGATTTTGATTTTATGCAAGATATGGTGGGTTTGTTTAGAGAGTATATAGGATTGTTGGTGAAGATGAACATACGTGAGGTTTGTGTTTCTCGGTTTTTTGTTTGTATAGGTATGGTGATAGTGATCATAACATGTATCCGTATCTCTGATTGAAAGATACGATGATTTTATGAATTGTTTTTTTAATCAGTATGAATGAAAAAGTATATAATATATGTGGTGTTGGTGTGGTACAATTGGGATATATGTGGGACAGATAAGCATACAGAAAAGATATTTTCTTCTAAAAAACACTAGCAGTATCAGTTTATTTTAAAGATCTTGACAATAAAAATTTAACAATGCTAAAATATATGTTATTCGTAGTCATTTGAACATATTTGGATTATGGGATTAATCTGTAGGCTCTAATACCACTTGTTGGTCTACGAATCTTATGCAAACAACAATTCTATAAAGATCTATGAAGGACATGTTTGCACATTTAACCAATTGACTAACTAATAACAAATCTTTTACTTTTGATTGTTTGTATATCTTATTAATAATGAATCAATAGATTTACAAGACTTGCTCGGTTATTTGCGGAATAACAACCGGGCGATGAATGACAAAGTAAACTCCTATTGTTCAAATCTAGCTAAACTTATGCAACAATGGGAGGATGAAACTTATCCACTAAAGTATTACATGTGATGTTTCTATTGTGGAATCATTTTGACTATAATATTTCAAAGACTACTATATATAGTGGGAAACCAAAGCTTCCAAGATAAGCTTTAATAAAGTAAAAGTAACCACCTTGTAATTTTTTGTCTTCCTTTTTGCACCTTTGACAAAGTGCAAGTCAACCTCTCCAACTTTTATCTTCATTGCTGATAAGACTTGTTCTCACTAATACTTCATACACTTCTTCTGGTCTTCTAATAAAAGATAGTCTTTAGGAGTTAGTAAGTTATTATGCTATCACTTACTAACTCCGTCATCCTAACTTGGTTCTTTATATCACTTACTAAGATCCGCCTCAGCAACTGACGAGTCTATGTCCTAGACTCTAAAGAACACTTGAGAATAACACAACTTACTTTCATAAGTTCTGTGACTAACACTACTTCGGATGCTTTACATACAAATCATGTACAAGGGACAAATAAGGCACTGAATTGACCCCCTCCATCTGTCGAATCCGCCACCATCTCTTGGTGGTTTAGGTGGTTTTAGGTAGTTACGGTTGGTGGTATTGGTCGATGGTTTGGTGGTTTCTTTTAACTACAATGTCGATTGTACATCACGTCCCTATCTTCATGACTTTGACATGCCAACGTCTGCAGACACCTACCTTCACCAGGTGAGTATGATTGTTCTATTCTTTTATTAAAGGTGTATTATTATTATTGTTGTTGTTTTGAAATCAGTAACTGATGATCGTTCTTATTGATTTAAAAGGTTAGAAGGGTTGGTATATTTGGGACCAAGGGACTTTCTATCACATTTGTATTTCTTGAAAAGGTATATAGATATATGAATGCACGTCTACAATATCTTTTAATTATATGTACCTGATTAACTATGATTCTGGGTGATTGTAGGTTCAAAAGATGTTTGATGTGGATATCAAATAACTCCGTGACCTGATTGATGCTTATTGTATTAGGTATGCTTGGGAATTTTATAAATTTTGAAGTATGTTTCTCCTCGACGTAGTAAATTGAAAACTCTAATACTTAAGTTATTACGTTCGACCAAAGTTGAAAGTGCTAGGATTGATGGTGACAAGTCGTACCTTATAAAATTCATGGCTATAGTAACATATTTACCCTTTTAATAATTGCATTACACCTCAAATGCAATTATATCACCTTTTCAACCTTTTTCTTTTGACCCAAAGGGAAGGAATTTGTCTGTGTTTGGGATTGATGATCACAAGTCGTAACTTTAATGAGTATGTTGTGTGAGAAATAATGGTCACATAAATTTTTATGTATGTATATATGCTACTACGTGGAGTGTTTGGAACGATTATAATGTGTTCCTTTTTGAGTTCCCTATGGAACTTTTCTTGATTTTCTAGACTCAAATTTTGGTAGGTCATGTAGTTAGAATTTGTGTGTACTAAAACATAGGCTACAAATATATGTATAAATTCGAAAGAGACAGTAAACAAGTAAAAAAATTTGGAATTAGTTACACTATTTAATCGAAGTATGCTTTTTCGTTGTGATGTTAACAGATAGTAATAAATTACGTATGTACATGTGATTTGCACTCTTACTTTTCTGAAGGAATTTATTGCTGCAAACAAAGCAAAGCATATGGAAGCACCGGTAGCTGAGAAGGACAAGTCACACTCACATCGTTACTAAGAGGCACTAGAGATCTTAAACGAGTCCGTTTCTAGTATGCATATGTTTCTCTAATGGACCAAACTATAACTAAATTAACATCAACTATTTATCTATCTTTTATGGTAACATCGATTCTATTAAAGCTACCAAAAAGCTAGAACATTACATATACAATATTTGTACAAGCTAATTTCGGTTTCGAGGTCTAATCAAACCACTTAGGGGTAGGATTTTTACACGTATAGCGCAACCAGGAGTGCTACAAATTATGCATTGTCTGAATGGAACCGGGTATGTGGGGTCGAGTAGCACCAATTCTTATAATGTTTGCTTATTTTGTATTATAGTTTCAGAACTTATTCTTATGACTAGAATTTATGGTTTTTTTTCTTCAATGTAGTGAGCGTAGGTGTGGAAAAGGGTGTTCATATATACAGTTGGACCGTAGGCATCACTCTTTCACAAATTTCATCACACAATTCAATGAAGGTAAAAGAACATTGCTTCTTTATTAGAATCTCGAATGACTCATGTTATATTTGAATGGTGGCTAGCGTTCGTTATTTTCTTTAAGCTATACCTTGCTCATTTCTTAGCAATGTTTACTGATAATTTGTAGAAAATTGCCAAAGTTGTTCAACGAACCTGCCAGATATAAGAAGCTCCGTTACTTTTTCTTAACACTATAGGGAGAGTTTGTATCAGGTATGTTTAGATTAGGAAAAAGCAACAACAATAACAAGGCGAGTTTTGACCATATTGTAAGTATGTAACCTTTTTCGCTTTGATTAATATTAAGTTTTAGCACCTTACAATTTACCGAGAAAACTCTTTACCCAAAAAACGTTTTAGCATCTAAAACTGTTAGCCGTATTTAAAGTGATGGTCATATAATATACCGTTGCGAAGCTCGTGAAAAATACTATTCAACGGTGTCGAGAGTTCTTAGTTATTAATGTTTATGTAACGGGATTTAGTCCCAAACACACAAATGAGGAAGGCCTCCTAAACACTTACTACTTAGTATAAAAGGCCTCCTAAGCCTCATTTGTGTGTGTGTTTTCCATTTCATTTGTTTTAGAGAGAGAAACGTATGTGTTTCTCTCACTAGGAATTCACATCTTCTTGTTTTTCTCTTTTCCTTCATCTAATCTAATCTTTCTTTTTTTGGTTTAATCTTCATCTACATTTCTATATCATTATAAGTCGTGTGTTACAATCTAACAAGTGGTATCATTCGCCAAGGGATTCGTATTTGAGCATTTCGTGTGATTTTGATTGTTTTTCGTCAAAACATCAAACAAATTTCGTGTTTGTTTGTGTTTCTAAGAAGTATACCTTCTTTAAATCGTGTAGTAGTGATTTGGGCATCTTGGTTTTGGCTTAAAAACAAGTATTTTGGATCAAAAGTTGAGAAATTTCGTGTTTGTTCATCTTTCCGAAATTCTTGCAAGTTTCACCATCGGAAAGTACAAAGCACGTGTGGCCAGATCGCAATAACCTTAGGTTCCACTTTGCGATCTAAACATTTCGATACCTTATTCCGATCTGGACATTCCGATCGTTCTTTGCGATCTGGGATTCCGACGGCTCTTAAGGAACTTTGAGTCGTTACTCTGCCAAATTGATTTTAGCCACATTCCGATCTGAAGTTATTCCGATCTGAAGATTCCGACAGATCATCATTGCGATCTAGCATTCCGACAGATCATCATTGCGATCTAAGATTCCGATAGTAGGACTTTCCGATCGTAGGACATTCCGATAGAAGGACATTCCGATAGAACATTCCGATAGATTTTTCCGATGGGCATTCCGATGGAAATTTTGTTTGAGCAATTTTTAGTGTTAGCCACCATCTAGACTAGTCTCAGAACATAGTTTACACGAAGATAAAAAAAAAAAAAAAAAAAAAAAAAAAAAAAAAAAAAAAAGAGTTAAAATTTTTAGGTCAAGTAGAATCAAATTTTTTCCCTACTAGTTTTTGGCTATCTCGAACTCAATTTCAAAATTTGGCGATACACAATTTTTTCAGCTTACCGTTTTGTCGGACTGAGGAATTTATTGTCGGACTGAGAAAAAAATCGGAAGTTTCGGAATTTCAACATCACCACACGCTTTCTACGAATTGAGATCCTGTTGTTCACACGACTTCTACGATGACGTCTCAACAAGATATCTATGCTGCGGGTACTGAGAATCGTCCACCCATGCTTACCAAGGAGAATTACACTACATGGGCTAGTCGTCTCCTTCGTTATGCAAAATGTAAACCTCTGGGAAAGTTGATTGTCAACTCGATTCAAAAGGGTCCGTACGTTAGAAGAACAATTATTGTGCCTGGGGACCCTACGAATGCTAACCCAGTAGCTGATTCAAGTCATGAGCAAACAGATGAAGAATTAACTGAAGCTGAATCCAAACAACTCGACGCTGATGATCAAGCAATTCAAGTCATACTTATGGGACTTCCTGAAGATGTTTATGCTGCTGTCGATAGTTGTGAAACCGCACACGAGATGTGGCTTAGGATTCAGAAAATGATGAAGGGCAGTGAAATCGGTTTACAAGAAAAGGAAACTAAGTTGCTTCGTGAATGGGAGAAATTTACGTCTACTGAAGGGGAACAAATTGAACCTTATTATCATCGGTTTTCAACCCTCATGAACCATCTTAGAAGAAACAAACATGAACCTGCACAAATTGCTGCCAACATCAAATTTCTTGATAATCTTCCTTCTGAATGGTCACGATATGTCACTCTTGTCAATCAAACCAAGGATCTTCATGTTGTGGACTACACTCAAGTTTATGACTATTTGAAGATGAATCAAGATGAAGCTAACGAAGTTAGGGCAGAAAGACGTGCCAAGACACAAGATCCATTGGCTTTTATGGCAAACTCTCCATCATCTATGTCATATCCCATGGTACCCTACCATCAACCCTCATCTAGTAACTTCATGCCACAACAACAACAACAACAACTCACTGCTTATGGATATCAACATCCTGCTGCTATGAATTACTTACAACAACCCATTGCCTGTTTTGATGACATTACCGATCCTACTCATGCTATTAATACTGGTCTTGCCCTTCTTGCTAAGGCATTCAAATTCACCATTAACCCCACCAACAACAATCAGAGAATCTCCTCGAACACTAGAAATAGGCAGATTGCTCAACCTTTCATGAATGTGAATCAAGATCGCCAATTGGTAGTTGCTAGAAACACGGGGACTCAGTTTCAACAATATGGTCAGAATGCTGGGCAGACCGTTGGCAATGCAGGAAATCAGTATGGTCAAAACCGTGGTCAAAATCCGGGTGTTCCGAATGCGGGTAATCAGAATGGGTTAATTGTTGTGCCAGCGGTTGGTAACCAGATGGGAAACATTGTGGCTGCAAGGGCTGAGAATACTGGTACGGGAAATGGAAACAACAATCGTCAGGTTCAGTGCTACAACTGCAGGGGATTTGGTCATTATGCTCGTGATTGCACAGCCAAAAAGAAGAGGGATGCTGCTTATCTTCAGACTCAGCTTCTCATAGCACAAAAAGAAGAGGCAGGAATCCCACTTCAAGCTGAGGAATTTGATCTTATGGCTTCTGCTGCAGAATATGACGAGGAAGAAGAGGTGAATGCCAACTACATCTTGATGGCAAACTTACAGCAAGCATCAACCTCAGGAATGCATGATGACAGAGCTCCCGTCTATGATGCAGACGGTCCCTCTGAGGTACACCCAAGTTTTGATGATAATGATATATATAATATGTCTAATCAGGAGGAAGAGTATACTGAGATGCTTGAGCCCTATATTGAGACACACGAGGACCAAACGAATAATAGTAATATTATTTCGAATGAGCCTAGTGTGGACCTTAGTGTGGATCAAGTTGCTCAGCCTACAACCCTTCCTGATGAGACACATGCGTATTATAAATCTCTATTTGATAAGCTCGCTAAGGATGTAGATCATGCTACGGTGGTTAATAATAAGTTTAGAGAAACTAATGCCAAATTGACCACTGAGCTTGCGGGATATAAGGAACGGGAGAAAAGTTTTGAGATTCATCATGCTAAAATCAAGGAACTTGAACAAGCTCATGCTACATCGGTTTATCAAGAAAAATGCACCACTAAGAAATTAAATGCCTTACACTTAAGTAGTGCTAAAAAGATAAGCGAATTGAATGATGAAATCACTTCTCTTAATAAACAGCTTTCAACTGAAAAGTCTATTATCGTGGAATTAAAAGAAGAACGAAAACAGCTAAAACATGATTTCAAAATTCGAGAAGATGGGCTTCTTGAGGATTTTTGCAAAGCGCAGGATAGGATTAGAGAATTAGACAACCTTTTAGTAAAACGTGGCCAAACTATGCAGACGATAAATATGCTCGCACCAAAAGTGAATGAGATAAATTACACTCGATACAAAATGGCTTTAGGTTGTCCTCTTCCCCCTAATCCAGGATACCTTAAGAAAGTTCAGGCCACTAATGAAACTTTATATAATGGTAGTGTGCTATTGTCTGATGAGCATGATCCTCCTAGTGTGCATGATTCCGAGGAAACTACTGAACTTGCTGTAGAGTCTCGTCTAAGAATGCAAAAGCTTGATAAAGAAGTGATACCCGTTTATTATCCGAAAGTTAATCCGCCAACTGTTTTTGTTCGGTCTAAAACGAATACTGAAATGCTTTTGCTACCAAGTGAGGAATTGTCTGATGACCCTCCTAAACCGAGTATCACTCGCCGATTTCTAAACGAGCTTAAAGATAACTTTGTCATCCTTAAACGTGTTGTTAATTCAAAAATAACTGGAGGTAATTTTACATCACCTGTTCAGATTGAGGTTCAGAAAATTCTTCAAAACGATATTAACCCGATTATTAATCAAGTTGATGCTCGGTTAGGAAATTTGGAAAACGCTTTTCTAAAAGAATTAGCCAACTTTGTTGAAGACTTTAAATCATTGACGAAGGAAGCTGATGAATCTCTTGATAAAATTAAAGTTTTGGAAAACGACCTTGAACGCCTCTCTAAAGCTCGTGATTGTATTGATAGTAGCCCTGTTGAGTTAGGTACCTCTATGTCGCATAATGAAAACCTCCAAACTGAGCTTGATCTTATGAAAGAGAAAATGGAATCTTATGTCATTAAAAAGGATAAAGAATTCACCGATCTTTGGAATAAATTTGTCAAAAAATGTGATGAATGCAAATATGACAAGATTTCGTATGAAAAAGCTCACAATGAAATGCAACAAACTATCACACGGTTGCAGGCTCAGTTAGGAGGGGTTTTAGAAACGAATTTGGCCTCGTCAGGGTTAGAGAGTGCTAGTGGTGGTAATGTTCAGAAGCTTAAGGCTAAGATTGCAGATTTAGAATCTGTTGTTGTTTCATATAAGCGGGCTGTTGAACAAAGTAAGTCTGTCTATCAGAAACTTATTGATAAAATCTGTGAGAACTGTAAGTTAAAGGCCTTGTTAAAAGATAAGACTTCTGAACCTAGCTCGATTGTGGATACGATGATCCAGCAACCAGCAACCTCGGGACCCACTCGTATTGCTGTGACACCTTTTCCCAAGGTTGCTGGAACGAAAACTGCTGTGATTGCCCCAGGAATGTTTCGTGTTAGTTCTCCCTCTGTGCCTAGCAAAGAACGTAAAGCAAGCGTTAGGACAAAACCGATCACTATAACTCAACCACAAGTTATTGATCTAAAAAGTGCTAATTCTAATAGACGCGTGTCTTCTTCTACAGGAATAAACAACTACACTAAGAGCAGAAGGCCACAGCCTACGAGCAATACAAGGAATGATAGGGTCCCTTTTGCCTCTAGAAGTAGTCGCCCCAAGATCAATAATGTGGAAGTAGAAGAACACCCTAGGAATTTACCGCTTTTTAATCATAATCAGAAACCTAATTCATCTGAATGTAATGACTTTAAGCTTGCTATTCGGAATGAAAAATCTGAAGTTATTTGTGCTAAATGTAATAAATGTTTCTTTACTTTTAGTCATGATGCTTGTGGTTTGACTATGAATGGTTTGAATTATGGTGGTTACACTCGAATTGACAAGCTGTCAGTCAGTGAACAACAACGCACTCCTAAGGTTAAGGTGTATGTTCCAAAAAGTACGCATGTAGGGTCAACAGAAAGTCTTGCTAAGCCTAGTAGCCCTAGACTCACCTCTAAATGGTTGCCTACTGGTAGAAATTTTGACTGTAGTGGCAAAATTATCGACACTAGTAGATCTCATACTGACAGTGAAACGTCGGTATGTGATACGGCTTAATTTTCTTCTAACCCTACAGGAACCTATTTCATCGGTTGCCAAAATATTTGTTTCTCTTATCATTGGCAGGCTGTTGAAATTTGTCTCTGGTGCGTGGACTCGGGCTGTTCCAAACATATGACTGGGAATCGAAGCCTTCTCAAGAACTTTGTATGGCGTTTCATGGGAACTGTTCGATTTGGAAATGATCATGTTGCGGCAATTCTAGGCTATGGTGATCTTCATTGGGGAAATATAATCATCACCAGAGTCTCTTTTGTTGATGGCTTGGGACATAACTTGTTCTCGGTTGGGCAATTTTGTGATTCAGACTTGGAGGTCGCTTTCAGAAGTCATACATGTTTTGTAAGAGATCTTGAAGGAATTGATCTGTTGAAAGGAAATCGTACCACCAACCTTTACACCATTGATCTTTTTCAAATGTCTGCTGCTTCTCCAATTTGTCTCATGGCCCGAGCCACATCAACAAAGTCATGGTTATGGCATCAAAGGTTATCTCATCTCAATTTCGATGCCATCACCCATCTCGCGAAAGATGATCTCGTTACCGGTCTTCCAAAGTTCAAATATACAAAAGACCATCTTTGTCCTTCATGTGAGCAAGGTAAAAGTAAGAAGAAGCCTCACAAACCCAAACCTGTTCCCAACTCAACGAATAGGTTACATCTCCTACATATGGATTTGTGTGGCCCAATGAGAATCAAAAGTATTAATGGAAAGCGGTATGTTCTTGTCATTGTGGATGACTATTCTCGCTACACATGGGTTCATTTTCTTGCTTCAAAAGATGAAACCCCTGATGTAATTATTAACTTCTTGAAGAAAACATCAGTTCTACTGCAAGCCCCTGTCATTATTGTGAGAACGGATAACGGTACAGAATTCACAAATCAGAAATTGAAAGCTTATTTTGACGAAGTTGGGATTTCTCAT
Organism: Glebionis coronaria; assembly: GCA_025667525.1. Classification (NCBI taxonomy): domain Eukaryota; kingdom Viridiplantae; phylum Streptophyta; class Magnoliopsida; order Asterales; family Asteraceae; genus Glebionis; species Glebionis coronaria. The sequence continues at coordinate 1,942,163 of CM046882.1, read as the reverse complement.
CAAACTTCGGCTGTAAGAACTCCAGAGCAGAATGGAGTTGTGGAACGGAGGAATCGTACGTTAGTTGAAGCTGCTCGAACGATGCTTCTCTCCTCTAGTGCACCGTTATTCCTTTGGGCCGACGCTATAGCAACTGCATGTTATACTCAAAACCGCTCCATTATTCACACCCGTTTCAACAAAACACCTTATGAGATCATTAATGGAAGAAAACCGGATATTTCATTTTTACATGTCTTCGGTGCATTATGTTATCCGAAGAATGATCGTGAAGATATCGGTAAACTTGAACCTAAAGGTGATATTGGTTTTTTCATTGGTTATTCTTCAACTGCTTGTGCTTACAGGGTTTATAATCGAAGGACAAGAAAGGTAATGGAGACTATGAATGTTACCTTTGATGAACTCTCGGGTATGGCCTCTCAACATAGGAGTTCACATCCCGAGTTTCAAGGTCAGACTTCTGGACATGTAAGTTCAGGACTCGCGCTTCAATTTGCACCGTCAGCAATCTCATCGTTACAACCATCGGAACGTGACTTGGAAGTTTTATTTGGGCCAATATATGATGAATATATGGAGGGTCCTTCGTCATTTGGTGTTCCTCAAAATGCCCCAGTTGCACCTGCTACGGTAGTTCAAGAACCTCCGACTGCATCTACACCATCGGCATCTACTTCTGCACCATCTACGTCAACCTCAACCATAGTGACTCAAAACATTCCAACCACTTCTCCGATTGCTGACGCAACTCAACAACATTCTCAGCAAATTCCTACTCATGTTCATCTTCAGAATGGAATAGTTGCTGAAAATGCAAACAATGCGATGCTCAACGAACATGAGTTTGTTAATCCATTTGCGGCTTCCACAAGTACTACTCAGCCCTCAACACCCTATGTGGATCCGTCGAGCTCGCATCAAGTTTCTCATACACTTCCACATGAACACAAATGGACTAAGAATCATCCTTTGGTTCAAGTGATTGGCAATCTCTCACGACCGGTCTCAACACGAAATCAGCTGCGTACCGATGGTGATATGTGTATCTATGCACTATCAGTCAGCACAATGGAACCAGCAAGTGTGAAAGAAGCAATGACCGATGCATCATGGATTGAGTCTATGCAAGAAGAACTAAATCAGTTCATCCGACTCGATGTATGGGAGTTAGTACCTCGACCGGACAATATCGATCCGCTTACTCTGAAATGGTTATTCAAAAACAAGATGGATGAGGAGCAAACGGTCATTAGGAACAAGACTCGGTTAGTTGTGAGAGGTTATAAACAGCAGGAGGGAATTGATTTCGCCGAATCCTTCGCCCCGGTTGCTAGGATGGAAGCTATTAGGATTTTCTTGGCATACGCTGCACACAAATCATTCACAGTGTATCAAATGGATGTGAAGACGGCTTTCTTGCATGGGCCGTTAAAAGAAGATGTGTATGTATGTCAACCTGAAGGTTTCATCAATACTGAACATCCAAGCCATGTCTACAAGTTGAAAAAGGCAATTTATGGTTTGAAACAAGCACCGAGGGCATGGTACGACGAATTATCATCATTTCTTCTACAAAATCACTTCAGCAAAGGAACCATTGATCCAACGTTGTTTATCAAGCACTACGGCAACGACATCTTGGTGGCTCAGGTCTATGTAGATGATATTATATTTGGTTCTACTAATCCAAAATATTCCATATTGTTTGCCGACCTTATGAAAAGTCGATTCGAAATGTCCATGATGGGGGAAATGACGTTCTTTCTTGGTCTCCAAGTTCACCAATCCCCCCGTGGTATTTTCATAAATCAGTCCAAGTATGTGCTTGAGATTCTAACGAAATTTGGTATGGATAACTGTGATCCTATTGGTACTCCAATGGAAACTAAACACAAGCTTGATTTGGATAAGAAAGGGACATTTGTAGATGCTACAAAATACCGAAGTATGATCGGGTCCCTTATGTACTTAACCTCAAGCAGACCGGACATTGTGCATGCTACTTGTTTATGTGCTCGGTACCAGGCTAAGCCAACCGAGAAGCACCTCAAGGAGGTTAAAAGGATCTTTCGTTATCTCCGAGGAACCATTAACATGGGTCTCTGGTATACGAAGGATTCTGGTTTTAATCTCACTGGTTTTTCAGATGCCGATCATGCAGGGTGTCATGATACATTCAAGAGCACTTCCGGTGGAGCACAATTCTTAGGCGAGAAGCTAGTGAGCTGGTCATCAAGGAAACAAGACTGTACAGCGTTGTCAACCGCGGAAGCAGAATATGTGTCTCTATCCGTGTGTAGTGCTCAAGTCCTTTGGATGAGAACACAACTCACGGATTATGGCTTTTACTTTAACAAAGTCCCTATTTATTGTGATTCACAATCAGCCATAGCCATATCCTGCAACCCGGTCCAACACTCCAAGACCAAGCACATAGCTGTCCGATTCCATTTCATTAAGGAGCATGTGGAAAAAGGAACGATCGAACTGTTCTTTGTCAAGACGGACTACCAACTAGCCGACATCTTCACCAAAGCTCTTCCTCAAGACAGATTTGAATTCTTGGTTTGTCGACTTGGTATGCGTAGTTTCACTCCTGATGAACTTGAACGTCTTGCACATTCGCAGTAATCTTGTATATATTTATCAGAAAATCAAAATACAAAAATATAAAACCTATAAAAACAAAATAAAAAATGAGAAAACCTTTCAAAAATACCAAAAATATTCTTCTCCGACATGTCTCTCAGCATCGATAATATGGACGTGCTTAGAAATGTTGTTCAATAACGACACGGGTACGTACATAAAGTTCGAATGAGAGTTCAAATGTTTTCAAAACATGTCTTTTCTATTTTTCTTCTCACAATGGCTTATAGTCACATTTCAGACTATAACCCGGTCCCTAAATAAAGGAAAGTCTTTGACTTATCCTCAACAACGAGAAATTCATTTTTCTCGGTCATGAGCTTATATCGAAACATTCAAAGTTTTAAGCTCATGAACACAATTTTTCTCGGACCTTTGAGCACAATTTTTCAAAGTATTTCAAAACAATGTGCTCATATACTCCCCTATTTAAATAAAATCTCTTTTCGAGGGGGAGTATAATGTTTTTATAAACATTTGTTCCAAAGTTTCATGACACATTATTCTCTCCATGTTTCATCACTAGTTTCACAAAAATTTCAATTTCATGCAATTTTTGAGGGGGAGAATAGTGATTAAAATGTGTTATCTAGAATAAGGTCTTTGATATAAGTGCTTTCTCTTCCTAATATGTGCAAAAATTTCTCCTTTTATGATGCACATATGTAGGGGGAGCGTTTTTGGTGATATAGAAAACTTTCAAGGTGTAAACATTGATTTCTTCAACACCTTGACTGCATTTTCAAATGATCTTTCTTGTTACGATATCTATACCCTTCAACACATAAATTCACGATGGTATTGGTGTCAAAAGGTGGTTAGGTATTCGTCCTATGATCCAACCAGAACCGGAGGGATCTTCCCAGGGACAATCCATTAGAACTTAGAAGTCCTAAGGAAAGATGGAGTAGTTGTGTGTACGGGAATAATGCCGACTAATGACTTAAGCTAGCACTGGAACAATCACAACAAGGTGCTAGTTATGACGTCTTGGTAAGCATTGAAGGGGTTGAAGAATGAAAAAGAAATGTAAGGATAAAGGGTGTAAAGAAAGAAGCCCTCCATACAACCTAGGCAGAAACCGGGTCAATACATCTTTTATCAGAATCACTTTGATGATTTCTGATACTGAAGACAAGGCATCATGGACCCAGTGATGCAATGCACAACCCTTCCCAGCCTACTCAAGCTTCTCTCAAAAGAAGTTTGTTTTATTGTCACGGAGTTCAACTCATTTCTATCAACTTTCTCACTCCGAGATAGTAGATATTGAATAGGTGGCAGTCTGCTCCAGCCTCCGATCACCAAATAAACGTGCACTTATAGAGTCTAGAGCCAACGAGATTCATCAAAAATCTCATTAGGACACTTATTCCATAGATCAATTGTTGTTCATCATTAGAACACAAGCGATGATTTACAGAGTCCTACGCTCTATCCTTGTGGTATTGCTAGAACATTCAGAGTGATACTCTTTAGTATTCACAGTGATGAATGGAAATCCTTCCAGTGTTAACATCAAACAGCACTGCGGTAGGTCATATGTAAGATTCACTTGAATTAAACATATGTTAACTGGAAAGCAACAGTGGTTTGATTCTTAATTGATTCAAACTCGTTCCAGGTCTCGACGCAATATCTTTATGATCTTGCCAGAACATTCAGAGTAATACTTTTCAGTATTTACAGTGACGAATGGAAATCCTTCCAGTGTCATCATCAAACAGCACTGCGGTAGGTAACTTGTGCGATTCTATACGAATCAAACTTGTGTCAACTGGAAAGCAACGATGGTTTGATTCTTAATTGATTCAGACTTGTTCCAGGAAAGTGAATTGACGACTTAATCAGCAGAATGGAACTGCATGATTCACTCCTTACTCTGAATTATCTTTCGATATATTCAAGTATTGAGAACGGCTACCACAGCTGGAAATCCTGTCAAGGAAGTTCTTTGAACTTACCTGATCACAGGTACAGTATTCGTACTGTATAACGGGAAACCGGTGGAATGCAAACGGCGGGAAACCAGTGGAATGCAAACGGTGGCGTTATCTCAAGAGTCGCAATTCAAGGCCACATATTCAGGATTATTGAAGAAAGCTCAAGAACATCTAAAGACAAAGACTTCCGCTACTCTGATGATTAAGGGAGATTGTTAACAAGCTTTCATGTCAACTCAAAACATGAGTATGTGGGTAAAGACACAAGAACACAAGCTGGAAAAGTTACAAGATCAAGTCAAGGCAAAGATCAAAGATCCAAGATCACAAGTCATGAAAGGAACTATGAAAGAACTCTAAAGACAACGAGCTTCAAAGTCTGCAACACCAACGAAGTGAAGTCACATATTACATGACCACCCCTTAGGGGGAGATTGTTAGCCGTATTTAAAGTGATGGTCATATAATATACCGTTGCGAAGCTCGTGAAAAATACTATTCAACGGTGTCGAGAGTTCTTAGTTATTAATGTTTATGTAACGGGATTTAGTCCCAAACACACAAATGAGGAAGGCCTCCTAAACACTTACTACTTAGTATAAAAGGCCTCCTAAGCCTCATTTGTGTGTGTGTTTTCCATTTCATTTGTTTTAGAGAGAGAAACGTATGTGTTTCTCTCACTAGGAATTCACATCTTCTTGTTTTTCTCTTTTCCTTCATCTAATCTAATCTTTCTTTTTTTGGTTTAATCTTCATCTACATTTCTATATCATTATAAGTCGTGTGTTACAATCTAACAAAAACTCAAATCCTAATAAGGTATGGTTGTAATTTTAATGCATTCGAATATAAATACAGTAGGTGTTTAACAATTTAGAAGCATGATCACCTGTAGCGACTAAAGATACTGATGTAAACACTAAATGTTGCAATTAATTCAGTTCCAAACACCCCTATATACGGACTAATACGTTATAATGCTGGAAACACTAAAACAAGTTATGATTTACAAAATGAAGGAATCCAGATTACGCATAGATACAAACTTACTTTAGGTAATTGTCGAATATGGTAGAGATTTATAGATGGTGAATGATTAGGGCTGTAAACGAACCGAATGCACGCGAACGAAGGTATGTTCATGTTCGTTTATTTAATTTAAGGCGAACAAATAAACGAACGCGAACGCTTAATCGGACAAAAATTGTTGTTCATGTTCGTTTATTTAGATTTTAACTTGTTCATGTTCATTTATGTTCGTTCATATAACTTAAACGAACGTAATCGAATGAACATAAACGAACATAAATCAACGTAAACGGTGATATATAAATGTAAATGGGCTAAACGACCGTGTAACTAAAGTTGTTACTTTAAACGATCCATCCTCTTTACCACTTAATTACAATAATAACCGAGCCAAAACGTGTATTTTATGTCTTTTATGTCGGAATTATGCGTGGTTTGTGTTTTTGTTGTGATTTCGGACGAAAAGGAGAAAAGTGGAGAAAACACGGGCATTTACGGGCTTTTATTGAAGAAAAAGATGAAAGACGAAGTCAAGAAGTCAAGAGTGCAAAAAGAACGGAAGTCCAAGACCAATTCTGAAGATTTATCGAAGAAAAAGTCGAAAGACGGAAGTTTACCTAATGCCGAAGAACTCAAGTCTACTTTATTGAAGAATTAAAAGACGAGTTCAAAGAAATCCCGAGCCAAAAGTCATTAAAAGTCCAAGATTAAAGAAGATAAGAAGAAAAGGACTAAGCATGCAATTAACAAAGAGATTAAGAAGGAAGGGCTTAATGATACAATTAAGAGAAAAGGAAGGAGGGGAGGAAGCTTCCTAATCCTCCCCTATATATAGATTAGGCTAGTTAATCACTTTTTCTTTGTTGGATAATAGTGACAATTAGTTCTTCCATTTATTTACCTTGCACCTTTAAATTCATGTCAATTTAATTACTTGTCAAATTTAAATACCTTGTCTTGCACCTTAAATTCCTTTAATTTCAAGTAAGTTTCCATTTAATTCTTGTCAATCTTTGCTTTATCTTGTTAATCTCCTATCTACCTTTCTTAATCTTTGATTTTTATGTTTATGTTTATGTTCATGTTCATGTTCTTATTTTGATCAAAGTAGGTTTTGATTATTGTGGTTAGTTTTGTTAGTTTTGTTGATTTGGATTGTTTGTTTATGACTATTGGATGTTTTGTGATTAGTTTGATTTAATCTTTTGTGTGATTTAGTTAAATTGTGATTAGATTCGTGTGTTACTGTATTTCCTTGTTCTTCGGTTTGTTTCTGTTACTGTGATTCCAAGGAAAAGTTCAGAACCAAGCAAAAGTTCAGAACCAAGGAAAAGTTCCGAACCAAGGAAAAGTTCATAATCAAGCCAAAGTTCCGAACCAAGGAAAAGTTCAGAATCAAGCCAAAGTTCTGAACCAAGGAAAAGTTCAGAATCAAGCCAAAGTTCCGAACCAAGGAAAAGTTCAGAACCAAGCAAAAGTTCAGAATCAAGGAAAAGTTCAGAATCAAGCCAAAGTTCAGAACCAAGCAAAAGTTCAGAATCAAGGAAAAGTTCAGAATCAAGCCAAAGTTCAGAACCAAGCAAAAGTTCAAAATCAAGGAAAAGTTCAGAATCAAGCCAAAGTTCAGAACCAAGCAAAAGTTCAGAATCAAGGAAAAGTTCAGAATCAAGCCAAAGTTCAGAACCAAGCCAAAGTTCAGAACCAAGCAAAAGTTCAGAACCAAGGAAAAGTTCCGAACCAAGGAAAAGTACAGAATCAAGCCAAAGTTCAGAACCAAGCAAAATTTCAGAATCAAGCCAAAGTTCAGAACCAAGCCAAAGTTCAGAATCAAGGAAAAGTTCAGAATCAAGGAAAAGTTCAGAACCAAGCCAAAGTTCAGAATCAAGGAAAAGTTTAGAATCAAGGAAAAGTTCAGAACCAAGCCAAAGTTCCGAACCAAGCAAAATTCAGAACCAAGGTTCCGAATGAGTGTTTTGTGTTGATTTATTCCGAATGAAGAAGAATTATTCCGGGTGAAGGTGACATTCCGAACGAGTAATTATTCCAAGTGAGGTATTTTCAGGTTCTTTTTAGTTTCTGTTTTTAATTTTTAATTTTCAAGCTTTATTTTTCCCGCCTTTTTCCGTAGTCGCGCTTTAACATTACTTGCCTTAGATTTATTTTAGCATTGCCTTAGTTTAAGTTTTAGTTGCGTTTTAAGTTTGCCTTAGATAGTTTTAAGTTTGCGTTATTTACTTTAAGTGCCTTTTAATTTCTCGTCACGCTTGTAATTACTTGCCCTTTTATTTAATTAGACTTAGATTACCTGCCTTTTACTTTAAAGTTTTGCACATTTTATTTAAAAACAACCAAAAATATTTGCTTCACCAAAAACAATAGAGTTATACTGTAAGCCGGTAATCAATTCGTTAAGATACCGAGAACAACAATTGAACCTAGCAAAATCTCAGTTATCAAATGGCGCCGCTGCCGGCTCTTTTCGTAAAGATTAACGGTTTTCTGTGAGAGACGCGTTGTTTTTTGGGATCCGTTCACTTTTGAGCGTTATTTTCTTGTATAAAAATTTAAAAAATCATAAAAATTAAAATTGATAAAAATCCATAAAAATTAAAATTTTCAAAAATCCAAAAAGATTTTATCTTTATTGTATATATACATTGTCTTTGCGTTTGGTTTCTTTTTCTTTTGCATTTTCAGGTGTATGTGTAATAGATCTTCTAATTATCAAGAGCCCGAGACTCAAGAAGATTTAGCTATGTCAGGTGTTAACAATAATAATCCACCGCACCTCAACAATAACAACAATGTTCTTCCACAACCCGATCTTCGGACAATGGAGGAGCTTTGTCAACCTACCATGTTTGGACGAGGAGGACCGATTGCGCCGATGCAAATCAACGCTCCTGAGTTTTCGTTGAAGCACCACATGATTCAGCAAGTGCAAACAAATCCTTTTCGAGGAATGCCTGATGATGATGCCAACAAACACCTCGACAAGTTCATTACAATCACCCAAAGCATGAAGTTGCCTGGTGCCACAATGGATGTTCTTCGCCTACAACTCTTCCAACATACTTTATCGCATCATGCCGAGAAATGGTTTGATCGTCTCCCGAAGAATTCTATTCACACTTGGGATGACATGACTCAACGCTTTTTATCGCGCTACTTTCCACCATCCATGGTCACGAGCCTTCGCAATCAAATCAGCGGTTTCATGCAAGATCCCGATGAATCTCTTTTTGATGCTTGGGAAAGATATAATGTCTTGATTGATCGTTGTCCTAACCACAACATGCTCCCTGTGACCTTAATAGATACTTTCTACAACGGATTGACTTTTCGAGATCGTGATACGATTAATGCAGCCGCCGGTGGCACATTCATGAAAAGGAGACCCGAGGAGTGTAGAGAGCTTATTGAGAACATGACTACTCACCACAAAAACTGGGATTCCTCCGCTTCTTCAAGGAACAACCCTAGAGTCAATGTTTCTTCCACCTCAGCAAACCCTGATATGACCGAACTCACCCGCATGATGACTGAAATGAGCAAAAGTATCACGCTTCTCGCTTCAAACCAAAAACAACAACAAGTTAAAGCGGTTGCCAATCCTTGTGAAACATGTGGCGGTCCTCACTCATACACCGATTGTCCTTCTACACAAGGAAATCCGGAAAATGTGTATGCAGCTTATGGTAATTATTCACCAGAAAATTACCAACCTCGACCTCAAGGGGATAGAAATTTGCTGAGTTACCGATCAAACAACTACCTTTCACCCAGTTTTTCTCCTCAAAACCAAAACCCCGCCAACAACTACAATAGAAGCAACCAAATCCCACCAAGAGCTTCTAATCCTTATCACCCACCCGCCCAACAAACCCCACCCATTAACCCCGATGTTGAAGCTATCATGAGAAACCAAGGTGAGCAAATCAAGAATCTGCAGAGCCAAATTATCAATCTTAAAGGAGATATCACAAAGCAAGGAAATGAGATTAGATCCGAGCTTCGAGATAACATTCAATCCTCCTTCAGCAATCAAACCATTGATTTGAAGAATATGCTTGCTAGTTTCTTGCCCACAGCTCAACCTTCTTCTACGAGTTCTCTACCTTCAAACACAGTCACCAATACGCGAGCTAATGTGAGTGCTATTACTACTCGTAGTGGAATTACCATTGTCGATCCACCAATCCCACCCCCATCATCTACACCTCCTCCACCACCATGTATCCCTACTCCTCCTACACCTAGTATTAGTGCACCATTACCGTCTCCGCCTCATCATGACGATGCACCTAGGAAGGACCCTTCAACATCTCAACCTTTACCTGCTACGCCTACACCTTTACCACCCAAACCTAATATCCCTTATCCTTCTCGTTTAGGCAAGACCAAGATGCTAACCAAGGATGACTCTGAAGTGACACGCTATGTGAAGATGATCTCTCAGATGAACTTCAACATTAGCTTTCTTGAAGAACTTGTCCACATGCCCAAATTTGTTAAAGCATTTAAGGAATTGCTTAACAAGAAGGTGAAGCTGATTGAACTCGCCAACACACGCTTAAATGAAAACTGCTCTGCAGTTATTCTTAAAGAACTTCCGGAAAAGCTTGGAGATCCCGGTCGTTTTGTGTTGCCTTGCGTTTTCAACAAAACTGAAGAATTTACTGCCCTTGCTGATCTCGGGGCTAGTATTAATCTTATGCCTTTGAGTGTTTGGAAAACACTATCATTACCCGACCTCACTCCAACAAAGATGCCTCTTGAACTTACAAATCGCACTCTCGCTTACCCTGTTGGTATCGCCGAAGACGTGTTCATAAAAGTTGGCACATTTACTTTCCCGGTCGATTTTGTCGTTGTTGATTATGAAATGGACCCTCGTATTCCTTTAATACTTGGTCGGCCATTCTTGAGAACCGGACGAGCTCTAGTTGATGTGGCCGAAGGTGAGTTAATCTTAAGAGTCGGGAATGATTCACACATTTTCAAAATGGGGAAGCTTACAGGCAAATCCTTTGGAGGCCGAGAATCAGTGAACATGATTAATGTGCATGATGACTTCGTTGTCTACAACAATCCTCTATTCGATTCTTCCATTGATAATCCACTTTTTCAAGATGATGTGGATGATTCTCGATCCAATTTGGAACCTTCACCCATTCATGATTCTCCACCGGTCTTTGATGCTTATGATGATGATTCTAGCTCAGATTCGGATGATTATGATGACCTTACTTCTGAGTATCCCGATCTGTCCACTTTCGATGATTTCGATGAGGCTGATACTCTTTCAGCGATTCTTCACATGATGAAGATCCTCCGCCATCACTCGATCCTACTTTGGACGATTACTCATTTGAGGAAGATTTCTCTACGTTTCTCAACACTTACTTCCTTCATGAGAGTGATGCACCTCCTTTGGACTTTGAAGATTATCGTCTTGATCCTACTTTGGATTTGAAGAACATTCTTTCAAAGGAGAAGAAACCGGTCGACACCAATATCCGCAGCACGTATGAGTTAACACCTCTTTGTCCCCCTTCTGAGGACGAGGTTGTGCTTCTTCGCGGATCTTCTTCCCATTCTGCTGAGCCTGAGTGCTATTTTCCCTTAAAGAAAAAGGTGTTCGACCCCGGTATTGATATTCTGCAGCCATCTCAGTATCCACCTGATGAAATAAAAGGAAATATCTTTGGAACTTATGGAAATCTGATTGCACCACTTCACCCTTGCTTCCACCGTGCTCCATCGCTGCTTAAGGGAACCTTGCCTACTCTTCTTTGGCTTGCCTTGTTCGCCTTAAGCTTGTGCTATCTGATGGACGAAAACTATGTCTTTGATCCTGGTGGATATATTTCATTCTTCTTCCTATGATGATCAAGGTCGAGTCAGGCTCACGAATCGGTTAACAAAAATCAAGCGCTTCTTGGGAGGCAACCCATGCATCTATCTTTTCGCTTTCTTTATCATAAGTGTAGGGGAGACCCGTTGGTTTGCTATTTCCTCTCCTCTCTTCTTAATCAGGGATTCGAGCGCTCAATGATCCACTCTTGATAATTCTTGACGACCCGTGATTCCGTGTCCACTTCTTCCCGGTTCTATCCTAAACTCTTTTCGATTCACTATTTTATATTTTCTCAATATTAAAATAGGAATCTCTTTAGTTGTCTCTTCCTTAGCGAGATTTAAACAAAGTGCACAATGTCCTAAGTGTAGGGGAGTTTACTCCCACATGCTTAAACATTGAGGACAATGTTTATCTTAAGTGTAGGGGGGATTTCTATCGAAGTTAAGTGGCCTTTTCCTTGTATTTTTCCTCGTTTTAACTGGAAAATCAATTTTTCGACATTTTTCAAAATTTTTAATCTATTTTGGCCCATTAGTTTTTCCCTTTGTATAGTTATTTTTCCTTCTTTGCTAGAATAAATGTTAATAAAGTGGTTTTAATTTTCAAACGTTATGAATCTTTTGACTCAACCCGAGTCTACTTATCTAAGTTTACTCTAGCTAGTATCCTTAACGTGTTTAAGTCAAGTTTTGCTAGGCTTTTATATAGGGAGCTATAAAACGCGAAAGTCTTACCTCTCACGGGTTAAGAACAAGAACTTTTCGCAAGTTCCTATAATTGATCCTAGAGAGTCGTTTATCAAGGGAACTTTAAAATGAGATTTCTAAACTTGAAAAAGTCTAAGAATTTGCTAGATCCGATAGGCGACTCGAAACCCCAAAACTTTGAGTTAATAGGCTAAGCATCCACGAGTCTCATTCCTTGAGATTTTAAACTGTGGAGAACGAGAGATGATAGAGCCAATTATAAGTTCGGTATTCTTTCGTGAATTTACGTGAGTTAATTATAAGCCTATTCTCTCATCGCTTGCTAATAAATTTATCTGCAATAAATAAGGTTGTACGATTTGAAAAGTTACTTAGCTTCTAGCCCAAGATCGTTTAAAAGTTGCTCGGTATGGATTAGAGTTCATAGCCAAGGCATAACTTATTGAAGCGGGATGCGTAGATTGGCGAGTCCAAAAAGGTCCTAACAAGACATGAGGGCTATATTTTGTTGCTAAAGATCTAAAGTGATGTGAAGAATCATTTATCAAAAATCAATATGAAGGATCGAGACACACGACGAAAAGCAAAAACTCCCAAAAGTCATGGAGAAGTGTATCCGAAAAGACCCTAGCAAGGTATGAGGATAAATAGATCCAAGTCATAAAAGGAGGCGGATCGTTGTATATCAAAGTCCAAAATAAAGATTGGAGAAAAATGAAGAAGTCGTGGTCCAAGTATGAATCTCTCAAAACTTCAAGTGAAGAAATTCCATTATGAAGAGAAGACCATAATTTCATGAACGTCTCTCAAGGTTTGAAGTATGAAGTCGCTGCCAAATATCGGTCCGAGAAAGGTCTCAAATCGCGAAACGAGTTATGCCAAGATATGAAATTTATGAGGTCCCGAGAAGCAGTTTTAAAAGATTTTGTCCTTTAGCTAACTATTGATTAAATCGTTCACTTTATTTTCGGCCTAATAAACTATCGAAATAAGTCAAACAATGTATCCTCGTGATCATTCAAGACAACAATAAAATATAAGAGATACACCTAGGAATAAGGGAGTCTAAGTGAATAATTGGCCCACCTGAGTTCGTGTTAGTTTGCTAACTTTTAATAACAATGATCGCGTTTTTAAGCTTGGTTTGGAGAAAGTGAAAAACTTGAGGATGATGATTATTCATAATTTTTCCAAAACCCAAGGTATGCTTTTTGATTTCTTTACTTTGAATGTTTATAGTTTTCTATCTCTTTAATAAAGGCCAACGTGGATTGATTATGATGAAAAATGTAATCTTGCTTTGTAACTAATGCATTCATGAGGACATTGCAATGGTCAAGTGTAGGGGATTTGATAGGTGTGTAAACACCCATCCTCTTTACCACTTAATTACAATAATAACCGAGCCAAAACGTGTATTTTATGTCTTTTATGTCGGAATTATGCGTGGTTTGTGTTTTTGTTGTGATTTAGGACGAAAAGGTGAAAAGTGGAGAAAACACGGGCATTTACGGGCTTTTATTGAAGAAAAAGATGAAAGACGAAGTCAAGAGTGCAAAAAGAACGGAAGTCCAAGACTAATTCTGAAGATTTATCGAAGAAAAGGTCGAAAGACAGAAGTTTACTTAAAGCCGAAGAACTCAAGTCTACTTTATTGAAGAATTAAAAGACGAGTTCAAAGAAATCCCGAGCCAAAAGTCATTAAAAGTCCAAGATTAAAGAAGATAAGAAGAAAAGGACTAAGCATGCAATTAACAAAGAGATTAAGAAGGAAGGGCTTAATGATGCAATTAAGAGAAAAGGAAGGAGGGGAGGAAGCTTCCTAATCCTCCCCTATATATAGATTAGGCTAGTTAATCACTTTTTCTTTGTTGGTTACTAGTGACAATTAGTTCTTCCATTTATTTACCTTGCACCTTTAAATTCATGTCACTTTAATTACTTGTCAAATTTAAATACCTTGTATTGCGCCTTAAATTCTTTTAATTTCAAGTAAGTTTCCATTTAATTCTTGTCATCCTTTACTTTATCTTGTTAATCTCCTATCTACCTTTCTTAATCTTTGATTTTTATGTTTATGTTTATGTTCATGTTCATGTTCTTATTTTGATCAAAGTGGGTTTTGATTATTGTGGTTAGTTTTGTTAGTTTTGTTGATTTGGATTGTTTGTTTATGATTATTGGATGTTTTGTGATTAGTTTGATTTAATCTTTTGTGTGATTTAGTTAAATTGTGATTAGATTCGTGTGTTACTGTATTTCCTTGTTCTTCGGTTTGTTTCTGTTACTGTGATTCCAAGGAAAAGTTCAGAACCAAGCAAAAGTTCAGAACCAAGGAAAAGTTCCGAACCAAGGAAAAGTTCAGAATCAAGCCAAAGTTCCGAACCAAGGAAAAGTTCAGAATCAAGCCAAAGTTCCGAACCAAGGAAAAGTTCAGAATCAAGCCAAAGTTCCGAATCAAGGAAAAGTTCAGAATCAAGCCAAAGTTCAGAACCAAGCAAAAGTTCAGAATCAAGGAAAAGTTCAGAATCAAGCCAAAGTTCAGAACCAAGCAAAAGTTCAGAATCAAGAAAAAGTTCAGAATCAAGCCAAAGTTCAGAACCAAGCAAAAGTTCAGAATCAAGGAAAAGTTCAGAATCAAGCCAAAGTTCAGAACCAAGCCAAAGTTCAGAACCAAGCAAAAGTTCAGAACCAAGGAAAAGTTCTGAACCAAGGAAAAGTTTAGAATCAAGCCAAAGTTCAAAACCAAGCAAAAGTTCAGAATCAAGCCAAAGTTCAGAACCAAGCCAAAGTTCAGAATCAAGGAAAAGTTCAGAATCAAGGAAAAGTTCAGAACCAAGCCAAAGTTCAGAATCAAGGAAAAGTTCAGAATCAAGGAAAAGTTCAGAACCAAGCCAAAGTTCCGAACCAAGCAAAAGTTCAGAACCAAGGTTCCGAATGAGTGTTTTGTGTTGATTTATTCCGAACGAAGAAGAATTATTCCGGGTGAAGGTGACATTCCGAACGAGTAATTATTCCAAGTGAGGTATTTTCAGGTTCTTTTTAGTTTCTGTTTTTTAATTTTTAATTTTCAAGCTTTATTCTTCTCGCCTTTTTTCGTAGTCGCGCTTTAACATTACTTGCCTTAGATTTATTTTAGCCTTGCCTTAGTTTAAGTTTTAGTTGCGTTTTAAGTTTGCCTTAGATAGTTTTAAGTTTGCGTTATTTACTTTAAGTGCCTTTTAATTTCTCGTCACGCTTGTAATTACTTGCCCTTTTATTTAATTAGACTTAGATTACCTGCCTTTTACTTTAAAGTTTTGCACATTTTATTTAAAAACAACCAAAAATATTTGCTTCACCAAAAACAATAGAGTCATACTGTAAGCCGGTAATCAATTCGTTAAGATACCGAGAACAACAATTGAACCTAGCAAAATCTCAGTTATCACATATCCCAAAATATTTAAGAGAAATTATAAATACTTTGTAACCAAGTAATATATTAGTAATATATTATTGTTAGACATTTAAAAATATTTGTTATATAGCTTATTATTATTTTAACATTTGGAATATTAATCGAACGTAAACGAACGTAACCGAAGGGACATAATCGAACATTCACGAACGTAAATGAACGAACGAAGCCTTTGTTCACGTTCGTTTATTTAACTAAACGGACCAAAAATCTTGTTCGTGTTCGTTTATTTGTTAAGTAAACGAACATAAACGAATTTTTTGACGAACGATCGGCGAACGGTTCACTGAACGTCCAGTTCGTTTACGGCCCTATGAATGATTGAGTTGTCTAAATGCCAACAGAAAGAAAGGCCTCAACATGGGATATTGAATGGAAATGGGTGTGTTAGTTGTTGTCGTTTAGCGTCTCATCGAGTGGCAGCCGAAAGTCTAGAACCCAGAAGTGCTCAGGCTGAAGGCGAATAGATGTTTCTGAATGGATGTTGTAAAAACAAGAACCAAACACCCATCTGTTGCAAAAGGGGTGTTTGGTTGCTATTAAATAGGATCCACACACTCCATTTGCAGCAGAAAAGGGTATTTGATTTAATTTTTTTTTATCTTTTATCCTGTTTATTCACATCAACGATAATACCAAAATTACCCATTCTTGCATGTTGTAATACATGGTAACCATTCTTTTGTTTTGAATATGTACCTTTTTAACTTGCTTTCTTAACTTCTAGGTTACTGATTGTTGTCCGCCTATACATATACCTCTAAAATCTTACACTTCAATTGCATCACATGCTGAGAAAAATTATGAAGAACCAATGTGGGAGTATTTTGGCCACGTAGGGTTGATGTAATAGTAGGGGTGTTAAAAAAACCGAGAAACCGATGAATCGATCCGAACAGCTTAATCCGAAACTGAAATAAACAGAAACCGAAGAAACCGAAGAAACCGAAACCGAAAAAAAAACCGAAATCGAAAAAATCCGCTTATAACAGTTCGGTTCCGGTTTTTATTTTTAGATATCCGCGGTTAACCGAACCAAACCGCGCATATAATATATGAAAATTTGTAACTAATGTTAATATTTCTAAGCATCCATGTGTGAACTTTTTTTAATGTGATTCTAATCATATCGAATAAATATTTTTTGTTAATATGTTATTTACATCTATTTGAATGTAATTTTTGTAAACAAAAAAACTTTTATATAATTTTTATCTATTTATTATCATTTAATTATATGAAAACGACGTTTTATGTTCTAAATCATGTTACTATTTATAAACTTAAATTCGATTAAACTTATAAAATGGTTAACAGTAACTCGAATCGCGGGTAACTGGTCATTTCGGGTAACCGCATGTCCAGTTAACCGCCTTGTACGGTTTAGTTTCGGGTAGTAAAATTAAACACCCGCCCGCGATGAATAGTTAGAATCGTGTATCTAACCGAACCGAATCGACCCGTAAACACACCTATATAATAGACATCTTAAACACATGTCGATGTAATACACTTTTTATATTATGCATATATATTTTGACTCTTTTAGCACAAATGCATAGACTCGGGATCAAAAGAAGTAAGTCGAGAGTATGTGAGTCCTACTTTAAGTTAGATTCTAAAATCGAAATTTCCGTCGTTATGCGCGAATACTCGCCGTAAAGTATAACATACAATTACATCTGACGACTTAATATAATCAACTAAATCGACATACTGAAATTACATGCTAACTTACATTATGCTAATTCCATTACTAGGATGAAAGCTAAAAAAAGAGAAAACAAATATCCTCTTCTTAGGTCGTTGGTGATACGTACACACTTTGTGATTTTATTTATCAAGGTTACCATGCATGCTATTTGCAGATTAATTATCTAATTTAAAGTCTTATTAATTTACATGAAATGGACCTGAAAATGCCATGAAACTATAATCAACTATATTTTATTGGCAAGATTATGAATCCAGATACCTTAATTATTGAGTTTTTTAGTACAAAGATGATGTGTTGACAGAAAGAATAATGACTTGAATGAATGAATTATTCAAATCAAACATTATGTAAATACACATGTATATTCCCAAAAGGCTATTTACTTTTAGTAACAAATACATATTGTACCAACTAAAAAACTAAAATAATACTATTCTAACATGTGCTCTTGTTTGATGTGTCGTCAAACATATATTAACCATGTTTATCAAATAAAAAAAAATATACAAAAAATTACCATAAATAAATAATTATAAGTCTAATAATTAATATCAAACTTTATTTTTATATTAACTCATATATTTACACTCAAAATGCACATGTTAGAAAATTTACTCAGAATGCATATAAAAAAGAAAATCTTAATAAGATCCAAATATACAACTTGGACATATATTTTGAAGCCCTTAACTTAAGAAATTGAGCACCTCAAGTAGTTAGTTAAATACATATCTGAAAATTTGTACTAAAACATTTGAAAACGTAGACCAATGTAAGTTAGATATGAACAATACTAGTACATGTTTTCTAAATTTGGTATAAAGTCAAAGGACTTGAAACGACATCGTTTTGGCTCATACAATTCTTATAAATACCATCCTCAAATGCACACACCATCATCTCATTTCATTCTCAATACATACTAACAAAAACACACTATTGTTAAGCATAAGATCAACATCATGGCAATGATATATTCCAAGATAGGCATTATTGGAGGTGGAATAAGCGGGTTGGCCGCAGCCAAACAGCTCTCCGAATACAACCCTGTGGTCCTAGAGGCGACAGACTCCATTGGGGGAGTCTGGAAGCACTGCTCTTTTAGGACCACCAAGCTTCAAACCCCTCGTTGCGACTATGAGTTCTCTGATTATCCTTGGCCACTTAGGGATAATTCTAGTTTCCCATCTTATATGGAAATTCTTGAGTATCTCAACTCTTATGCTAACCATTTTGGTTTGTTCAAATTTATCAAGTTCAATTCTAGAGTGGTCGAAATCCGGTTTATAGCCAAGGACCAACAGCCAGACAGTGGAAAACCCGTTTGGGAGGTTGCGGTCAAGAACAATAATAACGATGATGACCTTCAGGTTTGATTAATCATCCCTCATGTTCATCATCATATATGGTAGTAACTATATATATGGCCTTACAAATAAATCCTAAAAAGTCTAGTTAGATAAATTAAGCATGCATGTAAGTTGCAAGCAATATACTTATCGGTAAAAACTTATCAAATTTGGGCATGAATGCAGTGGTACAGTTTCGAGTATATCGTGGTGTGTATGGGGAAATACGGAGACGTACCAATAATACCAAAGTATGGAATGAAGAAAGGACCAGAAGTATTCAAAGGGAAGGTGATGCATTCTCAAGATTACAGCAAGCTCAACGTCGAGGAGTCTCGTCAACTTGTTAAAGGAAAGAAGGTGGTGGTTGTTGGTTACAAGAAATCAGGCATTGATCTTGCTATAGAATGTGCCGAAGCCAACCAAGGTACGTATCAAATTAAATATTTATGCGATTAATCGTGTGTTCTATGTACATAATTGATTAACTATCCTTTAAAAAGCAAGACTTGTCGCGCACGCACATATAGCTAGCCATTGCAGCTAGCTAATGTATACGTGCGTGATCATATAATCAAAACAGGATTACATTTGAAATGATGGATTATATTAAAGAAAGAAAGTAGAATTAAACAACATATATGATTTGTTAATGATTTGAAGTAATCATTTGAATTATAGGTGAAGAAGGTGGTCCAGCATGCACAATGGTTATTAGAACATTGCATTGGACAGTTCCACACTACTCAGTTTGGGGTCTTCCTTTCTACTTGTTCTATTCGAATCGATTCTCGCAGTTCCTCCATCAAACTCCAAATCAAGGCCCTCTCAGGACTCTCCTTTGCCACCTGTTGTCCCCTGCGGTACGTGGTATAGGTTGTTTACTAGCTTATTCATTTGTTACGAGTACTTCAAATGATGATGACCGTTTTTTCTTTCTGATATGTGTAGAGAAAAGCAGCGTCTAAGATTATCGAGTCTTATCTGCTATGGAAGCTTCCACTTGTCAAATACGGACTAAAACCCGATCACCCTTTTGAAGAAGACTATGCATCTTGTCAGATGGCCATCTT
Source organism: Glebionis coronaria (assembly GCA_025667525.1). Taxonomy (NCBI): domain Eukaryota; kingdom Viridiplantae; phylum Streptophyta; class Magnoliopsida; order Asterales; family Asteraceae; genus Glebionis; species Glebionis coronaria. The sequence continues at coordinate 1,922,370 of CM046882.1, read as the reverse complement.
GCCTGAAAAGTTCTTCCAAGAGGTCGATAAGAGTAAGATCAATTTCAAAAGGGCATCAAACTGGTGGTTTTATGAAGGTGGTGTTGAGTTTGAAGACAACACCAAGTTAGAGGCTGATGTCGTCCTTCTAGCCACTGGCTATGACGGCAAAAAGAAGCTTAGGGACGTAATGCCTCAACCCTTTTCGAGTTTCTTAGAATTTCCTTCTGGCATGATGCCATTATATAGGGGTACGATTAATCCCTTCATTCCAAACATGGCTTTCATGGGTTACGTAGAAAGTGTTTCGAATCTTCACACCTCAGAGATACGTTGCAAATGGTTAGCGAGGTTGATTGGGGGTAAGTTTAAGCTGCCAAGCATGGAGAAAATGATGGAACAGATAACAACAGAAATGGAAATAATGAAGAAGACAACAAGGTTTTACAAAAGGAGTTGCATTTCGACATTCAGCATCAATCATACCGATGAAATCTGTCAAGAGATGGGATGGAATTCATGGAGGAAGAACAACTGGTTGGCTGAAGCATTTACGCCTTATAACAGTCGAGACTACCAAGATGAACAAGAATAAATCTGATCATTCTTATATATATGTAACCTTAAACCCAAAACCCAAAACCTAATTGTAGAAACAAGCAAAACCCTAATTTATGTGCATGTATGTTACACCTGTCAATGATTGCTTTATTTTTTTTTCAATTAATTTGGTTCTTGGTCCACCTTCGATAGTGATTTCGAAATCCTATGCCATTGTTGGGTTTAATAGGTTATATGTCAGGATTCACGTACACAATAAATGGCTTGGCTAGAATTTAGATTAATAAGTTTTTTATGTTTTATGCGTTATTAGGTAATATACGATTTTATGAAAGATGAAACCACAAAACAAGATTTATTAAACCAACTACCTCTTTTATTTATATTAACAGCTTCAGGAAATCATTTCAAATGTGAATCCTAAATATGTGATCAATACATACAAACAGAGTGAAAGAAACTTATGAATCAATGATCTTAAAGTCAAGATCAAAACTCATAAACAACCAGTATCAACAAGAAAACAATAACCAACAATGGCGACTTGAGAGAGACAAACACAAAAAATGATACCATAATGAAAAAAAAAACAAGCTATCGTATCATATATATACTCCAACACTAGGGCAACATGCCACTTTTGCACTTTGTCACTTTCAGTCCCTCAAGTATATTGAACCTACAGAATAGAAACCAAAACTCCAAATATAGAAAGTAAATAAAGAAAATTTACCTTTCTTACCCCTGAAGTATTAAAACATGTCAACTTATATTTTAATACCCCTTTTAAGTTGACTTGTGATATAGGTCAACAAGTCTCAACTTATCACAAAAGAACTCGTGATCTTTGATAGACAAGCCTTTGGTAAACAAATCTGCCACATTGTCCTCAGATTTGATCTTAAATGTTTTGATCAAACCTACAAATACTTTCTCCCTCATAAAATATAAATCAATTTCAAAATGCTTAGTCCTCTCATGGAAGACTGGGTTAGCAGCAATTTGAATTTCAAAGCTACTATCACAATGGATAGGAGCAGGTGAAATCATATCAACTTTAAGATCTTTCATGATTTTAAGTATCCACATAATCTCACAAGTAACACTATTCATAGCCCTATATTCAGCTTCAATTGATGATTTGGCTAAAACAGATTGCTTTTTACTTTTTCAAGAGACGAGATTATTTCCCAGATAAACAGTATAACCAATCACAAATTTTCTAGTTATCTTGCATTTTGCCCAGTCAGAATCAACAAATGCAATAAGATTCAAGTTATTACTTTTCATGAGTGAAATACCAGTTCTAGGAGAACTTTTTAGGTATCTAAGAACATGAAAAGCAAGTTTTAAATGGGACTTATATGGAGCATGCATGAATTGACTAAGATCGTGCACAGCATAAGCTATGTCAAGTCTAGTTAAAGTGAGATAGATTAATTTTCCAACAATCTTTTGATAACAAGTCTTGTTATCAAGAAGAACATCATGATCTGTAGTAATCTGTCCTTCTTTTTCTTAGAAGGATCAGGTATAGGAGCTTTGGCTGGCTTACAAGCCAACATACCATATTCAGCAACTAATTCAAGATAATATTTTATCTGATTAAGAATCAGACCATCATTAGTATCAAGAACTTTAATTCCTAAGAATACTTAAGTTTTCCAAGATCTTTAAATTTAGAACTTAAGTATTTCTTGAAATCATTAATGACATGTTCAATGTTTGCAGTTATGATATAATGTCATCAACATATACCAATAATGCAACAAATGAATCATTCTCGGTTTTTGTAAAAAGAGAGACTTCAATTTTACTCTAAATAAACCCATTCTCAACAAGCACACATGTAAGTTTTTTATTCCATTTTCTATGTGCTTGTTTGAGTCCATATAAAGATTTAGTCAATCTACATACTTTGTTATCATCTGAACCATATCCCTCAGGAAGAGTCATATAAATCTCTTCATCTAATTCACCATAGAGAAAAGCATTATTGACATCTAACTGATAAATAGGCCAATCAAAATAAACAGCAACAGAAAGAAGACACCTAACAGTAACAATTTTCACCACTGGTAAAAAAGTCTCTTCATAATCTATGCCTTCTTTCTGACTAAATCCTTTAGCTACAACTCTAGCATTATATATTTCTACTTCACCACTTGATTTATACTTAACTTTCCACAACCACTTACAAGTAACAGGTTTTCTACCTGAAGGTAAGTCAACAATGATCCATGTATTATTTCTATTAAGAGCATCCATTTCTTCATTCATTTCCTCAACCTACCTAGGGTCTTTGCCAGCCTCAATATATGACTTAGGCTCATGATTTTTGTTCAAGTTATTAGCAAACACAAAATTATGCACAGATAAATTGTTGTAGCTAATCACAGAACTGATATCATACTTATATCTTTTATCCATCACATAATTGTCATACTTAGCAGGCATTTTAACAAGTCTACTTGACCTTGTTACCTCTGATTTTTCTGGACTATTGTTATTATCAAATTCAAACATTTGTTTAAACTCTACAAAGTCATCACCGTCAGATTCATATTTATCATCATCTAAGATTATGTCATCTCCCTTAGGACTTCCTATACTACTACCTAGCTCATTTTGGCTGCTATCTATTTTGTCTGTACTAGACTCTTTGACAACCCCCTAGAATGACTGGCAATAGTGGGAGATGTGTCACAAGACACATCTGCTAAGTCAAGAGACACACTACTATCTTTATCACCTACTTTGTCTCTCTTATCATCATATGGTTCACTTGACTTTTCTTCAACTAGGTCAAAAAAGTTTTTACAGTTAACACAATTTTCTTCAAAACCCAAATCTTTTACCAAAACATCATTTTAAAAGGATAAACAGTCTCATAAAACTTTACATCTCTAGAAAAGAAAAAACTTTTGGTTTCAAGATTATAAAGTTTATAACCTTTCTTAGTATTAGAATACCCAAGGAAAACACATTTTTCAGACCTAGCAGAAAACTTATCAGAATTGTTTAAAACAGTAGCAAAACACAAACATCCAAAACTTTTAAATAAAGAGAGACTTTGTGAAACGTTATAAATATTTCATAGGGATTTTTTCCAGAAAGCACAGAGGTAGGAAGCTTGTTAATTAAGTACACAAAAGTTAGCACACACCGAGACCACATGTTTATAGGAATGCCCCCTGAAACATGAGGGCTCTAGCAACATTAAAAAGGTGCCTATGTTTTCTTTCCACAACATCATTTTGTTGTGGTGTATATACACAAGAGGTATGATGAATTTTTCCATTTGATATCACAAACTTTTCAAACATATTATTAACTCAGTGGCATTATCACTTCTGAAAACCTTTATATTAGTGTCAAATTTATTTTTTATAAGATTGTAAAACTTAACCAATTTTTCAAACACTTCATCCTTCCCTTTGAGTAGATACAACCACACAACTCTAGTATAGTCATCAATCACAGTAAGAAAGAACCTAAACCCTTCTTTGCTTCTAACCTTATAAGGCCCCCAAACATCTAAGTGAACAATGTCACCCAAATGTTTGGTTTTATGGTCACTAAGAGGGAAAGGTTCTCTGGTTTGCTTAGCCTTGTGACACATATCACGAGGCTGAGTAACATCCAAACCATCAATTTGAAGTATATTTTTTAAAAACACTTAAGACTTGGTCTGAAGGATGACCACGTCTGTCATGCCAAATACACTTAGACAACATACAAGATGTAATACTATGATTAAAAAAATTCGTACCGAAATCAAACATATACAAGGTATTATTCTCACTACCAGTCCCTAGGAGGGACTTTTGAAGAGAATCCTGAATAAAACACCTAGATTCAGTGAAAGAAACAACAAACTTATTGTCCTTAGCAAGTTTATGAACAGATATAAGACTGACTTTGTACGCAGGTATCACCAACAAATTTTTTAAAACAATTTTATCTGATAATTATAAATTTCCAATAAATTTAACCAATTCAATAGTGCCATTAGGATGAGACACAGTAATGCTAAGATGAAAACATTAATGACATTAGTTAAATGTTCAACAGAAAAATTCATGTGTTGGGAAGCACCAGAATCAAAAATCTAACCAATATAAGTACTATAAGTACTAATATTAGAATTTTAATTGAAAAATCTACAAGTAGCAAAATTAATCACATGATTAGAGAAAGCAATAGTACCGACAGCACAAGATTGCAGCTCACTAGCCATTTTAGCTTCAGGCTTTGAGTTAATCAAGGCCATTAACCTGCTAATTTGATCTTGAGTAAAGGGCATAGAATTCCCAGTACCCCGATCATTCTTAACAGAAATAGAGGAAGTATTAACACCACCAGAATTTCTTTTCTTGAATCCTGGTGGATATACATTAAGCTCAAAACACCTATCTATGGTGTGTCCAGTCATATTACAATTCTTACAAGTAAGATTAGTATTTCTAGTAAACCCTCTTCCTTGAGAAGCCCTGTTGTTAGACCAATTGGATGGTCTAGCAGCAAAAGCAGAAGAATTAGGTTTAATAGATGTACTATGAACCATATTATTCTTATGAGACTCTACTCTAGATAGAGTAGCAAAAGCATATTTCACATATGGTAAAGGATCAGAAGTCAAAATTTGACTTCTTACAACACTATAAGTGTCATCCAAACCCATGAGAAACTGCATTCATCTTAAAAGACTGTTATGATCCTTCAATTGAGGAGAACCAACACAAGTACAAGCAGGCAAATTAATCAAAGAGTCAAATTGCCTCCATAGACTATTGTAATTGTGATACTAGTCAGACAGTGAAGACCTAGATTAATTGAGAGAACAAATTCTATAATGAAAATTATATATATCACAGAATCATCAATTTTGTCATAAGTTTCTTTAAATTCATCCCACACATCATTAGAATTTTTAGAAAATATTTGTCCTTGGTATAGTTTAGGTGAAATACACCCAAGAATCCAAGATAACACAACAGCATTACACCTATCCCACTGTTCTTGAAGAATTTCATCCTCTTCATCTATAAGACAATTGCCATCAACAAACCCTAGCTTGTTTTTAGTATGTAAAGCTAGTTTAACGACCGCAACCCAAATTTTATAATATTCAGGACCACTTAGTTTAATAGCAACAATAGATTGCCAATATTAGTGTCAGTAAGATGTAGATAAAGTGGATCATTAGTTTGAAAAACAACCTCAACAGGATCATTAGAACTGTTAAGAGTATCAGTTTTATCATCCTTTTTAGCTTCAACCATGATTACCAAGAATTAAACAAGAATCAAAACAAAACAACCCCTTGTAACTCCTCTACAAGAAACTACCAACAAATCATAGATAAAACTCAATCAACAACTACATATAACTAACTAACCCCTTCGACACCTAATCACCCACTAAAAACCTAATAAAACACCTAAAAGAAAGAGCGAGAGAGGTGTTACAGAGCACGCGCTGCAACAAGCAACCAAGAACCTCAAGAACCAATGAGATCAAGCAGATCACCATTTAAAACAAACAATACACAACGAGTAAGACCTGAAAGAGTTAGTTATAACAGAATAACCAATCGATCAAGAAAACACCCAAAAATTGAAGAAACCCTAAAATATAATTTTAGGGTTTTTTCAATTAAACTTACCATACATGTAATTAAAGATAGTTAATTACACAAGAACCCAATACAACCCCAAGGAACACCAGGAATCAAGAAACCTTAAATTTTTGGAAAACACAATTAACCCAAGAAAACTAATTAATCAGCAGATTAATTAAGATTTAGCTTAAAACCCACATTTAGATCTTTAAAAACAAGTATCAAGAGCTAACGACTCTGATACCATATACGGTTTTATGAAAAATTAAACCACAAAACAAGATTTATTCAATCAACCACCCCTTTTATTTTTATTAACAGCTTCAGGCAATCACTTCAAATGTGAATCCTGGATTTGTGATCAATACATACAAACAGAAAGAAAGAAACTTATGAATCAATGATCTTAAAGTCAAGATTAGAGCTCATAAACAACCAGTATCAACAAGAGAACAATAACCAACAATGGCGACTTAAGAGAGACAAGGAGAAGAAGTGATAACAAAATGAATAAACAACAAGCTATCGTATCCTATATATACTCCAACACTAGGGCAACATGCCACTTTTTCACTTTGTCACTTCCAGTCCCTCAAGTATATAGAACCTGCAAAATAGAAACCACAACTCCAAACTATAGAAAGTAAATAAAGAAAATTTACCTTTCTTACCCCTAAAGTATTAAAACATGTCAAATTATATTTTAATAGGTAATAAGTGATATTTTGAATGGTAGTATAGTTTGACCGAATTTTAAAGGTGCATGGTTATTGTTTCCTGGTTTGTAGTTAGAACAGTTCTACACACGTTTGTATTGTTAGACTATTTAGCCATGGAATTTGTGAATGAAGGTATCTCTTATCTTGACATTTTTGCTTCACCCACTGCTCATTTATCATTTGCGCAGCTTTAAATCTATACATTATTACGAAACAAGTTTTTTTAACAAATATGCTAAATCTTAATGCTAATCGACAAAAACGATCTTAAAAAGGCTGTTACCAAACACAGTAAGCATTTCAGAAAATGCTCCAAGCAGTTTGATTTAAAATTATAAATATACCCTCGTTTAGTTTGTTAATAAATTTATTTTTTTAATCAATTTATGTCATTTTCGTAATTTTATAGTTTATAAATACTCTTACTGCTACGTTTAGCAAACACTTTTTTTAACAAAGAAATACTGCTTACTGCGCATACTAACTACTACTATTTACTGCCTACTGATCCTGCTTCTGCAACTGCTAACTGCTACGAGTCGTCCAACATACCCAACATCAAATGAGCATTAGCATTTCTCATAAAGATGCTATTTTTTATATGCTCTTTCAAATAACATTTTTAGAAGAGCGTTTTTAATGAAAGAGTAAACATAATAAATTACTTAAATACCCTCATTAATATAACACATTTAATTTAAAAGAGCTTTTTATTTATATACGTATGTCTTTTTATGTCTTTTCACACATTCAAATTACAGCTACTGCTAATCTACCAAACACTTTTATAAATGAACTGCTACTGCTAACTATTATTACTAACTGCTACTGCTAACTATGACTGCTACTGCTAACTGCTAGTGTAACTAAACACACCCTATGTATCAAGCATTTCAAATAGGAGCAGTTGTATCATATCCGAACATTAGTTGCTCCTTCGCCAAACAAGCTTTTATGTCAAACTGCTAACCACTTGTCGCTTACCGCTCCAAAGCGCTTCAAAAAACTTGCTGCCAAACACAACCGTAGTTAAGTGATAAAAAAGATGATAGAGTTGATAAGTTATCGAAGATGTTGATTTTTTCTAGTTTATGTTAGCCCACAAAATGAAGTGTTTAGGTTTCAAATTCTTGGCATTTTCCACGTCATTATATGAGAAATGTTTTGTAAAATATGAGTGAATCTAGCATTACTGAAAATATACGCCTCTCAAACAAAATAACAAATCCCCCGAATATGCATTATAAATAAACACAGAAAAAGGTAAGTATTCGTAAACATAAAAAATACGGATAACAAATCTATATTAAATTATTTTCATATTACTGCTATGAGATCAATTTTAAAACCGTCTTTTTGAAAAATATTTTAAAAAGTCAATCATATAACAAATCAAATTAATTTTACTAGCATCTACATGTGCTTTTACGAGTAAAACGAAAACACTCATAAAATGTAAGAACTAAAAACTTTAGGAGTGAAAAGTAAAATATGAAAGTCATCATCTTTAACATCACACTCATAGGTAGGGATGGCAAAAAAAACTCGAATTTGACGAGGAAACCCGAAATAATTAGGGCGACGCGGGGCACGCTTATCGGATTTTGGGGCGGGTTTTGGACTTAACCGGGGATTTTTAATCGGGTTTGGGACAGAAGTGGGGTATACGATCCCCGATTCGCCCCACCCGATTAATATATAGGCATACACAAATATATCTATGTACGAAGTATTTTGTTACTCTTTACCTAGTGAAAAAGTATTTCTCTAACATTGTTAGTTTTTTATGAATGTAGTATTACAAAAAACTTACTTAAATGTCATTTTTTTATTTGCAACATCTTTTTGTTGAATTTATCATAAGTATGATACTGTCGTTGAAAACTTAATAAACCTTGCAATTGTTTGTAATTGACATCAATAAGTTTTAAAACTTGAAGTTATTGCTAACGTTCTAAAATTAATAATAAATGTCAAATGGTGCGACATTGGTCGAGAATTTCACCCAAATATGATATCTCGATAAGATCCCCGATTATTACGAGGCGAAGGGATCGGGACGGAAAAAGACGGAGCTAGGGGGTGTCCCGTGAGTGCCCAGGACACCTATGGATTTTTTCATTTAGTGTTAATTTTTGAAAAAAAACACGATTTTTTTCAAATATATCTTAAATGCACCCGGTGCTTTGAAATGAGTTTTCTGCCTTATTTAGTAATATATTTATAAAAATTAAACTCTATTATGCTATAATGTTTAAAATAATTTATGCCCTCGGTCATATTTTATTTTGGCTTTGTCCCTGAAGACGGGTTTGGGGATAACTTTAAACCTGCCCCGTTGCTATCCCTGCTCACAAGCATACTCTGTTTTTCTTTCATTAGTCGCTTAAAACTAAGCTCAGTAATCTGTGTTTCACTTATGTAAACTTCATATGGATTGGGAATTACTTTAAGGGATCATTCTTAAAATACCTCAAGGTAGATCACTTATCATTTTCTATTCTTCACCCACCAAATCAAAATTTCTCTAATGCCCCATAAGACTTATTAAACTTATGCGACTTACACAACTTATTGAAATTTCTCAAATATTTTTTTTTTGTACTAAGTTGCATAAGTTGCATAAGTCGCATAAGTCGCATGGGGCATTTGGATAAATTTTGGTTTGGTGGGTGCAAATTAAAAAAGAAATAACGAATGATCTTGGGATATTTCAAGAATAATCCCTTACTTTAAACACATTATAACCCAACCATGCTTTATAACATCGGAGGCTTTCAAAATTTTGGAACCCTGTGCGATTGATCACTCTACATACCTTAAAATCCCGCCATGCTTTTTTAGCATTAGCACATGGATATTACTAATTCCATTCAATCATATCATATTCCTAATATAATTTATGTTCACACGTATTCCATGTATGTCCCGTTAGAATAGGGACATTCCAAAATTTTGTAATTACTTCTTTATCACAATCCGTGCCATTAACATTATTAATCTGACATTTTAATTACCGTTGTTCATGAGTTCCGTATACTTATTTCGTGAGTACCAGCGATGGGTGCGAAAATTATATATATAGAGTCCAAATTTACGAAAATATTTTGAGAGTGTAATTTATTTATAGTTTCCTTTATTTTATTAGGTATTACTTGATAACTTTTCTTTATAAAGGAAACTTATCTAAAATTGATAAAGTTAATCAGAAATCTAGATAAGAATATCGTGGTGGTGTTAAAAGGGATCCGATCGATCTTTTAAAGGAATTGGTGATGCCGTATTTACATTGTTAGCTGCTTGAAGAAGAAGTATTTGACATTGCTACTTGCTTTGAAGAAGTATTTGAAACCATATTTTGATGCAATTAGGGATGTCGCATTTGCATTGTTAATTTTCGAGTCTAGTGATGTAAAAAACAGTGAAGTAAAAAATAACAAAAACGGCAATTGTTTTTTGTTGGTGATTTTGTGTTACAAAATATTATTTAAGTGTTATGGATTGACTTAGTTGACCAATATTTAATCGTGATAAATGTTCATCAAGTCGGAGTTGTGCGGAGTGCATATTTGTATGGCGTTATTGTGATTATCATACGGGGGCGAAGCCCTTGTACGAGGGGGGGTTTGGGCGTAGCGCCCCTGGTAGCAGGGTCCAAGGGGCGGCAGCCCCTGGCAGTTGCAACCAAAATTCTGTTTATTGGTCATATTATAACATAAAAAAAACACGCTTTCTATTCAAATTCTGAGTTTTATCCGATTGAAGATTTAGATAGAAGCATCAAATTATTTTGATGTGAAAGTGTTTGACACGACTCTCATATTACTGTGATCCACCAAATTTCTAACATCTTTTGACACGTTAATAAAAATGGACTTGATAAGAGATCATTGTTTTTATAATTAAGGTTAAAGAGACGCTTCTTCATATCTTAAATATGTCACTGATGCCTTTGTTTTGTTGCAAAAAATCATTTAACCCGCAGCTTTTCGGATGATCAAACTGGAATAGATGTTGAAAGCAAATTCATATTCTCTTTCTATTTCTTTCAACTTCTTTGTTGTTTGCTTGAGCGGAAGCATAAATTTTTTTGACGGCATAGTTGCTTATTGCTTGCGACATCCTCCTTTGAGTGGCTCGCTTTGCCTTTAGAAGGGAGCGACAATTTGATGATCAACTTTCGTTGTCAACGACAATAATCTTCGACGAAGAACACAAATAGATGATGAAAAAAAAAATTGTTGATCAACGGTGACTCAACATATTTTTTTACTGCTAAAATTTAAGGTTTATGCATAAATCATGAAAGGAAAAATGTAATTGAAAAAAAAATATAGCGGAAGTAAAGGAATACCTCTGGATCATCAGCGTGTAGCTGATAAGAGGAGGATAGCAAAATTTAATGATATATCTTAACTAAAGCTGTGATACCATGTAAAATAGCAAAGATAATATTGTTTGACTGTGTGTTTTATAATTGAATCCATTACATAAGAGGAGACATATTTATTTATACAAAATGCATAACTTTGAGATTAAGCAACCTCATCAAAACCATAAACCTAATGGACCACAAACCCACAGTCAAGCTTGAACCAACCTATCGTCTAACACTATTCTAGTGCATTTTAGATATTTTAATTTGGTGTTTTATTTGCATCTGAATACGTTTTACTTTTACCTAGAATATCTTCTTTTCAAAAAACATAATATTCTTGCACGTTGAACATGGATGAAGTATGTCTCGATCAAGTTCTTGATAACCGGAGGATAGCAAAATTTAATGATGTATCTTAACTAAAGATATGATACCATTTAAAATGGCAAAGATAATATTGATTGATTGTGTTTTTGTGATTGAATCCATTACATAAGATGAGATATATGTATTTATACAAATATACATAGTTTTGAGATTAAGCAACCTAATCAAAACCCTAAACCTAATGAACCACAAGCCTACAGTCAAGCTTGAGCCCACCTATCGTTTAACACTATTCTAGTGTATTTTGGATATTTTAATTTGGTGTTTTATTTGCATCTGACGAATACGTTTTATTTATAACTAGAATATCTTCTTTGCAAAAAACATAATATTCTTGTATGTTGAACATGGATGAAATATGTCTCAATCCAAGTTCTCCAAGACGAAGGGTCAATATTATTAATTTTGACATTTTTTCGAGATTGAATGATTCAACACGGCTGTGAATATGCAAATTAAAGAGTTTAGTGATTGTTTTAATGAGGTGGGTGAGTTGTACTACAATAATTATAATAGGGTCGAAAGAATCGAACAACTCAACTTTATTATGAAAATGTGACCAAAGAAAGGAGTTTTGAATACATGAATGGTATTGTCGGCGCCTTGCTATCATGATGGTGAAGAAAGAAAACTCGTTTCTTAGACATTGGGGTATCTGTTATTGAGATTAGCTTTGATTTTACATGTGATAACCAACAAGTATAGAGAAATATTTCGGCAAGGAAGACACCGACGAAGCCAGTGGGGGGCCAGAGGGTGTTGTGCCACCCCAACAATGACGGATTACCTATGAAAAGGTAAGAAGGCAACAAGCCAAAATCAATTTAGTAAGAAATTTGCTTTTGTTTGAATAGTTTTAATGCAGGTTTGGGTAAGTGAAGAAGATGACTCAAAAATTAAAATGAATAAATTAATTCCGCTGTACACGTTTGTGTGGGTGAAAATTTATTTAAAAGACAACTTAAACCCCTCTACTTTAAGAATTTATCATTGTAAGTTAAAAATTTTGATTGAGCCTGTTTTTTAAAACAAAAGCATATACTTCTACTAAAAAATAATTCGGCCCCCCCTTAACACGGATTCCTGGCTCCGTCTTTGAATGAAGATTATAAAGTCTAATTGCTAAATCAAACAGATGAAGACTTCCTAATTGTTTGCTTATATTTGTGTCGTAGTGAGAGATACACTTGCAAAGGTTAAAGGCCGGTGAAGGTGTAATGACTCGGTTCTAAAACATGATAAATCGTCGAGGAGATATGTAGGTTAATTGTTTGCTTAAGGTTATATTGCTTAAGGTTGTATTGCTTACTTAGTGTTGTATCTTTTGTTGCTCACAATATGTATATCTATTTTTTTTTAAATATGAATTTTCTGTTGCAAGGTTTCTGCTATTGTTTCCAATAGAAGCTGAAATTTGTTCTTGGTTTAGGATGTTATTCAAGGTAATATTTTCCCCCATTCTCTAGTTTTTTGGTCTGCCACCGGATGTAAGCTTCCCTATCACCTTTAGTTTTTGTGTTGTTATATACTTATATTGAATTTTTCTTCTTGAAAGTGCACATGGAAATATTTACTAGTCGTATCATATGCTAATTGATAATCACAAGCTAGGTAGGAGACAAGGATGCAATTTGTGCAACCTGAGAATAAACAAATGGAGTTGGTGAGACTTCCACAAGTTTGTTGTACTTAAAGAGTTAAAATTCGATCTAAAAGTGGTATAAATTTGAGTGTGGAAAACTAATTAAAGGTAGTTACTTACTTGATTAAAAAACAAGCATTGACTAAATCTTGAAATTATTATTTAATGGACTCTTCGAAGTCAATCTAATGGCAACAAACCACCTCTGTCGATTTCTCATACCCAAAACAAACCATACTAAACCATTTCCTTAATCTTGTATTTAATAATAGGGTTAAGTGTATATAGTAGCAAAATACTTTTTAAAATGTAAAAATATTATACGTAAACTTTAAAAATTACTAAAATCGCATACATACTTTAAAAATGTGTCTAGATATCATACCTTAGTTGACGAAATATCATCACTAGTTACATGACATGGTTATAATTTTTTCGTATGTATAATTACAAACACACTTTATATACATAAATATAAATTCTAATAACCATAAATCGATGCCATGAAAAGTTAAAAAGAGAAACCATCAATATTCTTGATTAGGGACTAGTATTCTAAAAATTACGTATCGTAGGCGAATTTTGAGTACGAATATTGAAAGTACGTGTAAGATATCGGGCGTTAGTATTTATACTATTGTATTTGGTTGCTTTTACATTTGCATACATCGATTATTCAATATATTATTAAAGTATTTTTGAAAGTAATAAAGTATGATATTAAGATGAGTATTAAAAATACGTTTACGATATTAGTATTTTTTACGACTTACGTATGATATGTGTACATTTTGAAAAATATTTTGGTATTAAAGTGACTTAACCTTTAATAATACTATGGTTTAAGTTTTCTTATCATTACATATATGATACATGCAGCTCTAATTAGGTTATGACCTTGTTGTTACAATGTTACCCTCAAGTAAAACTTGGATAATTTATAATCTCTAGCTAGTTGGGAAGGTCCAACACATTATCCATTTGGTCCATTGAATGAATGTGAATTGATGAGGAATTCCATGATATAACATTCCACGCATGCATGGAATGAAGAAAAGAGTAGTTGTTTGAAGAGTACACATTCAATTCAGTCATCATATTCTTTTTCTTGCTACTCATAATTTCCAAGATCTTTCCTTTACTTTTCAACATCACTTCACTTCTAACACATCCTTTGACTTCATTTAAAAATTTTTTTTTAACATCACATATACCCTAGCCTACACTGTACTTGGACGGTTCTTCAACAAACAAACCTTACTTTAAATGTGTATTTCTCGACCATATGTATATGAGTGCACAGATTTTACTATTTTTGTTTGAAAACAAGAAAAAACAAAACAAACATTGATTTTGGATAAAGAAGGCTTAATGTAAAACTAGTAGAAAAACGATTTGTTGTATAAATAAATAATAAAGAAAATAGGTTGATTGAGATGGTTAAACCCACTAATCTCTTTATTAGCTCTGCCCTTAGTTTTAATACACTAAAAACTTCGGAATGTTACTTTTCTTTGAAAGTAATTAAAAGTTTAGCAATCCAGTAAAGAAATTCAACTTTCATGAAACACGGTAATTATTGAATGTTTATTATACAATTGTGCATTCAATGTTTTCTTTTAAGGAAAAAGAATTGTATGCCAAATTTATTTGTATTTTGTTCATTATACAATTTTTTGTGATTTCATCTTTTTTTTGCATTCATAATTAAACTCTTATTGATAGTATAATATTAGATTTAAGTTCATTTGGATACCATATTTTTCTTTGGATATGAGGGGACTCATCCTTACCATCCATCATATTTTAATCTAATGGATAAGATTAAACGCAAAATATATTTTCACCATCTTTTTTCAAACATTAATATCTCTTAAACCGTTAATCGTCATGCGAAAAAACATACCGTTACGAAGAGAATTTAATTATCTTTCTATAGATATGCTATATGATACACTTTCGACAAATTTTTTTTTCTTAATTTTTTTCACGTTTTCGAAAATTATCATATATGATACTAATATCATATATGATGTATCACCAGTATCATATATGACATAACCTATCATATATGATAGAAACCCATATCATATATGATTTAACACTGTTATCATATATGATGAAACAGTATTATCATATATGATATTTCACGTAAATTTTAACAAGAAGAAAAAAAACGATTTTTTTTTCTTCGAAAGTATATCATATTGCATATTGGTAGAAAGATAATTAAACGCTCGTCACGATGGTATAATTATTTTCGTTTACACTTAACAGTTTAAAAGATATTTAAATTATAAAAAATAAGTAAAAAGTAAAATATATTAAATCTCATCCATTCGATGAAAATGAGATGGATGGTGGGGATAAGTCCCCTCATATCCAAAAAAAAGTATGATATCCAAAGTAACTTAACTCATAATATTAATATTCGGGTTTTTTAAGTGTATGATTGTGTGTTTATTATTTACAAATTTGAATTCTATATGTTCACATACTTTTTTTTTAATTTCTTAAAAGTTATATATTGGTAATAATTATTTATATGTATATATTATTTATTTTATATGTTAATATTTTTTATTCTTTGTTATATTTTGATCATTTTATAGGTATGTTTAAAAAAAAAAAATTATGACAACTGGTGAATTTTTATTACTGGTTATGTTTTTGTTTTAATTTTGTTTCTTATTTTTCTTAAATATGATTGGAATTGCTGAAACACTTGGTGAGTTTTTCTTAAATAAATGCAACTCTTTTCATATTTAAACTGAAAATTTTGAGATTATTCACACATGTTATCAAATAAAGAATAAACAATGTTATGTCATGTGATATTAGATGAATATCTGTGTATAGCGACAAGACAAAAATTTATAGTAGCAAATAACTAATGATATGAGATATTGTGATAAATGTTTCGTGTAACATTCAAAATAAAACGTGAAAAAGTCAAGTTGTTCACATTTGGTTGAAGCGGAACAACATATATTATTTTAATGTTTAATTCGAGTGTCAAATCAGTCACATCAACTTGATTGATCCATATAAAAACAATTGATAACCCGTTGTAAAAGTTACATGTTTTGACCCCTTAAGCTACCTAGATGTTTTGAAACCCGAGTTAACCTAGCTGGTTCAACTAGTTAAATTAGTTCCAGTTGAAAAAACGGTTCAAATGAAAATAGGTTTTATATTTTCAAAACCTAGTTAGACCAGACGGACAGGTTGACCCGATGAACGAATCGGTTGAATCCGATAACCCGTTGACTCGATCGGGTTGACTCGATGGTCGAATAAGTGACCAATTGATCGAAATAAACAGTTTTGAAATTGGTGAAAAAGTTAACAATGATTTAATCTATTATTTAAGTGTTTACATTTGACTTCATATTTTAAAAAATGATTATGTTTTCATTTATTATAAATAGTATAAATATAGATATAGATATGGATGAGACTATTCAACGGTGACGGGTTTGACTCACAAAAGTGCCCATCACATCAGGTTTCTCTCTCCGACGACTTAACACGATATTTTTTTCACATTAAAGCGACTTACACTACAAAAGAAATACCCCATACAAACACTTACACAACTAAGTCGTAGAAACGAGCAATTCCCTCTAACGACCGACTTGTAACTCGATGGTCGCAACGGTGCGTCCAAATTCAACAACCGGTCGACCAAATGGACGACCAAACCGTTGTGTGCAGCGTGATGATTCACATTGAGACTTTACAAACACCATTTAACATATATATTAATCAAATTAAAACTCAAAACATCTTAATAAAACAAATAACATCACAATAAAGTTTAAGTGAATAACATCACAATACTGGCTTACGTTACGTTCTCAAGTTATTATTTCTAAAATTAAACAATTGAACTTTTTCAGTAATTAATTAACTTCATTATTAGGATGAAAGCTAAAGAAAGAGAAAACAATATATACTCTTAATGTATGTATTTTTTTATATTGAAATTCTGCATGGTGGAAGAAGAGTTGGTTTATTATACAAACTAGTATTTTCATGGAAACCAAGGGACTAATCCTAGCCATTCATTAGTTGAGACCAGATCTTAGGAAAAAAAAAGCGGAGGGACTAAGTTGCAAATAACCAAAACTATTCAGGAGAAAAAAAAAGCGGAGGGACTAAACTGCAAATATTATATTTTTTTATGTATATCCAGATATATACATATATAAGGTATATCTATCTAGAGGAAGGTTAACGTAGGATAGTTGTTAACGTAGGAAGTATAGGAAGTAACGTGAATCGTTAGATGTATTAGTATATGATGTCATTTGATGAACTCTCGTCAATTTCATTTTGTAAATAACATGATAGGAAGTGGCGGTGCTCGTCTCGAGTAACTTTTTAATACATAATACAAAGATACATGATAGCTCGCTACGAGTAACATTCTGATACATGATCTACAAAGATACATCGTTTCTCGACGTGATTAACTTTTTGATACATAATATACAAAGAAACACGGTACCTTACTACGAGTAACATTTTTATAGATAAATATAGATGAACATACACATGATACATAACTTCCTACACTAACTTATTTTAAGCACTATTTTACAAGAACCTCAATCTATCTAGATATATATTAAGTATATATCTAGATATACCATTTTAACTTTTTTAATGTCACTTTATATCCAGATATAAGGGTCAATTTAATAATTATAATCAAATATATAAAGTATATCTAGATATACACAAAGTATATCTGGATATATAAAAAGTATATCTAGATATATATAAAGTATATCTGGATATATATAATATATCTAGATATACCTTTTTAACTCTTTTTAATATCACTTTATATCAGGATATAAGGGTCAATTTAATAATTATGATAGATATATATAAAGTATATCTAGATATATACAAAGTATATCTGGATATATAAAAAGTATATCTAGATATATACAAAGTATATTTGGATATATATAAAGTATATCTAGATATATCTTTTTAACTTTTTTAATGTTACTTTATATCTAGATATAAAGTCAATTTAATAATTATGATCAAATATATATAAAGTATATCTATATATATACAAATTATATTTGGATATATAAAAGTTATATCTAGATATATATAAAGTATATCTAGATATAAGGGTCAATATAATAATTATGATAAGATAATATTTCGGTGTTAACTGTGTATTTTTTTCCGCTCGGAAAAAAAAAAATTCCGCTCGAAAAAAAAAAAATTTCCGCTCGAAAAAAAAAAATTTCCGCTCGAAAAAAAAATTATTTTTCCGCTCGAAAAAAAAAATTTTTTTGCCGTTCACAAAAAAAAAAAAAAGAAAAACATATTTTAAGGTTTTTTTTTATTAAATCTTAGATTAATCCTAGCCATTGGATGAAAGGTGAATCAATGGTTAAGATGAGTCCCTTGGTTTCTTAGAAAAAACAAGTTTGCAAAATAACTTTTGCCATAGAAGAATTATAACCAAAAACATTAACGTGTAAAATAGACAATGCATGCTATTTGCTTAAATTAAATCAGTACTGTTTCATTTATATAACTAATGATTCCTTTTTGAACGGCGATCGAATACTTAGCAGTTAGCAACGTTTAATTTGGTATGATAACGTTTAAGAAGGTGGTGGTTGTTGGTTACAAGAAATCCGGCATTGATCTTGCTACAGAATGCGCCGAAGCCAACCAAGGTACGTATCAGATAAAAAATCTATACTATTATTCGTGTGTTCTAAGTACAAAATTGATTAACTATCTTTTAAAAAGCAATACTGTAAAGAAACATAATATCACAGACAAAGCAGATCTTACACCAACCAACCACCCCTTGGTGTAATTTATTATAAAACAGAGTTCAAAGACAAAGATAAAGATTAGTCCCCAAACGGGTGCTAATCGAACGATTACAATAGAAATAGTGAGAACGTCCCAACTAGGTTGATCCGTTCTCCCTCACAATACAAGAGATCACTCAAACACTCAGCTATACAAGATGAAACTTCAAACTCCCAGGTCAGACCTCCATGGATGAAAGGATGAGATGAGAGAGAGAGAGAGAGAGCTGCGCACACACAAAATATGTGTGTTGTGTGTGTGATAAGAAACCCTAGTCAAGGACTAGGGTGATATAAACGTTGCTGGTCAAAGGGGCTTCAACGGCAACAAAGCCCATCAAGTAAGAAACCAAAGGCCCAAAGGAAACCAGAAGCCCAAAACCTGAAAACACAAACAACCACAAGTAACAAAGAAAATATAACACAATACCAAAGTTGCAAGACACTTTGGCAGATTGTAAAAACAACACCCTTCCTCAATCTGACAAAGGAGAGAGCAGAAACCATCATTTGCCAAACATATTCACAAGTCTCAACTGATCACAAAGTTTGAGATGCTGCTGAATCCCATGAGCCTTAGTGAAAATGTCAGCAGTTTGATCAATAAAGGCAATCTTGATGGTGTTAATGACACCATTCTGAACCTTTTCCCTTACCAAGTGAACATCAACTTCAAAGTGTTTAGTTCTCCCATGAAAGACTGGGTTGGCAGCAATTTGAATAGCTGCACTACTATCACAATAAAGGTTAACAGGGAACAAGGATTTCAACTTTAGATCACTAAGCAGGTTAGTGATCCAAATAACCTCACAAGTGGCACTGGCCATGCACCTATACTCAGCCTCAGCTGAGGATCTGGAAACTGTGGGTTGCTTCTTGCTCTTCCAAGAGACAAGAGACCTTCCAAGGAAAACACAGTATCCTGACACAGACTTCCTGGTTTTAAGGCATTTAGCCCAATCAGCATCAGTGAAACAAGACACTTTTAATGAGGTATCCTTGTAAAACTGAATACCAATACCAGGTGAGTTCTTGAGATACCTAATAACCCTTAAGGCTACTTTAAGGTGAGACTGAAGGGGTGCATGCATGTGTTGGCTAAGGCAATGAACAGCATAAGATATATCAGGTCTGGTATGGGTTAGATAAATAAGTCTCCCAAGTAATCTTTGATATTTAAACACATTTAACAGAAACTTGTCCATCATTGCTTTCATCAACAGCCAAAACACAATTTTCAGGAAGAGGGGTTGCAACAGGTTTAGCAGCAAGTAACCCAAACTCATGTATGAGTTCAAGACAGTACTTCCTTTGGGTCATGCAGATCCCATTGGAGTTTTCAAGAACTTCAATACCTAAGAAATACCTCATAATGCCAAGATCTTTAATCATGAATTTGGTTTTAAGAATGCATTTAAATGATTCAATTTCCTCAATGCAGTTACCAGTAATGATAAAATCATCAACATAAACAAGAAGAGCAATAAACATATTACCATTCTGCTTGGTGTAAAGAGAATAATCAAATCTACTTTGGCAAAAGCCATGCTCAACCAAAACAGTGGTAAGTTTTGCATTCCACTGCCTTGGGGCTTGCTTGAGACCATACAAAGCTTTATTAAGCTTACACACCTTACCTTTATCATTGTAATTGAACCCCAAAGGAAGAGTCATATAAATGTCCTCATCAAGATCACCATACAAGAAAGCATTGTTAACATCAAGTTGGAAAATAGGCCAATCATTAGAAACAACAATACTAACAAGACACCTAACAGTAACCATTTTAACAACAGGACTGAAAGTCTCATCAAAATCAATGCCTTCCCTTTGACTATAACCTTTAACAACAACCCTAGCTTTAAACTTGTCAACAAGACCAGAGGACTTGTATTTGATCTTATAGATCCATTTATTGTTGATAGCCTTTCTATTAGCAGGAAGATCAACTAAGGTCCAAGTATTATTCCTTAAAAGGGCTTCAATCTCATTGTTCATAGCCTCAACCCACCTACTATCCTTAACCGCTTCATAGTAGGTGAAGGGTTCAACAGAATTGTTAAGAGTGGTAGCAAAGCAAAAATTGGTGGTATTCAGCCTAGAGTAATTAACATGCTTCTCAATACCATACTTGAGTTTGCTATCAAGGACAAAATCATTAAGCTTAGCAGGCAACTTAGTAGGTCTACTAGACTTTCTAACAGGTTGCTCTTCTTCTATAGAGTGGTCCCCACTATGATCAATAAAATAACTAGAGCTTTCATTTTCAAGATTGCCCTTAGAGCAGGTTTGCACATTCTCACCTATAGTGGTTGCAGGGTTCTCCTCTTGATGATCCTCAAAGGCATCATCAGTATTGGGGTGAACCCTACCATCCAAACCAGGTGATGCTCTCTCATCATCATTGGGACTTGTGTTAGTTTGGTTATCAAAAAATGTTAAGAGATCAACATCACTTGTAATGACTACATCAGTTGAGTCCTTTTCACTATTGTTTTTCATTTTGAAAGGAAAGACAGTTTCATAGAATTTCGCATCCCTAGAGAAAAGAATTCTTCTATTATCCAAGCTAAACAATTTATAAGCCTTTTTAACAGAAGAATAACCAATGAGAACACATTTCTCAGACCTAGGTGTGAGCTTATCACTGTTATTCAAACAAGTAGAAAAACAAAGACATCCAAAACATTTCAAGTGAGAGAGATTTGGTTTTTTGCTAAATAGCAATTCATAGGGGGACCTACCATTTAAGACAGAAGAGGGGAGCCTGTTGATCAAATAGACAGAAGTTAAAATACATTCAGACCAAAAAGTGATAGGAATCCCACCCTGAAACATAAGACTCCTGGCAACATTGAGAAGGTGTCTATGTTTCCTTTCAGCAATCCCATTTTGCTGAGGGGTATGAGCACAAGAGGTCTGATGGATGATACCCAAGGAAGAGAGCATAGTGTGAACTTTGTTATTAACAAATTCAGTCCCATTATCAGATCTGAAAATTTTAACTTTGGTATCAAACTGAGTTTTAACAAGGTTAATAAATTGGCTTAACCATTCAAACACTTCATCCTTAGATTTTAAAAGATATGCCCACACAGCTCTAGAGTAATCATCCACAATAGTGAGGAAGTATCTATACCCTTCCTTACTAGAAACCTTGTAAGGGCCCCACAAGTCCAAGTGAACAAGTTCACCAAGTTTACTGGACTTATGATCACTCAAGGGAAAGGGTTCCCTTGTTTGTTTAGCCCTATGACAAGTCTCACAAACAGATATGGAGGTGTTTTTGGAAAGATTGAGGTCAGTTTTGAGGGCATTAAGAACTTGGTCAGAGGGATGACCAAGTATACAATGCCAGATATCCTTAGAGGTATTAAAAGTCATAGCAGTATTAACAGTACCAAGGCAATTAGTCTTAAGGTCATCAAACAAGTAGAGCCCCCCAGATTCACTACCAGTCCCCAGAGTAGTCCCCTTGGCCAAGTCCTGAATGCAACATTTATCCTCATCAAAACCAACAAACAATTTACTATCCTTAATGAGTTTGTTAACAGACATCAAGCTAACACAGTATCCAGGAACAACCAACACATCATGAAGAACAACATTGTTAGAAAGTTTGAGGTCACCAATGTGACTTATATTGACAACAGTGCCATTGGGGTGACCAACAGAAATGTTGAGGTTGGAAATATCAACAACATTGAACATACCCACTGTGGAAGTGGTAAGGTGTTGGTTAGCCCCAGAATCAATAATCCACCCCAAAGTAATAGTCTTAACAAGAAATTTAGAGTTGCCACAAAAAAACTTAGAGAAATTCACATTAAACCACACATTAGCATTAAAGAAGGAAAATCTACCTGCTATGTTGGACTGAGTATTGCCAGAGGAATCATTGATCAAGTTGAGGAGTTTCTGCATTTGTTCAGTGGTGAAAGAGTTTGGAGAATTACAAGTGGAAGCTTGTTTTTCTCCAGTTTTAATATCACAATTAGCATTAAAATTGGGTTTGAAAACAGTTTGCCTTTGATTATTACCCCCCATTTTTACATAACCAGTAGGATAACCAATCAATTCAAAGCATCTATCAATGGTATGACCAATCTGATTGCAATGAGTGCACAAAAGATTAGGGTTAGGACCCCTAAAGTTTTTAGACCCATTGCCTTTGTTAGGGGTTCTATTAGAAACATTGGAAGTGTTTCTCCTATTTTGATTAAAGGTCTTAGCAGCAAAGGAAGTAGCATTCAATTTTGCTTCAGCATGATCAGAGTTATCAGGAACACCCCTATGGGATTCCTCTCTAGAAACAGTGACATAAGCTTCCTTAACATCAGGGAGTGGGTCCCTGGTGAGAAGAGCAGTCCTAACAGGCTAATAACAGTCATCAAGCCCCATAAGAAACTGCATAAGCCTCATGATTTGCTGATGCAAAGCTAATTCAGTGCTAGCAGAACAAGAACATTTAACAGCACAAACACATTTAGGAATCTTAGACACAGCATCAAACTCTCTCCATAGAGAGTTCAACCTATGATAATAATCAGAAATAGAACTACCCCCTTGTTTAACAGACCCAATTTTCTGAAGCAAATTATAAACAATGGGACCATCAACTTTGTCATAAGTTTCATTAAGCTCTTTCCAAACATTAGCAGCATTTTCAGAATAAACAAGACCCATGTAGACATCACTAGAGACCACATTCATTATCCAAGTAAGAACCATAGCATTACATCTATCCCATTGAGCACACAACACATCATCAGTATAAGACTCTCTTAAACAGGACCCATCAACAAAAGCAAATTTGTTCCTAGCTTGTAAAGCAAGTTTCATAGCATTGTTCCACATCCTATAGTTCTCAGTCCCCAACAACTTGAAAGGGACAAGGACAGAGCTGCTATTATCACTATTATGAATGTGAAGTGGATTTCCAGCATCCAAGTTGCTGATGAGAGCAACAGGATTGGTGGTGGTCTTAGGGAAGGCCCCACCACCACCATTTCCTCCACCACCATTGGGTGGTGGAGGAGGAGTACCACTAGCACTCATAGGTCACACACAAAGAGAGCAACAAACAGATATAAACCAACAGAATATAAACCAAGGCAACAAACAGAGAGCAAACAAAAAATATATAAACCAAGGCAGGAAAAAATAAAGCAAATAGAACAAGACAAAATATAGCCACAATAAACACCCAGAAGGTGAGCACCAGAAATGTCAGGCTGTGGACTGGGATTGGCCAAAGCAGGTATCCACACCAGTCAAGGCTGGAGGGTCAAGATGTTAACCGAATCCGTTTGCACCCACACACAAGACAACAGTGACCCACAAAAGTAACCAAGAAGAAGGCAAGAGGGAAAATGAAAAAAGACTTACAGCGGAAATAGCAAGAAAAAACACCCAATCTCTAGATTCACTTAGTCTAGAGGATGGGTGAACCACCAATCAGAAACCCCCAAAAAATAATAAAAGTTAGGGTTAGCAAACCCTAACAAGTGTACCTGTGTATAAAAGCAAAAAATTGGTAACGGCACCACCAAGGTGATACCAGGATACCAATAATAGAGAAAAACCCCAAAAAATTAAATTAGGGTTTCAAGAAACCCTAATCAAATCTTCTAGGTTTTTAACGACACCACCAAATAAATCAACGGCAACACCTACTAAAGCTTCCTGGGCACCTTAGAGACAAAACCCCAAAAAAATAAATTAGGGTTTGTGAAAACCCTAAAAATATTTTCCAAGAAAACTAACGGCACCACCAAATCAAGCTTCCAAAAGTGACAAGAGAGCAAGAATCACAACCCAAAGTATAAAACCCTAAAAAATTAATTAGGGTTTCGAAAAATCAAAAAACTGATTATAATAAAAAAGAACCGAGAGAGCTTCGATGGCTGAAAGATCTATAACCAGAGCTCTGATACCATGTAAAGAAACATAATATCACAGACAAAGCAGATCTTACACCCAACCAACCACCCCTTGGTGTAATTTATTATAAAACAGAGTTCAAAGACAAAGATAAAGATTAGTCCCCAAACGGGTGCTAATCGAACGATTACAATTGAAATAGTGAGAACGTCCCAACTAGGTTGATCCGTTCTCCCTCACAATACAAGAGATCACTCAAACACTCAGCTATACAAGATGAAACTTCAAACTCCTAGGTCAGACCTCCATGGATGAAAGGATAAGATGAGAGAGAGAGAGAGAGAGAGCTGCGCACACACAAAATATGTGTGTTGTGTGTGTGTGATAAGAAACCCTTGTCAAGGACTAGGGTGATATACACGTTGCTGGTCAAGGGGCTTCAACGGCAACAAAGCCCATCAAGTAAGAAACCAAAGGCCCAAAGGAAACCAGAAGCCCAAAACCTGAAAACACAAACAACCACAAGTAACAAAGAAAATATAACACAATACCAAAGTTGCAAGACACTTTGGCAGATTGTAAAAACAACAAATACTTATCGCGCACGCACATATAGCTAGCCATTTTGATGCAGCTAGCTAATGCATACGTGCATGATCATATAATCAAATTAAGATTACATTTGAAATGATGGATTATATTAAAGAAAGAAAGCAGAATTCAACACAAGTGAAATTCAACATATATTATTTGTTGATGAATTGAATGAATGATTAATAGATGAAGAAGGTGGTCCAGCATGCACAATGGTTGTTAGAACATTGCATTGGACAGTTCCACACTACTCAGTTTGGGGTCTTCCTTTCTACTTGTTCTATTCGACAGGATTCTCGCAGTTCCTCCATCAAACTCCAAATCAAGGCCCTCTCAGGACTCTCCTTTGCCACCTGTTGTCCCCGGCGGTAAGTACCATACGTCGTTACTAGCTTATTCATAGGTTACGTGCTTCAAATGATGATGACCTTTTTTTTCTTTCTGATATGTGTAGAGAAAAGCAGCGTCCAAGATTATCGAGTCTTATCTGCTATGGAAGCTTCCACTTGTCAAATACGGACTAAAACCCGATCACCCTTTTGAAGAAGACTATGCATCTTGTCAGATGGCCATCTTGCCTGAAAAGTTCTTCCAAGAGGTCGATAAGGGTAAGATCAATTTCAAAAGGGCATCAAACTGGTGGTTTTATGAAGGTGGTGTTGAGTTTGAAGACAACGCCAAGTTAGAGGCTGACGTCGTGCTTCTAGCCACTGGCTACGACGGCAAAAAGAAGCTTAGGGACGTAATGCCTCAACCCTTTTCGAGTTTCTTAGAATTTCCTTCAGGCATGATGCCATTATATAGGGGTACGATTAATCCCTTCATTCCAAACATGGCTTTCATGGGCTACATAGAAAGTGTT
Organism: Glebionis coronaria; assembly: GCA_025667525.1. Lineage (NCBI taxonomy): Eukaryota > Viridiplantae > Streptophyta > Magnoliopsida > Asterales > Asteraceae > Glebionis > Glebionis coronaria. The sequence continues at coordinate 1,895,881 of CM046882.1, read as the reverse complement.
TCGAATCTTCACACCTCGGAGTTACGTTGTAAATGGTTAGCGAGGTTGATTGGAGGTATGTTTAAGCTGCCAAGCATGGAGAAAATGATGGAACAGATAACAACAGAAATGGAAATAATGAAGAAGACAACAAGGTTTTACAAAAGGAGTCGCATTTCGACATTCAGCATCAATCATACCGATGAAATCTGTCAAGAGATGGGATGGAATTCATGGAGGAAGAACAACTGGTTGGCTGAAGCATTTACACCTTATAACAGTCGAGACTACCAAGATCATGAGGAAGAACAAATATGATCATTTATATATATATATATATGTAAATCCTATCAGTTATGTAACCTAAACCCTAAACCCAAAACTTATAAATTTAACTCCTTTAACACGACTCTGAACGAGTGTATTTTGCATTAACTTTTACGCAAAACCCTAATTTATAGGGATTCCGAAGCCTGTGCATTGAAAATGAGTAAAATGACGTAATATTATCTTCCCCTTTTTTTCCTTTTTTCGATCAATTTCTTTTTTCACAAAATACAGAAAATTATAGATAAAGTTATATCTTCTTTAACAACAACCTCACAAAATCTCCTTCAACATTATCTAGTCACTACTAGAAAAAGAACATATAGTGACACATTTTTAATGACACACAAAAATAAGTGTAAGTAAAAGTGTATATTTACTTACACTTTTGACAAAAATATAAGTAAAAGTCTAACTTTCACCCACACTTCTCAAGAAGTGTGAGCAAAAGTCTAACTTTCACTTACACTTTTTTAAAAGTCCGGGAGAAAGTCTAACTTTCACCTACACTTTATAAAAAGTGTGAGCAAAAGTCTAACTTTCACCTACACTTTATAAAAAGTGTGAGCGAAAGTCTAACTTTCGCCTACACTTTATAAAAAATGTGGGCGAAAGTCTAACTTTCACTTACACTTTAAAAAAAGTGTGGGCGAAATTCTAACTTTCACCTACACTTTATAAAAAGTGTGGGCGAAAGTCTAACTTTCACCTACACTTTATATAAAGTCTGAGCGAAAGTCTAACTTTTACCTACACTTTATATAAAGTGTGAGCGAAAGTCTAACTTTCACCTATACTTTATATAAAGTGTGGGCAAAAGTGTTTTTTACGGACCCGCTATCCATAGAGAGTACGGACTAGAGTTAAACATTTCGGACCACGGACCGACTCGAATAAATAAATCACATCGAGTTCGAACTTGACCTAACCGATTTCAGTCCGGTCTTCTGTTCACACTTTATTTAATATTTGATTTTCAGTTTGATGCGGTTTGGTCTTACTCACTATCGATCGAACAACGGAAATAGACCGAACACATTTCGTTTAGTTCTCGAGTCGAGGTTTTGGACTAAATCGCTCTCAACCCGATCCGATTTTTAAGGTTCGGTTTCGATTTTCATTGGTCTTTGGTCGACACTTTAGTTCATGTTTGATTATCGGTCTGATTTGGTTCGACAGGTTCAGTCTTACGCACATGTCTTGGGCAAACATATAAAAAACTGAACTGTACCAAACACATTAGGTAAAATTATGTTAAATTAAATTAAAACATAATTGCAGGTTTTATATAAAATTAAATCAAATCGGATCGACGATCGAATAAGAGAAAAAAGTTCCACCAAAGACCGGTCCAATTTATATACTTTTTTCACTTTGTTAAATATTTTAAAATCTATTCTAAATTTTAACTTACGAAGTACATTTAAAAAATAAAATTAGACACAAATAAAAATATACTCTTTAAAGTCATTTTCAACAATATTCGCCTTAAATAACGATGTTGTCTCCGCCGCCACCATTGCCGACCGTCATCACCATTTCCGAGCGCCGTCACCATTTCCGACCGCTGCATCACCATCGTCATCACCATTACCGTTAGAAGGTAGTTATTATCTCTTGATGATTTTTTCTTCAGTTATACCAAACAACTCAATTAGGCCTCGATATATTTATTGATGAATCACACTAATCGGTTAGATTTTACTCGAAATAAAGGCAATTAGTTGAAATATAGTTTTTATTTGGTTAGATGTTGATGAATTACACAAAGGCAATTAGATGTTTGATGATGCACACCAGCTGTTTGATGAAATTATTTTGTTTGATTTTTGTATATTTTGATTCAATGATGACTTTTTGAAGTTGTTTTTTTGTTTAATTAGATCATTTCTGCGATTCAGTGATGAGATGGCATTATCGAAGGCCGATAGGGATTGGGGGAGAGGTGGTGGTGAGAGCGTGCAAGCGGAAGCGATAGTTGCGGCGAGTGAGGATGTGAGGTGCGGAGTGCAGAAGTTTCGTGTTGTGCTTTTGTCGGAAGGTGGTGAAGGGCAGGGGGATATGGATGTTTTATGTCAGGTTCATTTTTATTTAAAGTTTAAGAATTTGCTTTGGTTATGTCTTAAACAACAAGTTTAACTTTGTTTCATTGGCAAGTATAAATGACGAGTGTAGAGGCAAGCATAAGAGTCGAGTGTAAACAGCAAGAGTAAGTCTCGAACACAAACTTAGGCACACGCCTGAGTTTAGAAAATAAACAGCAAGTCGAGTCTAAACTTGATGTTGGGCGAGTTTAGAACGTAGCGAGTGTAGCTTTGTTAATAAGTTTAATTATTAGAAGTTAAGGTTAATAATGAGTTCAATAGGATATTTAGGTAAGTAAACGATAGAAACCAAACTTGTAACATATAGTACAATCAATCTATACACTTGTAGCTAGCTATACTTTGCTTATACTTGATTGGTTTCATGATATATAGGATATCTATTTTTGGTGATGCCCCCCCCTCTTACGGTTTGAGTCGTGTAGCGTTTTTCTTACGTATGACAAAATCCCTCACGGCCTTAATCTCTTTGGGACTATTCAGGCAGCAGCTGATATCTCACCAGCAGATCTGCTGTTACAGAGCATTTCTTTTGACATATTCAACAGTGAATTTAGTAATCCCATACACGTCTCAACTGGGGGGGGGGGGGGGTCATAGTCAATATGATCTTCGTTATTGTTCACTTCCAGTAAACTCTATGTTACCACTGACACGGTCGATGACATGGATATATTTACAAAAGATTATGATCTTGAACCCTCAAGTTATATAGATGTCGACAGTTCTGTAATTTCTGAAAATGATTCTATGATGGAATTGCTCACTGAAGGTGATCGTTACTGCTATGAAAAATTATAAGACTAATTACAAGCTGCTTGTATGCTTCAAACTACTCAGGACCAGGAATACTTCAATAATGAAGCGTTTAAAGTTTGTGATACCCATGTGTTGATAAACATTCCAGAAAAACCCAATGGTGGTTCCGGTAAGAGTATTATAAAAGGTAAAGATAAGAACTGCATCTGAGTGTATACATAACATTTTTGGTAAAGTTAGCCTGAGTTCATGCTATCCAAATTCTTCCGTCGATCTAAATAATATTTGTTAATGCAAAACTAGAGTGAAAGAAGAAAAATTGGAGCACATTCTACATCAACCAAGGCAGATTCTGATGCAAGTCTATTAACGTGAACTTTAGATACATAAGCTTGATATATAAAAAACTAGAGAATATGTTAAAAGCTAAGAAGATAGTTTTGTATTGTTTTGAAAGAACGTAATAGATGGAGCCTTCAGGAAGAAATTGCAAAGGTATTTAACACATCACTGAAACGTACTCATTAGTGTAAGATTTACATGTTGATCATGTTAATAGTTATATTTCCGTTATGTAGTGTGAGGTCTGGTAATTTACATGAACAGTTGAATTAGCAACCCTGGAAGTAGTTGAGCATTGTTTTTTCATGTTTCAGATGACGTGTATCCGGTTACTTGAATGTTACCTGCTGTTCTCCAAAAGCTACAGTAATCTATGCATAAAATACCAGGAGATTCAGAAATTTTTGTAAAGAAGTCAATTAGCTGTAAATGGCTTCAGGATTTGATGTGCTGGGGGAAGTCTACACTTGCCGTTGTAGTTCGGTATTGGAAACAAACTGTAGTTTCTTTACTTGATCTACTTAAGGAGTCGTGTGATGATAAGACCGCTGCTATCTTGGCCATTGAAAAACTCATTTAGTCTGGTGTGTTCTTATTGATATATATACTCATATGTGGTTTCTTTGTTTTGTTATTGCCTTCCACGTCATCAAGTTTGAATTCATATTTTCCCCTTTTGTCTGCAGAAAATATTGTGATTGATGAATTAAGTAATCAGGTATTACGTCTTCTTGTTTCTTTGAAGAATGATGTCAATGTTCCTTATAACTCATATGGAAAAGCAACAGTTGAAGCCTCATTATTGCAAACTGACGGCTTATTGCACGATAAGGAGTCTTGCACTAATAACCTAGAAGATTTGGCCTTGGAGGATTCAGATCTAGAGATTTTGGATCCAGCGCCTGGTCCCAAAACCGAGAGAGAGAGTGTGTGATAGTTCTTTCAGACGATGAGATAGATGTCAGAGATGATTTCGAGATTGGGAGTGTCTCTCATCGTGGGTCAAGTCATTCATCATTAGATGGTGAAGATATTGCTTTAGATACTGCTGAAAGAGCTTCACATTCTAATGAAGCTATGAAAATTCCTTCGGTTGCTAATGATACTATAGGATCAGTGGAGACAGAGAGTAATGTGGACAGAGTAAAACCATCTTTTGTGGTCAAAGGGAAATCTGTACAAGGCACGAGTAAAGAAAAATAATATGATATGCAGAAGAAATCTTCCAAGATGGACAATAGCCAGGGTGCATCTAGTTTAAAGAATATGCTAAATCGGTAAGTATAGCTTTATACTCCCTGATTTCGTGCATGTTGCATGCTTAGTAACATGCAAATGTTTTTTCCATATAATGCCTTTAGTCTGTGATCTTGATTTTTTGGTGGCAGGGCAATGGATCATATCGTCCTCTCATTACAGAGACACAACTATAGTAAGTCTTATTAACGTTAGAGTTTAGATGATTGACACTTCCATGTTATATATGCTTATTCCCATTAACATCAAATAAAGTTATTTTATTTCTTTTGACTTGCATGTTGTTACCCTCCGTTTAGATTAAAGTTTAGTTCAATATAGCTTAAACATGGTAGCATGATAGTATGATTGACCTAAGGAGTTATGTAAGCCTTTCCAAACTTGTGTAGTTTAAACTTAGTGTTCCACACTTATGTGTATGCATTTTTTTTGTTTGTCAAGACAACAGATACACTACACCAATGCTAGTCCAATAACCACAAAAATAGACAAATATCTCTATGAATTCTTTTTTTATCAGCGATTTTATTAAGCAACAACTAGCAAAAAGCTAGGAATAACAAGATTTTTTTAAAAATAAGAGTCTAAAGTACCTCAACTAAGCCAACTCGAGTTGGAGGTTTTAAGTTTTAACCATGCATGTCCAATCTATAGAAACTTCGGACACCCATTTGACCCACGAACGTTTTTTCACCCAAATGCCCTATTATTGTACCGTTATGACCGGTAATTGTTTTCAACCCATGATTAAAAAATTATTACCCACATGGTTTTTGTACGTTCAATACAGGAACCAATTAAAAAGCCACATGAGGATTGTGAAGCCAAGCATGCCCAGTTTCTTCTTTTCTTTTTAGCTCAGTTGTATTTGGTTGAATTGTGATAATCATACTTCGTTTCTTGTTTGATGTTCAAAATATATTTAGGATATATCGAGATATGGCTGAAATAATAAACATGTTTGAATCTCAGTTTTTTATTAATTTTTTATGTGTGAATTTGAATAGATTTTTTATACCATTTTTATAACAGGACATAATAGCACTTATAGTGACAGACGTGTATGTTAGAAATAGTCTCAACCTATCCTGACACTCTTATGTGTCAGAAAAGGGTGTCACTATATACTTTTACCAACAGGACTTTAACTCACACTTTTTATAACTGTAGGTGAAAAAAAAGTCTTTTAATGACACTCTTTTGGACATTTTCTGACACTTACTATGTGTCATTAAAAGACCTTTTTCTTGTAGTGAGTACTTTTAAATCAATAAAAAACCTAATCTCCCTTCATCAAATATCATCCTTGCATATTTTTTTTCTCTAAAAATCAGTCTCTTTTTCTTGAAAGATCCAGTTGTTTTGTCTCTTTGTAATATTTAATCCAAAAAATAAATATAAGTATAAGATCCATTGATGATTGTATCGGATTTGGGTTTCTTTTTTAAGGTTGGATCTGTAATAGGGCGTTTGTTGTGTCGCCGAAAAGTCAAACCATCATTAGAGTCAAATCTGATGGTCTAGTAGAGTGTTCATTACTTTTCGGTTTGGTGTTCATTACTGGGAGATTTTTTCGAATAAGGTTAGGATAAGGTTTGCTTTAGGTTGATTTTGGTATTTGGTTTGGTGTTCATTACTCACATGGCATCCGTTCTTTTTGTGTACTCATTTGATCTGTGGTGAGCGAAGTTGTGAGTTTATCTAGGATTGAAGGTTTGGATTTGTCATATGAACTGATAGAAGAGGAGTTGTTTTTTTTATCAAGTTGTGTGAGTGGGGCGGAGGAAATAAGAGAGTGTCATCAGGGATCACTTCTTTTATATTTTCTTTTGATCATGCCACGTGGTCTTCACGTTTTGTCTATTTATTGGTGCTGACATATTTTGTTGGTCTTCACGTTTTCTCTACACGTTTTGTTTTATAATTTTATACAATTATAACTCGGCTTAATCTTTGACTATTTTTTTACAACGTTAGTAGCATATAATGTATAAAATTATTAGTGGGTGTTAAACGTTTTTGAGATACGTTGATAGTTGGTATCCGAAAATCATAGCCTCACTTGATATATCCGAATATTGGTGATATAAGGATATATTAATTGATGTTTGGTTAATTGTTTATCCGTGCTTCGAAACTGACAAAGTAACGAGACAAGGTGACGAGCAAAAGTTACATCTTACCAAAAACGAATTCGAGTTTTTTACAGATCTTTCGTTGGTTTTGTCAAAACCCGCGAATTTCAATTTCTTGATCTTTCCACGAATTGTCAAATCTTGTATTGGTCTTTCGACAACTTACATTTACCTTCATCGAACTTCAATGGAACCGTTGAATTCGACATTTTAAGAAAGAGAACTGCAACACATGCAACTCAAAGAGATCAAATTGCGTCAAAAAACATTGGAAATCTTTCACGAGCTCAAGACACATCTTGCAATTCTCTATCCGAACAACATGACCGAACTTCCAACCTCAGTTCAAATGTTCTTTGGCAAAGTGGATAATTTCAAAGAAAAGATTTTCAATAATTTGGATGAGTTACGGTTGCAATTTGAAAGGGAGAATCTTCATGAGGTTAAAGCGAAGATATGTCTAGAAATCCTTCGCATACAGTTAAAGGAATTCTTTGTCTCAACAATGGTACCTCCTTTTGATTATTCGGATCCAATCCTTCACCAGTTTTTCAACTTGTATACGGGTTTCCAGACTGAAACCTTTGGAAGCGATTTACGCAATCAGATCAATATACTTGAGAATTGTATTGAGGTCAGGTTAGCAAATTACAACAAGATACGGTTGAAAAGGGGTCAGATTCAAACAATCAAGGAGTCGTCTAAACCATTGCATGCAACAATACCTCATAAACATGAGAGAGAAACACGCTTCAAGCTGCCGTCAAGAGATGATCTGATCTTCCCGGTGCAAGAAATGGGTGCCAATTTGGTCGTCACGGGAAACAAGAGCATGGAAACGGAAGGAAAGCATGATACAAGCAGCAAGTTAGGAAATGATATAAACATCTTTTATGATGATACCATACCCGTATATGACGAAGAGCCTACAAATATGGTACAATGTCATGTTGTATATGATGTATATGCTGATGAAATGCCGCATATTGAGCATTTCGAACCTAATTATGACAAACATGGGATGGAAAAGAGTGATAGCGATACCATTTCTGATTCATCCGATGTGCGTCATAATGGGGGAGAAAATGTTCAAAATGCTAACAATAATGATAATTTCCTTATGACTGCTTCATTAACTGCTTCTGATTCCAAGGTTAAAGAGCTCGAAATGATTGTAGCTCAGCAGTCTAAAGATCTTGATGATGCCAAACTTGAATTTTCGAAGAAAACGAACAAATTTGAAACATATTTTGAAAAACTTGAAAAGTCAAATGTTGTTCTTGAACGAAAATTGGATCAAAATGTTCTAGATTCTAAAGCTGAAAAGGATAATCTTTTGAAACAAATTAAGTTGTTAGAATCTAAGTTGGCAGCCCAAGATAGTTTGCAGAAAGAGGACGACACTTTAAAGGCTCAAATTCAGGAAAATGTTTTTGCAATAGCTGCGTTGAAAAACGAATTGAGGAAAACTAAAGGAACTAGTGTGGACACTAAGATTGAAAAACCATCAATCTTGGGGAAACCGCCTACAAATCAGTTCGTTAGACAACCGACTGCATTTAGATCCGAGCGACCACAATCCTCGAGACCGCGGTTTGCCTCCCAAGTTGATATGGTTCATATTTCTAGAAAATTCACTCCATCAACTAGGCCCAATATGAATAGATCATTTTAGCAAGACCTAATCATATGATTGCTTCTAGTTTCTCTACGAATACAAAGAATGCATCTAGAACTAGTTCAGATGACGTTCGTCATAAATTTGGTCTGAGGGAAGCTAAGAAAAAGACACAAGTAAGAGATAGAAATTTCAAACCTAGTCAGATGCCTTCTAGATTACCCAACACTGCTAACCGTAGCATGTCATATCCTAGGAGCATCAATCAATCATCTAGGAATTCTAGATCTTACTCGGACATTAAATATGCTACTTGTAAAACATGTAGGAAATGTGTCTTTAGGGAAATCATGACTCTTGTGTCAAGAAATTCCTCCATGAGGTGAACTCCTATGCTAGAATTAAATCCCAGTGGTTAGCTAAAATCAAACCCATTGGTAAAGTTTGGCGCCCCACTGGTAGAACTTTCACTCTTGTAGGAAACGAGTGCCCTTTAACTAGGATAGTCTCCGATTGTACTAAGACTACTAGGGAGGAAACTGAAAAGGATGATACATCACTTAAGCCTGAACTTAAGGTTTTCTATAAAAGGAAACGTTTGCCAGCTAAGACAAGTGAATCATCTCCTCAGGTCACCTCTGGTACAAGAAAAGAAAACTGTGAATCCCCGCATGGTTCCAAGATAGATATCGCCAACCCATATAAAAGCATACAAACTCCAAATGAGAATACAGGTACTAAAGTCAAGGATCAACAACAAACCGATCCGAGCTTTATATACCGTTCAACTAAGGACACTCTCAGAGTTTGGTTACTGAAGAAGCAAATATCATAGAAACAAGTGTCTTAGGGGATTTGCAGTTAAGCTTACAATGAATGATTCATTGTTAAATCACAAACGATGACCCGGACTTCAAATAAAGGAAAGTTTATCGCCGATTATAAACTTATCCTCACAACGAGAAATTAATTTTTCTCGGGCATGAGCTTATATTAAAAACATTCGAAGTTTTTAAGCTATGCACAACGGTTTGCAGTCACATGACAGATTGTAACCCGAGCTTCAAAGAAAGGAAAGTTTATCGCCGATAATAAACTTATCCTCATTAACGAGAAATTAAATTTTCTCGGACACGAGCTTACATAAAAACTATTCAAAGGTTTTTAAGCTCGTGTATATGGCGTATAATCACATTTCAAATTATGCCCCAGACTTTAACAAAAGGAAAGTTTATCGCCGATAAAAACTTATCCTCACAACGAGAAGTTAAGTTTTCTCGGGCATGAGCTTATGTTAAAAATATTCGACACTTTTAAGCTCATGCACAATGACTTATAGTTAAATATCAGACTGTAACTCGGACTTCAATTTTAGAAAAGCTTATCATTAATGATAACTTATCCTCGTAACGTGAAATTAATTTTTCTCGGTCACGAGCTTGTATTAAAACATTGCAAGTTTTAAGCTCAGAAAGGAAAGTGTATCTTTTAAATAAGAGAACTTTTCTTCATAACGAGAAATTCATCTTTCTCGGTCATGAGCTTTCCGTTAGAATATTCAAAAGTTTCCAAGCTCATGAAAACGACTTCTAAGTAAATATCAACTTAGAACTCGTTCTTCAGTTAAAATAAAAGTTTATCGTCGATGGTAAACTTATGCTAACAACGGGAAGTTTACAACTTCTCGGACTTGAGCACGTTTCGTAAGATATTCAAAATCTTAAGCTCGAGTAATTGGTTTCTAAAACCGTTGAACACAATTTTTCAAGAATTTTTGAAAAGGTTTTTCTAAATCTTTCAAAATTGCGTGTTCAACAATGTTTTGATAAAAAGAGCATGTCTTCTGGAATCGAATGTAACACCCCATTTGTTAAGATGGAATGCTATAGTAAAATATGGCGTGTCATCAAAGCATGCAAGGTAAATGTCTAAACATTCCTGACCATAAATAGAAATACCGGAAACAAACATAGGTAGTCTATGTAACTCACACACAAGCAATATTAAGTACTGTAAATGAGATGACTAAACAATGTCCAAATGAAGTAAAGTATGAGAAAGTAGGAATAAATGCATAAGGTAAAAGAGGCCGGATAGCTTCCATTCGACTGCAAATACTTTGGAGATCCTACTTGCGACCTTGGGTACCTGCCGTTTGGGAACATAGAAATGGAAAACGGCTGAGCATAACGCTCAGCACACGGATATATATAGCATAATGTAAAGACATAAAGGAATGAAAGCATATAAAGCATAATAAGCAATTGCAGCGGAAATGAATAAATCCTGGGAAAACCTAGATGTAAGTCATGTTTACTGGTTTTAGTTCTGAAAACATATCTTATGTTACTTATGAAAATATGTATTAGTTTAATATATCAAAAGCCAATATAGGTCATGAGATCAACAACGTGCATGGATACTTGGAGGCGTGACCTCGTCATCCAAATTAGAGGGGATGCCTCTAATTAATTGGTAATGGGTAGAAGGGATCAACTCCTTGTGAAGGATGCAAGGCACACACCACATTCACCATGAAATCCTGACTTAAACTGAACCTAGGATGCACCCATACGCCCCACAAGATAATAAAAATATAATAATGGCCAAATACTGAAATGGACGCTACGAGCTATCACTCCGGCGTGGTGAAGTCATAACACTAGTGCCTCTAGTGTTATGGTTATGGCACCTCCATAACTAGGTGAAATTGGTCATGCATGTATATGGCTAAGGTAACTAATAAAACATAAACATTTAATCTGTAACTACTGGGGAAAACAGCTGGCTGCATACGGGAAATCCTAATAAAGGAAGAGGTTGCCCTTACTAAAGGATGGGAAATCTGTACCTTGTGTCCAGTAGAAGCTAATGAAAACGCTGAAGAGACTACTCCGCCTTGACAGATAATACTACATAAGAATGAGAACGCGTGTGAGTTGTCTAAATTACATGTGTTTTACTAGTTCTGTGTGTTATTTGCTTGTTATACTTATTCTGTCATGTTTTAATGTTTTACTGTGTTATCTGTAATTATACTGATGTTCTGTAGTGTATGTATGTGTGTTGGTTTCCAGGTGTGTGTAAGTTATTTGTATACGTTATTTTCTGAGTGAGTATAATTTTTTTGAGTTTTGAGTTTTATTAATGAAAGAACTTTGTTAACAATTGATGTAATTAAGTGATAAAGAAAATGATAGAGTCGATATATTATAGAAGATAATGATTTTTCCAGTTTATGTTGTCCCATAAAATGAAGTGTTTGGGTTGCAAATACGAGACATTGTCCACGTCATTATGTGAGAAATATTTTTGTAAAGTTTGAGTGAGTCTAACATTACTCTATGAAAATATACGCCTCTCGAACAAAATAAAAAATCCGAATATACATTATAAATAAACATTAAAAAAATGTGAGTATTCGTAAACATAAAAAATACGAATAACAAATCTAAATTAAATCATTTTTTATATTACTGCTATGAGATCAATTTTAAAACAAATTAAACTAATTTTAGCAGCATCCACGTGTACTTTTAAGAATAAAACAAAAACACTCATAAAGTATAAGAACTAAAAACCTTAGGGGCCAAAAAATGAAATATGAGTCATCATCTTCAATATCACATTCACAAGCATACTGTGTTTTTCTTTCATTAGTCGCTTAAAACTAAGCTCAATAAAATGTGTTTCACTAATGTAAACTTCCTAGTCTTATAAGTTAGAAAACACTCTCATCAGAATTACTTTAAACATATAATAACCCAACCCTGCATTATAACATTGGATGCCTTGAAAATATTTTGGATCCTATGCGGTTGATCACTCTACACACCCTAAATCCGACCCTTTTCTAGCATTACCACATGGATATTACTAATTCCATTGAATCATATTCCTAATATAATTTACGTTCACACTTATCCCATGCATGTTCCGTGAGTCCAAAACTAAAATATTATAATAGGAACATACCATTAACATTATTAATCTGACATTCTAATTACCATTGTTCATGAGTTCTGAATACTTATCGTTGTTGCCGTCGAACCCTAAAGACCCTTTGGGTTTGTTGTTGCCATCGAACACCAAGAAGAAACAAGGGAAAAAGTTTGGTTTTTAATTCTACAAAACAATGAATCAAATACTTTCCTTATATAGTTGAGTTCTAGGTTTAATTATAATAAAGATTACAACTTAACCTCCAAGTAATAAACTTTCTAGAACCAAAAAATATTGTCCTTCCTTTCTTTTGGCTTGGTCGGCCGAACACACCCATATGGTGTGTTTGGTTTGACCTTTTGACTTTCTATATACTTAGTTATGTAATTAAAATAATTACCTTAAAGTATTAAGTCTTATTAATTAATTACCTTTAAATATTAACTTTTATCAAATTAAATATAAACAATAAATATAGCCATATTGTATTGTATACTTTAATAAAAGGTGATATCAATGTCTAATTGTGTGATCCCTTAGGCCCACGGACTCCCGGCCATATCAAATACTAACTAATCCTTATTATATAATTATAATAATTACCTTAAAATATTCAGTCTTATTAATTAATCCTTTTTAAACCTTTTAACTTATTAATTAGTTATCATTAAGTATTAACTTTTATCAAATTAAATATAGATAATAAATATAGCCATATTGTATTGTATACTTTAATAAAAGATGATCTCGATGTCTAAGTGTGTGACCCCTTAGGCCCGCGTACTTCCGACCATATCACATACTAACTATAAATTACGCACATCCCAACACTAGTGACATGCATGGTGTTGCTGAAACGATTTTTGGTAACAGTTTTGATTCGTCTAAGAAACATAACGAAGAAACGGGTGATCAACACTCTGTGGACCCGTTCGAACATTACAAGCTGGTTAATATTAAAAAGTCTGCTACGAATTTCGAGATTTAAGTCCCTCCTTGTCACATCCTACAGGATATGCAACGGAAGGTTTTGAGGCAGAAAAAAGCAAAGATCAAATGGTTAGGGAGGATGCTGATAATAGGGTTGAGGAGGTGTCCTCATTGATCAGTTCCAAGGTGATGATACTTCTCAAGCCGTTCAAGAGGAGGTTTCAGGTAAGTCAGTTGGTATTGGGAAGGACAAGTACGAAGGGTCTGTTTTAGGGTTTTTAGAGGAAGTAATACGTTATGGTCAAGCAATGGGGTATTCCATGGAGGGTTATGAGAAATATGTTGAACTTATCATTAGGAATCAAGGAGTTGATGATGTTTTTATATGAATATTATGTCCATTAATATTCAAGGTCTTGGTAACAAGACTAAAAAGGAGTAGATAAAGGAGTTAACATAAAAAATAAAATTAATTTTACTACAATTCAACAAACTAAGATGGAAAGGATGTCGCATATGGATGTGAAATATATGTGAGGTAACTTTAACTACGATTTTGTGAGCATTGACTCTATAGGGTCATCTGGTAGCATTTAGGTATTTAGGAAGAGTCGGTTTTCAAGAAAGAAAATGTTATGATTTTTTCTGATAGTTTTGTGGCGATATATGGGACATGGATTCCGAATAATACTAAGATTATTATGGTGGTTATTTATGCTCCGCAGTAACTAGTGTATAGAAGAGCTTTATGCGATTATATATTGATTTTGCTAACACGATGGAACAAAGAGGCTATTCTCATGGGTGACTTAAATGAGGTATTTTCTTGTAAAGAAAGACGTGGGGTCGTCTTTAAAGCTTCTAATGCTAGCGTGTTCAATCATTTATTTCATCATCGGTTCTTATTGACGTTAAATTAAAGGGGTATTCTTTCACGTGGTCTCAACCTTCGGCAATAGATTTTAACTATTTCCTTCTATTACGATGATTTATTTGGCTCGTCACTTATCAGACCATCGTCTGATCCTTCTTTGTAAAGTTAAATTGGACTTTGGTCCGATTCCTTTCAGGTTCTATCATTCTTGGTATAATTTTGATGACTTTGATGCTATGGTGGAACAAACTTGGCGATCTTTATCGCATAGTGATAATAATCGTATGGTTCATTTTAAAAAGAAATTGTAGGACCTCAAAAAGTTTATTCAAATTTGGATTAATGAAACAAAGTTATTTATTTCGAGTTTTAAACAATCTATAGTAAAGGAGTTGGGTAACATTGATAAGGAGCTGGACCAGAGGAGGATTTCTTATTCGATGCTCTTTAGGCGACAAGAATTAAACTGCCAGCTCAATGACATTAAAACTATGGAAGCTTCTGATTCGATGCCGAGATCTAAGTATCGGATATTGAAGGGGATGAGAACTCCAAATATTTTCATGGATTTATAAACAAGAAACGGTCTCATCTAGAAGTTTGTAAATTTTTTGATGAGGGCAGCTGGATAACTGATCCGAGTTTAGTAAATAAAGCTTTACTTGACCACTTTGAGTCTTGGTTAAAAAAAACCTTTGACGTCGAGGCTTAAAATTAATTTCACTTTTCCTGACAGTTTGTCTTGTGACCAAGCTGTTGATTTGGAGAAAGTTGTCTCATGTGTTGAGATCCGATCGTTGTGTGGGATTGCGGGGAGAAAAAAAATCCCCGGTCTTGAACAAGTTTGCTTTCGAAATTTTTAGGAAATACTGTGATCTTATAGGGCTGGATTTCTGTGGTGCAGTCGAGCATTTTTTTGTGAATAGGTCATTCCCCCAGGGTTGTAATTCTTCCTTTATTGCCTTAATTCCCAAAGTCATTGACGCAAAATTTGTTAATGACTATCGACCTATTAGCCTTATAGGGAGTGTGTATAAAGTTGTTACTAAGATTATGGCTAATCGGTTGGTGTTTGTTATCAGGGATATTGTATCTGACACTCAATCTACGTTCGTTACTGAGAGACAGATTTTGGATGGCCCTTTTATTCTTAACGAAGTTCTCCAATGGTGTATAAGGAAGATAAATAAAGCCATGTTTTTAAAAGTTGATTTTGCCAAGGCTTATGATTCGGTTCGTTGGGACTTTTAGATTGATGTTCTCAAGGCTTTTGGATTTGGGCAGACTTGGTGTAAATGGATTAGAGGAACTTTTTGTTTCACAAAAGATTTGATATTGGTGAATGGAAGTCCATCAAATGATTTCCAATTCCATCGTGGGCTCAAACAAGGTGATCTTTTATCACCCTACCTATTTATTCTCAAAATGAAATCGTTACACTTTTTTGTTAGCAGAGCGGTTAATGATGGGTTGTTTAAAGGTATTCTTCTTCATAACACTCTATCTTTATCTCATTTATTTTACGAGGATGATGCCTTGTTTATAGGTGAGTGATCTTATGAGAATTTGCGAGGAATCATATACATTCTTAAATGTTTCTATTTCGCATCTGGGTTACAAATTAATATTTCTAAAAGTCAAGTCATGGGCGTGGGGGTATCTCGATATTCTCTTGAGGATATGGCATTGTCTATTGGTTTCTCCATTATGGAGACTAAATTTCGTTACCTTGGTGTTATGGTTGGAGAATGTATGTCTCGCATAAGGCTTGGAACGATGTTGTGGTTAAGTTGAGACAATGTCTTTCTAAGTGGAAGGAAAAAACCTTATCGATTGGCGGTAGACTAACTCCTTTGAAATCGGTTCTTGGTGCGTCTCCCCTTTATTATATGTTCATTTTCAAGGTCTCTAAAGGATCTTAAAGTGATGAAATCTATTCGGAGTAATTTCTTTAAAGCAATTGATCATTCGTAAAACAAAATTTCGTGGGTGGCATGGGATAAGATCTTAGCCTCTAAGAGAAAGGAGGCTTAGGTGTTTCTAGCTATTATGCCCTTAATCGCAGTATTCTTCTAAAATGGATGTGGAGATTTGTGTCCCAAGATGTCTCTCTTTGGTATCGTGTTATTAAGGCGATATATGGGATATGATTGAATCCCATTCGGTTCAAATCATGTCTATATGGAGCTCGATCTTAAAGGAAGTTAATGTGCTTCAGTCAGTTGGTTTCGACTTCTTATCTTGTTGTAACAAACGTATAAGAGACGGTTCAAACACTTGTTTTTGGTTCGATACTTGGAAGGGAGATAAACCCTTTCGGGTTGCTTTCCCGCGTATGTTTGCTCTTGAGTTAGATTTCCAAGTTTCTGTAGCTGAGAAATTGGGTGCTTATTTGAATATTTCATTTTTTTAGAGAGGTTAGAGGAGGCTTGGAAGAACAACAATATTCGGAGTTATCTTCGATAATATCTTCTATGTCTCTCTCTTCTTCTCCTGATTGTTGAGAATGTTCGTTATCTAGTGACATAGTTTATAGTGTTAAAAATAATCAGAATGTTATAGATGACTTATCCCTTCTTTCGTTTCTGAATTCTATAAGATGGGTGAAGGTGATTCCTATCAAAGTTAATTTATTTGTGTGGCGCGCTTGGCATGATTGTCTTCCAACCAGGTGTAGTTTGATTAAGAGAGGAGTTCTTTGGATTTAGTTGCTTGTACGATTTTTCTTTCAGATGAGAAAAGTGTTTCTTACATTTTTTCGGTGTAATTTGGCCTAGGAGGTTTTTCTTCGTGTATGCCATTGTTGGAACTTAGAATGGAATTGTTGATCTTTGTTTTCCGAGTGGTTCATTTGGTTCTCCTATATTCTTCTTCCAACTAAAGCTAAAAGCTTATCAATAGGCGTATTTTATGTTGCATGGTGGTCGATTTGGAGGATGCGGGATCGAAATATCTTTGACACTTCTCCTCGTACTTGTTCACTGATTTTTGACGACATTGTTTCTCATTCTTTCCATTGCTCTTATTATAGATGTAATAGGGTGTTTTCTTAGAATTATTTAAAAACCCTTATTTGATTTCTTTGTAATTTTCATTCTAGCTCCTTGCTACTTAATAAAATTACGCCGTTCAAAAAAAATATTTGCAAAAAACATAAAGTAAAATCTATTAAGTAAAATCATTTATGTTATTACATTTGTTAAAACTTAATTTATGTTTGTTTAAGTGAAATATATTATATTTGCAAAAAATATAATAGATTTGACTAAATTAAGTAAAATCATTTATGTTTTTTTGCTAAAACTTAATATAGTAAAATCTATTATATTTGCAAAAAATAATAGATTTTATTAAATTAAGTTTTAGAAAAAAATGAACAATTCTTCTTAACTTAATTAAGTATAAAGTAGTAAAATTTCATTTATTAGATGATCTATTTTACAAAATTTGAGGTACAAAAATGTGTTCATGTAACTCAACTGTGTTTGCATATAACCTATATATATATATATATATATATATATATATATATATATATATATATATATATATATATATATATATATATATATATATATATATATATATATATATATATATATATATATATATTGTTCTTTCATAAATATAAACAAAAAAAAACAAAACATATCTTAAGATACAATAATCAAATAAATGGATAACCAAAAATAACCGAACAAAAAAAAAATCTGAACCAAACTGCATTAAATATTTGATTTTTTGTTTGGATATAATTTTGTCAAGAGTAACCAAAAATCGAACCAAAATTAAATTCATATAAATATTGGATTTTAAAAAAAGTACTTATATACGTAAAAAAACTATTTAAGTTTTAATCTAATATAAAACAACTCACCCAACCCAACATAACCCAACTCACTCTTATCTAAAAGTTCACAAGCTTATATCCAGCATCTTTAAATCAAACTTGTTTTCTCAATCTAAATAATGTTATTTCTAACATGGTTAGACGCACGTGGTTTTTCTTTTGTTAAACATATTTAGGAATGACATGCTTTTTGCTAAAACGTAAGATAAGAGATAACAAAAAGTTTAAACCAGACACAAATATATATATAGTCGTTCGCTCACTAAACTTTAAAAATATGTTTACTTAAACTTTTGCTTAATACGTTTTTTTATTTGTTATTAGTAAAAAGTAAAGAAATCGCTAAGTAGAAACAACAATGTGTGCATTTACTTGTATTGACATACTCGGATGTACGCGTATTCATCACGTTATTGAACGATGTTTGAATCATTAACGAATTATCGGAGACGCAAAGAACAAACCAAATTTTTTTAGAGGTGTTTGAAGTAAACTATATTAACTTGAATTTTAGTTTCACATAAATTTAACATCTTAACACGACTCTGAGCAGTTACCTTTTGCATTCTCTTTTACGCAAAACCCTAATAACTCATTACCAAATTGATTTCTTTATTTTTTTCAAATAATTTGATAATTTAATTTCTCAAATGGTTCCTGGTCCACCTAGCTTCAATAGTTAGATTCTCTTTTGGCATTAGCACATGCATATTACTAATTCTATTGAATCATATTCTTAATATATGTATGTTCACACTTGTCTCATGCATGTCCGTTAGAATAATAGGGACATTCCAAAATCTTGTAATTACTTACAACATTATTAATCGATATTCTAATTACCATTGTTAAATTTCTAAATACTTATTTCCCAAGTACTAGCGATGGGAGCGTAAATTATATATATAGAGAGTCCAATTACGAAAATATTTTGGGAGTGTAATTTATTTACAGTTTTCTTTAATTTTCTTAGGTATTACTTGAATGGTAACTTCTCTTTCTAGAGGAAACTATCTAGAATTGGTAAAGCTAATCAGAAATTTAGACAAGAATATTGTTGCGATGTTAAATGGGATTCGAAGAATTGTCAATTAAAATTAAAAAAGAAATTGCTACTTTCTTTGAAGAAGAAGTATTTGAAACCATCTTTTGAAGAAATTGGTGATGTCGTATTTGCATTGTTTATTGACGAGTTTAGTGATGTTAAAAAAAGAACAAATGGAGACCATTTTACGATATGTAAAGGTGAAAGAGACGTATTCTTCATATCTTATATATGTTATTGATGCCTTTTTTTTGTTAAAATTCATTTAAGCCAGAAATAATTTAGAGATCAAGGTTATGATGAAACTAGCAATATGCTTAGTGAATTCAATGGTATAAAGGCTAAAATATTGCAAGAAAATAGCTTGACACATTATGTACTTTGTTTTGTTCACCAACTTTAATTAAAAGTTGTTGGTGTTGTAAGAAAACCTTAAGTCTTGTTGACTTTTATAGTTTGATTAGTTATCTTTATTGACAAATGTTGTTTTGATCTTCCAAAAAAAAAATATTTATAGAAAGTGAAAGAGCGAGTGAAAAAACAATTGTTGATAGTGAAGTTAAAATCGAAAGTGGTAAAATTCAAGAAATTTCTCTTATACGATCCGACTCGAGGATATGCGGTAGAATTCTTACTAATTTTATTTGTGTTTAATTGATATGCTTTCATCTATAATAAAAATTCTTGAATTTTGTTGAAAAGGAAGGAGCTCGAAATTAATGAAGTAGTATTCTAGTGCATTTTTTATCTTTTGATTTTTGTGTTTTATTTGTATTTTATGAATACATTTAGGGTCTTAAAAATAAATTATTATAAGCTCTGCAAAAAAATCAAGATATTGTAAAAGTAGTTTAATGGTCAAATCTACAAAGAAGCAACTATAGGACTTAAAAGTAAACGAGTTCAAGGGGGTGGTTCGAATGGTGCAAGTAATGACTATGTACAGTCGATTAAGGATATTACCACTAAATTTTCTAATAAAATGGATACGCTTGCTTCTATTTGTAATATTAGTGCAACTGAAACGGAGCAGTCTGTTGATAATGGTAGTTTTCGTCAATTGGTGTCAGAAGATGTTTTTGATGGTGTAAACGTCTCTATTCCTCGTAAAGTGGTTCAAAAGGTCAGTCATCGTCTTGAACATACTCTATATGGTTACTTTATTAGAAAGAGAATGGCTTTCCCGGTTGTGGATTATTATGTTAGAAACAACTGGGAGAAACATGGGTTGACACGGATCATGATGAATTCTAAGGGTTTTTTATTTTTCAAATTCAAGTCACTTGCTGGTTTGGAAGCAGTTTTAGAGGAGGGCCCGTGGTTGATTCGTAAATCTCCGATCATTCTCAAGAAATGGTCGATGGATGCTAGGTTGATTAAAGAAGAATTGACTCGTATTCCTGTTTGGGTAAAATTACATGATGTGCCTATTCAAGTCTTTGAAGAAGATGGAATCAGTTTGATTGCTTCTTTCATTGGAAACCATGTGATGCTAGATTCCTACACTAGTTCTATGTGTAAGGAGTCATGGGGTCGGAGTAGTTTTGCCAGATGCTTAATTGAGGTTAATGCTGAGGCTGAGTTTGTGGATGTTGTTACCATTGGTGTCCCTTTTCTTTCGGGGGAGGGTTTTATAAAGGAAACTATCCGTGTTGAATATGAATGGAGACCTCCTAGATGTGCTGAGTGTAAGACTTTGGTCACTCTATTGATCAATGCTCTAATAAGGTGGTTGCTTCTCCTATAGTTCCTACTGCTAGTACTGGTCCATCTACTTCTGGTGCTACTCCTGTTGTTGAGAATAATGATGGTTTCTAAACGGTGACCAAAAGAAAGAGAAAGATGACGAAATTTTTCAAGGGTGGTAAGTTTACTGGTTCATCGGTTCAGCCGAATGTTAAATTTGTTCCTAAAGCTACAATTAGTAACCCGATGAAGGGAGTGACTAGTGTGAAGACTGTTTCTTTGCCCAAGTTGAAGTCTATTGATACGTCATCATCAGGTGTTGGGCTATCTAC
The DNA here is from genome assembly GCA_025667525.1 of Glebionis coronaria. NCBI lineage: Eukaryota > Viridiplantae > Streptophyta > Magnoliopsida > Asterales > Asteraceae > Glebionis > Glebionis coronaria. The sequence goes on along the minus strand of CM046882.1, from coordinate 1,874,700 downwards.
ATCAAATCCTTACTCTGTATTGGATCATGATGATGAAGATGACGAGGTTGAAATGGTTTATGATGAAACAACCAATTTATTCCCTAAAACAAATGCAGGTGGAAATTCCTTCATGGAAGCTGTTAGCTAGTTTGGTTCATTTTGTTGGGTACTGGGTGTTTTGTAAGTGTTTATGGCTTGTCATAAGCACTAGATTTAGGTGTTTATCAAGCTGTTTAGCTTGAGGTTAATGTGGTACCTTAGCCACATTCCATTTGTACTTCACTGTTTTTTTGTTAATCTATTTACCGGGGAAACCCATTACCATAAAAAAGAATGTCATCTTTGCAAAAAAACATAATATTCTAGTACGTTGAACATGGAATAACCATACGTTATTCCAAGTTCCAGAGACGAAGGGTCAATATTATTAATCGCCATTTCTTTGAAGTTGAGTGTTTTAACACGTTTGTGAATATGTAAATTCAAGAGTTTAAAATCGCATGAGACGGGTGAGTTGTACCCATGTGATTATGATAGGTTGAAAGGATGGACCTTTAGAGTCAACTAAACTTGTGTTAGGCCAAAACCATAAGAGTTTTGAATACATGAATGGTATTGTCGGCCTTACTATAATGATGAAGAAAAGAAAATTCGTTTCCTATCCATTGGTGTGTATGTTATTGAAGTTGGCTTTTCATTTTACATGTTGCAACCATAAGTATAAAGAGATGTTTTTCGGCAATGAAGATTATAAAGTCTCATTGTGGGATCGAACAGATGAAGACTTTCTAAACTCTTGCGTTCTTTGTGTCGTGGAAAGAGATACACTTGTAAAGGTTAAAGATGAAGATGTAATTACTCGAGTCTAAACTATGATAATTGTGTTTACCATAGCTTAATTAGTGTTGTATCTTTGTTGCTCACAAGATGTACATATATATTTTTGATAAATATGAACTTTGTATTGCATGTGTTACTCGAATAAATTGTTACTCTCTTCGTCCCTAAATCAATCGCTTTCAACTTTGATTTTAAATTATTTTTCTTGTGTTATATAATACTTAATGCAAATTATATGAATGAATTGAGTTTTAAGTGTATTATCATTATTATAATTTTCATCATGTATTATGTGAGACAAACAAAATAATTTAAAGTTAAAGTTATAAAAAAATGACTCCAAAAGTTAAAAGTGAATATTTATTTAGGGACAGGGAGAGTAATATCAAAGCATGTTTTTTTCTATTTTTTGATAATGGAAGCTGAAATTTGTTGTTGTTAATGAGGATGTTTTTTTGTTGGTTTAGGATGTTATTCTTTCATACTAAAGGTTGATTTTTGGCCCTTTTAAGATGTTTTAGCTTAACAATTTTTTTTCAAGGTTGTAGGCTTCCCTATCACCTTTAATTTTTATGTTTTTTTTTCAAGTGTTGTTATATGGAATTTTTCCTCTTAAAAGTGCACATGGAAATATTTACTACTATTATCATATAGTATTAATAATTGATAATTACCAGCTAGCTAGGAGACAAAAAAGCAATTTGAGAAGCCTGAGAATAAAGAAATGAAGTTTTTTAGATAATCATACGTATAGAGTTAAAATTCGATCTAGAAATGGTATATATTTGAGTGTGGAAAACTAATTGAAGGTAGTTGCTAGGAAGTGTGATTGATAAAGACTTTGGTCTAAATTACTTACTTGATTAAAAAACAAGCATTGACTTAAATCTTGAAATTATTATTTAATGGACTCTTACAAGTCAATCTGATGGCAACAAACTACCTCTGTCGATTTCTCATACTTAAAACAAACCATTTCTTTAATCTTGTATTTAATAATAGGGTTAAGCGTATATAGTAGCAAAATATTTTTTAAAATGTATGAATATCATATGTCAACTTTAAAAATTACTAAGGTCACACATATACATTAAAATTGTGTCTGGATATCATACCTTAGTTGACGTGGTATCATCACTCGTTACATGACATACTTATATTTTTTCGTATGTATAATTACAAACATACTTTATACACACAAATATAAATTCTAATAACCATAAATCGATGCTATGAAAAGATAAAAAGAGAAACCATCGATATTCTTGATTAGTGATTGGTCTTCTAAAATTACGTATCGTGTGCGAATTTGGAGTACAAATATTGAAAATACGTGTAAGATATCGGGCATTAGTATTTATACTATTGTATTTGGTAGGCTTTTGCATTTGCATACTTCGATTATTCAATATATTATTATAGTATTTTTGAAAGTAATATAGTATGATATTAAGATGAGTATTAAAAATACGTTTACGATATTAGTATTTTTTTACGGCTTACGTATGATACGTGTACATTTTGAAAAACATTTTGGTATTAAAGAGACTTAACCTTTAATAATACTATGGTTTAAGTTTTGTGATCATTTTTAGGTTATTACCTTGTTACAATGTTGCTCTCAAGTAAAACTTGGATAATTTATAATCTCTAGTTAGTTGGGAAGGTCCAACACATTATCCATTTGGTCCATTGAATGAATGTGAATTGGTGAGGAATTTCATGATATAACATTCCATGCATGCATGGAATGGAGAAAAGAGTAGTTGTTTGAAGAGTACACATTCAATTCAGTCATCATATTATTTTTCTTGCTACTCATAATTTCCTAGATCTTTCCTTTACTTTTCAACATCACTTCACTTCTAACACATCCTTTGACTTCTTTTAAAAATTAATTTTTTTTTAACTTCACATATACCCTACAATGTACTTGGACGGTTCTTCAACAAACAAATCTTACTGTCAATGTGTATTTCTCGACCATGTGTATATGAGTGCACAAATTTTACTATTTTTGTTTGAAAACAAGAAAAAATAAAACAAACATTGATTTTAGATAAAGAAGGCTTAATGTAAAACTAGTAGAAAAATAATTTGTTGTATAAGTAAATAATGAAGAAAATAGGTTGATTAGAGATAGTTAAGTCCACTAATCTCCTTATTACTAGCTCCGTTCTTAGTTTAGCAATCCAGTACATTTTCTTTTCGATATGGTTTGATATTCTTTGTGTTTTGTTCATTATACAGTTGTGTATTCAATGTTTTCTTTTAAGGAAAAAGAATTGTATGCCAATTTTTTTTGTATTTTGTTCAATATACAATTTTTTGTGATTTTTTTTTTTTTTTTTTTTGCATTCATAAACTCTTATTGATAGTATAATATTAATATTCAGATTTTTTAAGTGTATGATTACGTGTTCATTATACATAAATTTTTTTTATTTTCTTAAAAGTTATATATTGGTCATAATTATTAATATGTATATATTATTTATTTTATATGTTAATATTTTTTATTCTTGGTTATATTTTGTTCATTTTATAGGTATGTTTTAAAATTTTTTTATGACAACTGCTGAAATTTTATTACTGGTTATGTTTTTGTTTCTTATTTTTCTTAAGTATGATTGGAATTGCTGAAACACTTGGTGAGTTTTTCTTAAATAAATGCAACTCTTTTCATATTTAAATTGAAAATTTTGAGATTATTGACACATGTTATCAAATAAAGAATAAACAACGTTATGTTATGTTATATTAGATGAATATCTGTGTATAGCGACAAGACAAAAATTTATTGTAGCAAATAACTAATGATATGCGATATTATGATAAGTGTTTCTTGTAACATTTTAAATAGAACGTGAAAAAGTCAAGTCACATTAGGTTGAAGCGAAACAACATTATATTATTTTAATGTTTAATTTCGAGTGTCAAATCAGAACCATCAGCTTGATTAATACATATAAAAACAATTGATAACCCGTTGTAAAAGTTACATGTTTTGACCCCTTAAGCTACCCAGATGTTTTGAAACCCGGTTTAACCTAGTTGGTTCAACAAGTTAAATCAGTTCCAGTTGAAAAAAACGGTTTAAATGAAAATAGGTTTTATATTTTCAAAACCTAGTTAGACCAGTCGGACGGGTTAACCCGATGAACAGCCGGTTGAATCCGATAATCCGTTGACTCGATCTGGTTGACCCGATGGTCGAACTAGTGACCAATTGATCGAAATAAAAAGTATTAAAATTGTTGAAAAAGTAAACAATGTTTCAATCTATTATTTAAGTGTTTACATTTGACTTTTCACATTTTAAGAAATGATTATGTTTTCATTATAAATAATATAAATATACATATAGATATGGATGAGGCTATTCAACGGTGACGGGTTTGACTCACAAAAATACCCATCACATCAGGTTTCTCTCCGACGACTTAAAACGACATTTTTTCACATTAAAGCGACTTACACTACAAAAAAATACCCCATACAAACACTTACACAACTAAATCACAGAAACGTGCAATTCCCTCTAACGACCGACTTGTAACTCGATGGTCACAATGGTGAGACCAAATTCAACAACCGGCCGATCAAATGGACGACCAAACCGTTGTGTGCAGCGTGATGATTCACATTGAGACTTTACAAACACCCTTTAACATATATATTAATCAAATTAAAACACAAAACATTTTAATAAAACAAATAGCATCACAATAACTTCAAGTGTATAATTAGGACTTAATGACTAACATGATGATTCCTATACCTGCTTACGTTACGTTCTCAAGTTATAATTTCTTAAATTAAACAATTGAGTTTTTTCAGTAACTAGTATAATTCCATTATTAGGATGAAAGCTAAAGAAAGAGAAAACAATATATACTCTTAATGTATGTATTTTTTAATATTGAAGATTTTTAATAGACATGTGGGTTACCACTCAATTAGGTCGTTGGTGATACGTACACACTTTTTGATTGTATTTATCAAGGTTTTGCTCTTTCTAACAGACCATGCATGCTATTTGCTGATTAATCATGGATTATAATCTATTTTAAAGTCTAATTCATTTACATGTAATTGAGCTGAAAATGCCATGAAACTATAATCAACTATATTTTATTGGAAAGATTATGAATTCAGATATCTTAATTATTGAGTTTTTAATGAATGAATTATTCAACCATTATGTAAATACACATCAAAAGGCTATTTACTTTTAGTATGTTACTAACAAATACAGTTTATCTTACGATATGCATTCAGAGGCGGATTCAAGATATTTAATTAGAATGTTGTATAAAAAAATATTAGTGCAACTAAAGTTACATCGTAAAAAATTAAGATAACACAAACGTTTTTGAGATTGCAAAGATGTTGTGTTGACAGAAAGAATAATGACTTGAATGAATATGAATTATTCAAACATTATGTAAATACACATGCATATTCCCAAAAGGCTATTTACTTTTACTAAAAAATAAAGATTTTTAATAAAGATGTTGTAAGTTATATTATACCAACTAAGAAAATCAAAATGTGCCCTCAAACACGTTTAATTCACATAAATATAAAAAAATCACCATAAATAATAACAATTTGAGTTTAATAATCTTAAATTTTACTTTTATATAAACTTTATTTTTATATAAACTGAAACATGTACATTCAAGACACACGTTAAAAATTGACATATTTTTTGAAGCCCTTAACTTAAGAAAGTGAGCACCTCAAGTAGTTAGTTAAATACATATCTGAAAATTTGTACTAAAAACATTTGAAAACGTAGACCAATGTAAGTTAGATATGAACACTACATGTTTTCCAAATTTGGTTTAAAGTCAAAGGACTTGAAACGACATCGTTTTGGCTCAATACATACTAACAATTTCTTATAAATACCATCCTCAAATGCACACACCATCATCTCATTTCATTCTCAATACATACTAACAAAAACACACTATTGTTAAGCATAAGATCAACATCATGGCAATGATATATTCCAAGATAGGCATTATTGGAGGTGGAATAAGCGGGTTGGCCGCAGCCAAACAGCTCTCCGAACACAACCCTGTGGTCCTAGAGGCGACAGACTCCATTGGGGGAGTCTGGAAGCACTGCTCTTTTAGGACCACCAAGCTTCAAACCCCTCGTTGCGACTATGAGTTCTCTGATTATCCTTGGCCACTTAGGGATAATTCTAGTTTCCCATCTTATATGGAGATTCTTGAGTATCTCAACTCTTATGCTAACCATTTTGGTTTGTTCAAATTTATTAAGTTCAATTCTAGAGTGGTCGAAATCCGGTTTATAGCCAAGGACCAACAGCCAGCCAGCGGAAAACCCGTTTGGGAGGTTGCGGTCAAGAACACTAATAATGATGATGTTCAGGTTTGATTTATCATCCATATGCTCATGATCATGTCGTAGTAATTATATATGGCCTGTCCAATAAACCCTAAAAACGTACTATAGTTAGATAAATTAAGCATGCATGTTGTAAGCGATATTGACGTACGTGATCATATGTGCAGTGGTACAGTTTCGAGTATATTGTGGTGTGTATGGGGAAATACGGAGACGTACCAATAATACCAAAGTACGGAATGAAGAAAGGACCAGAGGTCTTCAAAGGGAAGGTGATGCATTCTCAAGATTACAGCAAGCTCAACGTCGAGGAGTCTCGTCAACTTGTTAAAGGAAAGAAGGTGGTGGTTGTTGGTTACAAGAAATCAGGCATTGATCTTGCTACAGAATGCGCCGAAGCCAACCAAGGTACGTATCAGATAAAAAATCTATACTATTATTCGTGTGTTCTAAGTACAAAATTGATTAACTATCCTTTAAAAAGCAATACTTATCGCGCACGCACATATAGCTAGCCATTTTGATGCAGCTAGCTAATGCATACGTGCATGATCATATAATCAAATTAGGATTACATTTGAAATGATGGATTATACTAAAGAAAGAAAGTAGAATTAAACACAAGTCAAATTCAACATATATGATTTGTTAATGAATTGAATGAATGATTAATAGGTGAAGAAGGTGGTCCAGCATGCACAATGGTTGTTAGAACATTGCATTGGACAGTTCCACACTACTCAGTTTGGGGTCTTCCTTTCTACTTGTTCTATTCGACTCGATTCTCGCAGTTCCTCCATCAAACTCCAAATCAAGGCCCTCTCAGGACTCTCCTTTGCCACCTGTTGTCCCCGGCGGTAAGTACCATACGTCGTTTACTAGCTTATTCATAGGTTACGTGCTTCAAATGATGATGACCTTTTTTTTCTTTCTGATATGTGTAGAGAAAAGCAGCGTCCAAGATTATCGAGTCTTATCTGCTATGGAAGCTTCCACTTGTCAAATACGGACTAAAACCCGATCACCCTTTTGAAGAAGACTATGCATCTTGTCAGATGGCCATCTTGCCTGAAAAGTTCTTCCAAGAGGTCGATAAGGGTAAGATCAATTTCAAAAGGGCATCAAACTGGTGGTTTTATGAAGGTGGTGTTGAGTTTGAAGACAACGCCAAGTTAGAGGCTGACGTCGTCCTTCTAGCCACTGGCTACGACGGCAAAAAGAAGCTTAGGGACGTAATGCCTCAACCCTTTTCGAGTTTCTTAGAATTTCCTTCAGGGATGATGCCTTTATATAGGGGTACGATTAATCCCTTCATTCCAAACATGGCTTTCATGGGTTACGTAGAAAGTGTTTCGAATCTTCACACCTCAGAGATACGTTGCAAATGGTTAGCGAGGTTGATTGGGGGTAAGTTTAAGCTTCCAAGCATGGAGAAAATGATGGAACAGATAACAACAGAAATGGAAATAATGAAGAAGACAACAAGGTTTTACAAAAGGAGTTGCATTTCGACATTCAGCATCAATCATACCGATGAAATCTGTCAAGAGATGGGATGGAATTCATGGAGGAAGAACAACTGGTTGGCTGAAGCATTTACACCTTATAACAGTCAAGACTACCAAGATCATGAGGAAGAACAAATCTGATCATTCTTATATATATGTAAATCCCATCGGTTGACAAATTTATTAATACTTTAAATTCTAAACCCTAAACCTTAAACGTTAAAACTATGAATTTAACACCTTTAACACGACTATGAAAGAGTGCCATTTGCATTCTCTTTTACGCAAAACCCTAATCGCAAAACAAGCAAAACCCTAATTGTAGAAACAAGCAAAACCCTAATTAATGTGCATGCATAGACATCTTCATATGTTACTCCTGTCATCATACTCGTTTACCAACACTTTAATTTCTTTATTCTTTTTTTTTTTCAAATAAGCTGGTTCTTGGTCCACATTCAATAGTCTGATTCTTTTGTAGTATCAGCACATGGATATTACTAATTCCATTGAATCATATTCCTAATATATGAAACACTTGTTCCATGCATGTTCGAGTGAGTCCAAAACTAACATGTTAGAATAAAGTGAGGACATTCCAAAGTTCATAGAGTGGTAGGTGTCATGAACAAAAAACCTCCTTACTTTAGTTTCACGGGGTGTCATGTCATTTGACACAAATGGCCCCATCACTACCTATTTTATTTTATTTTCTTTTATTTTTAACCAAAATAATTTTATTTCAAATAATTAAAAATTACTATACAATTAAGAAAAAAAATTATAAATGTATTTTTATAAAATTAAAATATATTTTATTAATTAAATACACACTTTTTAAACAAAATTATAATAATAAACTAAAATTTAAAACAAAACAAAACTATAAGGGCTTAAATGCAATTTTACTTTATATAAAATTTTTTTTCTTCATCTTTTACCATATGACTTTCTTCCCCAGCCACACCTTCTTCCTCAGCCACACCTGCAAATAAAAAAAAACCCAGAGAAAATTAAAGAAAGAAGAAACAAAATAAAAAAAAACGAAAATAAAAAATAGACTTTGGAAATAGTGGGGCCCGTTTGGTTTTGTTTTTTTCTTCCTCACTTGGGTGGCGAAGAAGGCTTTAGCGAGGCTTTGACGAGCCTAGGCGGTGTAGTGGCGAGCTGTAGCGAGGTGCCACCTAGGAGTGGCGAGCCTCCCTCGCCACCGTACCTAGCCCTCTCACAATCAAAATCCCCAACAGTAGCAATAGCACTATGTACTATTATCACAATCCATGCCATTAACATCATTACCACTATTCATGAGTTCTGAATACTTATTTCCCGAGTACCAGCGATGGGAGCGTAAATATTTTGGCAGTGTAATTTATTTGCAGTTTCCATTATTTGTATTAGGTATTACTTGAACGGTAACTTCTCTTTATATTGGAAACGGGTTAATATACAAAGATGTTATTATAGTTTACAAAAAAATTGGCTTAAGGTAATATTGTTGTTTAAGTGGTGCAGAACCCGATTGTCCTATGTACTTTAAGTGCTCTAAGCATTGTTGTACCCTCTCAATGTAAGCCTGAGCATGGTAATAATCACTATTCTTAGGATCAAGTTCATAAAGATCATCTGCTACTTCCCTAGCAAGATCCGCGTACTTAACTGCATGCTCCAGATATAACTTATATGATAGTGGATTGTTCTTATTGTACGGATTCTTAGTGATCACCACTTTGTTGGTTTTTGGAGCACTAGAGGTCGGGACAGAGATTGTAGCTGGATTATCAACAACTTCTTGTCCTTTGAGTTGAAGTGTCTCCTTTTATTCAGCCAAAACCATGTTTTTGTCTATGAGTTGAATATTTAAGTCAGAGATTTCCTCACACTTATGGTTCAGTTGGTCAAAGAGTGACTTTTGCTCTGCCGCATTAATAGCGAAGCGCTCTTCTAATGAACCATAAATTTATGAAAAAACCTTCTTTACTTTATCAAACTTCCCTAGCATAGAAGTAATTCTATCTTCTAGGGCATGATTTTTAATCTCTACAACCTCTAGTTCCAATTTCTCTGCTACTGATTCTCTCTTAAGTCTCATAATTTCTTCCTCTAATGCCTGAACCACCTGAATCATCTTGTCACTCGTCTCAACGGAGTTTTCATAATCATTTGTTTTTGAAAGAGTTTTAGTTTTAGATTGATTTTCAATTTCAAGAGATATACAATGTTGTTGAAGCTCATCAAAACGTTTTGAAAGTGAGCTATAAGAATCTTGAAGCTTTAAAAATTCAGCGTTAGATTCATGACAAGAATGATTATCTACATTATTCACAGGTTCAACAATATTCACAGATATATCATGCACATCATCACATTTATTCATAGTAGATGTCATCACAAAAGCAAATTCAATAGTCACAACTTGCATCACTTCGAGAGATACTATATGTTCTAAGAATTGGTCATATTCGGACAAAATCTTTTCTTTCTCAATTAAATATTGTTCATAAGTATCATCCATTTCATAGAAAACTTTCCGAACTTCACCCATTTTGAAACTAAGATTTTCCACGAGATCGAAAAATCCATCTTTAATATTGTTTACAAACGGAACGATCTCTTTCTCAAACACCGTTTTCATGTGTTCGAAAGCCCATTCTCCAGCGGTTTGAGCCGTTGAAGTCGTACATTCCTGGATGACCTTGTCAAATCCGGTTAGGTATCACTCAATCTCTTCTAAGCTTAGCAATATCGTACTTACCGGTGGAAGATTCTTAGGAATTTCCTTAGGTTCGTCCGAATTAACAAGTGTAGGAAGTATACTAATAAGGCTTTCTCTAGTAGGCATGTAAGCTGGTGTATGGATAAATTCCTTTTGCATATTAAAGCGAATTCTAAGATCTATTTTTGCATACATTGCATTAAGTTGTGCATAATCATACTCAGGATATGTAAAAATTACTTTTGACCGATTCTCTTCATGTAGTGACATACTCTCATATTCATTTGAAAACACAATCGGATCTAAGACCAATCCTAACTTTATTGCATCATAAAGTCGTGGGTTATGGTTAAATGCTTACTTTGCATACCCCGGGTTAGGTGGTAGGTCTATTAGACGCGATAGATTGAACTCTTGAAAAGAAGAATGAAACAAGTGTACTAAATATGAAGCAGAGTATTGTTTTAAAAGCAAAATTTCAGTCTTTTTAACTTTCTCAGACGCCTTAATTTCCGTTTCAACCCTTTTAGACTCGAGAATTTCGAAATCCGTTTGTAGTTTTTGAAAATTATTAACAACTGACTCTTTTTCTTTAAGTTATTTCGAAAGATTTGCTCTTAAACTCTCAATTTCTAGCAAATTATCCATTTGGACTTTCCTAAACCTATCAAATTCAGGATTGGTTATGGTAGTGGTCACTGGAGTTAATTCCAAGGTTTTAACCTTTTTCTTATACAAAGCAAGCTCGGCAGATAAAGTCTGATTAACACTGAGGGTTTCAAGGACCGCATTATTCATTTGGCCAAGCATAGATGCCGACACCATAACCAAATCTTGTTGAGCAAACGAATTTGTAGTCGCAATAGCTCCCGGTTGTGGTTCACTCAAAGTCTGGGGACTTGCATTGATATTGCTATCATTGTTTGTCTCCTCGTTTGAGTTACTAACCACCGGAGGATGTTCCGGATACTCAGACACTTGCTCAACTTGATAAGGTACAATACTAGTATCCGTGGCAATTTTTGGTACCTCAGAAATTGTGTCAGCTCCATAAAGTGAAAGATTTGCCATGAGAGCTGCCTTGGCGGTATTGAGATCATCACAGTCAGAGTCGTATTCATCGAGATCATCACATTGATATGAGGCATTGTTTGTGATGGCTGCTGTGAGACCGTCAGTGTCCGCAACTCCCGAATCTGCGAGAAATTCTAACTCTTCTTCATCGAGCTCACGTCCTTGGGCTTGAGCATTCACCAAGTACATCTTCTCCTAAAACCATGTGCTATCCCTTTTCCTCTTGGGCTGCTTACACTCTCGAGCCATGTGCCCTTCCCCTTTGTAGTTATAACATATAATCATCTTCATTTTGCCAGTGTTATTACCCCTTGTAGCAGCAGTGTTAGATGGACGTGCACCAGCATTAGATGAACTTGGTCTCCCCTGAAGTGGTTCCACCATTACTCTGCCATCTTGAATTGTAGCTTGTTGTCGAGAGTTAGAAGAGTTCCTCAACTGATTATTTGTTGGAGCTGGTCTTCTGTAACCTTGTTTGTTCAATGTTTGAGTGAGGTAAGCAGACATTTGAGCAAGTATATCAGTAGGATTATCCCCTTGTCTAAACTCAGGGACAGGAATCTCATCATCACAATAGAATGTTGGTGCTGATTGAGCTACAAGCTGATTTGAGGGAACACTAACATGTTATGGGTAATGGAGTTGAGGAGCCTCATGTTGTTGATAGGTGATGGCAGGGTTTGTTGGAGGTTGATAAGGTGAATACTGTTGTGCAACATAAGGTAACTGATGTGAGTCTCCTTGTAATGATGTTGCTGGTTGCTTGTATTTTTGGTGATAAGATGTAGGCGGTTGTGGCAAGATCGAATACTGTGGGAAGCTTGGTGTTTGATAAAATGGTTGATAAGAATATTGGTGTCCCAAAGCAAACGGAGAGGTGTGATATGACAATGTTGGTTGATTTGCCATTAATGCCAATGGTTCTTGATAAGATCCCTGAGAGATGAGTTTTTGGATCACCTGCTTCTCGTGTTGCTGCAAGAAAGCATAGAGTTGATCTAAATTTGACTTGTGCAATTCTCGAATAATCTTGACATCGGTGACATATTGACTTCACTCTTGGGGTAGCGTGTTCAAGAACTTGGTGTTTAGTTGAAAGTGAGCAATCCTTAGATTATACACGTTTATATCATTCATCAAAGTAGTGAAACGCCAGTACTAATCGTGAAGAGTTTCCCCTAGAATGTATGTAAACCTATCAAACAAGTCATACAATTGACACTCTCGTTCTTGCTTAGTTAGAGAAGTCCCTTATAACAAAACAGTTAATCGATCCCGAAAGATCCTTTGACACTGTGTGTTCACTTACCATTCTATAGATATCGGGTGGAAGAGCTTGAAGTATTGTCTGAACTGCCCTTTCATCTGCATCGGCAATGAGTTTGTTAGCATCCGGTAACTCATGATACAACCTTGTCCGCGTCACATTGTTGATAGTAACTTCTCCCCAATCTAGTGGACCTTTTTCAGTGGATTGAAGAATATGTCTACCATTGGGTTTACCCATGATATAAGTTTTCATGCGACCTTGCCATGCTTCAAATAAGTCTTTGATGAGCAACGGTGGGCGAGTGTCGGTACCCGAGATGATTGAAATATCGGTAAGAGATGTCATTGTTGGCATATATGAATTTGAATTCATTTTATGATCCCTTGAATAAAGATTATCAAAAATGATCGAGCAATGAAATAAGGTTATGTGTTTTTGTATTGTTGAATGAAAGATGTTGTTATCTTTTTGTTGTGTGTGTTTTTGAAAATTACCAAATTAATGCACAATAGAAAAAATCCTCTAAGTTATGCAACTTTTTATCCCAAAAAAACAAATTCTATCGGAATGTCTCAAGTATCGGAATGTCCACTGTCGGAATCTAAGGTCTATCGTAATACCCATTCTATCGCAATGAGTACACTGTCGGAATCTAAGGTCTGTCGGAATACCCCTTCTATCGCAATGAGTCCATTGTCTGAACATGAGATCTGTCGCAATGCTACTAGTATCGGAATGAGACAAGTATCGCAATGCTACAAGCATCGGAATAAGACACCTATCGGAATATGAGGACTATCGCAATATGGCCAATAAAATTTTGAAAGAGTGATGTTTCAATAAGCCTTAAAGCCGTCGCAATGAGCGATCGCAATCTACGTCGGAATAAGGGTATCATAATACCTGTGATCGCAAAGTAAAACCCTAGGGTTATTGCGATCGAGCCGTACTTACCTGTGCTATTCCGATGAAGGCAGTTGCAATGGAAAGATGAATTTCGCAAAGTTGAATCAAAGAAATTCCTAACTTTGAGCCAAAAGATTTGTGTTTTAACCGAAACCAAGATACCCAAATCACTAATGCAACTATGAACAAGGTATACGACTATGAAGAACACTAAAAACACGAAATTTTTTTGAAGCTTTGGTAAAAAAGATCAAAAACCCACGAAATACTTAAATAAGCATGAACAACACAAAGACCAACCTATATTTCATCCCATAGCTCTTGATACCAACTGTAGAATCGAGATAATCTTTGTATTTCAAGAGGGTTGATGTTTTTCTAGAGAGAGAAACTAGAGAGAGAAGTGAGAGAAAACTATGTGTATTTCCTTGAGAAAATAAAATAACCAACACCCTTTCCTTCAAAGGAAAGGGTTTATATACCCAAGCCTTGGTGGGCTTGGGCCTTCCAACCCATGGACATTTCCATGGGCTAGGCTTTTACATAATACAAAGTAAATAACTAACTACGAGCCTACAACGTTTAATAATATTGTTGGAGTGACCGATACTTCTAATATACGTTAAAACGTATTTCCAACACACAATAAAAAGTATTTTGGACTTATTAGTTAACCAGGTGCCGTAAATATCATGAAGTTATCAGAAACCGTAACATTATCTTTCTTAAAAATGGAGGCTTCCCATACACATAAAATACCACCAGAAGGTCCTAACAAATCACTAGTAACAAAATCAAAATTCGAATTACCCCAAAGAGATCGAACTAACATAGTGGAAATAGAAGACATCTTCGTTTCTTGAATTGCCAGAAAATTGAGTTTGAAGGAAGTAGCTAACACTTTGATCCATTCCTTTTTAGTCTTGTGACCAAGACCCTGTACGTTAACTGATAATGCATTCATTTAAAACCGAAATCCTCTCCTTGTCGACCAATAATTCCTTCAAGATCTTTCTCGCATCCCTCCATTGTAAATCCCATAACATGCCCCACTCGAATAATATCCTCCATCACTTCTAGAACTGAACCCCCGTTGCTGTTAAGACACTGTATTCCTTTCTTCTTATAAACTGATGTCGAATGAACAGATTCTGATCTACTATCCTTTGAACCCGTACCAAGGGGTGTATGATTCAAATCCTCTGGTTGATCACTGACATTAGAAGCATCATTACCAGAACCACTGTCGTCTTGAACCTCAGGTATCGTTCCTCTAATAAGTCGTAAGTTCCAAAAATGTCTTCTGAATGGGTGCCAACAATTGCCTCTTTATCACCTTTCATAGGTGACATGCCGGACCCAAAAACCGTTTCTGGAACATCTTCACCATCACTGTTAATCTCCTCTTCAAAAACTCCTTTGCTATCACCCACCAAATCATCCCCTCTATTGACATTCTGAGTGGACGAATCATCATCGGATAAAAACTCAGAATCTTTACAATCTACAAAAGAGGGATTCTACGTGAACAGCTCTTTAACTCGTACCAAGTAAGGTCGCCCTTTAACAATGACCTTGAAGGACTCAAGGATCGATGTTGGATGATTGGTTTTAATGCATATACGCTTACGACCAAAGGTATTGTCACCGTTATCCTCTAACTCCATTGCTACACCCCATTTACTACAGATTTTACGAAACGAATCAGTAGTCCATGCTTTCATAGGTATTCCTTCTATATCCACCTACACTATTCTTTCCTCACTAACAAAATAACTGGATGCAATTCAGATCTCTTCAAACTATGATTTCACGCCTTGATGCAATAGCAGATTATCTCTTACTTTGGCATTGATACATTCTATAAAACCCACATACCCTCGACATATGTAAGCTTAATATCAATAAAACCCTCGTCTTTCAAAATAACATAAAGATTAGTAATGGAAGCAAAATCTTTGACCTTACCCATGACATGCATAGAAACATCACGTGATGACAAACACGAGTCGCCTAAGACGATATCAGGAGAAGCGTCCGATTGAAATGAATGATTCTGAGATACTACATTTGCATAAGATCCTGCTTGAGGTTTAGGATGTTCTTGAAATTTGGTATGTTCCTGAACAGTGGGCCTATTAAGCTTATAAGGAGCGAAATTTTGATAGTCAACATTCTTAGAAGAACGTGCAAACCGAGCCTGCGATGCATACAAATGGTAACTCCCAATCCATAAAGTACATAGGTTTTCAACGAGAGGAGCGAGATTAGGAACCTCAATAAAGCGAACAAACGCAAATCTTTTGCTAGCTTTGGATTTCTTAAAAGGAATAAAAACATCCACTATCGTCCCATAAGTGCTGCAGGTTTTCCAAAGATCTTTTGAAGATGTATAATAAGGAAAAATAGTGATGTAGATTGAATGCGAAATTATGTGGGTCTGATCCTGAAAGGACCCAGGCCTACAGTGAGACGCCATACAATAAAAACTCAAACCCTAAAAGTTGAACCCGCCGCCAAGATAAAAATTAAACATAAAACAGAAAAAAAACCTTAAAAAAGAGAAAACCCTAAAAATCAAAGAACCTTTGAGTGAAGCATATCTGTAAAAATAAAGAGGAATCTAAATTAACTCACACATGAAAACAAATAATGAACGAAAAGGATGAATATCACACCATCAAAGGATCAATTCAATTAGCCCTAAAATCTGCAACTACGTCGAATCCATTCGTCTAGACCTTAAAATCAATAGGAATCGAATAAAGAGTCATCATTATAATCAAGAGTGATGCTCAAACAAAAAGGAATCTTTAATTAAAAGAGTAAGATAACCAATAACGAATCAAGATCTTAGACTAGGAAACCCAGCCCGTATGGCTTCGAATTACAAACACATAAAAAAGCTCATTCCTGGATCACTCACGTGGAATGATATCAGGACGACAGATTCTTTTTGTGAATGAATTGACGAAGGGTAGTAGGATGGAGATCGAAGAAGAAGATCAAAAGGGGGCGCCGCCATTGCTAGGGTTCGCTTCCATGATGTTTTTTACGTATACAATATATTAATAATATTCACTATTTTTTCAAATAATTTGATACTTTAATTTCTCTAATGGTTCTTGGTCCACCTAGATTCAATAGTTTGATTTTTTTTTGTCTTTAGCACATGAATATTACTAATTCCATTCAATCATATTTCTAATATATGTATGTTCACACTTGTTCCATGCATGTCCCTTGAGTCGAAAACTAACATGTTAGAATACGGACATTCCAAAATCTTGCAATTACGTCTTTATCACAATCAAATTCTCCAACAATAGCAATAGCAAATAGCAATAGCGATAGCACTATATATGTACTATTATCACAATCCATGCCATTAACATTATTAATCTGACATTCTAATTATATATATAGAGTCTAAATTTACGAAAATATTTTGGAAGTGTAATTTATTTAGAGTTTCCTTTATTTTTTAAGGTATTACTTGAACGATAACTTCTCTTTATAGAGGAAACTATCTAGAATTGATAAAGCTAATAAAAAATTTAGATAAGAATATCGGTGCGATGTTAAAAAAGCTTATTAAATTCAAAAAGAAATTGCTACTTTCTTTGAAGAAGAAGTATTTGAAACCATAGAAATTGGTGATGCAATATTTGCATTGTTTGTTAGAGTCTTCTTCAAATCTTATGATAAGGTGAAAGGGACGTCTTCTTCAAATCTTATGTATGTTATTGATGCCTTTTTTTGTTAAAATTCATTTAAGCCGGAAATAATTTAGAGATCAAGTTTATGATGAAACTAGCAATATGGTTAGTGAATTCAATGGTATAAAGGCTAAAATATTGGAAGAAAAAAGATTGGCACATTATGTACATTGTTTTGCGGAGATAAAAGTAAGTTTATTACATAAACTTATACTCTAATAGATTATATGCGTGTATGGCGGCAATTCCTAAGGAATTCTAAATCTGCATCCGATCTACTACCCTTCGTAAATTAATACGTCTAAAGGACCTGTCGTCTATGAGGATGATCCTAGTGATCGATCTCAAGAACCAGCTTCTTTATTCGTTACTAATCCGAAGCTATAGGGATGGGATGTTTTTGATTTGGGTTTCATCTTCGGTGGCTACTGGATCTGATTAGTTTGATTGTTTGGTTGGGGGTTTTTCCGTTTTTTAATTTTAATTCAATTCAATTAGGTTTTTTAGAGCTTCCTTCAATCCAAATTAGTGTTCGACGGGGTGGTTTATTTATGGCTATTTATCGTTCTAAGGAGGATCTTGTTAGCAAGATCTCGAAATCTATTTTTGTGTCTAATTTTCCTGATAGCTGTGATTATCGTAAATTGTGGAAAGTGTGCGAGGTATACGGGAAGGTGGTAGATGTGTTCATCGCCAATAGAAGAACGAAGTTTGGTAAACGGTTTGCGTTTTTTAGATTTATTAGGGTTGAAAACATTGATCGATTAGTCGGGAACTTGAGTACGATATGGATGGGCCGTTATCACCTACAAGCGAACGTTGCTAGGTTCGACCGCAGTAGTATTAAGGCCAAGGAGGATCACGATTACAATGTTAAGGGGAAGTCTTATGTACAGGTTGCTAAAGGTTCTGGGCAAGCTGCAGTGCCTAAGTCAGTTGGTCCTGAGGATTCAACATTGGTGTTAGATGACTCTTGCTTGTGTGTGCGTAACTTGTCATGTCATGTGATGATCAAGGCGAAGGAAGTAGATACTATTATTAATATACGAGCTATTCTTTTTAAGGAAGGTTTTATCAAGGTGAAGGTTTCATATATTGGAGGTCTTTAGGTGTTGGTTGAATTGGATAACGAGATACCGACGAGGAATTTTTTGGACCATGTGGGTTTGAAGTCGTGGTTTGAGGTTGTTCAGGTAGCATGTCCGGATTTTGTTAGTGATGAACGAGTGGTTTGGGTTGATATAGAGGGGTGTCGATGAATGTTTGGTCTAAGGAAACGTTTATGAGAATCGGGAGTAGATGGGGCCAGGTTTTGGATTTGGAGGACAATGTTGGGACTTCTTTTGCTAGGAAAAGGATGTGCATCCTCACTAAACATCCGATCTCCATCTTGGAGAATGTTAAAGTGATATACAAAGGGAAGGTGATGATGGTTCGTGCCAAAGAATTGTTCACATGGACTCCTAATTTTTTGGATCCTGTTGAAGATCAGGAGGGTTCGGCCTCAGAGGCTTTGTTTGAAAATAAGTTTGGGACGACAGATCATCAGGGGTCTTCTAGAGAGCCTAGTGAGGATGGCAAGGGTAGTGCGGTAGAAGGTGTTCCTGAGACAATCATTGGAGATTCTTCATCACCTGTGGGGGTGTCTAAGGATGAAGAGCTTGAGCGTAAATCTGATGACCCTTTTGAGGTGTATGACTTACTTAATAAAATTGACGAAGGAGCCAAGAGTGTCAACAGTTTGGGCAGTTCTTCTAAGTCACATCCTCCATGGTATACGCCTGAAGGTCAGGAGGTTCGTGCAAAGGTTAACTTGGAGGATGACGTTGTGGAGAAAGAGGTTGAGGAGGGGGGTTCTCGGGCGAAGGTTAATATGGAGGATGATGCTGGGATGAAAGTTGTTGAGGAGGTGGGTTCTCATGAGGAACCTGCCAAGGTTATGAACAATTCACAAGAAATTCCAGATACATTAAATAAGGCAGTGAACGTTAACTATACTGGATCGGTTCGTAATGGGGGGTCAATTCTTGATTGTTTGGAGGACATGATTCGTGTAGGCCTATCTATGGGGTATTGCTTGGAGGGTTGTAAGAAGGATATGGAGAGTATTATAGGTTCGCAAGGAGGTATAGATGGTCTCTCATGAATATTATGTCTCTTAATATTCAAGGGCTTGGACATAAGTCCAAAAAGGAGTGGATTAAGGAGTTAAATGTGAAGCACCGGGTAAATTTTCTTGCTTTACAAGAGACAAAGTTGGAAAATATTACTCAAATGGAGGTTAAAGCGTTGTGGGGGAATTCGAATTCTAGTTATGTGTTTAGTGAGTCGTTAGGCAATTCTGGAGGTATTTTGTGTGTTTGGGAAAGTGGTGTTTTCAGGAAAGATGAGGTCACGATTTCTGACAATTTCATTGCTATATACGGTAAATGGTTGCCTAGTAATTCCAATATTTTGTTTATTATTGTGTACGGGCCTCAACAAGCGTCGGCAAAAAGATTATTATGGGAGTATGTCGGATCGCTTCTAAGCAGTTGGAATTATGAGGCGTTAGTTATGGGCGATTTCAATGAGGTGCGTTGTGTAGAGGAGAGACGTGGGTCTTCGTTTGATGTGCTTGGTGCGCGTAGGTTTAATCGATTTATCGATTCTGCGGGGCTTGTAGATATTAAGCTAGAGGGATATTCGTTCACGTGGTCGCTATCCTCAGCTAAAAAGATGAGTAAGTTGGATCGTTTTTTAGCTTCGGAAGGTTTGCTTGTGAATTTTCCCTCGCTGTCTGCTAAGTGTCTTGATAGGCATTTATCGGGTCACCGGCCCATTCTATTGCACGAGGTATATTCTGATTATGGTCCTATTCCATTCAGGTTTTATCATTCTTGGTTTTCATTGCCAGGTTTTGATGAGATGGTTGAGAGTACTTGGCGTTCTTTATCGTTACCGGATTTTAATCCTTTTATTAGGTTTAAAAAAATGATACAATCTCTAAAGTCGGTTATGAGAGGGTGGGTTAAGGATATTAGGGCCATTCGGCTTGAGGCCAAGAAAAATATTGTGCGTGAATTAGGTGTTTTAGATCGGTTGCTTGAAGAAGAGGAGTCTTCCGAGGAGCTGCTTTTAAAAAGAATGGATTTGCAGCGTCAACTTCATGAGTTAAACAAGATGGTTGCAAATGAGGCAATTTAGAAAGCTAAAATTAAATGGGCCGTAGAAGGCGATGACAATTCAAAATTTTTTCATGGTTTAATCAACAAAAGAAGGTTCCGTTTATCTATTCGGGGTGTTTTTGAAAACGGTATCTGGTGTTCCGAGCCTAACAATGTGAAAGTTATCTTCAGGAATCATTTTCAGGAGAGATTTGCTCGTCCTTTTCAAGCACGATTCAAACTTGATTTTAGGTTTCCCAAACGTTTATCAACGGACCAGATGTTGGATTTGGAGGGTATGGTAAATTGGGAGGAGATTAAAAAGGCAGTGTGGAGTTGTGGTGAGAATAAAACGCCGGGTCCTGATGGGTTTTCATTCGAATTTTTCCGTAAATATTGGGGTTTTATTGGTCCTGATTTTTGCAAAGTGGTGGAGTATTTTTTCGAGCACGGTTCATTTCCGATGGGGTGCAATACGTCATTTATCACATTGATTCCTAAGGTAACGGACCCCAAATTTGTTTCTGATTATCGTCCTATTAGTTTAATTGGAAGCTTATATAAGGTGGTTACGAAGATTTTAGCCATCCGCCTGTCAAATTGTATTCAAGGGATTATTTCAGATACTCAGTCGGATTTTTTGTCGAGGCGGAACATTTTGGACGGGCCTTTTATTTTGAATGAATTATTAAGTTGGTGTAAGAGTTCGAAGAAACATGCTATGTTTTTTAAGGTTGATTTTGCTAAGGCATATGACACTGTGCGTTGGGATTATCTTATTGATGTTTTGAGGGCGTTTGGTTTTGGGCCGAACTGGTGTAAATGGGTGCTTGGTACATTGTCTTCAGCTAGGGCTTCTGTTTTGGTAAATGGTAGTCCAACTGAAGAGTTTTCTTTTTATAGGGGATTGAAGCAAGGAGATCCATTATCTCCTTTTTTGTTTCTATTGGTTATGGAATCCTTACACTTATCTGTGTCTCGCGCCACTTTTGAAGGTATATACAGTGGGTTACGGCTTAGTGAGTCGTTTTATCTCTCACATCTTTTTTATGCTGATGATGCTCTATTTATCGGGGATTGGTCTGATTCTAATCTGAAGAATGTGATTATGATTTTGAATTGCTTTCATATGGCGTCTGGGCTGAAAATTAATATACAGAAATGTTAATTAATGGGAGTTGGAGTGTCTAGGCAGAATGTGGAGTTGGCGGCTGCAGATATTGGGTGTAAGGTTCTAAGTAACAGGTTCAGTTATCTTGGTGTCACGGTAGGTGAATCGATGAATCGTAGAGCGGCTTGGGCAGAGGTGGTTAACAAGCTTCGTACTAGGCTGTCTAATTGGAAGATTAAAACTCTTTCGGTGGGAGGGAGGCTTACTCTGTTGAAATCGGTGCTTGGTGGAGTTCCATTATACTTTATGTCTATTTATAAGGCGCCAAAAGGGGTGTTAGAAGAAATGGAAGCTATTCGAGGTAAATTTTTTAATGGTGCGGATTCGACAGAAAGAAAAATTGTATGGGTGGCTTGGAAGAAAGTGTTGGCGGCCAAAAATTATGGGGGGCTTGGTGTTTCAAGTTTTTTTGCACTTAATCGAGCTCTTTTATTCAAGTGGGTGTGGCGTTTCATCTCGAATGAAGATTCGCTTTGGGGTAAGGTTATTAGATCTATTCATGGTAGGCAGTTTCATAGGTGTAGTTCGCCCACAGTTTGGTCCAGAATTGTACGTGAAGTCCAGGTTGTGAAGGATCTTGGATTCGACTTTATTGGGCACTGTAAAAGGAGAATAGGGATGGGTGTTCCATAAATTTTTGGTCAGATGTGTGGGCGTCAGAGGTTCCCTTTTGTGAGCTATTTCCCCGTATGTTCGCTTTAGAATCTGTGAAAGGAGTGTCGGTGGCGGATAAATTAGGAGCTGTGTCGATAGAGGATTCTTTTCGGAGGCAGGTTAGAGATGGTATTGAACGCGAGCAGTGGGATGGTCTTATTACTGCGATGTCAAACGTGGTCCTTGTGCCTATGGTTGATAGATGGGTATGTGATCTTTCTAGTGATGGTTTATTCCGGGTCAAAGATGTGCGAAATAAGCTAGACGAGTTGGTGCTTCCTTCCACGGTTTCTACGCGTTGGATAAAATGGGTCCCGATTAAAGTAAATGTCTTAGTGTGGAGGGCTAGGAAAGATTGTTTGCCGACGAGGAATAATCTGATTCGAAAAGGTGTGGTGCTGGATTCCAGTTTGTGCCCAGTTTGTGGTGTTTCCTCGGAGACGGTGCAACACGTTTTTTTCCAATGTCCTTTTGCACAAAGGGTGTTCTCTCGTATTTGTCGTTGGTGGGAGTTGGTCGAGCAGGATATTGGTTCCTTTATGGAGTGGCAGTCTTGGTTTCAATCTATTCGGATGTCCTCAGTCACGAAGTCGCTGCTGGAGGGTGTGTTTGCCGTGTCATGGTGGTATTGTTGGGGTTTCCGTAATAGATCAGTGTTTGAGTCGTCACCCCCGTGTCAGGCTGTTGTTTTTTATGAGATTGTTGAGCTCTCTTTTAGGTGGTGTGTGAGTCTTAGTAAAAAGGGTATTGTTTGGGAGAATTGGTTAAAGTTTCCTCATTTGTTTGCTTTGTAATTTTGTTCTAGCTTCTTGCTAGTTGTTTAATATAAGTTGCCGTTCTAAAAAAAATGTACATTGTTTTGCTCACTAACTTTAATTAATAGTTGTTGTCGTTGTAAAGAAAACCTTAAGTCTTGTTGACTTTGATTATTTATCTCTATTGACAAATGTTGTTTTAATCTTAAAAAACAAATTATAGAAGGTGAAAGAGCGAGTGTAAAAAGAATTGTTAATAGCGAAGTTAAAATCTTATACGATTCAACTCAAGGATATGCGGTGGAATTCTTACGATTTTTTTTTGTGTTTTATTGATATACTTCCATCTATAATAAAAATTCTTGAATTTATTGAAAACGAATGAGCCCGAAATTAAGGAAGTGGTATTCTAGTGTATTTTTGATCTTTTGATTTTGTGTTTTATTTGCATTTCATGAATACATTTCGGGTCTCACAAATATATTATTATAAGCTCTGAAGACAATCAAGATATTGTAAAAACAGTTTCATGGTCAAATAAAGGACAAGTATAGGACTTAAGAGTAAACGAGTTCGTTCCACTTTTAACTAGAATGTCCTATTTGCAAAAAAACATAATATTCTTGTACGTTGAACATGGAATAACCATACGTGATTCTATACGTTATTGGAATAACCATACGTTATTGGAATAACCATACGTTATTCCAAGTTCTAGAGACGAATGGTCAATATTATTAATCGATATTTTTTTGAAGTTGAATGTTTTAACACAGTTGTGAATATGCAAATTCAAGAGTTTATGATAGTTTGAGTGAGATGGGTGAGTTGTACCCAAATGATTATGATAGGGTTAAAAGAATGAAACTTTAGAGTCAACTATAATGTAACATAACATAGGAGTTTTGAATACATGAATGGTAGGGACGGGGGCCATGGCCAACTCCAAACATTTTATTTTTATTGATATTATATTGTCTCTAATCACATTTTAAAAAGAGAAAATTTCCTAAATAGCCTCTTTTGAGGCTGAAATACCAAACTAGTCCGCGCACGAAAAGTTTACCAAATTAGACTTTTTAATAATAGCCGTAGGATTGTAGAATCTAACGAATGAAAACTACGTTGCACCATGAAAAACTGTGTGCCAAATTTTGTGCGCTGATACATATTAAAATTAAGTTTTGTGCGCCTAGTGCACTCACTATGCACCTAGATGCACAAAAATATTGATGCACAAGACATATGCGCCTAGATGCACAAATTCATGCGCCTAGATGCATAAAACATATGCGCCTAAATGCATCTTGTGCACCTTGGTGCACCACTTGCGCTATGGTGCATAACAAATAAAAGGTGTGCCTAAGACAAACACATGGACAGCTTATGCATATAAGATGGTGATGCACAAACATATGCGCCTAGTTGCACAAACTTATGCACCTACCAATTATGCATCTTGTTCACCTTGGTGCACCACTTGCGCTATGGTACATAACAAATAAAATGTGCGCCTAAAACAAACACAATCTTTAGCTTATGCATCTAGGCGCATTCTGTGCACCTTACTTGTAATAGTGCGCTATGGTGCATTCTGTGCATATTACTTGAAAAATAGTCCATTCTTGTATATTGTGATTTAGGTGCATACCATCTTGTGCTCATTGCACTTAGCCAAAGTGCTCCATTAGATTATGCAACCAACACTAAAATGGGCTGTGAGATACACCTTGTGCGCTAGATGCACACCAAAATGCACCATTATGTGCGCTTAGATGCTTGCAACCAACACTAAAATGGGTTGTGAGATGCACCTTGTGCGCTAGATGCACACCAAAATGTACCATTATGCATAAGTATGTGCGCTTAGATGCATAAGCTAATGCACTTTGGTCTATTTTGGTAAGAAAATAAAACTTGGTCTAGTTTCGTAAAGAGAGTTCTAATATGGTCTAGTTTCGTAATTTCTTTTTTTAAAAATCTTGATCCATCTTTGTGTAGTGGGCTCATCCAAACTTATTTGCATTTCTATATATATGATGTATATAATAGTCAACCGTTAACTACATTCGATTTTTAGTTTTTGTAATAAATATTTATGGTTGGTTAATTTGTTTCAGTTATGTTAGATTTGACCCAGTAACTTTTTATAATCCATGCCATTCTTTTATCAAATTAAGCTAATTAAGTTTTTTTTTTATTTTCATTAAAAATTTCGCTTTAAAATGAAATTATGCGGTAACAATGATATGTTTTTTTCAAGAGTTAATTTTCTATTTGGCCCACCAAAGACTTAGCTTCGTCACTGATGAATGGTATTTTCGGCCTTACTATCATGATGGTGAAGAAAGTAAAACTCGTTTCTTAGACATTGGGGTATCTGTTATTGAGTTTAGCTTTGATTTTACATGTCGTAACCACAAGTGTAGATAAATATTTTTCGGCAATGAAGATTATAAAGTCTGATTGCCAAATCAAAAAGATGAAGACTTCCTAAACTCTTGCTTTATTTGTGTCGTAAAAAGAGATACACTTGCAAAGGTTAAAGGCCGGTGAAGATGTAATGACTCGGTTCTAAAACATGATAAACAGTCGAGGAGATATGTAGGTTAATTGTTTGTTTAAGGTTGTATTGCTTAATTAGTGTTGTATCTTTTGTTGCTCACAATATGTATATCTATTTTTTTTTAAATATGAATTTTCTGTTGCAAGTTTTTTGCTATTGTTTCCAATAGAAGCTGAAATTTGTTGTTGGTTTAGGATGTTATTCAAGGTAATATTTTCCCCCATCCTCTAGTTTTTTTGTCTGCCACCGGATGTAAGCTTCCCTATCAACTTTAATTTTTCTGTTGTTATATTGAATTTTTCTTCTTGAAAGTGCACATGGAAATATTTACTAGTAGTATCATATGCTAATTGATAATTACAAGCTAGGTAGGAGACAAGGATGCAATTTGTGACACCTGAGAATAAAGAAATGAAGTTGGTGAGACTTCCACAAGTTTGTTAGATAATGGTACATATAGAGTTAAAATTCGATCTAGAAGTGGTATATATTTAAGTGTGGAAAACTGATTGAAGGTAGTTGCTAGGAAGTGTGAATGATAAAGACTTTGGTCTAAAGTCCATTCTCTCTAGCTGACTTGTTAATGATAAATTACATAGTTGATTAAAAAACAAGCATTGACTAAATCTTGAAATTAATATTTAATAGATATTGGGACTCTTACAAGTCAACTTAATGACTCCAACAGTGTTAGTATTATTTAGTTAATATATCTAACGGCAACAAACCACCTCTGTCGATTTCTCATACCCTAAACAAACCAAACCATTTCTTTAGTCTTGTATTTAATACTAATAGGGTTAAATGTATATAATTGCAAGATAATTTCTAAGATGTCTAAATGTGAAATTTAAAAATTAGTAATATCGGATACATGCATTAAAAATGTGTCTAGTTTTCATACCTTAATTGATGTTGTATCATTACTCGTTACATGACATACTTATCCGTATGTATAATTACACACACGTTTTATATACATAAATATGAATTTTAATAATCATAAGTCGATGTCATGAAAAGATGAATAGAGCAACAGATGATATCACTACAAGAAAAAGGTCTTTCAATGACACACAAAAAGTGTCAGAGAATGTCCAAAAAAATGTCACTGAAAGACTTTTTTTTCACCTATAGTTATAGAAAGTGTGGGTTAAAGTCCTGCTGGTAAAAGTATATAGTTACACCTTTTTCTGACACTTAATAGTGTCAGGACAAATTAAAAGTATTTCTGACACACAATCTGTCACTATATGTGTTACTATGACATGCTATAAAATGCTATAGAGATTCTATTCTAAATAATATACAAAAATAAATAATTAAAGAAAAAAAATCGAGATTCAAATATATTTATTATTTCAACCATATCGATATCTCGATATAAAGTATTTTCCAAACCACAAACAAGAAACGAACTTTATCAAGTGTGAAATGCAAGTATATTATCACAAATTCATTTAAATACAACTGAGTTTAAAAAAGAAAAAACTGAGCATGCTCGAGCTTCACAATCGTCACAGCTTGACTAGTTCCTGTAATGCAAGTATATTATCACAAATTTATTTAAATACAACTGAGTTTAAAAAAAACCGGGCATGCTCGAGCTTCACAGTCGTCACGGCTTGATTGGTTCCTGTAAACATTGCACGTTCAACATCATGTGAGTAAGATTTTTATCATCATGGGTTGAAAACAAATACGGTGTCAAATGAATACAATAGCAGGGCATTTGAGTGAAAGACAATAACTTGAAGTCACTTAAATGAGTTTTTATAGTTATTTGCGCCTATTGCTGCACAACTTACGTCATAGCAACCTATTTACATTTTCCCTTATAGCCAGCCTACAACCTATTTACATGCAACACTTTTATCATACCGAGTACTGATTAGCTTAATTTTATTAGCATGCGAAATGGAACAGATCCTTATTCTAGTACATATTAGCTTAATTTTACTCATTCCCCATATGTCTACTTAGTGACGTTCGAACCTAAGACCTATTGTGAGGATATCAGGACGCTTAACCATATAAGTTTCAGATACGAATCGCCTACGCTGAGATATGAATCGCATTGTGTGTATTGGCTAAATTTAATAGTGACTATAAGGTATAATAGTGACTACGTAGAGAACAGGGGATCTAGATACTCCCAAGCTATTTGGACAACTATCAGCTTTGTAGCAGCTTCTATATCGGCTTAGGTTGTGAGGTGTTGTTACTGCATTTTTTACAATCGAATACTTTGGGATATGTTTAAAACTTCAATATAATCTCTTAACAGAGCAATGTGCACATATTTAAAATCCTATAAACTGATAAATCAAAGTCAAACACAGAAGAACTATTCCATCCCCTGGTCCTCAAAGACATGATTTAGAGGGTGTTGGGATTGCTGAGACAGATTATCTGATTACATTTACAAGACGCAAAGAATCAATCAAGAGTGTTTTGGAAACACAATCCCAAACACCACCCGAAACCAAATACAGTGATACGGACACTCCTCAAATAGAACACTAATTTTGGTAGAACTTAAACTTACCCGCTTTCTAGACCATTCACAAAATTGCTTGCAATGAACCTTTAAAAGGCATCCTTGTAGGAAGAAAGTCTTGCCATATTTCATAATGCATTTTAAGCATACAACCCAATATCCTATAAGTACCAGTTTACATGGAGAATCTAATACAAGAGAACCTCATATTAATAATCGTATGATATATTCAAATTACGCAGTTATATATAAAAATTACAGACATGTACTTTAAAGTCCTAAAGTAAGTAAATAAGTTGTGATACACAAAGGCACTTACGTGGAACTTGTTGAAGGCCGATAAAGTCTACGACTAAACCTATGTTTTCAGCATGTATTATGTCAACAAGTGGTTTAGCATAACCTGCAATGGCGAAACAATGACAACTCAAAAGAATCAATAGCAGGTTTATTGTAGATTAAATCAACAAAAACTAAAAAGTTAAGTGTATCGCAGACCTTGAATATCAGCAGTAATACGAAAGAGAATTGTATGGTACCTACAAGCTAATTTTTGTTTGTTAATTTTAAGGTTATGCGGCAAGTAAAACTTCGCTAAGAATAAAGCTATAGTGTACAATAATCTTAATAATTAACATAGCTTTTTAGTTTACCATCTCATCACCACTTGCAGCCCCGGGATTTCCTTCAATAAGATTCCAAAAAAGAGGTCAAACCATTCACAACTAAAAGAGTTCAAGTGATCTACTAATTCAGTGAGTTGTTCAAACCCCTTGAATAGTCGGCCAAAAGGTCGAAAACCATTGTTACCCAAAAATAAGTTGTTCTCTATTATCTCCACTCCCAGTACAGTCTGCTAACAAACCTTGACCATTACAATTCCAATTCTGTAAACTAAGGACAACATGTGGAAATAACATCTTGTAGTATCCAATACACACAATCGCATCTCAACAATACTAATTATATCCCAACTAATCTTGTTATGCCACTAGTAAAGCAAGTGCACAGCCTTATAGAGCCATCAGCAAGCCTCAACAAACCCATAAGTTGGAAATCCGTTGCATACATGTTAGCCATCTCATATAGCAATTACCTCCAGGCATATGCCTTTTTGCAACATTCACACTTTCAATGAGCAGACGGCAGTGTATACTTTAACTACCTCTATACCATAACTCAAAATTACTCTAGCAAGATTAACCTAAAGCAAACTAACAGATGATATAACCAAACCAAATCTCAATCAACAACAACAATGACATAAAAGGTAATAACAAACAAAAGTAATCTGGATATGCACTCCATCCATCACATCACTGTGTCCAGCAATAAATTTTGTAGCCGAGTGCATCACAATTTCTGGAAAACACATACATCAATTACTAATGTAGATGCAGAACTCAGCCACAGAAGTAACATAATATTTTAAGCACCTGATCCAAGTTCCAAGGGTCGAGATAATACAGGAGACATGATACTATTGTCCACCAACATAAGAGCGCCATTAGCATGAGCAATCTCAGCTATTTTCTGAAATTAAAAGCCAACATTCCAGTCATATAGTGCTAATCAAATAGGAGGAAAACATAACACTATATCAGAACTTACACGAATAAATCGCAACAAACATATCCCAGTTACTTAGATACCCTTCATTTCGGATAACTAATAACCAACACATCAGTTAGCATATTCTAAAACAACTAATTCCTTTCCAATAGGAGTTACTTTATGGCGGTCAACAATCACAGTGGAAGCCACAAACCTAACAGCAGACGAACCGTACTCGCACCGGACGAAGTAATCATAAAATAACTCGATATCGACGACCTTATTGAATTCGGTATCATTACTACTCCTCATTGCTTTTGCTTCTAATCAATCTCCTAAAGACTTATTATAATCAAACCTTCTAAAACAACTAATTCTTCTTCCAATTTCTACAATAATCATAACAGAATTAAATGATTTAACTAATAACTCATAAAATCAACAAATCAACAAACATTCAGGTCGTATACTACAATTAACAATCAATCATTCTAAAGACCAAAAGTAGAGTACTTACAATTGTGTGTCGATTCGCACCGAACTATGATATCGATTCAACGATTAAACGAAACCCTAATTAAATCGATTCAACGAAACCCTAATTAAATCATTCAACAAGACGCTAACTAAGACCAGGAATAATTGAGAGTGTGTGAGTTTGGATTTTTATTGTTGCGATTGAGAGTGTGTGAGAGTTTGAATTAAATCGGGGATTTTGTGTGTGCGAGAATTAGGATTTTACATTATTTACTGTATTTTGGTAAATATTTTCAATTAGTGTTATGTTAAATGTAGGAGTAATATTATTTTATAAAGTCTTGAATTATTTTCTTTCTTTTTTTGATTTTTTAAATAAGTTATTGGTAATTTGTGGCGCTCATACGAATTAAAATCGAAGCCCAATTTTAAACTAGACCGGGTCGAGAATGATTTAGTCCAAAACCTCGAGTCTAGGTTTAAACCAAATGTGTTTGGTTCGATTCAGTTTTTCAATCGTTTGGTTCAAGGCATAATGGTCAATTGTGTCGTAAGACCGGTCCAAATCAATCTGAATATCAAATATTAAGTAAAGTGTGGATGGAGGACCAAAATGAATTAGGCTAGGTCAAGTTCGAGCTCGAGGTAAGTTATCCGTTCGAGCTGGGTCATGGTTCGAAATGCTCAGCGCTAGCTAGTACTATCTATGGAAAGAAGGTCCGTAAAAAGACGAGACTTTTACTCACACTTTTTTAAAAGTGAGTGTGAAAGTTAGATTTTTGCTCACACTTTTTAAAAAAGCGTAGGTTAAAGTTAGACTTTTTCTCATACTTTTTGAAAAGTGTAGGTGAAAGTTAGACTTTCTCTCATACTTTTTGAAAAGTGTAGGTGAAAGTTAGACTTTTGCTCATACTTTTTAAAAAGTGTATGTGAAAGTTAGACTTTTGCTCATACTTTTTAAAAAGTGTAGGTGAAAATTAGACTTTTCCTCATACTTTTTGAAAAGTGTAGGTGAAAGTTATACTTTTACTCATATTTTTTTAAAAGTGTAGGTGAAAGTTAGACTTTTACTTATATTTTCTTCAAAAGTGTAGGTAAAGATATATTTTTACTTACACTTTATTTTGTGTGTCATTAAAAGGTGTGTCACTATATGCCCTTTTTCTTGTAGTGTATATTCTTGATTAATGATTATTAGTATTTTAAAATCATGTACAGTATATGAATTTTGAGTATGAATTTTGAAAGTAGGTATAAGATATGGAGCGTAGTATTTATGCTATTGTATTTGGTAGACAATTTCATACTTCTATTATTCAATATATTATATTAGTGTTTTTGAAAGTAATAAAGTATGATATTGGGACGCGTATTCAAAATACGTCTACGATATTAGTATTTTTTACATTTCACGTATAATATGTGTATATTTTGAAAAATATCCATGGGTTAAGTTTTCTGATCACTTTTTATATGATTTATGCATCTCAAATTAGGTTATTACCTTTGTTGTTACAATGTTAATCACATGCATGCAACGTAAATTGTCTCAAGTAAAACTTGAATAACTGAATTTATAATCTCTAGCTAGCTGGGAAGGTCCAACACTACATCACTTTGGTCCATGGAATGAATGTGAAATTGGCGACGAATTCCATCATATTCATTCCATGCATGCATGGAATGAAGAAAAGAAGAGTAGTTGTTTGAAGAGTCATAGGTACAGACAGACACACATTCAATTCAGTGCTACTGATAATTTCCAAGATCTTTCCTTTACTTTTCAACATCACTTCACTTCAAACACATCCTTTGGCTTCTTTTAAAAACTAAAAAAACAAATTTTAACTTCACATATACCCTACACTGTACTTGGACGGTTCTTCAACTAACAAACCTTTCTTTAAACGTGTCGTTCTGAACCGTGCAGAAAATTTTACTAATTTTGTTCCGAAAGAAGAAACAAAAAAACATGTACACACAGGTGTTATATATCTAGAAACACTTGAATAAACTTATGTTTTAAGGCACAAGTTCTTATTTTTTAAAGGATGATCGTGCAATTAGGTTGCTCAAATTTGTATTAAGTCCTGTCTATCGTATTATTATTAGGAGATAAAATTATTATAGTTGCATGATTTTGTGTTTATTATCAATCATTTTAGTTTTGATATTTTCACATTTTCTTTTCGGTATTGATTTGATTTCTCTTTGTATTTTGTTCATTATACAATTGTGTATTCAATGTTTTCTTTTAAGGAAATTGAATTCTATGCTAATTTTTTTGTGTTTTTTTCATTGTACATTTTTTTGTGATTTGAATATTTTGTGATTTTTTTTTTCATTCATAAACTCATATTGATAGTATAATAATCTTAATATTTGGAATTTTTAAAGTGTAAAATTGTGTATTTATTATTTATAAATTTGAATTCAATATGTTCACATACTTTTTTATTTTGTTAAGATGTTTAATATTGGTCATAATGATTTACATGTATATATTCTTTATTTTATATGTTAATGTTTTTTTATTTTTGGTTATATTTTGTTCATTTTATTGGTATGTTTTAAATCTTTTTGACAACTGCTGAATTTTTATACACATGATTATTTCTACGTTAATGATAATTCACTTGACTTTGTGTATTTGTGTATCTCGTATGATAGATCATCATGCATGTAATATATAAAATGTATATATGT
Source organism: Glebionis coronaria (assembly GCA_025667525.1). Lineage (NCBI taxonomy): Eukaryota > Viridiplantae > Streptophyta > Magnoliopsida > Asterales > Asteraceae > Glebionis > Glebionis coronaria. Next base: position 1,841,771 of record CM046882.1, on the reverse strand, counting down.
TATTATGGTGTTTGTTGTTTTCTCTTTTCAGTAAGAGGGCATACAATGTATTACGGTACGTGTTATTCATTAAGAGGTGAAAATTTTGCCTCTTAATATTACACTTTTATTACTGGTTATGTTTTTGTTTTCTAATTTTGTTTTCTGGTTAAATAGTTTTTTATTTTTCTTAAATATGATTGAAATTGCTGAAATACCTGGTGAGTTTTTCTTAAATAAATTGTTGAGAATACAAGGGCTAATAAAAGTCAATCCAAACGTAAAGGACTAAAAGTGACATGTGGTGTAACTCAGGAACGACTACTATTGCAACTCTTGGAAGATAAAGGGCTTAACCTAAACATAAGCTCAGTATATAACTTGGGCTTATGTTAGGGTTTCATAACTTTTCCATTAGCCGCTTTGTTATTTCACACACATTATTCACACAATTCTTTGATTCTCATTTGTTTTGTTGTCAAGTTATTCATCTTTATAACTTGTCTTGTTCTAATCAATCTTTATTGATCATATTGAGTGCGAGTGATCTTGTATTGAGGCGACTAGATCAACCTAGTTGGGACAGTCTTTGTTTTGTATTACTAGCACTTGTTTGAGAACTAGTTGTATTGTATTGAATCTTCATTATATTACAGTTAGGGAGGTTGCTTGTGTGCATTCTTGGTGTTTTTGATCTTGATTACATGGTATCGGAGACTGGTCCTCTGAATCTTTGTTCTTGATCGTGTTTCTTGATCTAGGGTTCGGGATTAAGATTTGGGATTTTTGATTTTCTGGTGGTTTTGAGGCGATTAGATTGGTGATTCTTAAAGTTCGTGTTAGGAATCGTTGATTATCGCAAGATCCAGTTATTTTGGAGTTAGGGTTTTTGAACCCTAATTTCAGTTTTTGAGTTTTTTTTTGTCCTAAGTGATTATGAGCTCATTGATTGGTTTCTTGTGTTTCTTGACTTGAATCAAGATCACGGGTGATCAGTTATGCCGTTCTTGCATTATTTTGTAAGCTCTATAAGTTGATTCTTGTTTCTTGATTGTTTTTCTCTGGTGATTCCACTACAAACACAGTGGGTAACATATTGATCCTCTTCCCTTTGAGAAGTGTGAATACCTGCTCTTCCCACTAATAGGTGATAACCCAAGGTTTTGCAATCTCTTATTGCTTATTTGTCTGATTGTTCTAATCATTTTTTTTGTTGGTTTGTTTGTCTGGTTCTTGTTTGTTGCTTATTTGTTTGTTTTGTCTACTTGTTTATTTGTTTGTTCTTGATTGATTGGTATCATATCTACTGGTGGTAGTAATCCTTCTATTTCTATTAATAGTTTGGATGGGGGTCATCCTTTACATGTGTAAACTAATGATAATACCACTACCCCTCTTATTCTTTTTAAAATAATTAGTACTGAAAATTACATAATGTGGTCTAGTGCTATGAAACTTGCTTTATAGTCTATGAATAAGTTTGTTTTGTTGATGGTTCTTGTCTGAAAGAGTCTTATGAAACTAGTGATGTGTTGTCTACTCCGTGGGATAGATGTAATGCTATTGTTCTTACTTGGATTATAAACTATGTATCTCAAGATGTTTATATGGGTCTTGTATATTCCGATAATGATGCTACTCTTTGGAGTGAACTTAATAGTACCCATGATAAGGTGGATAGGCCTATTATCTTTAATTTGCTTCAAAAGATTATTAATGTTAAAGAAGGTGGTACTTCTGTTGATGATTATTATCATAGATTGAACTCTTTGTGAAGAGAATTTAATGCTTTGACTAAAATACCTAAATGTTCATGTGATATTCCTTATACTTGTGTTGCTAGTACTGAATTGGTGTTGCATCAACAGCTTATGAAGTTGATGCAATTTCTAATGAGTTTAGATTATTGTTACCATCTTGTAAGGAGTTCTTTTTTTACTAGGGATCCTCTCCTTGAAGTAAAGGATGCATATGCCACAATGTCTAGAGAGGAATCCTAAAGAGGGAACCTGAACTCGGTGGTTCCTAAATCTAAATAGATCAATCTGGATTATAGGCTCAGGAATCGTTTAGGGGACGTTTGGTATGATGGAATAGAAAGGTAAGAAAGGGAATGAGCCTCTTTCTTTTGTTTGTTTGACACTGAGAATGGAATTGGAGAATAAAAATAGCATTCCTTTTCCACTGTATTGATTCTTTAAAAAAAGAGAAGAATGGTGAGAATGATGGGTTCAAAGGCAACGCATTCCACCGATGTTTCCAAGCAAGAATCAGAAAACCATTAGAAAAAATAAGGCTCCATAACTAAAAAAACCATGTGTGTGTCACATGGAGTATTATTTTTTATAGATGCACAAAACCCTAGAACGACGACCTCTTCTTCTTCGACTAATTTTCTTCACTAAACTGTTGTTGCCACTATTAATTAAAAAAACTGTTGAACCATGAATCAAACCTTCTAATATAAATTGGTATATCAAAAATATTCATTCTAAATATCATTTTAAAATCAAAATTGTTAATCCATAGTAAAAGTAGGGTGTCTTCTTCTTCGGCTGGTCAACCATGAATTAATAATTTGAACTAATCCAGGCGATGACATTTTCATTGTTACACCTCATCGTTTACTGATATTCAGACGTCGATTTGTGGATTCGAGTTTCATTTCATGCTCTTCGAATGTTGATTTGCTGATTTTTAAAATTTTAGTTGCTGATGGTTCATTTTGATTTCGAATGCTCTTCGAGGTTTCATTCTGTTAAGATTTTGAGCTTCATTTGGGTGTTGCTATTCTGATTTTCATCTGTCATTTTTTGCAAGTTTAGGTTTGTAAATGTTTTTGTTCGATTATGAATCTGTTGATGCTTCTTTGGGAGGTTTTATTTGATTATGAATCTGCTGTTGCTACTTTGGAGGTTTTGTTCGATTCTGAATCTGATGCTGCTGCTTTGGGTGGTTTTGTCGAATATGAATCTGCTACTTTTGTTTCATTTTTCATTTGCTGCAAATTTCTAATGCTGGAGTTTAGTTTTCATGTCTCTTTGGACCGCTTTTGTTTCGAGTATCATTTGCTATCAGGTGTTGCTACGTCTATTACAACAACTTATGTTGGATAAAAGTATAGAACACAATGTGATTTTTAAAATCTAATGTTTGTTATTCATAAATAATGTTACCATTCACGTATTGATTATACAAGTCCATTATGTTAATTATTGTACCAAACAATAGAATCAACAAAAAAACAAATATCTCTACTTGGTTCTTTGTTTAGACCAAACATAGGAATTCAACTACATTCCATAGGTAAATTCCCTTTTTATGCGATTCCATTCTCTACTTTAATTCCATTCTTCGTAATTCAATCGTACCAAACACCCCTTAGAGTGTTAGCATATTTCCTTAGCGAAAAAAAGGGAAGTCGCTTGTTGAGCATTCGGGTAAATCAATACTGTAATTAAGCAATCGTTTCTTTCTAATATCACTTTCGAATTTCCAATCAACAACGATGTTGATGCTAACTAAATGCTTCTTCTTTTATTGTTAAGTCTGGATTTAATAGTAATAATAAGAAACCTTACAACTCTAGACATAATTTTTCCAGAGGGTCTAACGCTAGTGGTAATAATAACTTTATCAATAGAGGGCCTAATCCTAATCTAAACTGTAAAAATTATGGGAAAATGAGTCATAGTGTTGATAGATGTTATGAAATTATGAGGTTTGCTTTTGGTCTTAAACGAAATTATGGTACTAATAGGAAGACTTATACTGCTAATGTGGATGTTAAATCTAATGATAAGTAGACTTCTTCTAGTACTTCTTATGGTTTTACTTCTGAACATATACAAAAATTTCTTAGTATGATCAATGATAAGCCTACTAGAAGCATTCATTCCAATATGGCAGGTATAGCTTCATTTCTAAATTGTAATATGTAGTTTAATGTTAATTTTTCTAAATATTTCTTTGCTAATTCTAGTTTGAGTGTTCAAACTATTATTATGGGTTGGATTATTGATTATTGTGCTAATCAATATTTGATTGTTTCTACTATTGGAATGGTTAATGTGGTTAACATTTCTGATCTTAAGATTACTCTTGGTCATTCTAATGATACTTTAGCTACTATTAGTCATTGTAAATTTAAAGTTGACTAATAATGTGATGTTATATGAGGGTCTTGGTTGCTCCTGGTTATTGCGTAAGTCTTTTCTCTGTTAACAAGCTTATTAGGGATAGTAAGTTGTTTTATGGTTTTGATGAGAATAAATGTTATATTCAGGATCTGAAAAGGGATATTGTCTTAGGGACTGGTAGTGAATCTGGTGGCCTATATGTGTTTGATATAAATTAAAATAACAATATAGGTATGTCTAATATGTGTTTAGCATTTCATGCTCATAAAATAGTTTGGCATAATAGACTTTGTCATCCTACCGACCAAGTGTTATATGTGCTCAAATATGACTTTAATATGTCTGATAACACCTCCATGCCTGTTTGTGAGGTTTGTCAAAGGGAAAAACAGACTAGGGAGCCCTTTCCTTTGTCTGATCATAAGTCAAATTTTTTTGGTAAACTTGTTTATCTTGACTTATGGAGTCCTTATAGGGTTCATAGCAGAGAGGGTTTTAGGTATTTCTTGACCATTGTTGATGACTTCTCCAGAGCTGTATGGGTGTATCTTTTGAAAACTAAAGACGAAGTTTTTGAAATGTTTTTTGTCTTATATTAATATGGTTCATAATCAATATAAAGTTAAACCCAAAACTGTTAGGTCTGATAATGTTACTGAATTTCTGAATAAAATAATGAGTACTTTGTTTAATGATTTGGGAATTGTTCATCAAACTTCTTGTGCCCATACACCTCAACAAAATGGGATTGTTGAGAGGAAGCATAAACATTTGCTTAATGTAGCAAGGAGTCTTATGTTTTAGGGGAGATTCCTCTTAGATTCTGGTTTGATTGTATTTTACTATTGTTTATCTTTTTAACAAGCTCCATCATATGTCTTAAAGGGCATATCTCCTTTTGAGTTGGTCAATAATAGAAAACCTCATCTTTCCCACCTAAGGTCTTTTGGTTGTCTGTGTTTTTTAATTGTCTTCAATAATCATGATAAACTTTCTTTTAGATAAAAAAATATGTTCTTATTGGTTATTCTTCTACTAAAAAAGCTTACATGTTATAAGTATGGATACTAGAAATGTCTTCTTTTCTAGAGATGTAAAATTATATAAAAATGTGTTTCCTTTTAAACAAACCTGTGAGTCACCGGATGTTGATATAACAAGTGAAGCTGATCACTTGAAGTTTTTTTTACAATGATTAGATCTTAAGTCCTAATGATGATAGGAAAGATGCATCAAATGAGGAGTGTAGTTTTCCACATTCTGATACTATTCAACCTATAACTTCACAAGGCTCTAGTTATAATGGAGGGAATTCTCCAACCCATATTGATGATAGCATACAAAAATGGTGTGAGGGCAATGTTCCAAATAATCATTCTAGTCCAACTCTTAGACATGGTGATGTGAAGACACCTGGAGTAGAAATATCTAGCAGAGACATTAAAATTTCTCGTACGTTTAATGACTATGTGCTTAACTCTAATGTTAGATATGGTATTCACAAGTATGTTGATTATTCTAAGTTGTATGGTAATAATTTAGGTTTTACTGTTACCCTAAATAAGTCCGTGGAACCTACTTATCTCTGAGGCTTTGGCTGATCCTAATTGGGTTGATGCCATGAATAATGAAATTGAGATTTTAAATAGGAATAATACTTGGACTGAATGTGATCTTCGTGTTGGAAGAAAAGATGTCAGTAGTAAATGGCTTTGAAAGATTAAGTACAAATCTTCTTGTGATGTTGAGAGGTATAAATCTAGACTTTTAGCCAGAAGGAGGTTTTGATTATAATGAAACTTTTAGTCATGTAGTTAAAATGGTTACTATGAGATGTTTGATGCTATTGCTGTTGTCAGAAATTGTCCTTTGTATCAGTTTGATATTAATAATGTTTTTGGGTATGGTGATCTTAATGTAGATGTGTATATGACTCTTCCTAATGGTTATAATAGTGAGTCTAAGGTGTGGAAGTTAAATAT